>OZ008369.1:117560220-118184220 GCA_963931995.1 Phaonia tiefii | reverse complement strand
TGTGTGGCTTGTGGCGCCGTCCTGTTGGAACCACATGTCCTCCAAGTCCATATTATCCAATTGGGGCCAAAAATATTCGGTTATCATTGAACGGTAGCGATTCGCATTCACAGTAATGTGCCGGTCTTGATCATCACGGAAGAAGTACGGCCCAATGATGCCGCCGGCCCATAAACCGATTGCTGTCTGACCAATAACGCATATTTTGCTTATTGACGAAGCCATTCAGCCAGAAATGAGCCTCATCGCTGAAGATGATTTTCCGATGAAAATCCGAATCATTTTCAAGTTGTTGCTCAGCCCAATTCACGAACGTACGACGCTTATGGTGGTCAACCGGCTTCAGTTCTTGCGTCAATTTGATCTTGTACGGATGTAGGCTAAGATCTTTTCGCAAAATGCCCAACGCTTGAGAACGACGTGTGCGGCAGCAATATTCTCGACACTACGGGCACTTCTTTGTCTCACTGGCACGGGAACATTTTGTACTGTGCCTGTGGATTCAAATTTTTCCACTAGATTATGACGACGATTATGACGACCATAAATTGGACGTAGCGTCCTTAAAGTTGAGGCCACTGACTCCAAATTTCGGTAGTAAATTTTAATAATTTCGACTCGTTGTTGGCTCGAATATCTGGCAATCCTTACTGAAGAGAAATGTCAAAAGAGCGGGAAAAAATATGGCGTCGTTTGCTGTCCCTATCGATTTAGTTTTGTAGCGTCTCTGTTGAAAAACCCGTTATACACTAAAAAATACTAATTTTTCAATTCAATTAGAAATTCAAAATTTCAAACAAAATATTAATTGAAAATCCTGTGATAAAAAATCACGTGAGGTGTCAGGCGACACCCGGTTGGAACGAAGCTGCTTACGCTCTATATTTTGTACTAGTTAGTTCCAACACGCCTAACGCGTCCATTGAAAAATACGATAATTTAAATGGATCTTTAAGAAAACATACTTAATAATAATAAACTTTTTTGACGAAAAATTTATCCTTTTTTAAAAAATATGGTTTTAGGTCCTTGTTGTATGAATATGTATTATAGTTTCCGAAAAAGTAATTTTTTGAAGAGAGGTTCTTCTTTTATTAAAGGCTAATGTTTTTTTTTAAGATAAAGTACTATTTTTAAGAAGAAGCTCTTTCTGTAAGAAGAATTCATAAGAGTATGAATTTGTTTACAAAGAAATACTTTTTTTAAGAATAGGTACTTTTTAAAGAAGTGGTACTCTTTTTAGGAAAAGGTTATTTTTTTAAGAGAATGTACTAATTTTCAGAAAGCCTACTTATCTCAAGAAAAGAAAAGAAAAGAAAAGAAAAGAAAAGAAAAGAAAAGAAAAGAAAAGAAAAGAAAAGAAAAGAAAAGAAAAGAAAAGAAAAGAAAAGAAAAGAAAAGAAAAGAAAAGAAAAGAAAAGAAAAGAAAAGAAAAGAAAAGAAAAGAAAAGAAAAGAAAAGAAAAGAAAAGGTAGTATTTTATTTTTAAGAAAAGGTATTTTAAGTAAAGGAATTTTTGTGAGAAAATACATATTTTTTTAAGAGAAGGGATTTTTTTGAATAAAAGGATTTTTTTAAGAAATGGGAATTTTTTTTTTGAATTGGTCCTTTTGTCAAGAAATGTTATTTTGTTTCACAAAACAGTACTATTTAAAGAAAGGTAGTTTTTGAGAAAAGTCAATTTGTTGTAAGAAAATATAATTTTTTTAAGAAAAGGTACTTAGTTTAAAAAAAATTACTTTTTTTAAGAAAAGGTACTTTTTGCATGAACATTTACTTTTTTAAGCAAAGGTACTTCTTTAATATAGGATATTTTTTAAGAAAAGGTACTTTGTTTAAGAATATCAATAGGTATTTTTTTTGCGAAAATTTACTTGTCTTGCCAGTTTTGCACCTTGGAGTTTCTAAATTTAATTTTTATTAGGTTAAAAACTACAATGTACACTAAATATTGGTTACAGGCTCCACCAAGAAATCTTCCCATTAAACAAAAAATTTCTCAACATATGGAGATATGTACATGTCTAGTTAATTTATTTCTCTATCATCCAATCCGTTAGTCTAGACACAAACCAAAGCAAAGGTAAACACAATAGTTGATAATAGTGGGTTGTAGCATAATAGTGTTAAACGAAAGTTGTTTAATTTGTTTTCGTTTAGCCCCCATTCCGCAACCTGCGATACGGAACTTCGTTCCAAACAATTCACATATCAGCAACAACATTTGTAAGTTGTTAGTAAGAATAACAATAGTTTTAAATCGATGTCACACTTCACCCATTTTTTTTATCAAAAATGTACGGTCGTCCGTTTTTCTGTGTAGCATTCAAAACATAATTAACTGATATGCAGAAAATAGCCATTCACATGGAGAAAATATTAATTGAAAAAAAAATTCAGGAAATTAAACTTCACATATAAATTAAACTTCAGATATACTAACTAAATCAAGCATTCCATTCCAATTTCAAAACCCAGTAAATTTAAATATATCACATTCCAATCACATATATTAATTGGAACTGTACCATGAGTTGATTAAACATTTTCTTCCCCCTTTTGGACGAGTGTAGCCGGTTTGTTTTAATGTCAACTTCTACACAACTTTCTACATTCCACACAAATGACTTCTTTCGACCCACTGTGTCAAACACTGTCACTTACAGACTTTCTTTTTTATTCTTTCATTTATTGAACAGTTCATAATTACATCTCATGCATTACGAGTATCTACTACAATTATAATTATGTAATATAAAAATGCAACAGTAATTCAAATTCCACGCCACGTTCGGCATAACAGTCGAATAGGAAATACTTAACTAAAATAAATAAATACGAGTATTGTAGGTACATATGATTTTCAGCATATACGACTCAAAAGTGCATACTGGTTATACCTTATATGCATGTGTCGTTCATACTATGCCCATCAAATACTTTGACGTTGATGAACTGACCCCAACTATCAGTCGATTGATGATGGCTAGCCAAGTCAACCCCTTCAAACAATCAAACAAACATGCATAAGCAGAGCAATTGGTACTTTGGGTAAATAATTGGTGTTAACACCAATCATAATTTTACCAAACACATGTTAAAGTCCACATCTGAAAGATTAACGATTTTTTTGTATACTGCCTGTTTCTTTGACTGGCGTTATACAATAAACACCGGAGACCAGCTAATGGCTTTCAAATGGAAATCATGATGGATGTCTGTTAGATGCAATTTAATTTTCGAAACTATTGAGGATTACAAATGATGAGAGTTTCCAAATAGTTTGAGCAAGATGAGTGGTGACAATGTTCGAATCATGTTGTGGGTGGTTTTACGAAATTGGAAAAAAATTTAAAATATTGAAATTAAAATAACAAACCAAAATTAAAATATTAAAACAAAACTTTAGTTTGTTGATATTACAACTTTTGATATGTCCTTAGTCATTGCCAAAATCTTCTTGAAAATGTTGGCTTTCTCACCCATTTAGGGGATATACATTAGCCTGTCTCCTATTGACTGTGACTATTTCCCTGTGACTATTTCCTATTTCCAATCCTAAAGAAATGGCTCGGTGGAAAGAGATTTAGCTCCAATGATGGAAATATTGATCAAACCAATTGCTATTTTATGGACCTCGAAATTTCCTATTTTTTGGAAGGGATACAAAAATTGAAGAAACGGTGGACTAAGTGCATTGAGCTAAAATAATTTTTTTCTCAAAAAAATCTTTGTTTCATTCAAAAAAATCACGGAAGCTGCCCACTAAGAGTTGGTGGTCACTACCAATATCAGCACCACGTTTAGTGTCGACCTCCAGCAGGAACAACAAAATATCTTGCTGACAAGTATATGCTCAATTTGATCGAAGGTTTGTCCATCAGGGGATTCCAATGTATACTTGTGAGGGTTTCTGTGGGGGAATTTCGTTCCGATAATCAGTATATATGAGCCTATCACCAGTGTTGTTTCTCACAGTTCGAAGACCATGTCTTCCCATCACTTCCTGTAGGTTGTTGTTGTCACTTAGGCATTGAAATCTCATAGAAATATTTTCATGTCACCAATTGATAAGTCGCTTACCGTAAAATCCAGTTGGCTCTAGAACTCGTCCTTAACACTGTCCTCATCAGGCTCAGTAGGTGCATACACTTAAACTCGCAATGACGATGCGGCCAGATATAGCCTTGTATGATATTAGGGAATTTCTAGCCCTAGGAGAAAGAAGAAGACCGACTCCGTTTATACATTGCGTACACGCTGAAAAATCGGTATTTTTTTGTTGTTTGGATGCAAATATAATGTATTTGCTGCTTGTCGCAAATATACTATGCTTGTGCCCAAACACGTTGTGTTTGCTATTCAATATGATATGTTCGAGGCACAATGATTAATAGCCTATATCGTAATATAACGGGTTTTTCCACAGAGACACTACAAAAGTAAATCGATTGGGACAGCAAACGACGCCATATTTTTCCCCGCTCTTTTGACATTTCTCTTCAGTAAGGTTTGCCAATTCATCATGGAAAGATATACGAGTCAACGAGTCGAAATTATTAAAATTTACTATCGAAATTTGGAGTGAGTAGCCTCAACTTTAAGAGCGCTACGTCCAATTTATGGTCCTCATAATCGTCCTACCAGATCAACAATTGATCGTCTAGTGGAAAAATTTGAATCCACATTCACAGTACAAAATGTTCTCGTGCCAGTGAGACAAAAAAGTGCCCGTAGTGTCGAGAATATTGCTGCCGCTGAGGCTTCAGTTCAAGAAAGCCCAAATGTGTCTCTCACACTTCGTTCTCAAGCGTTGGGCATCTCTGTGACGTCGTTGTGGCGAACTTTGCGAAAAGATCTTGGCCTACATCCTTACAAGATCAAATTGACGCAAGAACTGAAGCCGCTTGACCACCATAAGCGTCGTATGTTCGTGAATTGGGCTGAGCAACAACTTGAAAATGATTCGGATTTTCATCGGAAAATTATCTTCAGCGATGAGGCTCATTTCTGGCTGAATGGCTTCGTCAATAAGCAAAATATGCGTTATTGGTCAGACAGCAATCCACACGTAATCCATGAGACAACTTTGCATCACGAAAAAATTACGGTATGGTGCGGTTTATGGGCCGGCGGCGACATTGGGCCGTACTTCTTCCGTGATGATCAAGACCGGCACATTACTGTGAATGCGAATCGCTACCGTTCAATGATAACCGAATATTTTTGGCCCCAATTGGATAATATGGATTTGGAGGACATGTGGTTCCAACAGGACGGCGCCACAAGCCACACAGCGAATGCCACAATCAATTTATTGGAAACCAAGTTTGGTGAACGTGTTATCTCACGAAATGGCCCAGTCGATTGGCCGCTCCGCCGTTAGATTATTTCCTGTGGGGATTCGTCAAGTCTATTGTCTATGCCAACAAGCCAGCAACGATTGATGAACTTCGTACGAATATCGAACGTGAAATTGCAGCAGTATCGGCCGATTTATACTTGAAAACCGTCGAAAATTGGGTTCAGCGTCTGCACTTCTGCAAGCGTGCCCGTGGTGGCCATTCAAAAGAACTCGAGTTCCATACATAATGGCATCGAACGTACTTTCACAGGAATAAAGAATTTCATTGGTATCTGAAACCGGTTTTGTTTTATTTAAAAAAAAGTTTTGTAGCGCTCTTATTGAAAAACCCGTTATATCTTTGAGGCCCAATTGGAAGCTTTTTTGTTGAAACCGCTAAAATCAAATACGAGACAGACAACAAACAAAACAAAAAGGAGCAAATCTTCAATTCATGAAAACAGTGCTTGCAAACATGGTTCATTTTTCCTGCAATATGTTAGTGGGGCCGATATTTTTCAGCGTGTATCAGTACCGGAGTAAGGAAAGGAGCAAACGTACTATGCTTAGGCCTAGAATGTCCACATTGTATCATTCCATAACCCGTCTAACCTGTTCGAGTTTCGGGTATTCCGAGAGAGTTCTTACATTGATATTATACCACTCATATACACCCACCATAATTTTTTTGTATCTTATGTGGTTCAGTTTTTACCGAAATTTAATAAAGTTTTGCTGAAGGAAAACATGTCACCTTAAAATAAATTGGGTCCTAAATTTATGCTATTAATCGAAATGCGTTCCTATGAGAATACTAAATATATATTTTCGCTGCAACCGATAATATCCGCATTCACAACGATACTCCCCGGCTTAAATTATGCTTCTTTCTTTCACTCAAGGCATTTAGGGAGTCCCCATGCTGCGTCAACTAAAACGCTTTCGGAACTTCAAAAACACACAACTATGTAGATAGTTTGAGAACCTGCCACCGGCTACGCACCTGCCTCCAATAATAACCTCAGATTTAAAATACGTAACGAAATAAAACACTTCGATTCAAGGTGTCTGTTTCTAAATCATATGTGCCCCCACCTGGGTAATAAAACCAACACAGTTTGATTTATAGCAAACAACATGAGGCCATAATCTGTACCATTACTGGGAGCATCTATCTGGGCTCGCGATCAGAGGGTAAGACTAATACTAATTTCAAAAGATTCCCAGACTCCTTTACGTGCTTCACCTCTGGCGGGTTTGTTACGAAATCACGATCATTATGATTTGAACTACTACGAGTACCAAAGCACCACCTACTGACGAACAATCGGAATGACTACCCTGAAACTCCTCCGGCAAATGAGACCACCAACAATGATATCATGTCATAAATCAATGCATTAAACTTAATGGCGCAAAGGTTAACGATTTACTTAGTCACAAGAATGCCAGTGCGACAAACTACAATGAGTTTAGAAGACGTTTAAGACTAACACAAACCCCACTAATTTGACATCTCTGACGGAGATTTGGCGCAACAGAGTTATTTGAGAGATCACAGTGGATGTCTTTGTCACTGCCACCGCCACAGCGTCATTGCCTGTGAGAACCCTGAGAATGACAATAAATAAAAGGCTGGGTTTTCCTACCTCTGTATGTGGAGGAACAATTTAAATGTTATAATGATTGTTTCTTTGTTTAATTTGTGTTTTTTTTTTGCTCCAGATAGAGATAAAGTAAATACAAAACTTGAGATTTGAACCACCAAATCACAGTTCTCACAGTTGAACTTTGTGACAAGTTTGTAACTCCCAAAACGAATGACAACGACCTTAATATAAACGTTGTCTGCCACTGAACGAAAATCTATCTTGAGTTGATGTCTAAGGAGTTAAGGTTTGTTGTATCATTTGAAAAATTTGATGTTGCATAAAGTCAACTGCAACTGAACTTGTGACACGGAGGGTTGCATTCAAAATATTTTGAATACCGTACTATATCTTTGCGTAGAAATCATACCGTCGCACAGTGGCGCCTGTAGAGCAAACGAGGTTGCCAAAATCATGTGCGCCTACCTGTCTTATACGAAAATTTTCAACGATTTCAAATCTGCTACTCTAGAGAATATGGGCATTTCCACAGAAAAGTAAACTTTTTGTCACGTAACGCCACACTTGTTAATTTCTTATACATTAGGACCACACAGTTCAATTGTTTTCTCTTCTTTTACTAAATATAAAGCGTAAGTATTTGATAAAAGAAGAGAAAACAACCGAAGTACCTGGTCCAAAATATAAGCAATTAACGAGTGTGACGTTACGTGACAAAAAGTGGACTTTTCTGTGGAAATGCCCATATCAGATTTTTAGTTTAGAAGATATAACCGTTCAAAGTTGACCGATTTTCGGTTCTCAAAAAACAAAACATTTTTAGACAATTTCGTCCGATTTCAGGTGTAATATCACGAAACTGTGTAAAGATTCGCCTTTTTTGTGTCTCTTGATTGAGGTATGTATTAAATGTATTATAGATGAATTTCATTTAAAAATCGAGATAAAACTGAAATTTTGAACCCGACCACCTCAGACATCGATGAAATTTTGTTCATAGCTAAATTTGATCAATACAAACAAACTCTCATTTTTAGAAATGACTGTTTTGGGATTTTTTGGGCGTGGCACAGTGGGAAAGTTTTCGAAAAAACGCGAAAATGGTCGAAAAGAGTTCCATTTGAACTACAATAACTCAGAATCGGCTGAACCGTTTTCCATGATCTTGGTATCATTAAAAAGATATTTTAACAGGCTTTATGACACGTTTACTTAAAAAATTATATGAAAAAAACTAAAAAATAACCCATTTTTATTTTTTGATATGGTATAGGTGAAGGATAAACCTTTCTAAAAAAATACTACACTGTAAAAAAAACCCTTGATCTTTTTGGTTTTTTCGTTAGTTAAAATTTTTTTTTGTTATAAAATTTTTTACAGTGTATTTTTTTTTTAACGTGTCATAAAGCCTGTTAAAATATCTTTTTAATGATACCAAAATCATGGAAATCGGTTCAGGCGATTCTGAGTTATTGTAGTTTAAATGGAGCAAAATGAATTTTCCTGGGACAATGTTTATTTATTTTACCTGTAAATATGAAATATAAGGGCAATTACTAGAAGTGACACTACTTAAAAAATTATATAAAAAAAACTAAAAAAGAACCCATTTTTATTTTTTGATATGGTATTGGTGAAGGATAAACCTTTCCAAAAAATAATACACTGTAAAAAAACCCTTGATCTTTTTGGTTTTTTCGTTAGTTAAAATTTTTTTTTGTTAAAAATTTTTTACAGTGTATTTTTTTTAACGTGTCATAAAGCCTGTTAAAATATCTTTTTAATGATACCAAAATCATGGAAATCGGTTCAGCCGATTCTGAGTTATTGTAGTTTAAATGGAGCAAAATGAATTTTCCTGGGACAATGTTTATTTATTTTACCTGTAAATATGAAATATAAGGGCAATTACTAGAAGTGACACTACTTAAAAAATTATATAAAAAAAACTAAAAAAGAACCCATTTTTATTTTTTGATATGGTATAGGTGAAGGATAAACCTTTCTAAAAAAATACCACACTGTAAAAAAAACCCTTGATCTTTTTGGTTTTTTCGTTAGTTAAAATTTTTTTTTGTTATAAAATTTTTTACAGTGTATTTTTTTTAACGTGTCATAAAGCCTGTTAAAATATCTTTTTAATGATACCAAGATAATGGAAATCGGTTCAGCCGATTCTGAGTTATTGTAGTTTAAATGGAGCTCTTTTCGACCATTTTCGCGTTTTTTCGAAAACTTTCCCACTGTGCCACGCCCAAAAAATCGCAAAACAGTCATTTCTAAAAATGTGGGTTTGTTTGTATTGATCAAATTTAGCTATAAACAAAATTTCATCGATATCTGAGGGGGTCGGGTTCAATGCATCTCGATTTTTACATGAAATTCATCTATAAAGGGTTTTCCAATAAGAGGTGTTATTTTGGTATTCAAAGAATAATGCAATTTTTTGAGATAAATGATCGGATGTTTATTTCATAATAAAGAGGAAGGTGTGTCGTTAATAATGAAAAACAACATTAGCCAAATGGCCACCACGACCACGCTTACAGGACCATATCTTTTTCATGAAATTTTCCACAACCAAATCGCTAAGTGGCTGGGCTGTTGGCGTAGATCTTATCTTTCACGTGGCCCCAAAGGCAGAAGTCGCAAGGTGATAAATCACAAGATCTCGGTGGCCAATTGTGATCACCTCTTTGAGCGATAACACGGTCCGGAAACTTTTCCGTAAAAGAGCAATGGTTTCGTTGCTTGTGTGGCACGTAGCGCCGTCTTGTTGAACGTAAACGTTGTCCAGATCAACACCATCCAACTCCGACCATAAAAAATCATTAAGCATCTCTCGATAGCGCAATTCATTCACCGTAACTGTTGATCCAACCTCATTTTCCAAAAAGTAAGGTCCAATGACCCCACCGGACCATAAACCGCAACAAACAGTCACACGTTGAGGATGGAGAGGCTTCTCAACAATAACTCTTGGGTTTTCCGAGCCCCAGATGCGACAATTTTTCCACCAATTTCTGTATTACGGTCCGACAAGGTGCTTCACGACGACCCAAAAATACTTTAGTTTTGCGAACTGTAACTGCAAGATTTTCACCATTTTTGTAGTGAATTCTAATAATTTCAATGCCTTGTTGAAGCGTGTATCGTTCCATTTTCAGTAATGGCGTAGTTTCTACTTGTCAAATATCAAAGAATAAAAGCTTAAAAAAAGACAGCTACCGAAATACAGGGTGATTCAACATAACACCTCTTGTTGGAAACCCCTTTATTATATTGTATGTCTGTATATATTATTGTGTTTCTCCAGGTAAATAACTATTTAAAAAAATTATACAAAAAAATTGGAACGCAGTTCCTTTCGCTATATATTGTGTACTACTTAGTTCCAACACGCCTAAGGCGCCCGTTGAAAAATGCGATAATTTCAATGGATCTTCAAGAAAATATACTTTTTGTAAAATGATAAACTTTTTTTAAGAAATTTTTTTTAAAGTATATATTTAGGTCCTTTTTTTTAAAGTATATATTTAGGTCCTTTTTGTAAGAATATGTATTATATTTTCCCGAAAGGTCCATATTAAAAGCTAATGTTTTTTTTAAAGAAAATGTACTATTTTTAAGACGAAGTACACTTTTGGAAGAATAAGAGTATGCATTTTTTTACAACGAAATACTTTTTTAAGAGCAGGTATTTTTTTAAGAGGTGGTACTCTTTTTAGGAAAAGGTTATTTTTTTTAGAAAATTTACTTACTTTCAGAAAGGCTACTTATCTCAATAAGGGAAAAGAAAAGGTAATATTTTATTTCTAAGAAAATGTACTTTTAAGAAAGGGAATTTTTGTAAGAAAATGTACGTTTTTTAAGAGAAAGTATTTTTGAGAAGAAATGTTTTTTTTTTTAAATGGAATTTTGTTAGAATTGGTCCTTTTTTCAAGAATATGTATATGTTTAATAGCAGGTACTTATATCAAGAAAATTTATATTGTTTCACAAAAAATGTACTCTTTAAAAAAAGGTAGGTTTTTAAGAAAGGGCACTTATTTTAAAAAAATACTTATTTAAGAAAAGGTACTTTTCTTAATGTACTTATTTTAAGCAAAATTCTTCTTTGATATAAGATTTTCTTTTTTAAGAAAAGGTACTTTGTATTTTTTTTTTTTGAGAAAATTAATTTTTTTTTATGCTTTGGCTTTTCTAAATTTACTTTTTATTGGGTTCAAAACTACAATATACACTTAACTAGCTGGACCCGCCAAACTTCGTTCTGCCTTCAAAGTTTTTGTTATGCCAAAGGGTGAATTTATTTTGTTCCATAATGTTTGCCGTAAATGAAAAGATCTGCTGGCGTTCCGGCACGGGATAATGTCACGTTTAATTGACAATGGGCAAATAAACTTGTTGTTGACTGGAATATTAGGAAGAAGAATGTAAAACAACTATTTGTTTAGATTTCGACCGTGTGCTAATTTGTCTAAAAAGCTTCTCATTATACTATAACTATAATAGCTGTACCCGTTGCGCTTCGTTACCCCTGAATTGTAATTTTAATGAAACACAGTTTTGTTGTTTTATACACTCACCCATTGGGGTATATATCATTTAATAAAGAAAAAAATGTAACGCATAGAGGAGCCATATTAGACCCTCAATACATTTAGACGAAATTCGTTTTGGGACCCTTTCCGTCTGGTCCGTCTCTCTGGCTGGCTGGTCAACACGATAACTGCCGTAAATCTTTATCGATCACAGCAAAATTTTGTCAGTGACCATTATTTGTTCGTGGTTAGTTTGGGATTGAAATGGGCGCCCCCCTTTCTGGTACCACCCATACAAATCGACACGTTAAGTACGAAATCACGTTTCTTCTAAAACCGTTTTCTGGTAGATGTGATTAGCTTCAGCTCAAATATTGGTTAATAATCTGAAAATAGGCCCATTCTGGTACCTCCCATACAAAAGTTATTGGGCCGGCTGGCGGTTCGGCTAGATAACTTCCGTAGATCTTTGCCGATCCAAGCTTAGGTTGGGATTGAAAATTGGGGTTTTTGCCACGCCCCTTGTGCTACCTCCCAAACAAAGCGACACATTTAATACAAAATCATTTCTTTTGTAAAACATTTTTCTGGTAGATGTGATTAACTTTAACTCAACAACAAAACAACATGAACAATTTAAGCCTACAATTTTTGAAATTCCACCTGGCGTAAACCAATTTACGTCAAATAACTCTCTACCGCACCACGAATAGTGTGAGAGAAAATGTCAGATGAGAATAATGGCAGCTCTATACGCCATTACTCTATGATCTAAACGCTTTGAATATTTATATAATAATTATTTCTATGTCAACTGTGCTCTTTCTTTAAGTGCTCTCTTAAGGCAGTTATTTATAATGTGACAGTTCCCAGCAAACAAATATTCCGAATTTGGAAGCAGTTGGAATTTTTAGAAGCTCTACCTACACTGCTTCCAGCAATAAAGTAAGGCAGGATATATATGTTTATAATAAGAATGGTTCGCTGAATTGTTTCTGAGAATTATCAAAAAAAGCATAAACAAAATAACTAAAACTGTACCAAGACAGTTCAAACGGAACAATTACAACAATTCCTAAAAATAGTACCACTTCTTTAAAAAGTATATGTTCTTACAAAAGTACTTCTTTGTAAAAAAAAAATGCATACTCTTATGGCTTTTTCTTACAGAAAGAACTTCTTCTTAAAAATAGTACCTTACTAAAAGAAGTACCTCTCTTTAAAAACGGGCCTTTTCGGGAAAATATAATACATATCCTTACAAAAAAGACCTAAAAATATAAATATTTTTTTTTTAAAAAATACATTGTAGAAAAAAATTCTTAAAAAAATTCTTAAAAATATTGTCAACTAATATGGCAACGCTTGTATTCTTATTGGAAAAAACGTGTGTTTTGGGATAAATACCAAAACAACAAAGGGGAACAAACAAAATGGAATTATGTAAAATAAGAAATAGATGCATAAAATCGAAGTCATTTTAACAGAAATGTGTAAAAAAAAAAACTATATAGGCGCAACAATTTAACGATCTAGACTCAACGTATGTGTACAAATATGCAAATCTGAAACATGTATTTTATACAATCTTCATTTCTCACTTTGACGGTCAGAAATTTGATTGTCAAAATAATATGGTTCTGACTATAAGTTAACCAACCAACATTGGGTGGTTAAATCATAGTTAAACAATGACTAAAAAACACAAATCGATGTTTAACCACAATTTAACTAAGAAACGAAGATCACCACTGACTGAAAAACTGGTCATTAGTATCTTTGGACGAAATTCCTTTTAGGACTTTTTAAGATGTTTGAGCCATGTCCGTCTGTCAACACGATAACTGCCGTAAATCTTTACAGATCACAATGAAATTTTGTCCGTGATTATTATTTGCCAATATTGAGTTTGGGATTGAAAATGGGCGTTGTGACCACGCCCCTTCTGGTACCTCCCATACAAATCGACACATTTAGCACAAAATCATATTTGTTTCAAACCTTTCTTCTGGTGGATGTGATTAGCTTCAACTCTCACACCGGTTAATAATCTTTAAATGCCTAGTTAACTGGAGGAAATGGGCGAGATTGTCACGCCCATTTTGGTACCTCCCATACAAAACAGGGTGTTCGTCCGGGTTGTCAATCCGAGAAAACGCGTGAAACACTTACGACCTTAATGAAATTATTTATAAGGCTTCACGTTATCAAACGCCAATCATCGAGTAAAACAATTCTGATTTTACCACGCCCATTGTGGTACCTCCCATACAAAAGGTGTTTGGCCGTCTGGTTGATCAGCACGAGAAGTCCCGCAAAACCGAACCAATCTTTATGGAAATTTGTACTAGTCAATATTTAGTCAAATAAAACTCTCCTATAGAAAATTAGCTATTTTGCCACGCCCATTCTGGTACCTCCCATATAAAAGTTGGGCAGATGCCCGGTTGATCGACATGATAACTCTCGTTAACTACAACCGATCTTAATATAATTCGGTACTAGGCAATATTTTGCTAAAAGATACTTTGTAATTAATAACTGACTATTGTGCCGCGCCTAGTTTCGTACCTCCCATACAAAAATTGGGCGTATTTGCAGTTTGCCGACTCCATGTCTCCAATATATCACAACTTATCCTAATAAAATTTCGTATTGATCAAAATTTTTGGCAACAATGGCCATTTTTGTACCTCGCATATAAATATTCGGAGGGAAACTAACTAATTTGGGTATTCAATAATATTTTGCTACTGAATATGGTCACTTTTGAGTATGGGCGTTTTTCATTTAACAGAACTCCCACACAATGGATGAATTAGGGTGAGGGTATGATTAAGTCGGTTCACCCGACTGAAACTTATATACTGGTTTTTAATAAATTTTAAATTTAATAAACGTAGTAAACAAAATAACTTATATAAAGCCACAAATAGTTTATATCATAAAGAACTTTTTGAACGTTATTCTAGAGAATTTAATTTTTTGAATAAGTTTTTGTATAATTTTGAAATGAATATTAAACTGAACCCCAAATCCTTTTGGTATTTTATTAATTGTAAAAGAAATTCATCGGGATTTCCTGCTAAAATGTTTTTCGATGGCAAAGTTTCCAATTCGACTTTTGATATTGTTGAAATGTTCCAATTTTGTCCAGGGTATTAGTAATGGAATAAGTAGTGTGAATCTAACTTCGTCAATTGACTTTGGTATGATAAAATTTTCAGCTGATTGTTTGGGATTTCTAATTTGAAACGTTCGTATAAGTTGGACAGTGATGGTTTTTGTGGTACATTTTTTTAAACATTGTAACAATGCACTGCTCATTCCACTATTGATTTTGTTTAATAAGTCTTTAAGTGAAGGCATATTTCTTGATAAATGTAAAATTGCATCCATAATACCGATTTACAAATCGGGTGCAAGGGATAACATTATAAAGTATAGACCCATATCTAAATTATCAAATATATCCAAAATTTTTGAACATATAGTATTTGAAAAAGTGCACTTTGCCGCCAAGTATATAATCTCATCCTATCGATCTGTATCAAGGTATCAAGGTCGATCTAAAGTAACTAATTTGTTAACTATTCCAGAATACTGCATTTCTAGTTTCAGTCTTGGCTGTCAAGTTCATACATTATAACGGGTTTTTCAACAGAGACGCTACATAAGTAAATCGATAGGAACAGCAAACGACGCCATAGTTTTTCCCGCTGTTTTGACATTTCCCTTCAGTAAGGTTTGCCATTTCATCATGGAAAGATATACGAGCCAACAACGAGTCGAAATTATTAAAATTTACTACCGAAATTTGGAGTCAGTGGCCTCAACTTTAAGAGCGCTACGTCCAATTAATGGTCGTCATAATCGTCCTACCAGATCAACAATTGAGCGTCTAGTGGAAAAATTTGAATCCACAGGCACAGTACAAAATGTTCCCGTGCCAGTGAGACAAAGAAGTGCCCGTAGTGTCGAGAATATTGCTGCCGCTGTGGCTTCAGTTCAAGAAAGCCCAAATGTGTCTCTCACACGTCTTTCTCTAGCGTTGGGCATCTCTGTGACGTCGTTGTGGCGAATTTTGTGAAAAGATCTTGGCCTACATCCTTACAAGATCAAATTGACGCAAGAACTGAAGCCGTTTGATCACCAAAAGCGTCGTATGTTCGTGAATTGGGCTGAGCAACAACTTGAAAATGATTCGGATTTTCATCGGAAAATCATCTTCAGCGATGAGGCTCATTTCTGGCTGAATGGCTTCGTCAATAAGCAAAATATGCGTTATTGGTCAGACAGCAATCCACACGTAATCCATGAGTCATCTTTGCATCCCGAAAAAATTACGGTTTGGTGCGGTTTATGGGCCGGCGGCGTCACTGGGCCGTACTTCGTCCGTGATGATCAAGACCGGCACATTACTGTGAATGCGAATCGCTACCGTTCAATGATAACCGAATATTTTTGGCCCCAATTGGATAATATGGACTTGGAGGACATGTGGTTCCAACAGGATGGCGCCACAAGCCACACAGCGAATGCCACAATCAATTTATTGGAAACCAAGTTTGGTGAACGTGTTATCTCACGAAATGGCCCAGTCGATTGGCCGCCTCGGTCGTGCGATTTGACGCCGTTAGATTATTTCCTGTGGGGCTACGTCAAGTCTATGGTCTATGCCAACAAGCCAGCGACGATAGATAAACTTCGTACGAATATCGAACGTGGAATTGCAGCAGTATCGGCCGATTTATGCTTGAAACCCGTCGATTGTGTTCAGCGTCTGGACTTCTGCAAGCGTGCCCGGGGTGGCCATGCAAAAGAAATCGAGTTCCATACATAATGGCATCGAACGTACTTTCACAGGAATAAAGAATTTCATTGGTATCTAAAACCGGATTTGTTTTATTTAAAAAAATTTTTGTAGCGCTCTTATTGAAAAACCCTTTATATGGATAAAGTTTCTATAGATTCCGTTAATTCGTATCACTATAATGCTACATCTGGTGTACCTCAAGGTAGCATTCTTGGTCCGTTATTTTTCATTTTATCATGAATGGTAATGTGGCCGTCGGTGGTGCAATGGGTAGTGTGCGCGCCTCTTGTACATGAGATTCAACCCCTGCTCTGACCAACTTAAAAAAAAAAAAATTTTTTCTTTCGGCGGCGGTCGCCTCGCATAGTGACGGCGACACTATCGAGTATTTAGCCATGAAAATGCTTCTCAAAATACCGTTCGGAATCGGTGTAAAAACTGTAGGTCCCAATCAGTGAGTGAAAAATTAGAAAGCGCACAGCTCACTGGTTGTGAGAAGCTCTCTCCAATCCCTTCATGGGATGTAATGGGAAAACGGGGGGGTATTTCATTATTTATTCAACAGTCTCAAGTTCTGCTTTATGCAGATGATTAAAAGATTTTCTTACGTATTAATTCCATTGCTGATGTTTTTCGTTTACAAATGGATACCCATAATATTGTACAAAAATCCAATTTTTTATAAATACTCCATAGATAACCAAGCTTTAGAATCCATGGTTGAAATAAAAGATTTGGGTGTTGTTTTTGATTCTAAGTTCACTTTTTTTAATCATATCAATATGATTGTCCCTAAAGCATATTCTTTACTTGCCTTTATCAAGCGGAATTGCCGTGATTTTTCCGATTCTTACAAAATAAAATTAGTGTACATGTCTACGCTACTGCACCCAGAGAACTAATTGTTCGAAAAGAGGTTGTAGCAACCGTAAATTCGGTTGTTGCCACCGAATTGCGGTTGCTACAACCGAATTGAGGTTGTGACGACCGAATTTAGTCCCCACAACTGAAATTCGGTTGAAGCAACCTCATTTCATAATGGATTCGGTTGTGAAAGTTGAAAATTCAATTATTTTCGTTCTGTCAACTAAATTTTCTACAATATCGGTTGGAAGAACCGAATTTGGAATTAATTCGGATGCAACAACCGAAATTGATACCAAATTCGGTTGGAGTAGCAGAATGTGACACCATTTCAGTAGAAACAACTGAATTTGTCATCAATTCGGTTGCATCTATCGAATTTGGTATCAATTCGGTCGCAATAACCGAATTTAGTCTTAAGTCGGTTGCAACGACTGAATTTGGCGACAATTCGGTTGCTGTAACCGAATTTCTATTTAGTTCTGTAGGTCTGACCGAATTCATTTTCAATTCGGTTACCACAACATAATTCCATGTATTTCATACCTGACGTTTAAATTTATAAATAGAAATAATATATTCAAATAAGCTAAGAATGTATAATTGTTGCCGTCGCGGCTGTATCAATTTACGGTTTGTGGTTGTTGCCAAAGGTAAGTGAGAATATTGTAATTATATAGTATTCTTTTTTTGCAGAAAATTTTCAATCAAATATCCACGGTTTTGCAGTTTTCCAAGGTAGGTCGTTTGAGATGCACGCAAGAATTGGTGCGGTGGCCCGTGATGTCCGGGACATCAAAACCGGCCGGAACTGGCATGAATAAACAATGTGTAACCCTAAAGATTTCCCTATATAAATGACTTTTACCATTTGTAATGTGTTTTATAAGAAGAAAATATAACATCAGCTAATAATTAAAACTAATTTCAAAATTATTTTGTGACACTATCGAAATTCGGTTGTAACAACCTCTAATTCGGCTGTGACAACCTCTAATACGGTTGCGACAAACTCTAATGAGGTTGTGTCAACCTCCAATGAGGTTGTGTCAACCTCCAATGAGGTTGTGTCAACTTCCAATGAGGTTGTGTCAACCTCCAATGAGGTTGTGACAACCTCTAATTTCGGTTACGGCTAATTCGGTTATCTCAACCGAATTTTTCTGTGAGTGTGACTAAATTTGAATATAGCTGCATCATTTGGAATCCATTTTATGCCACATATATCTCCCGACTTGCAAGGATTCAGAAAAAATATATCACTTTTGCCCTCCGTTTTTTGAAATTTACATTGCCATTACCAGCCTATGTTGATAGGTGTAGATTTGTTCATTTGAAATCTCTTGAAAATAGAAGAAGTTTGCTATCATTGAAATTTAATTATAAATTAGTTTGTGGGTATATTGATTGTTCTGCCTTGCTTGGCCTGATAAAATTGAATGTTCCCACTAGGTGTTTGCGTCACAACTTTGTTTTTAGTTTGCCTTTTCAAAGATTCTACTATTCGGCTAATGAACCTATTAATCGAGCCTCAAATGAATTTAATAAAATTTCTGATCAAAATGTTGAAATTGTTTGGTAATTTTGAACATGTTGTGTCCGTCCATATTTGATATTATATATTTTTAAGTGAAACTTTGTTATTAGTTTTAAGTTATAGTATGTAAGGACTATTGAATGTCCATAGACTGATTTAAATAAATATATTTACAAAAAGATGTACTAATATATCTGTGGTCACAAGGTATAACATCAGATGTCTATTTTTGCAACTTTTTAGGAGAGCGTTTTAAAGGTTAAAATTTCATTTGTAATGTAGTGACTGATCGAGATTTGCTAATATATCTTGTCCAATATCTTGGGAATAATACTATTAAACTTTTGATCAAGGAAAGAGGGAAGCTTCTGAAAAAGTTCAAGTGAAATATGACAGCCGAGAATTTTGCGAATGATCTACAAATAAGATCCAAAGTACGTAGGGAAATCAGAGCAAGTAAAAAAGAAAACTTGGGCTGAATTCTGCCAAAGCATAAATTTACGAACAACTTCGTCGTCTGTATATAAGAAAATAAGATCACTGAATGGCTCCGCCAGTTTCTCCCAGATATCGATTATAGAGGAAGGTAACACTCTTTTGGACAACTCAAAAGACATTGCTAATAGTCTAGCTCGAAACTTTTCAAACAACTCTTCTTCTTCTAACTTTTCAACAAAATTGAAACAATATGCTGACTATGTTAATATACTGATAAACTGTGCGAACAGTGGTGAACCCTATAATAATGAATTTACGATAACAGAACTCAAATCCTCGCTAAGTTTATGTGGTGGAACTTCGCCAGGACCAGATAACATCAGATACGAAATAATAAAAAAAAAATTAAATAACAACTCATTGTAATAACTTCTAAATTTTTCTGGACGAAACAAGTCTTCCCTAATAACTGGAGAAAAGCATTAGTGATACCTATTTTAAAACCGAGAAGGGATAAAACTAAATAAAATAGTTATAGACCCATATCTCTTACAAATTGCCTGTGTAAACTTTTAGAAAGGATGATTAATAAGAGACTAATTTGATATATAGAAAACAACAAAATATTAAATGATAATCAATCAGGGTTTAGGCAAAATCGAGGAACATTCGATAATCTGGCATTATTTAAGTCTGAAATCATGGAAAGCTTCTCTTGTCGAAGAGATACAATAGCAGTTTTCTTTGATATATGAAAAGCTTACGACTGTGTGGGGAGGAAACTAATCCTCCAGAAACTTAACTCAGCGCAAATTCGAGGCAACATGGCTGCATTTATTTCAAACTTTCTCGAAAATAGAACTTTTTCTTGCTTGATAGGCAACACATATTCAGACGGGTTTTCCCTAGATAACGGAGTTCCACAAGGTTCAGTACTCAGTGTGACCCCATTCTAGATAATATGACCAAAGACGTCAAAGCCTTGATGTATGCAGATGATCTTGTTATATACTGTTCTGGCAAAAAAGTTCAGGCAATCTTAAATAAATTGCAAAACACTATAAACAAACTTGAGAAATGGAGCGATTCTAGCGGATTTCGATTTAATGAGGAGAAAACTGTAGCTATAAAATTCTCTAAACGCAAACACACAGCCGTTAATTTGTCGCTAACATTATATGAGGAACAAGTATCGCTTCCCTGCAGTTCTGAAGGTGTCGATTGGCCATGCTTGAGCTACATACCTAACCACTCCGTACATGGCTCCGAACATGACTGACCCTATGGCATGGTACAAATAAATGGTAGAAGCACTAGCCCAGCTGATTTGAACTTTTTTCTGGACTGAGTGTGAGTAAGTTTTTCTCTTATGTCAAAGTTTGTTTACATTTGTTTGTCTGCAACCCCTGTTCGCCAGCAACTGCTGTTTTTGAAATATTTCTCTGCAAAAATTACATAGAAACGTTTTAATTTTCACACTTTAACACTTTCAATATATCAAATAACACTCAATCATTTTCTAAATGGCAGTTTTTGCAAATTTGTTTACATTTTCATCATTTTTCTATCAGCTGACTTGACACAACACAGACACTGAACAAAAACAAAATTCCTGTTGTTTTTGGCTTGTTGTATTTGTTGTCGTACTGCATCTACCATTACATTTCTACCATGCCCTATGGTAAGCGAACGCCGAACCACCGAGTAAAAAAATGTATGCGCACATGCTCTCATTTTGTGATGCTCTCAGCTACATTACGCTCTATTATTCTCTCGTTGCTTGTTCGCTCTGCCACTGCTCTAACAGAACACTTTTTTGTTTTATTTTTGCCTGCTGCTCTTTCGCAAAGATCGAAAACAAATTTGCCAGTTGACCATATTTGTTTAATCAGTACAGTTGAGAGGAGTCAAGTGCAAATATAAAGTGGAGTATTTCTTGGTAGGTATTATTAAAGTCATTGTAATAGGAGTTAGGCATCAATTAATTAATTACTTTTGTTTTTTTCAGATACAATCAATTTGGTCGATGGGCCTGGGTCAGCTGAGGAACAACTCCGAAAGGCCTTGCAGCTTCAGAAGAAGCAATTCTTTAAAAACTTAAGTTGCAACAAAACCCCTTTTCATGGGGACCCATATTCAAAAGTTCTTCTGTGTACTCACATCACCACCCCTAGTATGGGTACCTATGTACCCCCCTTTTCATGGGGCCCCATATTCACTAGTCGCGGTAAACGATGTGGTGGCGATTGACCCTTTTTGCGGACATTTCATACAAAAAACGAAATGATGAAATGCATTGCTTAGGGTTGGCAAAGTAAGTACAGGTGATTCCCTTGTAAGTACTTATTTCAACTGGTACGAACTAGTGCCCAGTACTAGGGGGTTGTTGAAAAACATAAGTTTATAGGTATAATTTTCGATCACAAATTGTCGTTTAAATACCATAAACAACATATAAAAGGGAAAGCAAATTCAGCCATGAACATTTTAAAAATGCTTAGATGCTCCCAATATGGATCGGATCAAAAATCATTACTGAGAATATTAGGCTCCATCATCTTACCTATTATAACGGGTTTTTCAATAATGAAACCGTCCTGTGAAAGTACGTTCGATGCAATTATGTATGGAACTCGATTTCTTTTGCATGGCCACCACGGGCACGCTTGCAGAAGTCCAGACGCTGAACCCAATTTTCGACGGTTTTCAAGCATAAATCGGCCGATACAGCTGCAATTTCACGTTCGATATTCGTACGAAGTTCATCAATCGTCGCTGGCTTGTTGGCATAGACCATAGACTTGACGTAGCCCCACAGGAAATAATCTAACGGCGTCAAATCGCACGGCCGCGGCGGCCAATCGACTGGGCCATTTCGTGAGATAACACGTTCACCAAACTTGGTTTCCAATAAATTGATTGTGTCATTCGCTGTGCGGCTTGTGGCGCCCTCCTGTTGGAACCACATGTCCTCCAAGTCCATATTATCCAATTGGGGCCAAAAATATTCGGTTATCATTGAACGGTAGCGATTAGCATTCACAGTAATGTGCCGGTCTTGATCATCACGGAAGAAGTACGGCCTAAACCACACCAAACCGTAATGTTTTCGGGATGCAATGATGACTCATGGATTACGTGTGGATTGCTGTCTGACCAATAACGCATATTTTGCTTATTAACGAAGCCATTCAGCCACAAATGAGCCTCATCATAAATTGGACGTAGCGCACTTAAAGTTGAGGCCACTGACTCCAAATTTCGGTAGTAAATTTTAATAATTTCGACACGATGTTGGCTTCTATATCTTTCCATGATGAAATGGCAAACCTTACTGAAGAGAAATGTCAAAAGAGCGGGAAAAAATATGGCGTCGTTTGCTGTCCCTATCGATTTACTTTTGTAGCGTCTCTGTTGAAAAACCCTTTAGAATATGCAGGACCAATATACGCATACACAAGTGAATCGATACTGGCAACACTGGATCCAATTCTTAACACGGGAGTTAGATTGTCGATTAGAGCATTTAAAACTAGCCCATCTAGAAGTTTACAAGCGATTTCAGCATAACCACCTCTTCACTTAAGAAGACTTAAAATGTTACTAAATTATAAAGGGTCCACCATCTAACGTTTTTTTTCAACTAGTGCTTATTTCGTGAATGGTAACACTTAGCTCATGTCTGATTTGACAGATAATTAGTTTTATCCTTCCGCTGAACGAATATGGTTGTGTATACGCTTGAACAACGCTGGGAAATATTGCGACATTACTTTGAAAATCATGGTAATGTTGCAGAATGTGTGCGCTACGTGCCACGCAGCCGAAGCTACACTCTATGTTTTGCGCCCTGTTTTTGAAGATCGCATTATCAGCCGCAGAGCTGATGACGTTTGGCCACCACGGAGCTGCGATTTGACACCGTTGGACTATTATTTGTGGGGTGCCCTCAAAGATAAGTGTTACGCCGGCAAGCCAGAGACAATTGACGCTTTAAAGGACAATATTCGTGAAGCCATTGGTGAAATACAGCTGCACACAATCGATAATGTGCTTAAAAATTGGACCGATCGTGTAGGCTACTGCATGGCCAGCCGAGGCAGCCATTTGAATGAAATTATTTTCCATTATTAACAGGAAGGATTGAACTTTCAAATAAAAAAAAGAAATTTGAGAAAATATTCAGTAGTTTTTTTTACAGCATTTTCAAAAAAAAAAAGTTTTTTGGGGGGCCCTTTACATTAAAAATGCTCTCTTTAAAAACCCACCCTTTCTACCAAAAAATTACTGACGGAAATAAAATAGAACTACTTAAATCAAAATCAACAAAGTACCTCCCACTTTATGCTAGAGCAAACGTAACGAAAACGTTGTTTCAAAATATAACGTAGATTGTAAGACAATAGACATTACTACTCCTCCTATCATACCTCCATGGACATATCCAAATTTAAGGGTTGACTTATCTCTAGGTTATTGCAGCAAAGAAAATATTACACCAACTGAGATACAGAATACATTCTTAGAAAAAATAAATACTGTATATAAAGACTATGCATCTTGGTATGCCGATGGATCAGTTGTAAACGAAAAAGCTGCCTTTGCCGTAGTTTCGGATGATCTTGTTATATCTAAACGTATCCAAAACTATATATACGAGTGAATTGTATATAATTAAAACATGCGTGGAAAATATCAATAATACAATTTTTAATAATAAAATTCTTTTAATTACTGACAGCAAAAGCTGCTTAGATGGCCTTTGTGATATTTATTCGAAAAATACCGTAATACAGCAAATAAGATCCCTCCTACTTAATTTAGATAATCAGGATATAACATTTATATGGGTGCAAGTTATTTCAATATAAATTTGCAAAAGAAGCGATCAACAATACAATACCAATACACTGACTACAAAGTGATACTCAAAAGACACATATCGGATCTTTGGAATGAACTATGGATGAATAATAATAATTCAGAATTATTTCAAATCCAAAGCAACGTTTCTCTCAAAATCAAAACATATAATCTGAATAAAACTGATACTATTAAATTAGTTAGGTTACAAATTGGTCATTGTCTTTTCATCCATAAACATATTATTGAAAAAACATCACCCCCCGAATGCCAGTGCAAACAAACACTAACAGTACATCATATTTTTAATGAATGTAATCTTTTACAAGAAATAAGAAACAAGTATAAAATCAATGGTATTCAAAACCTAGTAAATGAAAATAATTTTGAAAATGTGAAGAAATTTCTTACAGAAAAAAATTTATACAATTATATTTAAATAATAGCGGCATTCATGCAAACGTGAAAGCCGAGAACTTTTGCTCAGCGCAAGTTTCCCTCGCACCGTTGCTCAGCGTAGTTGTGCTCAAAACCATATCACCTGACCAAGATGGATACATAAGGTGGTAGCAGTAGCAATTGCACGTATTATGTATGTGTACTTTTTCTACTGTTCTAGTGCTATCACCTTATTTATCCATCCTAGTCAGATGACAACGAAATGTCAAAAGTTTACACGTTTCTCCATCCCACGTTTGCGCAGCAAATTTGCCTCGAAAACTTTCCACTTTTGAGCAAGTTGCTTTGTATGGGGAATTTGTTTGTTTTGACGTTTGCTGTGCAAGTTTACGATGTTTTCGAGTTTACGAGGTTCTTTCGAGCTTTCATGAAGACCACTAATGTATTTTAAAAAATACTCACATACTTATATAAACACTAAACTATAAATAATGAATAATGTAATGTAATATAATAATAAGCTTGTTTTTTTAATTCCTGCTGAACTAATTTTTCGACGACTTTGTATGGGGAGCCGCTTAAAATCGCTTACCTGGCGTTTACACGGGACAGTTTTGCTCCGACAGTAGAAACCCATTCACACATTTTTACTACCACACTTACACTTATCTCACTTGCCTCGCCACTGTCTCTGATTTTTCAATGACAGTAAAGGTCCAATTAGTCTTGACGGTAGACGGTTGACGTTCTACTCAATATTGCGCGGTTAGTTATGACGATTAGATGGTAGAAAGACAAAAAATATATGATCGAAGAGCATTTGTACTCAATATAATTTGCAAGCATGAGTTCTGTGTTAAAAAGTGATTGTGTCAAATAAAAAAAATGAAAAATAAAAAGAAAATTGTGGTTGCTGTGTAATTGTGTATTACAGCGCTCAAAATGTGGAAGTAAAAGCAATAACAATAACAGCTGATCGGTCTTGACGGCTGACGGTTGACGGTGGATTCTGCCATATGCAGAAGTCTACCGTCGTAAACCGTAAATTTTAGTTGTCTCTCTCCAACACATGCAAAATGCAACCCCAACTCAAACAGCTGATCGCTTACCGTCAACCGTCTACCGTCAACCGTCGAGACTAAGACCCCTTTCACACTCGGCAAGTTACTTGCGCAAGTCTCTTGCCCAAGTCTTGGTTTGTTGATGACAGAGGTAAGGTCGGGATAGGGGAATACATTTTGAGTACAGACTTGCTTGTACTCGGAAAGTTGAAAAACTGACTTGCGCAAGTAACTTGCCGAGTGTGAAAGGGGTCTAATTGGACCTTTACTTCGGCAAGAGATTTGACATAAGCGGCCAGATCATGGCTGAACTAGTAAAGGTTGATTTTGCTTTCTTATGACTCCATCTGTTAAATTCAGTGTATTTTGTTGTTGTACTTTTTTGTTAGAGTCATGAAACAAAAACTAAATGCCTGTTGTTGGTTCACACAATTACAACAAATCCTATTGCGTCAACCCCTACTAGTTCAGCCATCGGCCATATCGGAGACGTTTCGTAGTAATTTGAGAAAAAAGCAAAACATCGCAAACGACTTTACAATTTGGTAAATATATTTGTATTTGAAAATTTTGCTAATTTTTATTGAAATATTGTTTGACAATACAAACATATAAACATGAATACATGTCTAATTTTGCAGAGTACATCAGTTCCATTGTAATTTGGGAAGTAAAGCATGAAACACATAGACGACGACAGGCTACCGACCACAACCTGTCAAAAATAAAATACATACATGCGTTTATATGCCAGTGAATATTTTAACAACGGCAAGGCGACACGACTGCAGGTTGTTGTCTATGCTACTTATGTAGCTGTAGTTGAATTAAACTAATTTCTATTTGTGTGGGCGACAATCAACAGGTTAGAGCTGTCAATGCCTGAAGTGGCACCACTGACAGAATAATCAACTGTTTTCACAATTTTTGTTATGTTTGTAATAATATTTATTAAATATTCTCCAGACATTTTATTTTCTTCTAACACAAATAACACAATAACACAAACGTCAACATAACAGATCAGCTGTTTACTTTGCAGTTGCCGTCTTGAAAATAATTCAGTAGCTGCTACACGTCTACATTTGCAGTCAGCGGCATTTGTAGTCGTGTGTTTATGTAGCCTGTCGTCGTCTATGTGTTTCATGCTTAAGACAAAACACAATGACAAAAGAGCGAAGAAACAAAAAATCAGAGCACGAAATTTAACGAAACGACACTGTCGGCGCTTGCTTAAAACTGTACTGTCTTTATAACTGGCTGGACGCGTACGTCACACAAACAATTTTTGTCTTTGTGACAACTAATACATATTCTCAACTATCTTGTCTCAAACTGTCCTGTGTAAACGCACCGTTAGTTCCCCATACAATGTGGTCGAAAAATTAGTTTAGCAGGGAATAAAAAAAGAGGCTTAATATGTAATATCCTTTATCTCGGTCCATATAACCTTTCTGTGTTGGGGCCGTTTAATAAAGTAAATATAAAAATAATAATATATACAGGTCGATTCTTGAAAAATTAAATTTTAGCTTAACTCGAGTTATGCTGTTATGTCTTGTAACCACAGATATGGTACCTTAATGAGCAAAATCATTGTCAAACTAGCGGTTTATGCATATGTTATGCAAGTCTGGACGTTGTTGTGCTTTAAAACTGTTGACTTACAAACTAAGAAAATCGTGGTTATTAACCAACTGTTAAGTCGAAGTTTACACATGCAACTTTTTCAATGCAACTTTGAAAAACTCTGCTGACGTTCTTGAGTTCTTAGGAGAGAGAGGTAAGAAGAACGGAACGGGGAAAAAACTACCAAGTGCTCTGCAACTCCTTTTATTTTCATTCGCAATTAAGTTGGCTGGAGAATAATTTGACGTTTCTCTTTAATCGTTTGTTTATTTTTGATGGTTGACACAAGTCGTAAACAAGTGTAGTGAAGTCGACAGTAATAAAAAAGTGATTTAAATAGTAAATAAAAAGTGATTTCGCATAATTTTGTGCATCTGTAGCGGCGGAATAAAAATGTCAACAAAATGGTCGAAAGAAGACACTTCCAAATTTATCGTGTGTGTGCAGCACTATCCCTGTCTGTACAATGTAAAGTCCATGGAATACTTGGACCGGACTTTGAAAGCACAGGCTTTCAATGAAATTTTGGCGCAAATGCGGGAATGCTTGCCAAATATCGGTCTGGACGATGTTAAGACCAAGCTGAGAAATTTGCGGACTCAGTACTTGCGCGAAAAGCGGATGGTGGATGGTTCAAAGAAAAGTGGAAGTGGAATGAACGACGTCCATATTCCAAAACTTTGGTGCTACGATCAGCTTGATTTCCTCAAAAATCACGTAGCAATGCGAGGCAGTGAAGACAACACGGAGGTAGATATAAAGTTATGGGCCCCATACATATGTATATTTTTTTAATTTTGACAGACAAAATATGTTTCCTAATAGGAAATTAAAAAATTATTAAGTTTTCATACCTATGTTTTAATTTCTTTAGCTCTCAAATGTACCATCCACGAGTGAAGATGGAGTAACCGCAATACAGGAGTGTGAAAATACTACCTCGAGGTCTTGCGCCGACTCCAGTCCCTTTGAGGAGCCTTCGAGAAAACGAGCAAAGGTATGTGTAACAATGTTATTTTTCTTAAATTCGAATTATGCAACAGTAATGAACTTTTATTTTTTAGAAAGTTCTTCCGGTAAAAGCAGTACTTGACAAAATCGAAAACTTTCAAAGCAAAGTATTAAGCCAACAGAAGAAGAATAAGGAGTACGATTGGTTGGGAATGCAAGTCGCTTCCCAAATGGAAAATGTTGATCCCGAGGATCGACTTGACGCAGCGTGGACGCAACGTAAACGCAAGACGTCTGCAAGTTCCACAGCATCCACCAAGGACCTCCTTCAACAGTCAATGGATGAGATTTTTGATGAATCGGATTTTGATTAGGTAAAACACATTTTTATTCGCTTCTCTGAATTGTTTCACTAATCCTTTCTTTTTTCAAAGCAGTGAAGAAATTGCTCAGAGGAAGTATTGCTCCACCAAGTATTTTACGGATCTCACACTGTGCCAAAAACGTGCCTTATATTTCGATTATGATTTTTTTAAATTATAACGAATTCTTTTCCTTTAATTTTTTTTAATTATAATGAATTGTTTTACTTTAGTTTGTTTTTTTAATAATAAGCTATGAATTGTTTTTGTTTATTTTTTTGTTTTTTTTATTTACAATTAAAATTTCAATAAGTTTATGAATAAATGATTTGTTTATTATATATACAAAAATAATAACTTAATCTTTTGGAATTGATTTGTTAGGTGATTTTTAAAATTTCTACTATTATATTTGTTGTAGCCAATCTAATTTTCCTTCGTTGCTGAAGTACGCTGCAAATTGTTGACGGATGGCTTCTGCTTGACCCCTTTGGGGATTGAAGGTACTGGCCGATGTACCAGCACTGCTTACTGGTGTATAATTTTGAATGGAGTTGACATAGTTTTCGTCACGATCCAGCAAATAGTTGTGTAGAGCACAACAAGTGATTGCAATTGTTTGCACCTTTTCGGCTCTTAAATTTATTGGTGCTAGAAACACCTTAAAACGGTTAGCTAGCATGCCGAAAGCATGCTCAACAACATGCCTAGCACGGGACAGTCGTGCATTAAAGACTCGTTTTTCTACGGAGTCTGTATGGTAGGGGTAGGGCTTCATTAAATGCGTTTGCATTGGGAAGGCATCATCGCCAACTACTACATAAGGGAGGTTCCGACCGTGTCCAACCACAGCATTTTGTGGTATGTTTTTACCTTCCTTCAAAACTGTGCTGAGTTTGGTTTGGAGGAACACTCCGGCATCATTATTGCGTCCATTACATCCTATATCCACAAATATAAATTTACAATTGGCATCAACAAGGGCCATCAACACAATGCTGTTGGTGCCTTTGTAATTGTGGTAGAATGCACCATCTTTGCGGTATGACCGGAAGTTTATGTGTTTGCCATCCAAAGCACCGATACAATTTGGGAATTGCCACTTAATACCAAATTCCTTAGCTATAGCCTCCCACTCCAAAATACTGCTGGGAAACTGTAGAAAAACATATAAAAATAAACTTTCCATTTAAACAAATTGTAAAAATATATACCTTCAAAGACGATCCTTTCAATTTATTCAATAACAGTCTACACACTTCTGGTACTGTATTTGAAATTGTCGACTTAGACAATCGTGTCTGGTAATTCAGGCTTTGGAAAGTCTCCCCTGGACAAAAATTAAACTTTATTAAATAAAACATATATATAGGCAAAACTTCTAACTCACCAGTAGCTAGGAATCGCAATGTCAATGCTAGCTTTTCCGCTGGTGGAATAGCGTCTCTCATATGCGTATTGGAACGTGTTAAATCCTGCTGCACTAACGACAGCAGAAATTCGAATTGACTTTTCGTCACCCTTAAAAAATTTGTATAAGATGCTTCGTCATTCAACAAAACGTCTTTGAACAAAAACGAAAACGATCCGCGCTCCGCTCTATTTCTTCGCCAAGACTTCACCTACAACCGCTTAACTCTGCTTGTTCTTTTTGTTGGTAATAAACAAACGTCCTTCACTAAACCACTTAACCCTGAAATGTTATACGATATATAATTTATTATATTTATACTCGAAGTATGAACCACGAACCAATTATTATCTCCACTTTTTCGTCGTAGTTCGAAATAAATTCATCAGCTTGTTCCATGCATTCTAAAATTTTTTGTAATATTAACACTTTTCCATTTGTATCCATTGTCACAATATTATTTATCTGTTTTTCACACTATTTATTTCACAATTCATCTCAAGTCAACAATTTTATTATGTTTCCTTCTCAAATTTATAGAATGTCAGAATCAACAATATTAAAAACAAGAATTGCAGCAATTCTAACGCGGACGAATTGCACGTTTAAACACATGTTGCAACTTCAAAAGAGAATCGTAAAGAGCTGCAGCAGAGTTTTTCAAAGTTGCAGACATAAAGTTGCATGTCTAAACCCGGACTAAGTAAAATTCAAAAAGCGTCCTGAAACCCCCAATTTTGGTACAAATTCTATTTGTGCGACCTCTAATCAAACCTCTTCCAAAAAATCTGAAAAAAAATCAAAAATACGTGAGCAATTAAATCCAATTAAGCATGAGCAACCATGAAAATCGAAAAAGAAAAAATGTTTGGGACACATTGACATTGTAGTAGTTGCAGCGTGCGTTGCAAATCAGGGCAATACCATTAATTGACCGATTATATTAAGGATTAAATAAAACGTTAATACCGTCCGGAATCGGTGTAAAACTGCAGGTCCCAATCAGTGAGTGAACACTGGAAAGCGCACAGCTCAGTGATTGTAAGAAGCTCTCCCCTGTCCCTTCATGGGATGTAATGGGAAACCATTTATTTTATTTAAATAAAACGTTATACGCCGCCGAACCACTCCGCCGCCGCAGCGGCGATTTCTACGTAATTAGTTGGCGGCGCGGCAAAAAACGGTGGATAAATCAACTACCAACTTGTGTTTTTTTCTGTAATTGATTTATTATCTTATCAACTTCCTAAGCAACAGTTTAATCCGTCTTTCAATCAGACAATAAAATTCCCTTCATATTTTATACATAATTAATTCATTAACAGTGTTTCTCGTTATTTTGTAGTTAACAGATTTCGCACAGTCCACGGAATGTTAATTTGGTCGAATGTACACTTATGCTGTATAACAGAATATTCGTAAGCAACACACTACCATTTAACAGCACTATGTTATTCCGAACTCAGCACAAACTGGTCGAATGTGCTGTTTCAGTTCCATTAACCTACCACAACCGGTTACTTTCGTTCTCAGTTTTCCAATGGAAATAGCACTCGCTCTCTGTGGATATACAACTAGATGGTTACAATTCCAATATTCTCTCTCTTCAACTGTATCGTGTAGCCACAACACAACATGCCGCATTACACCATTGACAGAGTGTGCGAAATGTTGGCGGAGATGTCGAAATCGGATAAACGGAGTTTCAAACTTCTAACAAAGGCGACGTTGTGTCGTTGGGAGCTGCATTTTCAAAAATAAACATACAATTTTTTGTCTTGTACTAAAGTAATCTTAATAACGATTCCCATGTACATTAAGGTTGTGTATTACTTTGGGACAATGGAAACAAAATCACAGAAAAGAAACCTCATCGATACTCTGATTACTTAGTTGCTTGGTTGCTGTGATACTTAAAGTCGGAGTGTGTAGGTGTGTGGCCTTGATCATTACGTCGAGAAAATAACCAGCCATCCATTGAGAGTCAGCTGCTATTGACTCTGGCTGGCACCCAGACACTCAGTCAGCTGGCTTAGAGTTTAAGCAACAAACATTTAGCCCATAATGCATGGGTGGGTAAAGTTTAATTAAACTTTGTTTGTTGTCATTTGTGTGTCAAGTTTTTTTTTGCTGATTTGTTTTTTTTTCTCTTTCAATTGGTTATTAATATTTCTAATTAAAATGTTATCTACAAACGTTGTTGGCTTTAATTGTAGATGATTGTTTTGTATTTCTGATCATACAGATATATGCTTCAGCGTTGCTGTTAGGTCATATACAAATATATGTTTTAATTATTGTACCTCTCTGAACATTCGGCAAGTGCTGAACGCTACCCAGAGGGTCATTTAATCCATAGCATCTAGCGGATGCAGGTGTCAATACATATACATACATTCATACACTATTTCAATATTATGCCACTTAGACGATCATTGACTATATAATGTTGCTACTTGTGCGTGGATGCATGAAAATAAAACAGGGTATTTTATTAAGGCTAATAGAAATTTAAATAAATAAAACTTGAAACCATTATCAATATATAAAAAAGATTCTCCATTTAATGCAAACATCCCACAATCACATCATTTAATCACGCAGTTCTGGTTCGATCATGGGTATATAAGAGAGTAATTCTTTTTGCAATCCTCGATTTCCCCTTACATTTACATTTATTTGCCATTTACAAATGCCTGACAAAACACAGATAAAAAATTACATGAGTTGTCAGGAGCCACCCGGTTGTAACGACGATCCCTTCGCTGTATATTATGTACTTGTTAGTTCCAAATACGATAATTTAAATGGATCTGTAAGAAAAGATGCTTACTTACTTCTCCGGTCTCGGACAACCCAGGGGGGTCAGGAACCTTACAAAACGAAGATAACATATTTCGCCAACCAGATCGATCTTTTGCCTTATCTCTCCAGTTGGCAATACCAAGTGTAAGCAGGGAATCGACAACCTGATCCCTCCAACGGAGTCTTGGTCTTCCTATTTTTCGCCTTACTTCAAGTTCGGTTTCGAAAACCCTTCGTGCTGGTTCGTCTTCTTCCATTCTACTGACATGACCTAGCCAGCGCAATCGCGTTTTTTTGATCCGCTTAACTATGTCAAAATCGGGATAAAGCTCATACAGCTCATGATTAATGCGTCGCCGAAACTCGCCGTTGTGCACTATAGGGCCATAAATTTTTCGGAATATTTTTCTCTCGAAGACTCCTACAGATGTTTCGTCTGCTTGCGATAAGACCGAGGATTCTGCGCCATAAAGCAAGACAGGTTGTATGAGAGCCTGGTATACCTGGATTTTCGTCATTCTAGAGAGGGCTTTATCCTAAAATGCTTGCTTAGCCCAAAATAACATCAATTCGCAAGCACAATTCTCCGCTTGATTTCAAGGCTCTCGTTGTTGTTTTTGTTTACGGCAGATCCGAGGTATATAAATTCGTCACGCTTTGGTTTAATCGCGTTGAAACCATTAATTGTGTCTTGTCCACTTTTGCTGACTCCTTCTCAATAGTCGAAAAAAACGCAGTAACTTCTCTTATTGTGCGCTCAAAGATATCTATATCATCAGCATACGCGAGCAGCATGTGACTTTTGCTGCGGATGGTTTTATTCATGTTGACTGCAGCTTTTCTCATACTGATCTCCATTAAGATGTTAAAGCCATCGCACGATAGGGTGTCGTCTTGCCTGAGGCCTCGCTTAGTGTCGAAAGGTTCTGTAAGATCCTTACCAACTATCACTGCGGATTTGGTGTTCGTTAAGGTCATCCTGCACAGGCGTATGAGTTTTGCAGGAATACCAAGCTCAAGTAGGTGTCGGTTTGTTTTTCGGGTGTCTTCTCCATGATTTGGCGTAGCGTAAACATCTGGTCAGGTATCGATTTTCCATGCCTAAAGCCACACTGGTATGGTCAAATCAGGTCAGCGTTAGTTGGTTTTAGTCTTTCGCACAATATACTTGATATAACCTTATATGCTATGGATAAAAAGGTACAGACTCGAGTCTTACTTTTATTGACTATATTACAACCTCATGAGGTCAGACGTCTTACATATATTAATTAAACAAACAAATTTCAATATATTCTTCCACCTGGCTCTATCCTTCACCTTTTCTCGCCAGTTGGTAACACCAAGGATACGGAGGGATTCGTCTGCCTGGTCTTTCCAGCGGAGTCTTGGTGGTCCAGTTTTCCTGCTTCTATCGGGGACGTTATCAAAAACTTTTGTCGCTGGCTCATCTTCATCCATTCTGATAACATGGCCTAGCCAACGCACTTGGCCCACTTTGATTCGTTTAGCTATGTCCACGTCAGAATAGAGATTATATAGCTCTGCGTTCCAGCGACGTCGGTACTCGTCGTTTTCCATATATTTTACGGAGAATTTTTCTCTCGAAAACTCCCAGGTGTTTGTCATCCGCTTGCGATATGACCCAAGTTTCGGAGTCATATGTCAAGACAGGTAAAATGAGATTCTGATATAGCTGGACTTTTGTCCGTCGAGAGAGGGCTTTGTTCCTAAACTGCTTGCTGAGCCCAAAATGGCATCTATTTGCAAGCACAATTCTCCTATTTATCTCCAGGCTGACGTTGTTGTCCTTACAGACTCGGGTCACCTTTTTTAAATATGGGACATAGTACACTGAGACTCCAATCGTCCGGCATGCATTCATCTAACCAAATTTTACTAAAGCTCATCGCCGCCAGCCTTAAACAACTCCGCCGGTAGTCCATCGGTTCTTGCGGCTTTGTTGTTCTTAAGCCCGGCAATAACTATTCTGACCTCGTCTTGGTTAGGACGGGGGCAATCGACGTCGTCCATGACTGGATCGAATGTCCCATCGTCATTGAATATCTCAGGTACCAGTAGAGCGGAGAATGATCTCTCCATATTCCCAACATGCTCTGCACATCTACGATGACATGTCCGTCCTTGTCTTTACAGAAAGGGGGCCCTGAACCATGTCCATTAGTTCCGTTTTTGACATCTTGCTAAAATTTTCTGGCTTCGTTCTTCCTTCTGTAGGTCTCAATTTTCTCACTCTCGCGCTTTTTTCCACTTGCGGTTCTTATGCCTAAAGAGACGGTTTACCTCTTTCCTTTTCTCCCTATACCGCTCAGTCGCAGGTCGTGTTGCAATTGACTAAAGCACTGCCATACACGCAGCGTTCACTCGACACTCTTCATCGTACCATGGTTTGTTGCGAAGCGGTTTTTCAAAACCAAGTACGGTTGTTGCGGCAGTTTATATACAGTCGGAAATGGGTTTCCACTGCGCTTCAGGATTGTGATCGTGAGGGGGTGGGTTCTATGCCAAAAGTTGCGAGAGCTTCCTTGAGTAGGCTGTGGCTACCTCTGGTAATTGCAGCTTTCCCATATCCAGCTTCCCCTAAATCTGGTTTCGTACTATTTACGTGGTACTTAATCTTGGTCGTTTGTGGCAGGCAACCTCAATTCGGTTATGGCAACCTCAATTCGGTGGTAACAGCCGAATTTATGGTTGCTACGACCTCTTTTCAAACAATTAGTTCTCTGAGTGTGCCAATTGGATGCTTCGCCGGATCTATATAGACTTAGTAGATTCCAAGTGCATATCCGAAAATCGTGGTCCTGATAACATTTATGTTTGTTGTTTATGTTTTCTCTTTCGTTTTTGTATTTGCACTGACATTATGAACGGTGGTGGGTGGCAAACCCAATCCACCGGGTTTTTGCATTTTACCTACTGCCAGCAGGATATGTGATTGCAGCCGCCCATTATGGATCAGACGCTGACAAGGATGCAATATGGCGAACCTGGATTTTCTTCTTTTGGTTTTTATCGGCCGTTGGGCTTGTATGTTTGGCTCATCCGCCTTCTAAAGGACAAAAGAATATTTCCGATAGCTTGATGAGCTTCAGTGACATCAGTCACCTATTAAGCCTGAGACACATCAGTGATCGCATATCCAACTTTGCTGCTCATTTATTTTCACCTTCTGACTCTAGCTAGCTAACGGAGGTTTCCGATTAAGCCATTGCCCAGGGCATACTGCGTGGAAGTATTGAGCTGATTGGACTGCCCAATGAAGGAATCATTTCTGGCCACTCCCAAGTGAATGGCTATCAGAAAGTTTCCACCTCCGCGGACAGTCCCATGTCTCCACTGATGAGAAAACCGCCAACAAGAGTTCAAATCCTGGTTCCAACTGTTTACATTGTTTTAATTGCAGAAAAACCCCTCACCTGTGTAGCTCAAAGGAAATCGAAAAATATTCCTCTAATGGCTAGTTTTTAAGTGGGTAGTTAACTATCGGATTACTTAATCTTAATTCTAATTTAATTAGAGGTTAACTTTGCATTTTGTTTTTCAGTGGTGAGTTCAAGTAAGTCGCCATATTGGCAACTAATATGGCAACCCTTGTATTCTTATTGGAAAAAACGTGTGTTTTGGGATAAATACCAAAACAACAAAGGGGAACAAACAAAATGGAATTATGTAAAATAAGAAATAGATGCATAAAATCAGTCATTTTAACAAAAATGTGTAAAAAACTATATAGGCGCAATAGTTTAACGATCTTTACTTAAGGTATGTGTACAAATAAGCAAATCTGAAACATGTATTTTATACAATCTTCATTTCTCCCTTTGACAGTCAGTAATTTGATTGTCAAAATAATATGGTTCTCACTATAAGTTAACCAACCAACATTGGGTGGTTCAATCATAGTTAAACAATGACTAAAAAACACAATTCGATGTTTAACCACAATTTAACTAAGAAACGAAGATCACCACTGACTGAAAAACTGGCCATAAGAAATCATTTGAGAGCGGTTGGAATCATATATAATAAAAAAAAATTTCCAAATACTTTCGAACCTCTTTTGGACTCACTCTTTCTTCTACGCAGGAATATGTAAATATTTAACAGTGAAACGCTCACTTTTTCTTATATTCATAGAGTTCATGTATTTCATAGAATTTTCAATGATATATGAGTCATTTCGATAGGATACTATGAGCGATTTTCACACTCGTCATTAAAAAGCTCCCAGAAAATTTGCATATTAAATGACAAACCTGGGGCATTTAAAGTACATTGTACATTTAAATGGAGAACTTTCAACTGTGCAACGGGTCACAAACATCAGAAACACGCCCGATTAAATATTTAAGTTTTGTAGAATTTTAACACAAAATTTTTTGAACTAAATCGAAACCAATTTTTCCTTGTGGTTATTAAGAAAGTTACGTAAAATATGTTTTTGTATTAGAACGCCTTATTTTGGAGCAATTTTTCAAAAAGATATCAACAGTTTTCAAGATTTTCAAAGACGGTCATGTGACGTATGCTGCAATCGTCTGTATACAAAACGCTGTAGGACCTAAATCCAATGAGGTTGTGTCAACCACTAATGATGTTGTGTCAACCTCCAATGAGGTTGTGTCAACCACTAATGATGTTGTGTCAACCTCCAATGAGGTTGTGTCAACTTCCAATGAGGTTGTATCAACCTCTAATTAAGTTACGGCTAATTCGGGTGTCTTTTTTGTGAGTGTGTCCAGCACTAGTCGACAGGCGGATATGTACTATGAGATCCTAGTTATCTGGAAGAATTATCTCAGATCGGTGTTGATAGGATTTGGAAACCAATGGACTAAAATGTAGAAGTGAGTCATTCGTCGCCTGCCTTCGATACCCAACCTAACCTTTTAGTTAGTTAGATCTACGCCACTGAATTGCTAACCAACTAATACACAATATTAGTATCACGTTTTTGTATTACAGTTAACACTTTTATTGAATAAATATAGTACAAATAAAGTTATCACGTAATATTTGAATTTGAATTAAATTTCTTGTATGATTCAATTAAATTTGGCCGAAAATGGATTTTTAATTAAAATACAGACACAATAACTGAAAAATGCATGCAATGCTGTCGGAATGTTTGAAGATAAAAAAAAAACTACAAAATCGACATTTAATGATTTTTGCAGTTTACAAGAAGTCAATCTAATCGAACGTCCGTCCCACCCATAACTAAGACCAACCTGCGTCCCAGTCATTGATAGTGGTGATACAGTCCGGCTGATGGGCTGTCTCTTATAGTATGGCCCATAGTGGCTGAGTCAAAGGAATATGGTTTGGAGCATTAGGGGTATATGAACATGTTCGTAATATGCAAATCCCATGATTGAAACAGAAACATGCAAATTTTATGATCTAAATTCAAAATCGCAACAACGAATTGGAAACTGAAACAGCTAAAAACACTTAAAAATCATGCAAGTTCAATTTGAATATTTCGTTTAGGTCACTCGCTTGCTACCAAAGCGTTTTTCCTTGGTTCCTTCAGTATATGTTTTGCTAAGTTTGTTATTAATATTTCTTTTCGATTTGTTTAATATTCATTATACCTTAAAGCGGCGTAGTCGTGGAATGATCTAGTTGTATCTACCACCAAGACCACCACCATTGACGAAGTTGTGCCAGTCCCTGTGGGTTTGAAGTTTGAACAGAATCGACGGAGTTGACGACGTTTTGTTGCTCTACTTATGTCAAGTGATAAATAGTCGAACAGCAGTTGATTTGTTAGTTTTACCACCCATGATTTGCAGGGTTTTCTAACGAACCCACTCCACACCAAGTCAGTGTCTTATGTTATTATGCTGCTGTTGATCATAAACAATCGCGATGGTTAAGGTAACAATTACTTTTTGAATACTGCACAGTTATGGGTAATTAAAGGGCAGAGTGAGGTAAAAAAAATATCCTACAACATGTAAACCTCTAATTAAGAAGAAATTAAAACGGATGGACAAGTGTTTTGGAACTTCCAAGAATTAAATTTTCCCGTTAAGAAAGAAATTTACAACATTTGGTTATTCGTTTATAAAGGGTTTTTCAATAAGAGCGCTACAAAAGATTTTTTAAACAAAACAAAACCGGTTTTAGATACCAATGAAATTCTTTATTCCTGTGAAAGTACGTTCGATGCCATTATGTATGGAACTCGATTTATTTTGCATGGCCACCACGGGCACGCTTGCAGAAGTCCAGACGCTGAACCCAATTTTCGACGGTTTTCAAGCATAAATCGGCCGATACTGCTGCAATTTCACGTTCGATATTCGTACGAAGTTCATCAATCGTCGCTGGCTTGTTGGCATAGACCATAGACTTGACGTAGCCCCACAGGAAATAATCTAACGGCGTCAAATCGCACGACAGAGGCGGCCAATCGACTGGGACATTTCGTGAGATAACACGTTCACCAAACTTGGTTTCCAATAAATTGATTGTTGTGGCATTCGCTGTGTGGCTTGTGGCGCCGTCCTATTGGAACCACATATCCTCCAAGTCCATATTATCCAATTGGGGCCACAAATATTCGGTTATCATTAAACGGTAGCGATTCGCATTCACAGTAATGTGCCGGTCTTGATCATCACGGAAGAAGTACGGCCCAATGACGTCGCCGGCCCATAAACCGCACCAAACCGTATTTTTTTCGGGATCCAATGATGAACCATGGATTACGAGTGGATTGCTGTCTGACCAATAACGCATATTTTGCTTATTGACGAAGCCATTCAGCCAGAAATGAGCCTCATCGCTGACGATGATTTTCCGATGAAAATCGGAATCATTTTCAAGTTGTTGCTAAGCCCAATTCACGAACATACGACGCTTACGGTGGGCAAGCGGCTTCAGTTCTTGCGTCAATTTGATCTTGTAAGGATGTAGGCCAATATCTTTTCGCAAAATTCGCCACAACGACGTCACAGGGATGCCCAACGCTGGAGAACGACGTGTGAGAGACACATTTGGGCTTTCTTGAACTGAAGCCTCAGCGGCAGCAATATTCTCGACAGTACGGGCACTTCTTTGTCTCACTTTCACGGGAACATTTTGTACTGTGCCTGTGGATTCAAATTTTTCCACTATCTGGTAGGACTATTATGACGACCACTGACTGCAAATTTCGGTAGTAAATTTTAATAATTTCGACTCGTTGTTGGCTCGTATATCTTTCCATGATGAAATGGCAAACCTTACTGAAGAGAAATGTCAAAAGAGCGGGAAAAATATGGCGTCGTTTGCTGTCCCTATCGATTTACTTTTGTAGCGTCTCTGTTGAAAAACCCCTTTATTGCCTTTTTACTGTATAAACTATATTTTCAATAATTGTTGATTTATCCGAACTTTCGTATTTGTTGATTGTTGCTTTTTCAAATGATAAGAAAAAAATTTTGTTTATCAATTCATTTCGTTTCTAATTAATAATTGTGTTTATCTTCCTGACGATGCTACCCAAAGGGTATCGTTATATCGAAGAGTAAAATTTATTAAAAACACGACCGTTTGGTAGAATTAATTTTGGAACAATTTAATTTTTGAATATATTTTCCACATGTTTTTAAATACAATTTTAATGTAATTTTGAAAACATTAAAAATTGTCTCATATCCGTTATTTAAAATTTAGAAACCGACGTACCAGTTCAAAATCCAGATTTATGTACAGTTTTTTTCGGCATTTCTTGCTCTATTATTCTACCCTGCTGCTGTACGTAATGCTTGATGTCGTCGGTAATCCATTGCATCCATTTACACAGAGATGTAGTTACAAAATGTATCTGCGCATACCTGAATATGACCATGTTTACAATACCCAACAAACCAATCGTTTTGTATGTCAGTGTAAAAATTATAAGATAAATATAGTTTAACATGATTTATGTCTTAATCGTGATACAGTTGGAACATATCGGCCCTTTTCATTTCATTACAGCATTGAAGTTTTGATTGACAGTGTTATTTAAGCCACACATTTTGTGTGTTGTTTTTTGCAACGAAAAGTGTTACAATGTAAGCAACAAATAGCTACGGTCGAGGCGGCTGGTGTACCAGGAAAGCAGTAGTCAACTACGTTATTTGATTGGGCAGTTAAATGTTTTTTCTTTGCTTTTATCAGAAAATGTCAATCATTATTATAAATAAACTAAATAACGTGAAACACTTATATTTTTGTGGTTAAAGCAAAAGTTATTGACTAAAATTTATGGGGTTATTTCGGCAAAGGGCAAGGAATCGGATTATAATTTTTGGTAGATTGTTGGTGCCATGGCTTGTTTTTGAAGGTAAACGTTGGTTCGATCCCTGCTCTGACCACCTTACATTTCTTTCTACGATGGTCATCCCGCTTAGTGACGGCGATACTATCATGCCATGAAGAAGCTTCTCAAAATAACTTTCAAAACCGGTGTCAAACTGTAAGTGCCAATCACTGAGTGTACAAACTTGGAAGCGCACACCTCACTGATTATGAGGAGCTCTCCCCTATCCCTTCTTGGGATGTAGTGGGAATATTCTTGTATGAATACGAAAGTAATTGATCAGAAACACCACAAAATAGGCGAATGCGAATTTTAATCAACGAGGGGTTATGGATCGTCTGTAGCGCACCCCTTGTGTAAAGCACCCAAACAGTCTATACAGAGTTATTTGAACCAATGTACAACTGGGCACAGAAATACGTTGGGTCACAAGGATGATGATAATAACCGCTTACCAGGAGCCTTCTAACTTAGGGCAGATGACCAACACAAAAATAGATGAATTATTGAAAATTAAAACTTAAAGAAATCAATAAGAAAATTATTAGAAATTAAGCTTGCAGCATCTGGCAAATACCTGAGTGTTATATATGTATAACAATATAAAACAATATTACAATTCAAATTTTAAGTAAATAATTCACGAAAAACCTATCGACGTTTCTGTAATGATTGCAATTCAAGACGGGAGATTCATAACACTACCCCACACGTCTTGTCTCTTTTTGTTGTTTGGATGCAAATATAAAAAGTGTTTGGAGCTTGTCGTAAATATAATATACTTGTGTCCAAACACATTGTGTTTGCTATTCAATATTACGTGTTTGAGACACAATGATTAATATTTTATTATATTTGTGTTTGCGACCCACATATATTAGTGGTCTTCATGAAAGCTCGAAAGAACCTCGTAAACTCGAAAACATCGTAAACTTGCACAGCAAACGTCAAAACAAACAAATTTCCCATACAAAGCGACTTGCTCAAAAGTGGAAAGTTTTCGAGGCAAATTTGCTGCGCAAACGTGGGATGGAGAAACGTGTAAACTTTTGACATTTCGTTGTCATCTGACTAGGATGGATAAATAAGGTGATAGCACTAGAACAGTAGAAAAAGTACACATACATAATACATGCAATTGTTACTGCTACCACCTTATGTATCCATGTTGGTCAGCTGATATGGTTTTGAGCACAACTACGCTGAGCAACTTTACCTGGTGCGTCATGCAACGGTGCGAGGGAAACTTGCGCTGAGCAAAAGTTCTCGGCTTTCACGTTTGCATGAATGCCGCTATTATGTTTGCGATATTTATGTTTGTGATACAAATACAGCTGTGGTTTTTGCACTGTCTATGCTCTCTCGAGAGCAAGAGAATAAAAGAGGGACATCGAGAGAGTCTATCTTGTAAGTGAATCTGTGTTTTTGCATTATTCAGTGAGTCATAAATATTCCTGAATGAGCGTGTAAATTGCAGATGAAGTTTTTCTCATTTTGCCTGATGTATTGCGTTTTAGTTGCATGTATGCAGTCGTGAATGGTTCATCGGACAGTGGATATCAAAAGCTCTTGATCAGTGAAAAAAGAATAAACGAAGGCTCGGACGGTTAAATTGGTTGTGATGTTACATACTTTTGTTTTTGTGTATGTGTGCTACCAAAGTGAGAAACGAGTTTGAGGAAAGAAACTGGAAAGGCCAACAACGTGAAGTCCTTTGTCTGTCCTAGCCTTTACTAAGAAAATGGAAACGGTGGACCATTTGTGAGATAAGTGTAATAAAAAAACACAGCTAATTAATCCACGCTAGCCTTGCATGAACTTGATTTGTATATAAATATATTGTGTGCGTTCCAACGCATTGTGATAACCAACGCATAGCTGAAACCTTCTGAAAACAAAACCGTGAGAGACAACAAAGAAAGTAGAAGCAAAAGAGCAGCAGATTCTCATTTCATGAAAACAAACAAATAATGCATTCAATGCAAATAAATGTAAAAAGGAGCGTTTTTAATCTATTAATTTTTTGTATTTATTATTTATAAATGTGGATTTATATTCTTAAAATTAATTATAATGAATAATACAAATACATTGAAATAGAAGAATAATTCGTTTCTGGTGGTGCAATGGTAGTGTGCGCGGCTCTTGTGCATGAGAACTTGGGTTCGATCCCTGCTCTGACCACACGCAACAAGGGACGCAGCACACAATATAAGAATCATTCCTAGGAAGGTCATATGTTCTAGAGAGTTGTTTATTCAGATCTTCGGTACATTCTTGTAGTAGATTGTTTCCTTGAATTTTGAACGGTTTGCTACCTATGGACCTGAACAGGGGAAAAATCGATTTTTTAAAGTTTTTAGCGATGGTGACCTTGAAGATGGAGTTTTTTTTTGATTTTTTATGTTTATGACAAGAGCTACAACTTTCCCTCAGAAAGTAAATCAAAATTCCGAACGGTTTGCAAGATATGAGCCTGACAAAATTATCACTTTTTTTGCAAAAATGACACCAAGGCCCCAAATTTTTGGGGGCCCATAAAAAAAACGTGCATGACTTGTGGGCAAAACGTCTCCCAGTCTTTTTCTGTGTGTTGCACTGTGTAAGCATAGGGTTTATACCTCAAAATCAATAGTCTATATCTCTGAAACTAATGATTTAGGTTTTGTAAAATTTAAGTTTTTCTGGTTTCAAATCTGTTTCGAACTCAAACCCGACAAAATCACGTACAAGGCAAATCAAGATTCAGACGACGAATTGGCATCCGATTCTACAACCTGCATTTGCGTTGCCTGAGCAACTGCAAATTCAAAATTGTTTAATTGTCATTGCGAACAATGGTAATTCTATCTCATTTGCATTACATAAAGTAATGCAAATTAAAAAATCCCATGTTTGGTTGATATACATGAATAGTAATCGGCAAACAAATTATTTATTATTTATTTATTAAGCATCCATACCAATTTATCAAAAAGGAAATCAAAAATTAATATACATATGTAACATATTTTTGTGTTTGGCAGGATTTTTGCGTCTTTTGATTTGCGGCGATTGAATAACAACGATTTTGAATGAAGCCAGACGTATAATCATTTTTACATCACATACCAATAATTTTTGTAGACCCACGATTACCGCATATTCAAAGTAAAACTAAAACTCATATATCTACTTACTCGTATTCATATCCCCAAAAATATTAAAATACATTGAAAAATGACAAACGAAAAAAAATCCATTTCGTTCATATTACATTTAAACTAAAGTTTAGAAAACAAAGTTTCAACATTCAAAGGAAAATTACAAAATTATGGCATCAACACCCGCAAGTGTAAAACTGAAAACCGCGATTGGAATTTAAACCGAAAATGAATTCGAAAAAAAAACTGATGAAAAACTGCTGAAAACGAAAACGTTTTTATAGATGTTTAGGCTATAATCGCCTTAAAAATAGCGCAAGCATAAATAATATCTGATGGTGATGAAGTCCAACCGACAATAACAACATGGATACAAAAAAAATTAAACAACATCCCCCCGGTTAGTGTACCCTGACTGCAACCGCCTGAACTACCATTCCATCAGACCGGGTCAATAGCGGTGTTGAGAGTTGTTGGTGGAGTTGTGGTTGCAATTCAAAAACGAACACGTTTAATATGACGACGTTGCACTGTGGAGGAAATACGCTTATACGTGTGAATAATAACAATACATCAGTAATATCTGGAACAACTGAATTTTCTGAAAAAAAACTTTTTTGGCAGGTTGTACATGTGGAAGCAGTTGTTTATTTGCTAAAATTGTCTACAATATTCTACAAAATATTAAAGTTCAGACATCGGTATACAATGCATAACATTTATTTCTTTACTCAATTTTTTGTTTACCTGTTTTACTGTAAATATTACACATTACTGAAATCTACTATATTTCCATCAACTACGTTTTCTTACTTTCTCTACATGTTGTGTTAATAAACTATTGAAAAATAATTTTGTTCAATATTTTCACAGAAATTTTTGTTGCTTGTGAAAAACATGTTTTAGAAAATATTCGTAAAAAATAGAACGCATTAGTTCACCACTTCAAAACTCACACAGTCGGGAAAAAAAGACGTCTAAGAAAACGAATTTGAAATTTCAAAAAAAAAATTAAGCAAATCATCTTTAAAATCGAAATGAAAGTATTAAAATGATAAAAACTTAAGAAAATATTATGGGATTATACCATACCATTTTAATATTTTAGAAGTAATTAATATTACCTTCAAAACAAGGCATAGCACAGTAAACTCCGTCAAGTATTTCCGGAGTTACGTGCGACGGATTGGACAACCTCTTTAAAAAAAAACTAATTTTCACCAAAGTTAAATTGGTCATAACTTTTGAAAAAAAACATTTATTTTTTTTTTCTCATCGTGGATGAAATATAACTTGTAGAGGACCAAATCTGCCAATGTGCATACAAATCGGAATCATTGCGTTAAATTTTTTCCCAAAATCGTACCGTTTGGAATGGAATGACTCATATTGCATTTGAAGTTAAAATTCAAAACTATTTCAAATAAAGGGCCGATTAAGTAAAAGCTTTTACTTACTCTTAATGACCAGACAAACATTAGTAAATAACAGAGCGATTAATGCTGCGCCTGAAGGTATGCATTTTAACAACATACCAGCTCGCTAAACCAGTAGCATGAATTCGCCTCAGTTAAGATAATTCTCCACTATTCGAGATGACTCTACAAAGATAACTAATAACAACGACTAGAAGGTTTTTGAATTCGCTAGAGATAACTGCATTTGAGTATGGTGAGTTCGTATAAATACCGTAGGTCTTTCGAACGGAGAGTTCACTTTGTGATTAAACCCCGTAACCCCAGTAGTAAAATAGAAAACTTGTTAAAGTGGTGTAAATAAAGTAAACTGTTGTACTATATAAGTAAAATAAAAGGAAGTTAAAAAGTTGTAATTATCGTAATTTAAAACGAACCTTGCTTTATTGTTGGGAATAAAACAGCGCTAAAAACGACGAATTAGGAAATTCATAAATAAATAATAAATAAATGGTTTCCCATTACATCCCATGAAGGGACCGGGGAGAACTTCTCACAATCACTGAGCTGTGCGCTTTCCAGTTTTCACTCACTGATTGGGACCTACAGTTTTACACCGATTCCGAACGGAATTTTGAGAAGCTTTTTCATGGCTATATACTCGATTGTGTCGCCGTCACTATGCGAGGTGACCGCCGCCGAAAAGAAAATTTTTTTTTTGAAGGTGGTCAGAGCAGGGTTCGAACCCAGGATATCATGTACAAGAGCCGCGCACACTGACCATTGCACCAGCGACGGCCACAAGGAAATTCATAACAATCCTTTAATTGCCACCGCCTGTTCTAAAATCAACAGGTGACCATTTTCTAGAATATTTAAAATCTCAAACTGGCTATTCTAGGTCGCTATATAAACACTGCTTTGAAAAGGGACCCGCAGGACCGGCAATATTTCAAGATATCGACTTCTTGTCTTTGACAAGCCCTAGTGAAATTTGAATTCAGTTTCTGAATGCCCAAAAGTCCCGCTTCAATATGCATTTTGGTATTTCTCGAAATAAGGCCAAAAAGGACACGTGAGGAATTGACATAGAGGATTGGATTGTTCTACGAAAAATCTCGAAAATGCGCTACTGTATGATAGCTACCGTATTAAAGGCTCTCATTGTGCATTTGTCATTAATCAATATTTCTCCAACATACCCCATCTGTTTACACAATCATTGTTCTACAAAGAAATAGAAATTACACCATATTGGGCTAATTGTTATTGCATGACTACGGTCTTTAAAATTTAATGGAGAAATTTGGTGTACAACATTACAATTGTTGCGTCGATTCGTTGAAACAACCACGCCTCACCCACAACGTGGCGAGTCAATTCAGTATCGAAGAAGCCAGTGATCATTGCTCAATAGCTGTCACGTTTAACTGTAACGTTCTGGTCAGCATTGATTTTTAAAATGTCAGAACCAACCGTTCAACCAGCTTATAAATCACAGCAGTCACTTTTTCTGGATGGTGGGGCGTCTTGACAAAGGCTTGAGGATTATCTTGTCTCTACGTCAATAACACAGTTTTACTCATTGACGTAGCAATTCAACCAAAAATTAGCTACCGTATCTGAAGAAAATTTCATTGTGAAAATTGGGAACAACAGCAATCTCGTTTTGGGCTCATTCATATGGGAGATATATAAGTATAGTACTGGCGACAAGGACGGAGAATTAAAGCCGGATTTTACATTTTCGATTTGTGGGCGGAAGGGCGTAGCCAAAGTGTATTTAGAGCTAGAATACTCAAAACTGGTATACAAATTTTTTAATTATTTAATGCCGAATTTTAGATTTTTGGTTTTGTTGACGAAAGGGGGCGTGGTAAAAGTCTCATTATTGAAAATATTTCCTTGCAAATCGTTTGCCGGGAAAGCTGGTTTCGAGTAAATATGGTGAGAAAACGGTGAACGATAAAAATATTTCAGTGTGTGTTGGTATCGATTGGTTGGATCGATACTAATTCGCATATGTAAATTGCATAATTGAGTTTGTATATATACGATTGATGATCTACCGATGGTATCAATTCAGGCACAGTAGTTAGACCGCGGTAGCATCGTCAATTCAGGCAAATCCAAGCTTTACGCCTTGAAACTTATCGGCACAAATTAAAGTTAGCAGACAATCATTACAACGGATAATTCATAATGACTTAAACTTGTTTCCGTACAACGTCCAAATAACAACCAAGTTAAACCCTATGGATCTGCCAATTCGGCTGGAATTTTTATCCAAATATGATTGAAATGGGCGAAGATAACAACAACTATATAAATTGCTTGTTTATGTCTGCGAAGAGTATTCAAAACACCGACATTTTCGAATAACCGGTTTCGATTTATTCGAAAAATCACTTTATCGGAAACCCGGTTTTCGGTTACAAAGGATGGGAAAAACTGGTTAATTTTCGGTTTCAATTACGGTTATTTTTCGGGTTTTTCATTTGGTATGGTAAACATAAAATACAAATGATCACAAAATTACATGTTCTTGTCTTGTTTTTTCCCGCAAAAAGAAATATTATTATTCTGAGAATATAGCAGCGTTTGTCAGGTTTTAATATTTTTAAATTTTCCGCTATAGACCACATCAGTTAATTCAATTCAGTTCAGTTCAATTCAACTCAATTCAATTCAATTCAATTCAGTTCATTCAATTCATTCAATTCATTCAATTCATTCAATTCATTCAATTCATTCAATTTATTCAATTCATTCAATTCATTCAATTCATTCAATTCATTCAATTCATTCAATTCATTCAATTCAATGCAATTCAAATCAATTCCATTCAATTCAATTCAATTCAATTCAATTCAATTCAATTCAATTCAATTCAATTCAATTCAATTCAACTCAATTCAATTCAATTCAATTCAATTCAATTCAATTCAATTCAATTAAGTTCAGTTCAATTCATTTCGATTCAATTCAATTCAATTCAACTCAGTAAAATTGTCCAAATATGATTGAAATGACCGAAGAAAGCAACCACTTGATAAATTGATTGTTTATGGCTGAGTAGAGTATTCAAAAAACTGACATTTTCGAATAACCGGGTTTCGGGTTATTCGAAAAGTCACTTTTGTGGAAAATCGGTTTCCGATTTCACAGAATAATTACGGTTATTTTCGGGTTTTTCATTTGGAAAACACATACATAGTAACATTTTTGTAACAAAATGAATACAAAATCAACACAAAATAACATTTTCTTGTCTTGTTTGCTTGCTCGTAAAAAGAGACATTATTATTCTGAGAATATAGCAGTATTTGTCAGATTATAATATATATAAATTTTCCGTTATAAAACACATCAGTTAATGGAATTCAATTCAACTCAATAGAATTGAATACAATTCAATTCAGTTCAATTCAATTCAATTCAATTCAATGCAATCCAATTCAGTTCAATTCCATCAATTTAGTCCAAGTCAATTCAATCCCATCTAATCGAATCTAGTCTAATTCAGTTCAAATCTTTCCATCTGCTCAATTGATTTTAACTGAATTGAATTGGTTTTTATTGCAATGAATTTAATTTTTTTATAGGTGTTTCAATCTTAAAATTCATCAGCTGTATTTAAATTTAACAACAGGGTTTTATTTTTAAATTATCATATTCAAAACCAATTAGATATATAAAATAAAACATAATTTCCTACACAATATAAAAAAAATAAATACATTAATTAAAAAAAAATAATTAATTTGAGTTTCTCATTGTAGCATAATTTGTGCGCCAGCCAGTATATTCATATTATTTATATTAATAAATTTTAACAAAAAAAATTCACATTTAAAACCAATAAAAAAAATAAAAAAGATTTAGACCAATTGTTTCTATATTTAGTGGCTTTGTTTTTCTTAAGCCGGGCAAGAGTTGTTCTGACCTCGCCTTGGTTAGGAGGCCACAATCGAGATCAAATTGTAATCGATTGTCTCTTCATCATAAGATATCTGAGGAACCAGTATCGCCGAGAAATAATCTCTCCATATGCCCAACACAGTCTGCACATCTGCGATGAGATTTCTGTCCTTGGCTTTGCAGAAGAGGGGCCCTGAACCATGTCCATTAGTTCCGTTTTTGACTTTTTGGTACAATTTCGGGCACCGTTCTTCATTCTGTATATCTCGAATTTATCGCTCTCGCGTTTTCTCCACTGCCGTTCCTTACGCCTAAAGAGACGGTTTACATCCTTTCCTTTTCATGTGTTCCGCCCAGTCCCAGCTCGCGTTGCAATTGACTGAAGCATTGCCATACATGCAGCGTTCTTTTTAAAGATCTAGCGTTTGGCGATGTTCAAACCTTCCGAAAACAAAGAAATGAGAAACAGAAGAGCAGCAGAGTAAAATTTCATGAAAAGAAAAACAAATACTGCATTCAATGCATACGCTGCATGTATGGCAATGCTTCAGTCAATTGCAACGCGAGCTGGGACTGGGCGGAACACATGAAAAGGAAAGGATGTAAACCGTCTCTTTAGGCGTAAGGAACGGCAGTGGAGAAAACGCGAGAGCGATAAATTCGAGATATACAGAATGAAGAACGGTGCCCGAAATTGTACCAAAAATTCAAAAACGGAACTAATGGACATGGTTCAGGGCCCCTCTTCTGCCAAGCCAAGGACAGAAATCTCATCGCAGATGTGCAGACTGTGTTGGGCATATGGAGAGATTATTTCTCGGCGATACTGGTTCCTCAGATATCCAATGATGAGAGACAATCGATTACAATTTGATGTAGATTGCGTCCTCCTATACAAGGCGAGGTCAGAACAACTCTTGCTCGGCTTAAGAACAACAAAGCCGCAGGAGCCGATGGATTACCGGCGGAGCTGTTTTCATCGGATGGCGGCGAAAAGCTGATAAGCTCATTAGCACAATTTGGTTAGATAAATGTATGCATGCCCGTCGATTGGACACCCAGTGTACTATGATTCATACTAAAAAAGCCGACCCGAGTTCCGAGTAAGTTTCTATCAAGTATAATGAGCGAAAGACTAAAAGCAATTATCGCTGACCTGATTGGGACCATACAACTGACCAGATTTTCACTGAATCCTGGAAGAAGACCCATGTCATACAAATCGACACCTATCATATATTTGTCGATATTAGGGCAACCTTTGATAACCCGATACAGGAAAATCTCTACGAAGCAATGTCTGAGCTTGGTACGCCTGCAAAACTGATACGCCTTTGCAGTATGATGTTGACGGTCAACAAATCTGCAGTGAAAGTTGGTAAGGATCTTTCCGAACTTTTTGACATTAAGCGAGGGCTCAGGCAAGGCGATGCAATGGTTAGTCGGTGGTGCAATGGTTAGTGTGCGCGCCTCTTGTACAGGAGATCCTGGGTTCGATTCCTGCTCCGACCACCTTAAAATTTCTTTCGACGACGGTCACCTCGCTTAGTGACGGCGACACTATCGAGTACTTAGCCATGAAAAAGCTTCTCAAAATACCGTTCGGAACCGGTGTAGAACTGTCGGTCCCAACCAGTGAGTATAAAACTATAAAGCGCACAACTCACTGGTTGTGAGAAGCTCTCCCCAGTTCCTTCATGGGATGTAATGGGAGACCATTTTTTTTTTTCAGGCAAGGCGACACCCTATCGCGCGATCTCTTTAACATCTTAATGGAGACAATTATGAGAAAACACGCAATAAAACTAACAGCAGCAAAAGTCACGTGCTATTCGCGTATGCTGATGATATAGATATCATTGTACACACAGGTAGAGAAGTTACTGCGCTGTTTCCGTGAATTGAGAAGGAGTGAACAAAAATGGGTCTGACAGTAAATGAGGACAAGACAAAATTAATGGTTTCAACGAGCAGGGCCTCCACGCGGTTAGACCAAAGCGTGGATGTTGATAAACGATATAATTTGGAGGTAGTGGACGAATTTATATACCTCGGATCTGCAGTAAACAAAAACCCCCACAACGTCAGCCTTGAGATCAAGCGGAGAATTGTGCTTGCGAATAGATGTTATTTTGGGCTAAGCAAGCACTTTAGAGATAAAGCCCTCTCTCGAGTATCAAAAGTCCAACTATAACAGACTCTCATACAGCCTGTCTTGCTTTATGGCGCAGAACCTGGGTTCTATCGCAACCAGACGAAACGTCTCTAAGAGCCTTCGAGAGAAATATACTCAGAATGATTAATGACCCTATATTAGATGACGGCGACTATCGTCGACGCATGAACCATTGAGCTATAGCCCGGCACTGGTATAGTTAAACGGATCAAGATAACGCGATTGCGCTGGCTAGGCCATGTCAGTAGAATGGATGAAAACGAACCAGCACGAAGGGTTTTCGAAAGCGAACTCGAAGGAAGACCCAGACTCCGCTGGAGGGATCAGGTTGATGAATCCCTGCGTACACCAGGTGTTACCAACTGGAAAGATAAAAAAGGCGGAACTAGTTGGCGAAATATGTTATCTTCGTTTTGTAAGGTAATGTTGTTCAAGACCAGATAAGTTAGTTCTCAAAACCCACTTGTTCCACAGCTTCAAACAAATATTTCATTACCTCTGAGTTACATATTCATTGTGTAATGCTGCCGTGCCAGTGAGACAACGGGTTGGTCGAAGTGACGAAAATATCGCTGACGTTTAGGCGTCCGTAGCAAACGATCCAAATCAGTCGATTCCGCGGCGTTCTCAAGAACTGGGCATCCCCAAGACCACTTTATGGCGAATTTTGTGTAAAGATCTTGGTTTACACCCATACAAGATCAAGCTGACTCAAGAATTGTAGCCTATGGACCATTTGACGCGACGTACGTTCTCCGATTGGGCTCTGGATAAGTTGCGCCAAGATGATGAATTTCATCGCAAAATCATCTTCAGTGACGAAGCTCATTTTTGGCGCAATGGGTTCGTCATTAAGCAAAATATGCTTTATTGTTTTGGTGAAAATCCACATGTGCTTCTTGAATCACCACTTCATCCACAAAAAATAACTGTATGGTGCGGTTTGCATGCCGGCGGCGTCATTGAGCCATATTTTTTCCTCGACAATAACGATCGTCACGTTACTGTGAATGGCGATCGTAATCGCGCCATGATTACCGATTATTCTTGGCCCGAATTGGAAAACATGTACTTGGACGACATGTGGATTCAACAGGACGGTGCCACGAGCCACACAGCGCACGTTACAATCGATTTGTTGAAGAGTAAGTTTGGTGAGCGTGTTAACTCAATGAATGGACCAGTCAATTGGCCGCCTCGTTCGTGCGATTTAACGCCTCTACACATTTGTCTTTGGGACTACGTCAAATCATTGGCCTATGCCAACAAGCCGACGACGTTGGAAGAACTCAGAGCCAACATGGAACGCGATATAGCTGCCGTTACGGCCGAAATGTGTGACCGAGTCATCGAAAATTGGATCCAACGCTGCCGACGTGCCCGCGGTGGCCATATGAACGAAGTCGAGTTCCATTCATAAATGTTTTGATTGTAGTTCAAGTCGATCATAAAGTTTTGGAAATATCTCAAATGGTTAGCGTTTTATTTAAACAAAAAATTGTCAAGTGCTTATTGGAAACCCCTTTACATATATAATATGAGCCTAGAAGTATCGGGCAATAAAAGGCATAAAATCCGTTAGAAACAGAAATCCGAATGTTGTGCAGTTATTTAAGATGTTAAAACCTGTAATGTTATGTCATTCTTCCAGTAACAAAAATATTTTAAAATAAAGTGCATATGAATATCAACCACTGTGCGAATGTTGGCGCAAAATCGTCAAACAACAAAGTGATGTAAAATAATAGATTAATCATGCAAGTCAAACTTTGGCGATTTTTCGCTGGTGCTTTTGTTGTTTTGTGTTTCGAGTCGCTTTTTTTTGTTTTTACTATTTTTTTGAACGTTTTGGTTGTGTGTTCGTTATTATTACAAAAACCAAAATTTCACCCCTACGGTAATGTGAAATCAAAATTTAACGAAATTTGATTTCTTTTTGGGGACTTCGTGGTAAAATACTGTGTGTATGAATGAAGAGTGTTAGCTTAGAGACTCCGGCATGGGACGACAACAGCACAATGCTAGTAAAAACGTGTGGTCTATAATGAAATGTTAACAAATATCTTTTGACTAATTTCTAGCAAAATATGATTTATTTGCAATGAGTGTTTGGCAATTAACACACGATAATGTAAACTGATCATAAAATACGATGTGCTGTGATTTGATAGAGAACAACCAACTAACCAGTAAATTGGTCATAAGAGGTGAACAAACTTTTATATTTGGACTCCTAGTTGATTGATTTTGGTGGTGCAGAGGACGAACCCATTGAAATAAATTTAAATATGTGATGTAACGCAAATAATTGCCCTTCAATTAAACAGTGTTGTTTATTTTAATTGTCAGTCAAAGAGGACCCACGCGCAGTGAACAATTTCGTTACGCGCAAACGAAATCCACACATAAACGAACTTGATTGGGGAATGATATTGTGGCAAACAATCTTTTTTACATCTAACAAAATTTAATTTAAATTAGGAAAACCAAAAAACGTTTAAAACAAACGATATATGATAAATCTAAACTCAAAAATCGATTGATGTTATGAGTAGTTACTTCAAATTAAATAATCGTTTAATAGAAACGAATAATCTTTGTGACTAACTGATTTTCCAATTAAAACAAATAAGTTATTATACCCTCACCCATAGGGATGGGGGTATATATCTTTAATTCGCAACGAAATGTAACACAAAGAAGGAGCCATATTAAACCCTTAGTAGCGTTGGGCGAAATTCGTTTTAGGACTTTTTAATATGTTTGAGCAATGTACGTGTGTCTGTCTGGCTGGATGGTCAACACGATAACTGCCGTAAATCTTTATCGATCACCGCGAAATTTTGTCAGTGACTATTATTTGTCAATACTGAGTTTGGGATTGAAAATGGGCATTTTGATCATGCCCCTTCTGGTACCTCCCATACAAATCGACACATTTCGCACTAAATCATATTTCTTTCAAACCTTTCTTCTGGTAGATGTGATTAGCTTCAACTCTCACACCGGTTAATAATCTGTAAATGCCTACTTAACTGGAGGAAATGGGCGAGATTGTCACGCCCATTCTGGTACCTCCCATACAAAACAGGGTGTTCGTCCTGGTTGTCAATCCGATAAACCGCGTGAAACACTTCCGACCTTAATGAAATTAGGTATAAGGCTTCACGTTATCAAAGGCCAATAACCGATTAAAACAAGGGTGATTTTGCCACGCCCATTTTGTACCTCCCATACAAAAGTTTTTTGGCCGTCTGGGTGTTCGGCACGAGAAGTCACGGAAAAACCTACCAATCTTTACAAAATTTTGTACAGGACAATATTTAGTCAATTGCTACTCTCTTATAGAAAATTATCTGTTTTTCCAGACCCATTCGGGTAATAAATGCAATAAATCATAACCGATCTTAATAACATTTGGTACTGATCAAAATTTTGGCAACAACTTGCCATGCCCATTTTTGTACCTCGCATAAAAATATAGGGAGGGAAACTAACTAATTTGGATATTCAATAATATTTAGCGCAATGTCGTCAATCTGCTATTGAATATCGTCACTTTTGAGTATGGGCGTTTTTTATTTAACAGAACTCCCACGCAAAGGATGACTTAGGGTGAGGGTGTGATTAGGTTGGTTCACCCGACTGAAACTTATGTACTGGTGTTTCACCTCTTTGTGACAAATAAATAATAAAATAAAATAAATGGTTCCCGTTACATCCCATGAAGGGATTAGGGAGAGCTTCTCACAAACCAGTGAGCTGTGCGCATTCTAGTTTTACACTCACTGATTGCGACCTACAACTTTACACCGGTTCCGAACGGTATTTTGAGAAGCTTTTTCATGGCTAAATACTCGATAGTGTCGCCGTTACTAAGCGAGGTGACCGCCGGCGAAAGAAATTTAAGGTGGTTAGAGTAGGGATCGAACCCCGGTCCTCATGCACAAGAGCCGCGCACACTACCATTGCACCACCGACGGTTACAAATAAATACCTCTCTTAACAGAGATATAGAATGGTCTTGAGTTTGAAAAAGTAGAAGTGAAAAACTATCAGAATTGCACTAATTTTAGAGGAAATTGTTATCTCATTAGTGAAAAGTATTTTATTGAACACTAAATACAAATTTATTTTAGTATTTATGCTTTCCACTGAAATTTCTCGTCTCTGTCCACATCAACATCGCATACGTTTCGCGTGGATAAATTATACCTTAACGTTATGATTTGCTTGTTTTTCTTAGATTATTGTAAACGATTTGGTTTATTTGCCTCAAAAGGAAATTGTGACAATTTTGGGGTAAATGAAAGTTCGTTTTTACCCAAAGAACCGGCTTTAGCGATAGCAATTTTTATTTGCGACAGAAGTATAAACAAAAATATTTATGCACCTAACAATCTCCGAAGGATTTTTTCTTTGCGTTCATACACTGCTCCATACATTGATGTTGGCTTATTCCACGCTTTAAGCCAATTTGATTAGATCAGAGTGATTTGTTGACACTCAAAGAGTTTTCATGTTCTCTCAGTGTATTTAGGAGTACCGGTCGCCTTTAAATCTCGCTCTGAATAACTAGAACATAAATCTAGAGAAACACTAAAAATAGTGCTGTTTATCCCCTGATGACTTATTCTCTCGGTCAATTTTTATTGGTCAAATTATTAATGTGCTAACCTCAAGTGGCAATAAAGCAAAGATTAAAAATAGCGAAACCAAAATAATCTGTTGTTTGCATCTTATTCCCCATTCTCTCTCCACATTTATATTTATATTTTCATAGCAATCTGCTTTTTTATTTGTCAATGTTGTGCATGTACAATAGTACATTTCTGATATTGCATATAGATGGCGTCCCACTCGAAATAGTTTTCCTATATTCAGGGCTAGCAAACTCCAAGAGCTGGAAAAATGTAAATCCGAAGTTGTTAATGTCTCTAACTCCGGAAAGACATAGATCTGCTCAAAGGGAGAACTCCGAAACAAAATCTCAAACTCCTACAACTCCATATCAATCTCGAGCCACTAGTAGAAAGGCAATGGCAAACTATTTCAAACATAAAGAGGACCAGATTGGGTCAAGATAATGAAAATGGAAATCAAAAACAACATATAAAAGTCGCAATCCTTGCTCAGTAAAGATAATTCGTCTTCTCCCAATAATGAAATTTTTCTAAACCACCTAGTTGGAAATTTCCTATAGACATCATCAGTGATAAAGAACAGACATGTCAGAGTCACTGCTGACGTTGCTAGCCGCTCCCATACCAAAAACCTTATGACACTTCCTGACATTTGCATACATTTGTTCAAAAGTCAGCAGGAATTTTCTACAGTGTGTCAACAGTGGTGATACCCTTATGACATGTACACAAGACGTTTTGAGTAACCATTCATCAGTGGGTCAGTTACTCAAGAAGTCTTTAAACATGGTGTTTCGGGTCATCTTGTAGTTATTTATTGGGATTTATGTATATGTGTATAAAGGGTCCGCCATCTAACGTTTTTTTTTTCAACTAGTGCTTATTTCGTGAATGCTAACACGTAGCTCATGTCTGATTTGACAGATAATTAGTTTTATCCTTCCGCTGAACGAATATGGTTGTGTATACGCTTGAACAACGCTGGGAAATATTGCGACATTACTTTGAAAATCATGGCAATGTTGCAGAATGCCGATTTACAGAAGATGCCGATTTTGCCAAAAAAAATCATATTTCCAGATGAAACTCATTTTGATCTTGGCGGGTATGTAAACAAGCAAAATTGTCGCATTTGGGACACAGAAAACCCGCACGCATACATTGAAAAGCCGATGCACCCAAAACGAGTCACTGTTTGGTGCGGATTTTGGTACAGAAGCATAATTGGCCATTTTTCTTCGAAAATGAGCAAGGAGTGGCCGTTACTGTCAATGGCGATCGTTATCGGGCCATGTTGAACGAATTTTTATTCACAAAAATTGAAGAGGAGGATATTGGCAACGTTTGGTTTCAACAGGACGGCGCTACGTGCCACACAGCCGAAGCTACACTCGATGTTTTGCGCAATGTTTTTGAGGATCGCATTATCAGCCGCAGAGCTGATGTCGTTTGGCCACCTCGGAGGTGCGATTTGACACCGTTGGACTATTATTTGTGGGGTGCCCTCAAAGATAAGTGTTACGCCGACAAGCCAGAGACAATTCACGCTTTAAAGGACAATATTCGTGAAGCCATTGGTGAAATACAGCTGCACACAATCGATAATGTGCTTAAAAATTGGACCGATCGTGTAGGCTACTGCATGGCCAGCCGAGGCAGCCATTTGAATGAAATTATTTTCCATTATTAACCGGAACGATTGTACTTTCAAATAAAAGAAGAATTTGAGAAAATATTCAGTAGTTTTTTTTTAATAGCATTTTCAAAAAAAAAAGTTATTTGGCGGACCCGTTATATATGTATCTCTTCTGTTGCACGATATTAAATAAAATCAGAAAGATAAGATGACAAAAAGTGAGACAAACATACATAATTATAATGCTCTGAAAATTAGCATAGTCTTCTAATAAATTTCAAATATATTGATATAAATTCTGAAAACGTATGGCATATATTTCATAACAGCAAATAAACAAACAAAATCAGTTTGAAGCTTTTTAAAAATTTTAAAATCCACACACATGACTCCCAGTTGACAAATGATGAAGACATGCTCCATCGACATTCAGCATTGGTCTTAATAAGAGTCAGTCATGACAAAGTGCTGACAAATCAATCGGACGGTCTTACATAGATTGTCAGCCGCTTCACAGTTTATGTCACCTAAGTCAAAACTACTAACATGTCAAGAAGACATAGTCCTAAAGAAATACTGCTGACAATGTTTTCAAGACAAAATTTCCAACTGGGCACCTCACCTCCTATATTTTGATATAATGTATCCAGCATTCAGGCCCTCATTTCATTATTAAATGAAGTAGCAAAACATCAGCGCGATCGTTGTACCCTGAGAAACCAGCTGGTGGAAATTGTGCCGAAAAATCTAGAGATCTATAAAACGATTGTTACCGAGCTTGAAAAAAAGAACACAGAATTCTTTATTTACAAACTCAAGGAAAAACGACCCCTCAAAGATGTGCTCATACTCTCTCCCTTCCGTAAACTAACGAGATTTAAAAAATTAGCTTCTCGACCTCGACCATAAAGCGACTAATATTGGGAATATTCGCAGAAGAGCAACAAAGGTGCCCCTTTCACAATTCGCAGTCGCGACAACAAAGAATTATACTCTATCAAATCTGTTGTTGTATTGTATTCGAGCCACCCAGACCGAAAAAGACTATCGCTCAGTGTACCAACTGCAATCAATATGGCTACACTAAATCATTCTGCAAAAGAAGATCAAAATTCATAAAATGTGCAGAAAGTCGTCTTCTATAAAGAGACTGTGAGCGAAAAAATTGGGAAACCCAAATCAAATCTGTCCTCCGTAATGGAAATCACCCACCAATTCTATAGGGTGCTCTGTAAACAAACAAATTCTTCACTCCCAGTACCCCTCTATTCGAAGATCCGGAAATAATGCATTTGCACAAAATAACATTAATGGCGGCACAATTAATGAGCCTGTGCAATCAAATTCACGTGTTAACTTTCACGTATCATCTGACAAACAAGAGAAAATTAATCTTTAAAAAAATCTGAAGTCTGTCAAGGGGTTTTTGTATGGGAGTGGATCGGCAAGTCAGCAGGGACTCTGACAGGTCACTTCTTAGTCACTGATGATGTCTTTAGTAAATTTCTAACTGGGTAGTATTGGCTTGAGGTCCTAGGACGAAATTGTGTAACTTTTGCTTTTATCACTATGTATTTAGTTTCCAATATTTCGATCAACTTCGTTGATAATTTTTTTTTTATTTGTACTATCATCATTACAATTTTAAAATTAGTTTTTAGATTTACATAGTTTGAGATTTTACTAAAAGTATTGCAACAATTATTATCTTATTTTGTTAGGGTATAAGTTATTAAAGAAATTTGTCACAGTTTTAGGCAAAAAAGATAGTAAAAAACCTGTTTTAAGTGTTAAGAAATAATGTAATTAACAACTTCTTTCATCTTCATAGTGAAGATTTAGAAGATAGTCTTATCTATAAATTTCTTATTAAATCAGAATTGGAGTATCTGTTTCGATCTTCAAAGCTTCTATTTAGATTATATGCGACCATACTAAAAGAGTCTTCGTTGTAATTTCTATTCAGATGGAATGTTGAATAGCGTATTGGTAAATTGTAAATTATCTTTAAATTCTTGTTTTGAATTATTTGAAGTTTTTTCCGGAATGTTTTAGCAGCTTTCATATACCAGACTTGGCACCCGTAGGTCATAATAGGTCTTATACACATTTTGTATAATAACATTTTGTTTTTGACGTTCAACTTTGATTTTCTGTTTAGCAATGGGTAAAGTGCTCTTCCGCATCGAGTAGCCTTTTCGCATGTTTTGAAGATGTGTTCCTTAAATGTCATTTTTTTATCAAGTATTATACCCAGATATTTGATACTGTTTTTAAGTGGAATCTCTGTCCCTCTTATGTTTAGAGTTAAAGTAGGAATTCTCTTAGGCGATTTATTAAATGGGAAAATTATAGCTTGTGTTTTATCCTCATTGATTTTTATTTTCCATTTTAAGAAGTACTTTTCTGCATGTATAAGGCATTTTTTCATATATTTAATTATTGCATTTGATAGCTGTCCACTTGTTATAATTGCGGTATCATCAGCGTATAGTGCAGTATTGTGTTCTTGCATGACTTTGAAATCTGTTGTATACAAAGAGTATAAAATAGGAGACAAGATGGATCCTTGAGGTACCCCAGCAGGGATGGGCCTTTCCGTGGAATTTCCATTATTCACGGTAACCACCATTGTTCTGTTTGTCAAGAAACTTTTTACTAGTTTTTGGAGGTAAATAGGAAAATTCAACGTTTTTAATTTGTATACTAGACAGTCATGCCATACCGTATCAAATGCTTTTTCTACATCCATAACCACTATTCCAGTACTTTTTCTGTTCCTTTTATTATTTTCGATGAAGTTTGTAATTCTTTTTACTTGATGTACAGTTGAGTGCACTTTTCTGAAACCAAACTGTTCTTTCTTCAATAAATTGTTAGACTCTGTAAATTCTTCTACCCTTTGTAAAATTATTTTTTCCAAGATTTTGTCAATGCAAGTTAGCATACTAATCGGCCGGTAACTTTTAGGCGATTTTATTTCCTTCCCTGGTTTTACAATTGGTATTACATTTGCCTTTTTAAAAATATCGGGAAAGTATCCATTCCTAAGGCACCAATTAAAAATATTTTTGAGCGAAATGAAGAAACTATGTGGCATCTTCTTTAGCACGATCGATTTAATACCATCTATTCCCGGGGCTTTGGAATTCCGAAGTTTCACCGTAAAATGTTTTATTTCATCTATGGTCGTCACATTTAAATCATTTGATAATGGTTGCCTAAGTAGCCACTGTTCGTTTGCTTTCACCTTATTGTCCATTTTTGAGGGCATGTTATACGTCGCTCTATGATTGTTGTCAAATGCTTCTGCAATAACCTTTGCTATTTCAATACAGTTGTATACATCGGCGCCATCTACCGTCAATCGTTCTATTTGGGGCTTTCTAGCTCTCATTGCCTTTTTCAACAACCAGAATTTTTTGCTTCCAGATGGCAACCCTTGGACCAGCTGTTGTTTCTGTCACTTACCACATGGTGATCTACCAGTGGTCTCAGCTGTTTCAAAATACTTGTAATAGTGATTCTCTCTGAAAAATTGTAGGTTCTTTGCAGTTTTCTCTTAAATTTGTTTCTTTGGCCAATTAAATATAAAGAATTGTGTGATAGTTTTTTCTGCCAGGCCTGTGTGACTCCAAGCGGAATTAGATTTGTTGCTTCTTGAACTATGTGAGTTATTTTCTTTAATAAGTGCTCCACATTCAAGCTTGTGACAATCGCGGAGTGAATACTATTTTTTTTAATTTGAGCATCTGCCCATTTTTCTATTGATTACCAATCAGCTCGGTTGTATTGAGGTATCAAGGATCTGACATAAGAAAAACACAAAGTTTTTACAAAACATTAGTGAAAACGGCTTATATCTAGATTAGGTCCAACTCTCGTATCCGCTCTAAGTTGTTACCATTGATAGAACCTATTATATAGAGGGTAAAAAAAAATTGTTTCTGGCGCTCACCCATATTTCCCGAATTACGACCCCCCAAAATTTGGATACAAAATCTGCTCTATCTACCAAAGTACTTGGCTGACTGGGCCCACATCGATATCGTTGGAAAGCTTATGCAAATACCTTTCGACCTGTATATAAAAAAATACGAACCATTAACCCATTGTGAGCCAATCTATGATATTCGGCTTTTAACCACACTTTTTGGGAAAACCCTACTTTCTCAGAATAGTACCGACGGCAAAGGGCTTATTTCCCAGCGCCGTTTCCACCGACCACCGATACCACGCACCTTTATCAAAAATATGACACTTCGTTTGTTTTTCTAACCTCTTAAATACCCGAGATAATGAAAATTTATGGAAAAAAAATAAATAATTATTTTTAAAAAAATCGCGCGAGTATCGAGTGATTTTTCCGATTTTGCCACACATCGACTTAAAGTACAGAGGGAATTTTAGTGCAATATAAATTTAACGATTATCCAAAAGTTCTACCACACGCACCACTTCACGTACTTTCTAATGAACTTTCGCCAGATAATGCAGTCCAATAAACTTTAATATCTCGATACCTGAACGAGTTATCGAAAAGTTGTATTAAATGTTTTCCCCTTAGATTTTCATATCCTATCAGAAAACTCACTTTTCGGATAAATATTTCAAAAAATTATTTTGAAACTTCTACTTCCAATATCTCGATAACTGAGGGATTTATCGAAAAATTTTATTAAAATTTTCTTGTTTTGAATTTACTTTTTTATCAGACAAAATTTACTTTTTTTTAAGAAACATTAAAAAAAAAATATTCGATAATTTTCAAAAATTACACATTCAATATTATTTAATTATTTTGGCTTATTTTGAGGTCATTTACTCTAAAAAGATATTACCTTGAACAGTTAAGACGATTCCATAAATATCAACCCTACAGCACTTTCCAACTTCGGGAGTCCATAACTCCAAAAATAGCGGTCTCCGCCAATTTTTTTTTTTACTTTTTTTACTTAGAATTATGTGTTCTACCTGCCAAAAAAAACGTTTTTTTTGGACAGTTGGAGCTATAGCAGATCTGTTCCATGGTAGTACCCATATATACTTTCTGACATATGTTGGATTTGTCTCCGTTGCTCTTGATTTCGTATACCACAATTGGCTTGTCATCCGTATCGATTCTCGATTTAGTCTTACTATAAACGCGATTTAGGGTAAAGTTTGACTTTGGAGCTAAATGGTATTCCTCCCTGCCATAAATATTTGTATGTGTGATTCTCTCAGAGAGTCACGGAACATACGTTATGGATTTATAGATCTTCTACGGTCTTGTTTTATCCTCTGGTGTTGGTGGTTTCAAATCTGCTCGTGTGCGCAAGTCGTCAATCATGTTGAGTGGACAAGTATTCATTCCCCTCAACACGTTTCGTTGTGAGGAATGCTACAAAAACAAAATATAAATGTATTCCTGTTTAATTTTGTAGCAAAAATCTTCCTCATAAAAAAGATGAAATTTTACAAATTTATAATTTTAGCAGCTGAAATTGTTGACGTTTAATCAAAGTAATAAATGGTGAAAGTTATAAGAAATTGCACAAAATCTAAGGATTCATAATCTGACATTAAATAAAGTCAGTTTTGAAAATGTTAGTTTTCGAAAAATACACTAAGATAAAATAGAAACCATTCTGACTACAACGGCCTTTTACGTAGCTAAAGTATATACGCATCCAACAAGGTATAACATGTCCAACTTTTTCGACGATTTTGCATAAATAGAGTTATAATGGCCCAATATGGTTGCAAGAACTTTAATAAGTCAAAATATGAGTGAGAAATAAAACTCGTATACTCCAAAAGGTTAAAAAAAATCATAATATTATTATATTAATATTATCATATTATGAAGTGTCATGGGACACCCGGTTGGAACGAAGTTTCTTTCACTATATATTATGTACTAGTTAGTTCCAGCACGTATAAAGCGCCCGTTGAAAAGTACGATAATTTAAATGGATCTTAAAGAAAAAGTACTTTTTGTAAAATAAAAAATTTTTTTTTCTGCAATGTATTTTTAAAAAAAATTTATATTTTTAGGTCCTTTTTGTAAGAATATGTATTATATTTTCCGAAATATGTATTACATAGGTCCTTTTTTAACGAGAGGTACTTCTTTTATTAAAAGATAATGTTTTTTTAAGAAAAGGTACTATTTTTAAGAAGAAGTACTTTCTGTAAGAAAAAGCCGTAAGAGTATGACTTTTTTACAAAGAAGTACTTTTGTAAGAACAGGTACTTTTTAAAGAAGTGGTACTCGTTTTAGGAAAACGTTATTTTTTAACAATATTTACTTATTTTCAGAAAGCCTACTTATATCAAGAAAAAAAGGTAATATTTTATTTTTAAGAAAAGGAATTTTTGTTAGAAAACGTATTTTTTAGGAGAAGGTATTTTTTTGAAGAGAAGTTTTTTTTTTTTAAGAAATGGTATTTTTTTAGAATTGGTCCTTTTTTCAAGAATAGGTAAATTTTTAAGAGTTGGTAGATAGTAGATATTGTCCTATTATATGAGACAAAATTAAACCAAATAAACGAAATATAAAAATCATTGGTAAATATCGAATTGATGCAACAAGGGGTGGGGGAACTGCTATATTAGTCAAGAATAACATACAATACTACAGTCACGATAACAAAAGTAGATATTCGCTAGATGCTTTGGAGACATGTGCCATAAAGATACCCGTTGACTGCGACGACTTTTTAGTTATTAAATGTGAGTACTATTCGGCCGACAATATAAATTCAGTACGAGCAGACTTGCAAAAACTATTTGATTTTATGAATCTTCAAAATTCAAATAACTACTATGTTCTAGCGGAAGACTTGAACTACAAGCACAGAGAAAGGGAAAATACTGTTCATAACGCAAAAGGCAATAACCTAAAAAAAGTCAACATCGAATTGCTTACACTTCCAACATGTTCAGCGAAGCGCGCTTTCCTTAGCCGTAATTATGTCATAATGACTTCCATTGAAGCCAGCACAGTTCACAATGGCATGACTATCACAAAGCCAACATGAAAGAACCCATCCCTCATATACATACGTCCCTGAGTGTACACATCTAGTAATAATTATCAAATCCTAAAAGTATGCAGAATAATAGTGGGTTGTATACTGGGTTATAGCATAATACGGTTAAAAAAAAGTTGTTTAAAATTTTTTCATTTAGCCCTCATCCCGCAACGTGCGATAAGGAACTTCGTTCAAAAAATTACAGTTGGCGACTGGATACAATACCCGGTGATAGGAACCGGTTCAAAAATAAATATTACGTATGTACATAATTTTAATTAAGGAAAAAAATTAAATTTTTATCAAATTTCGATACTTTTAATTTTATTTTTATATTAAATCAGAGGTTTTGCCCTATAAACCTCCAAGGTTTACAAATAATTTAATTGGTTTAGGATTTTAGTTTTCCCCAAATTTTGATATCTAATTGTTTAAAATTAATTTAAATAATGATTTTTATTTATTCGGCCATATTACCGGTACTTTTCTATTTTACTATTCGAGTTCAAGACCCTTCTGACCAAATGTTTGCGTAGACAATATAAACGGGGAATAGAAACACAATTAGATTAATGGATAAATATAATTATTTCTTGATCAATAATATTACCTTTTTCAAAGTACAGAGCTCTGTGTCTTGAAGTATGAGGAGTGATATTATTGCCTGCAAGAACTGTGTTTTTATAAGCAACAACAAAATCCATGTCCAATGGGAACCGATGATTCTCTGGAGATGGAAAGAAGTTTCTGCAAATATTTTCGAGTGTTTTTTGCTTGCGATATATTTCGAACACATGTATAGTTGGAAATTCTCAATTTAAATTAGCTTATCAATAGCATCAATAGCATCATTCCAATCAACCGTTGATAACAAATGTGTGGCTAGATCTGAAATAGCTATAAGGTTTGCCAGGAACAATAAGGGTGCATTTTGAAAAACTCCTTTTAAAAAACTATATCTTTTGTAATAGAAATATAGAATCGTGTGAGCTTGAATAATAACATAAAACAGTATTATATTCAAAAATTAAATTGTTCGAGCGTTTGGTCGTATTTTTAATTAATTTTATTCTTCGAAAGGTCGGATAAATCATCACTTATAAAAAAGTATTTCAATAAAACCCAAACTAAAGTCAAACTTGTCCTTTAGAAGCTGTTTGGGTGGAGGTGGAAATTCCAATAACAACTCAGCCTTCATCACTTAGCTCGACAATGAAACCGAAAAGCAACGATGCAGCCAACAATTGCGTAGATTATGTTGTTCGGTATTCCATAGATGGAAATTGCTTCCCATACGTTGTGAAAATGCTGATACGTACGTGCAACACAAACAAAAAACAAATTTTCATATTTCAAAATTAATCGAACATTGGCATAACTTATGCTCGATGTACTGTAACGACCATGAATTAATTTCTCAAAACTCATGTAGACATTCCAAAATGCTTTGTACACTTGAAGAAAATGTTTAGTCAATACATAATTCAGATTATTAAAAATACGTGCACTAACGTATTAAAAGGAACATACATAATTATATTTTATATCAGTACACAAGATGGGTGTAATAGCCACGCCCCACTCATATGTATTACAAAAATGGGCGTGTAAATTAACACCCTCTTAACATGTGGCTCTAGATCAGTGTCGAGCATTTCTCATGTTCCTATTCCCGTGGGAATAGGCAAAAATATGCTGCTACTGCGAAGTTTACACACGTACACTAGAAGTATATTAGTGGGATAGGGCGTTTTCACATTAACCGACAACGACACCAGCACGGCACCGACACCGGCACGATTTTTGCAAAGTGCTTACACATTACACGACACGATGCCGATATGCAGTTGTTGTTTGTCGATCGAAAAAATCTAGATGCAGGGTTTTGACTCAACTAATTCAATCAATGTGACAATATCATATTTGGTAATTTTTATTAAATTTCACTTAACCCTTGGACAAACACATGGTTCTGGCCAGGCATATTTCATTTTAGAGCTTTAATTAAACATACTTCTAGTTTAGGTAGATACCTGTATTTCCCGGTAGCCGCCTAAAATATTGTTGGCTTTCTATTTAAAAAATACCGTTCCAACACGACGAAAACTGCAAAAAAAAGGCCACCCTCAAACAAACACCTATGCCTGGCCAGACTCCTATACAATTTGTATGAAATAAATTATTATTATACACAGTTTGGGTTATTTTTCTGCAAGTACAATGCAGTTTGTAGTTTCCAGGTATTTTTTTTATATTTTGGGTTGTTTTTATGTGAATTCAAAGCAGATGTTTGCTTCTATATAGTTTTTGTGTTCCATTTTCTCTTATTTCTTTCTTTCGTTTGTGATTTTGGTTTTGAGTTCCGTTAGTTTATTATTGAATGCTGAACATACAACATCGACAGTCCGAAATATAAATATTTTGTACGGAAACTAAAGTGAAATTATTACTATTATTATAGCAGAGGATGTAGAATTTGTGTACAATACGCGCTTGCGTACAGGCAACCTTACTGATAATTTCTAACAACTATCATCAGCGTTACAGCGTGATTTCGCACTTCACACAGAATCAGACGAAGAACTAGATTTATTTGAAGACCAAAGCGGTGAAAACACAGATTTTGTGCCCGAAAATGATGCCTCGGACATTGAATATGAATTGGAAATTGAAGCAAATGAAATATTCGACAGCGATGAAGAATCCGAAGAAGAAAGTGAGAATGCACCAACTCCAGCTGCAGACGGTTTTTTGCTTGGAAAAGATGGTACCACGTGGAGTACAGCTGTACCCGCTACAGTGAGATTCTGCCAGCACAACATCATGCGTTTCAGAGGTGGACCAATAACAAACCTGACCACTTCGCTTGAGGTGTTCAAGCTTTTCTTTTCACCGAATATTACGTTCATCATCGTAACACAAACAAATCTATATGGAGAAAAAGTTACACGAAAATGGAACGCAGAACATGCAAACTGCACACCACGAGTATGGGTTGATATGACAAGTGTTGAGCTTGCCGCTTTTATTGGGATACTATTGGCTTTTGGTGTCAGTCATAATACTATGCAGCTCTCAAGATTGATTTGGCACACTGATGCACTTCCAATATTTTGTGCAGCCATGCCATATACACGATTTGTTACTTTGATGCGCTGTATTCGATTAGTCGTACGCGCGCATTTCGTCAACAAACCGACAAAGCTGCTCCCATTCGCGACATATGGAACTTCTTGAATAACAACCTTGCCAGTAATTTTGAACCATACGAAAGTGTAACCATTGATGAGCAGATATTTCCATACCGTGGGAGCACTAAGTTCACGCAATACATCCCATCGAAGCCCGCAAAGTATTGCATAAAAGTATGGTGTGCATGCAATGCGAAAACCAAATATCCGTTGCAAGGAAAACTGTACACTGGTAAAGAGGGAGAAGAACGAGAGTCAAACCGAGGCGAAAATGTGCTCATGAGTTTGGATAATCGAACACCAACAGCGGTAGCACTATTATTGCTGATTGCTAGCATACGCATTCGTTGGCACCATTAGATCCAACAAAAGGTGTCTTCCCAAAAGAGTGAAAAAACACAACAAACGGACACTGCTTTCATCTGTGTTCGATTTCTATGATAACCTTGTATCACTGTGCAGCTACGTTCCAAAGAAGAACAAAGCAGTAAATCCACTGTGCACTACACCGAGAAAGTTGAAGGCGTAGCAAAAAACCGGAAGCTATGTATATTATTTTACAATTCAACAAAGGCCGGTGTTGATAGAATGGACCAAATGGTAACGCATTACTCCACAAACCATACGGTCAACCAGACGTTGGCCAAAAGCATTTTTTAGGATTAGCTGATTACATCATGTGCAATGAAAATACAGAAGGAACCAGACACGAGAAGCGACGAATGTTCTTGAACACGCTGAGTAAACAATTGGTGCTTGCTAATACTGGAAATCGCATGAACAACAACTATATTTTGGGACAACATTCAACCCGTTTGGCCATTGAATCTTTCTTTGAAAGGCCGTTGAATATTCCCAGCAACATGCTGCCTAAACAACAAAGCGGCCCTAGTACAATGAATTCCGGAAAAGATTGTAGAATTTGTGCCACCCAAGACGAAAAGCTGCGTAGGAAGACACGTTTTTACTGCACCAAATGCACTAATCCTGTGTGCCATTCTATAGTTGATTTTACTTGTTTTTCGTGCATTCCACAAAAAGAATAAAATTTTTTTTATATTTACATAAGTACGTATAACAACAAACCAAAAAAAGTCTAAAGACAAAAATAATAAACGAGCATACTTAGAAATTCGAAGTTACGGTACCCTTTTTGCCATACAAATGCATAAAAACGTATAGGGGTCTGGCCAGGCATATATGTTTGTTCGAAGAATTCAGAATATGTGTTTGACGCGGGGTTAAAATTTTTTCCAAAATAACAAAATACTCTGCACTGCTCCTAAAAATATATAAATGTCGTCGACGACATGAGTGGAGTGTTTGCTTCTCGCCGACAAGTGTGAAAGCATGCCCATATAATTGTATGAGTTTGTATGAGTGAAAACCAGTGTTGCCAAGTGTTTTCTGTAAAATACCGCCAAATGTATCCAGAAATCCGCTAGAATCCGCTAAAAATTTTATTTAGCGGGAAAATTTTTCTAATATCCGCTAAACTATAAGAATATCGAAATAAAACGCATTTTATTTACGAAACACATACAAATTTAATTTATTTTTCCTTAAACGGAATATACATATGTATGTATATGTATAAATACATATACGTATATGTTGTGTAAAAAGCTTAGAATTGGTTTTTAAATATATGATGAAACTAGCTTTTAGAAAGTAATTAGTTTGCAGCTGCTTGCATTAATATGGATAGAGTAAATTATTTAGTTAAAAATATACGACCAGTCTTCCGCTGTTTCACTGGTATATGCGGCAAGTGTTCGACATTTTTAAGTAATGATGTTGGAACTTGGAACATTTATTATTATTACATTTGAGACCATATCTGAAATTTGAAAAACGAAAAAAATATTGTTGAAAATATACGTAGGTCTACAAATGGAAGCTAGACATCTTGAGATATTAAATAAGGTTTTGAGCAATTTATAAAAAAAGTCAAAAAATGTGCTATTTTTTGGTTCACTTGAATCAAGGCACTTTAACTAATTTTAATGAAAAACTGTTTTTCTTGTTTTTTTTTTTTAATTTATTTTACTTTATTTAAGAACTATTAGTTGTGGAGCACCCCTGTTGGACATACTCACAACACAGACTGAATTGCATCAATCCATCTATATATTGCATGTGATGTATCGGTACAAGTGTTGCCACTCTACCTAATCACAATACAATATAATTTACTACCAATTGTTTGTTGTTTGCTATTCCCCAGGGGTTAGTGTACTATATATCAAGGGGTGGTGTTACCAGAAATTCATCAATTCTAATTTCTTCGAAGCCATCATGTATCGTCATCCATTAAAGGATTGCCCTCAACTTCGGCCGACACACAATTACAACGTGAACTTCACCTCGAAGAAGTCGCTATCCCAGCAGTAGGCGGTCACTGGTATTATAAACGTCCTGCACAGCTAAACTCGCGGGGCGGGGTGGAGATCTTTTGCCATACTGCCGAAAACCCAATACACTACCTCAAAAAATCTTCAATACCAGCTAAACAAATGCGAACTTCGCTTTTTGTTGTGACAGCTATTTGAAGTTCAAGAAAATAATAAACTAAAATGCTAGACTTAACTAGCTGGCCCGAAGTATTAATAGCCTGTAGAAGGTGGACACAAACGCAAAGGATGCATTGGACAACACAAACACATACACATGTTGGACATACTTGCCGACTGTTGTTATGCCGGACATTGGTGTCTTTACCCTCCCTTATTGGAACCGCTAGTGTTCCACCGTGACGCCGTAACCGTTTATCTTTTAAGCGTCCCAACATGATAATTATTCTATCCTATTTACACTTGATTGATTTGATTGATTGTATTTCTTCCCCGTTACCTACCTGTATATTCCTTAGCCACAAAACATAATAAGTAGATCTTGTTTAAATTCGACTTTACAATTTACAAATTTTGACACAAGTCTTTTATTTACAAAAAGATCGACTTAAACTATGTTTAATTGCTTAACCTTATCAATAGTTATCTAAAGCTGAACAAAACTTCAAAACATATTCGAAATTCTACAAACTTCCATACAAGATTCCTTAATCTTTACGCTCGAAACTCTGCTCTCAACTAAAGCAGGACTGTAACTCGACCGATAAATACTCAATTCTCAAAACTTCAAAAACTAAAATCATCATGCTTAAACAAAACTTTAACTGCTTTACACGACCTATCAAGAAATCTGTTACGTTAGTTTGGATGTATGTTTTTGTTTTTCTTATCTCTTATTTTTTTGTTTCAATAATTTGAATTTTTGTTTTCACTTATAAGTTAGCTAAAGTACATGTTTTGGTTTTTCTTTTTCTTCTTAGAATACGTATTTTGTTTTTGGGGTTTTGTTTTTCTTATAATTTGGTTTTCATTTTCAGGATTATGTTTCCTTTTCTTAAATGTATGATTTTATGTTATTTTTATTTACGGGTTTATGTTTCTTTTATTGGTTTCATTTTCAGGATTGTGTTTCCTATGCTATTTTAATTCTGGTTTCATTTTCAGGATTATGTTTCCTATACTATTTTGATTTTTAGGTTTATGTTTCTCTTAATTATTCGTAGGACGTATTTAAGCTGTCTTCATTTTTATATTCTAGGTTTATATTTTCAATATTTTGTTGTTCGATATAACTTATTTCAAACCTCAATTTTATTTTCCTCAATTTGCTTTACTCTAATCTTCGAACTGTATTTTCTTTACTTTAAATTTTCATTACTTTATTTTAAACTTTCTTCTACTTTAATTTAAACTTTACTTTACTTTAATTTACGTTAATTTCTTTCAATTTTTAATCTTCTCTAAATCACTTTAGTTTTCACTTCGATAATCTCTTAATTTACTCTACTTTTAAATCTTCTCTAATTCGTTTAATTTCAACTCAAGGCACTTTAATTTATCTGGATTTTAACTTTCTTTTAACTGATTTAAATTTTCTTTTAACTGATTCTAATTTTTCCTTTCAACTGATTTTAATTCTTTTCAACTGATTTTAATTCTTTTCAACTGATTTTAATTATCTTTTAACTGATCCTAAATTTTCCTTTCCACTGATTTTAATTTCATGCTAATTTATTTTAATTTTTGTAAAATCACTTCCAACGTTAACTTCTTTAACTTATTTAAATCTGTAACTTTCTTTTCCTTAAATTATTTAAACTTTAACTTTCTTATCTATAAATCACTTAATTTTAGCTTTCTAATTCCGCTTATTCCATTCTAAAATGTATTTTGTTTTCCTTGAATTTATTTAATTTAATTTTGTCGAACGATTTCCGAACAGTTTTTAATCGACACTTGATATACTTTTCTTGCCATACTAATCCAGGACCAGGTGTCTCTTTTTATTGCACAATGAATAAGAATAAAAAGGAAGACTTACCGCCGGTTTTGCTGGGGCTTTTTGGGGTTATGTAGGTTGTTACCCTTATAAATCTGCTTGATGAAAAATATCCCGGATGATAATGATGATGAATGTGATGGAAATGAATATGATGGAAATGATGGTGTTGGATGAGTGCAGGCGGCTCCAAATGGATGATGATGGTGATGCACCCAATATGATAGTTGATGCGGCCAATGATTTGGCGATGACTGTGGGTTATAGTTGCTGTGGCCAATAAATTGATGGTTGCTGTGGCCAGAAATTTATGGATTTGGTGGCCGAAAGTTTCAAATGGACGAAAAATAATTTACGTAGACTCTGGGCAAGGATAATTTGTATAAGCTTCTGACCAAGATAATTCATACGACTCTTAAGATCGAAAAATTTAACACGACTCTTAAGATCGAAAAATTTAATATGGACTTCTGGCCAAGATAATTTTATAGACTTCTAAGATGGGAAAATTTAACACGACTCTGGCCAAGATTAATTTATGGTTTTGGTGGCCAGAGTGATTTTATTTAATGCGCTTATTCCTTTTGTCGTCTGCTGTGGGTAAATGGTAAAATTAAACAAAAATAGAAAAACACAATGAGTAAATTGTCTTTGCTCTGGTTGTTCAAAGAAAATAGAACAACGTGTCGCTTATAAGATGGCTGCCACTTCCTCATGCTTACCAAATTACAATATCTAAGTTGAACGATTTTACTCACGTCTGCTCTGGATGAATGATGAAATTAGAAAGAATGAATTCTATGACTCACTTGCGTAATTTTACTTATCGCGTGGGATGACCTAATCGATTGTCAGTAGATATTTCGTGGTTGCCACTCCTGCGCTGTTCGGGTACAATGTGGTATATGGCACAATGTTGTATTTCTTTGGTAGCGTAGTACTTTTATTTTTCTTAAGCGATGTTCGCATTTTCCAATTCGTTCAGGTTTCGGTGGTTTTGCATTAGTACGTGCACATGACAAACCCAACCATCCTGCCAACATCCTCGTCCAAGGATGGGAGGGAAAAAGGGCACTTGGAGTTCGGCTCCCTTCAAGTTTGAAGCTTCGTCCTCACATGAAGCATGTACAGAGGAGAAGATTATAAGTCCGCTCATGTAACAACGTCAGAGGAGAAGACTAACCTCTTGCTTGAAGTTCACTTCATTCAAGGGATCTCTTACCTCATCCTGGTGGATATGGTTTTTGGTGGTTGTTGAGTGATGTCCTCTGCATCTCTCATCTTTATTTCATGATGGTAGTTGCTGGTCTGCTCCCTCTTAGTTTCAACCAGACTCCACTATTCTTCAATCGTGTCCTTCCTCGACACTATCTCAACTTTCAATTCTTCGACAGGTGTTCGAGTTATTTCTTCGATGCGAGCTCTTGCAGTTGAGTAACGATATTTTGGATGTGATCATCGGTGGTGATCTCTACTTCCTGGTTTTCCTTTCGCACTCTGACCAAAATCTGGTTAAGATGCAAGCGAATAGATGCAACTCCTCCTTTCTTTCGTAGTTGTGCGTTGGCTCGCTTATACAGCTTGCTGACGTCAATGGGATCACTTATCACCAAGTGACGTAGCTCCTCGATTTCGTGGTTTCGAAGTTGCGCCGACCTGGCCATCAACTCGATTTTCGCTGCCACGTTCGTGAATTCCACGACCAGTTGGTATCGGTTCGGGTTGGCTGCTAATTCTATACACTCTACTACTCGAAAGTCCTCAGGCGCGACTGACATTCCTAGACGGATAAATAAAGCTTTCACGATGCGTTGCGGGTCTTCTTTCACTGAGGGCGGGTAATTCCGTATACACACTTTGTGTTGCCCCCAGGTACGTATTTGGGTTTTGCTCGAGTGAGCTTCTACCGCTGCTTTAAATTCGCTTTGCTGCGTCTTCAGCTTTACGTTTCGCCGGCCTAATCTCTCATTCCTCGTTCTTAACTGATCACTCTCTCTTTGCAATCTCTGCGCTCTTTCAGCTTCTTCTCGCAATCGTTGATTCTCGGTGTTGCTTCTCTCGAAATTTTCACGCCACTGTTGCACGTCATGCAACAGGTCTTGCACTTGCAGTACATGCCGTAGCTGGAACGTTTCGGTGCGCTCTTGGTTTTCCTGGGCCTCTCGCTGTCGTCTCTCTGCCTCACGGTCTTCCAACACTTTTTGTCTTCTTAACTGATCTACTTCCGCAGTCAGTTCCTCGATTGCCGCCGCGTCCGCTGGATTCCCATCGCCTGGAAACTCCATGAACAGGCGAACTGCTGTAATCGCTGGCGAACGGCAAATCGGACATTCGGATCCGGTGTTGAACCACGTTTGCAGACAGGGATCGTGGAACACGTGTCCACAACTCGTCGACATTAATGGCTGGCCGTTGTTAAGCGTTACCAAACATATGCTGCAACTCATGCTGATCTAAATATTCTGAATAATGTGCGATGAAATAAAAACTTGAAGGCCGTTGATGGATGGTGTGTTGGGGAATTGGATTGTTGTGAAAGAAAGCTGTAATGATACAAACAAAAATCTCCAATTTAGTATTTAAATTAAATTTAAATACTAGTAAGTCTTCACCTTACTTTCCTTTCCTATCCTACCCGTGTTTAATTGAGACCAGCAGAGCACCTTCGTGACGCAGTGGAAGAAGAGAAATACGCATGTCTCTTATCTCACAGTCAGAGAAAGATGTTCAACTGATTCAAAAAAAATAAAATCGAACATTCTAACTTACTCAAAACAAATCATACTTTATATTTCCATCAATTCTCATTGTTTAAGGTCTTTACCGTGGAATACTCCCAATGGTTTACCCTGTAGGTCTTCTATCTCATATAAACTATTACCTACTGGTCGCACTATTCTACACTTTAAAAATTTCCTCGCCAATTTTGCATTGAAATTGTTTTTAAATTCGCTTTGGCGAAAATTACGTCTATAGACTTCTTGTCCGGGCAAAAATTTTATAACTCTGCATCTCCTATTATATATTTTCTCGTTTTGGAGATAAGCCTTATGCAAATTCTCACGCAGATGTTTTCGTAAAATTTCAGTTTTAACGCTCTTCGGTAAGATATTATTCTCCGAATCATCTAATAGTTTAAGTTTCCGAGCGAGTCCATACACACTTCCGTGGCCGATCATATTTACTCCAAAAAGGGCAAAATATGGTGTTACTCCAATGGTTGTATGTACAGATGATCTCAATGCGTACTCTATTTCGGACAAATGGTTGTCCCAATTGCACTGATCATCACTCAGATACGAACGTATACTTGACAAAATTGACTGATTCACTCTCTCGGACGCATTTGCCTGAGGAGAATGAATGGCTGTTCTAACATGCTTAATACCGAAATTCTTCATCACATCCGAAAACTCTTTGCCAACAAATTGTTTGCCATTGTCAGAAACAATGTTTTCCGGCGTTCCGAATTTATGAAAAACTTCCGAAATCATAAACTTAATTACATTCTTGGCACTTGCCTTAGGCATTGCCTTCAATAAAACAAATTTCGACAAATGATCGAGTACTATAAATATGAAAGTGTTTCCCGATTTCGATCTTGGGTATGGTCCTAGAAAATCTATGAAAATCCTCTGGAAAGGTCTTTCAACTACTCTCTCATTTCCCATTGGTGGTCTCAGAGTTGAATTTGCTGGTTTCGATTCCTTGCATACTCGACAATTTGAAATGAATTCACGTATCTGCCTATGCTGATTCGGCCAGTAAAAATACTCCCTTATTCTCTTCAATGTTTTATAGAACCCTCCGTGTGAAGCTTGAGGTGGGGTGTGTGCTTTCGCAACAATATCCGCTGTCAATTCGATGGGTACCCAGAGTTTCCATGTAAAATCTTCACAAACTGGTACTCCATTATATGGCATTGTCCTTTTGTACACTAGTCCATCTATAACTTTCAAATCCGGTAGTTGGTCTAAATTTTCCTCAATCGTTTTTGCAAGATCCAGGTAATCTTCCGACTTAAACGCGACTGAACCTAAATCAATTAATCCGTTGACTTCTGCTGAAACCTCTTCCATATCGTAACGTGACAACGTGTCTGGTACGACATTCTGACTTCCTGGTCGATGTTCTATATCGAAATCATACGATTGTAAATGAAGACTCCATCGAGCTAATCTTCCGCTCAAATCTTTATGTGACATAAGCCACTTGAGACTACTGTGATCGGTGATCACCGTGAATGGTTGCAATTCAATATATGGTCTAAATTTCTTCACAGCTAAAACTACGGCAAGACACTCCCGTTCTGTGACCGAATAGTTCTTCTGCGCGCTCGTCAACTTATGTGAAAAATACGCTTTGGGATGTTCCTCGTCCAACTCATTCCTCTGAAACAAAACTGCTCCTGTTCCTACATTCGATGCATCACATTGCAAAAAGAATGGTTTCGAAAAGTCAGGATGTCTGAGTACGGGACTCGTAACAAGCGCTTCTTTCAAAAAATCAAAAGCGACTTCAGCCTTCTCGCCGAAGCAAAAAACTTTACTCTTCTTAAGAGTGTCAAAAATCGGTGCTGAGATTGTGGCGAAATCAGAGATAAATCTCCGGTACCATCCCACGGCTCCCATGAAACTTCTAACTTGCTTAACGGTTTTTGGATAGGTGTATCGAGTGATCGTTTCCACCTTTCCAGGATTTGGCTTCAATTGTCCTCCTCCGACAATATATCCTAAATATCTCAATTGCTTGAAACAAAATTTAGATTTTCCCACGTTAATGGTCAATCCGGCTTCTACTAAACAATTCGCAACTCTATCCAATAGTTGTATGTGAGTCTCAAAATCTGGTGACACCACTAACAAGTCGTCTAGATATACGAACACTCTTTCTCGCAAGGCTGACGGTATAACTCGATCCATCAAACGACATAGTCTTTGCGCGGCGTTACAAAGCCCGAAAGGCATTACCGTAAACTGGTACAAGGGCCTTCCTGGTACTGTAAACGCTGTCTTCTCCTTGCTCGCGGGATCTAATGGCACTTGCCAAAAGGCGTCCTTCAAATCAACACTTGATATGAAGAATGTATCCCCTAATCTGCTCAATAATCCTTCAATATGTGGAAGTGGGTATGCGTCTTTTATCGTGAGGGCGTTCAACTTGCGCGTCCAGGCATAACCGGTTTTTCTCTCCTTTACGAACTAACGTAACCGGGTGACTCCATGGACTCTCACTCTCTTCGATTACTCCTAACTCCAACATACGGTCTAACTCGGCATACATCAACTTTTGAACTGCAGGTGACACAGGGTAGTGTCTATCTTTGGCTGGTTCTGCGTCTCCAGTGTCAATGGTATGCGTCTCTAAATACGTTTTGCCTAAGCCTCTCTTAGTAAAACACGGAAATTTTCCTACGACTTCATTTAAGCTAAGACGTTGACTCGAGGATAACACATGCGTTTGTCTATCTTCCTCTAGTTCCGCCTCTTCGCATAAACTAACGTCATTTGTGGTCAAACTATCCACATTCAAACACTCAAAACTCCTCATAAAATCGACTCCTAAAAATAGTTCACGATTCAATGAAGGTACTAGGTAAAAAGTTACTTCATGTTCCTTTCTATTGAAACTAATTTTTGTTCTCACACATCCGGTGATCCTATGTGCGCTTCCATCTGCTGTATTTATTTTCGAACTAAAGTTGTGTATATTCAGTCCAGCTTTCCTGACAAAATCCAAACAATTTTTCCCTAGACACGTAACGGTGGCTCCGCTGTCCAACAGACCTTCAATTTGCTGACCGTTTACTGTCAACTTGACGTAATATCTGGAATCTGCACCTTCGTATAAGCTTGCCGCTGCAATCTCCTGCCTGCGTCTCTTCCTCTTCTTATAACGAAGTCTCGCTTTCCTTGTCCTCTCGGAAATTTGTCCAAAAATTCTCATTCTCGCTTCCTGATATTCTTTCATCCTCATATGAAATGGCTTTAAAATCATTAATTTAGGTGTTCTTGTTGTCTCGTTTTCATTTCTCTCCGAATCGTTTTTCAAAATCGTATTTGGTTGTGGTTCCGGTTCTCGATGCTCATTTGTCATTACCTGAAAATCTTTTCCTTCCGGTTCCTCATTGTTCTGTCCTAAATCAAAAGTATTTGGTTCTTGAGTTAATTCTTCTTTGTTTTCGTTCTGTATTTGAATTCCATTATCGACGTTGTTTTGAATTCCATTTTCAATGTTGTTTCTAATTTCATTTTCCTTGTTGTTTGTTGAAATGTTTGTTATGTACGCGGGTTGTTCTGCAATTATTTTGTCTACCGGGTTTACTGTGTTGCTGGCCTTACCTCCCCGGAGTGAGATAAGGGCGTCAGGCCATTTCCCTGACATCGTGGGCATCTTGGTGAAACAACGTTCTCCAATCCACACTTATATCAAAATAACTTACGTGTTGTCGCAGGGCAATCTCTAAAATTATGTCCTAATGTCCCGCAATTCCAACACGGTGTACTAAATCTGGTTCGAACTTCATCAATTTCCGCCACGTTTGTCGGTTCTTCATACTGGATCCCGTTTACTTTGCGGCTCTGGTAATTCTGCCTTGCTTTAAGCTGCCAATCATGATCTACTAAATCTTCTGCTCTCCTACACTCTGTACGGAAATGTTCCAAAGTATAAACTTTCGTTGCAAATACCAATGCTGCAATGCGCGGCTTCAAATTCCTTCGCAGGATGTTCATCAGCTCGTAATCCGATAAAGGTTGTAAAAGCTGCGATCGTAAACTAAGAACGGCGTCTATGAATTGTCCTGTCGTGTCCTCCTTACCTTGGACTCTATCCATAATTCGTCTCAATACATCAACATTCGTGTGAAATTGTTGAAACTCTCTCAACAAATCACTTCTAAAACTCTCCCAGTGAATGATGTCGTTTGGTCTGCGTCGAAGATACGACCAGTACCAGCGAGATGCGTTCTCTCCTAACAGATGATGAAATCCGTTAATCACCTCGTTCCACGGGCAATTATAATACTGCTGAAGTCTCTCAATCCTAAAAATAAAATCTTCTACTAACATTGTTCTAGGGTCAAAAGTAATTCCCCATTTATCTAAATCAGGATATCTGATTCTGCTTCTTGGTATATCCATTTGTCGTCGATTGTCGATGGCTCCCGTTCGTGTTGTTACATTACTCCTACTCGGGTTAGGTGCTGCTTCCGCTGCCGGTATACTCCTTGGGCATTCAACGTTTGCTGGTGTCTGTCCCTGGTCGGTAGGTGAAACTTCCGGAGTATATGATGGTCCTGATTGCTGCGGCATTGCTTCTCTTATTGCTACTCTCATTTCTAAGCGTACCAACTGCAGTAAATTTGCTTGTGATCTTCCAATCACTACATCAATTGCTCCGTATATTCCTGTACTGTTGAGTCCGCTTTCAAACGCTGAAACATTTCCTCCCGCGGCTGTCAATGAACTAAAAGATGGTTGTTCTATCGAACTATCACCCCCTCCATTCGCTGTAGGTACTGCCTCTTGCACGTTCTCTGCATCATCATCATTACCACCATTCATCGGGTTAACCCCTCGCTGAGTTGGTGTCGGATCAGACATAATCTCAAAATATCAAAAAGACAAAAACTAAATCTCCCAAATAAACTAAACTCAAAAATCTAAAGTGTGACTAAAAACTCTAAAAAAAATCTTAAAATCTTGCGTGACTAAATGTATTAAAAGTTAAAAGAATTTAAAAATTATTATATGCAAAAAAAACTCTAAACGAAGAAAAGTTACGCTGCAAAAAATGTTAATAAATGTATCAATCAAACCAATATAATAAAATCAAAAAATATAAACCAAAATCATATATAAAAAGGTTAAAGAAAATTTCTTTAAGTTTCTCAAAAAAAAATCTGTAACAAAAATCTAAACATCAAAATATTCTTAACTCATAAAGGTTTCGGTAGCGGCTCCGAAAAACAATCAATCATATGCAAATAAAATCTTAACTTAACTAAAACTATAAAATATATACGTAAAATAATCATATACATTAGTATGTCTAAACGTGTATGTCGATATGCTTCCAATGTTTCAAAATAAAACTTGAATCATTAAAGTTATCTCATCTCTTCAATATAAACTGAACCCAGTCGCTAACACTATCAACTAACGAAGTAGAAACGTAGTGTGACTTACTGCAAGCCCATTCACGTTAAATCAAATAAATATCTTTCGGTCTATAATAAACTAAAACTGCTCTAGGACGGTTGTTTTGGTCAAAATCCGAGTTTGAGCAAGATCCGCTTGCGCTACGCGAACCGAATCTCCAACCTCAGTCTCGGGACTGCAAAAACTAGAACTCGCCTAAACTCGAAGACACAAAAAAAAACAACTAAATATAAATATTCTCGAAAATCTACACTATTTCAACTAAAATCATTAATTAGTTCACTTCGTACGCGCAATTAAAGACTGTTACCCATAACATCTATCTTTAAGACCTCATACAAGCTATCCTAACTAACAATTAATCTTCACGCGAAATTAATCTTCAACTCTATCTTCCACGACGTCGCAACGCGTTAAGGACTCTTAAATACCTAGAACGGGACTTACGCGTATCCGATAAAATATCAAACTAATCGAAACGCAAAAATAACAAAACTCAAAAATAAAACTAAACTTGAAGCTACAGGTGTTAATGCCTCGGGCCCCACGTTGGGCGCCAATTTTTGTGGAGCACCCCTGTTGGACATACTCACAACACAGACTGAATTGCATCAATCCATCTATATATTGCATGTGATGTATCGGTACAAGTGTTGCCACTCTACCTAATCACAATACAATATAATTTACTACCAATTGTTTGTTGTTTGCTATTCCCCAGGGGTTAGTGTACTATATATCAAGGGGTGGTGTTACCAGAAATTCATCAATTCTAATTTCTTCGAAGCCATCATGTATCGTCATCCATTAAAGGATTGCCCTCAACTTCGGCCGACACACAATTACAACGTGAACTTCACCTCGAAGAAGTCGCTATCCCAGCAGTAGGCGGTCACTGGTATTATAAACGTCCTGCACAGCTAAACTCGCGGGGCGGGGTGGAGATCTTTTGCCATACTGCCGAAAACCCAATACACTACCTCAAAAAATCTTCAATACCAGCTAAACAAATGCGAACTTCGCTTTTTGTTGTGACAGCTATTTGAAGTTCAAGAAAATAATAAACTAAAATGCTAGACTTAACTAGCTGGCCCGAAGTATTAATAGCCTGTAGAAGGTGGACACAAACGCAAAGGATGCATTGGACAACACAAACACATACACATGTTAGACATACTTGCCGACTGTTGTTATGCCGGACATTGGTGTCTTTACCCTCCCTTATTGGAACCGCTAGTGTTCCACCGTGACGCCGTAACCGTTTATCTTTTAAGCGTCCCAACATGATAATTATTCTATCCTATTTACACTTGATTGATTTGATTGATTGTATTTCTTCCCCGTTACCTACCTGTATATTCCTTAGCCACAAAACATAATAAGTAGATCTTGTTTAAATTCGACTTTACAATTTACAAATTTTGACACAAGTCTTTTATTTACAAAAAGATCGACTTAAACTATGTTTAATTGCTTAACCTTATCAATAGTTATCTAAAGCTGAACAAAACTTCAAAACATATTCGAAATTCTACAAACTTCCATACAAGATTCCTTAATCTTTACGCTCGAAACTCTGCTCTCAACTAAAGCAGGACTGTAACTCGACCGATAAATACTCAATTCTCAAAACTTCAAAAACTAAAATCATCATGCTTAAACAAAACTTTAACTGCTTTACACGACCTATCAAGAAATCTGTTACGTTAGTTTGGATGTATGTTTTTGTTTTTCTTATCTCTTATTTTTTTGTTTCAATAATTTGAATTTTTGTTTTCACTTATAAGTTACCCTTCAGGAAATGGAACTAGTAAAGTACTAGTATTTTACTAGTGCAAATTGCACCACTACTAGTTCTTTTCTATACCCAAGCCCATGTATTTTCCTAGTGTAAATTAACATTGCGTGAGGGCGGGAAACCACTAGTTCATAAAGAAGTAGTGCAGAACTATAATTCTACTAGTGCAGCGGGTACCAATTGGGTGCATTTGGTATAGTGCTATACTAGTTTTTTTCCTATTGTTTTTCTAGTGCTGCCGGTACCAATTAGGTGCATTTGGTATAGTGCTATACTAGTTTTTTTCCTATTGTTTTTCTAGTGCTGCCGGTACCAATTAGGTGCATTTGGTATAGTGCTATACTAGTTTTTTTCCTATTGTTTTTCTAGTGCTGCCGGTACCAATTAGGTGCATTTGGTATAGTGCTATACTAGTTTTTTTCCTATTGTTTTTCTAGTGCTGCGGGTACCAATTGGGGGTGCATTTGGAATAATTTTATTCTAGTTATTTTCCTATTGATTTTCTAGTCCTTGCTAAAATACAAAACTTTCAAGTTATAGTCAAGATTTAAATTGAGACGAACAATTTTTAAAGCTTTATTTTTTAAACAATAAAACCATTTCATTCACGGCTGGCTAAACCAATAAAATTAATTAATTTTTTACTTAAACATAAAACCTTGGCTAAACCAATAAAATTAATTAATTTTTTACTTAAACATAAAACCTTGGCTAAACCAATAAAATTAATTAATTTTTTACTTAAACATAAAACCATTTCATTCACGGCTGGCTAAACCAATAAAATTAATTAATTTTTTACTTAAACATAAAACCATTTCATTCACGGCTGGCTAAACCAATAACTAAAACTAAATAACTAAAAAAATAAGGAAATTTTAAATTATTCTATGTTATTCGAGGCAGCAGAATGTTTTTGTGATGCATCCAGCTTAAACCATTTCTTCTTTTGCCGCTGAAATGCTGACCGTAATTTCCGGTCCGGGGCATCATCTGACCTAGATATGATGTCTGCAATTAAAAAAATAATATTATTTAGTAGTCGCGTTAATTTATTATGAAGAATATTTTACCTATTAACGCGCCATAGAGTCTATCATAGTCTCTAAGTCTTTTTTTGCCGTGAGTACCATCGACATTAAAAGTTGAAATTATGGAGAATCCCAGAATTTCGTGGAGATAGCGCTCCACATTCCCTTTCAACAATTTTTTCATTTCGCTTATCTATGAACAAACAAGAATATAATGTAGGAAATAATTAAATTTTTAAAACAGGTACTTACATATGGATCTGCCATCGACTCAAGTAAATTATTTAGCTCCTTTAGTTTTTCTTCGGAATTCACCGGGAAAATTGCTGTTACATTCTGCAAAGCTGAATTTTGGTTTGATAGCCTTTCTATTAGAATTTTATGTTCAGCCAAAATTTCAATGATTGTGTTATTGTGGCGCTCGACAGTATCTAATAAGTACAAGAATTGAAGTAATCGTTAATATTTGAACCTAATGAGCTCATATTAAACATGGTACCTTTTAAACTTTTTAGAGAAGAAGCTACCTCTTGGCAATTGCTGCAGTTTTGGTTATCTAAAAAGGGAATTTAAGAAAACAAATATTAGGAAAAATATTAACCTACTTACATGATAGAAGAAATATTTGGTTTTAATATTATTACTTACCATTTGTGTTTTTATTTATATAGTACTTTAGTTTTCCCTTTGAAGGATGCGCGCTGTCTTCATTGTTAGGCATTTTTTGGTAAGCAGCTGTGTAGAATAGGCATTAAAATAAATTCCTTTTCAAAAGGTATGCAAATAAATTTGTATTTAATGTCTAACAGGCGGAACTTTTCTATTTCACCATAGTCTAATTTTGTTCTGCATATACCCAAATCAGCAGACTTTAGGGGTTCTTGGTAAAAGCTTTCTAAATTTAAAACACGTCGGCCTAGAAAATAGCATGTTCCTTCCGATATGAACTCCTCAATTTTTACGGGAATATCAGATTGAATGGAACAGAAATTGTTGGGAGATTTAGTGGAGAAGAAGCAGTTATTAATGTTAGCTCCAACAATTAGACCTCCGGAATATTTAAACATGTTTTTTTCGGCAGCTACATATGTTTCATGTTTTTCCATTTTAGCGATTTGCTGTAGAATTGATGTGGGTTTGCGGACGTGTTTTTTAATATTTTGCAACTTGTTTTCAAACTCATAAGCGGAAAAGTTCGAAAGAGTACCATACATATTTGCGTCCGATGTAATATGCAAAAGATTATGTACATTGTATGATACGCTATTTTCACCAAAAACAGTTGGGAAATTTTGGACAAACAGTTCTAAAAGTTCATTGGCTGTATCAATATTTGAAATTATTTGACGCGGACTGCTAAGTAGTCTATAGGCGCAATGAAGCAGAAGAAATTCATAATATATGTCATCATGCACATTGTTGCGAAGCACAATCGGTCCCGTATAGGCTAAAAATTGATGAAATTCGGTTGCTTTCCAGTTATTTAGGTCTTTTAAACTTCTTGGTTTTCTAGGAAACTCTTTGGGCACAAATTTTCGCAACTCTATTAATTTAGAAGAAATATTTGCAACATTTTTTTCAGATGTTTTTTGGACAGTTTTTCTATTAATTAACCTATGAACAAATTTCCTTGTTACTCCTAGGTCGATTAGGTGCATCCCATCTAATGGTGTTTGGGTTATCATTTGCATACCAATTTTTTCTAAAGGAGTCTTTTTTTTTAAGAATTGATGTTGATGGTGCTCAGGATATCGCCTACGAGAAAATTCTTCATCCGAGATCAAAATGCCACTAGATGTACTATAGGTCAGAACTTTATTAATTTTTTTGGCTACTTGAGTACATTTTGTACAGCCGTGCGATGAAGTATGGCCTGGAATACCACAAACAAAAGATTTAGCTGGAGTATCACAGCGTAAACAACGAAACTTTAAGGGAATACTTTTGTTACTCAAACGCAATTCTCCGTTCAGAGAGTTAACTTCATCTACAAAGTTTTTAAAGAAATCCTCTATGGAACTTGGTTTACTATAACCTGCATAAATACCCACAGGCATTGGCGATATGTTCTCTTCGGTATTTATAACTTTTATCAGAATGGGCCACAGCTGCATTCTTGAACTTTTAAATAACGGAATGCCGTCAACATTTATGTCAGCTTGAACTTCTTCATATTTTTCTAATATGTTTTCAACTTTTTTGAGCTGGTTTTCAATACCGAAATGGTAATATTTGCCTGGTGAAACATCCGCCAAAATAGTTAAACTTGTTTTGCCTAAGAGTGTTGCTACTGAAAGTGGAACGTCCAGGCCTTCCTCAGACAAAATGGATAGCAAAAGCTCTGTGCATTCTCTTGTAGGTTTCGTATTAATAACCCAATTTTTCAATTTGTCTTTTAATGTTAGGATTGAACCGGCTGAAAATTGGGCAGAAGTTTCTTCACATGTTTCTTTAAAGCAGTCAATCACTTTTTTTTCTGCACTTTTCGTCGTCACATTGTTGTGATCACTTTCAAATTTCATTAATCTCCGTTTATACACACATATTTGTTGCCTCACTTTAGCTTTAAACGATTTTCTTTTTATGGTTGGTTTTGCCATTTTTTTGTTATAGCAGTATTTACCTTTTTTTTATATTTTAAGTATTTTAAGTTGTAGGTATTTCAATTATGACTCGCACGCACCAACTGTTTTCATTCCTCTCTTGATACTATAATAATAATTCATACCTGCAACGCGTGCCCTACAAAATTTTTTGGGTAAGAATACATTTTTCCAGTGTTAGTAAGTGTTGTAAACATTTTTTCAGTGTTAGTAAGTAAGTTTAGTTTGTAAAGTCACAAAATCTAATCTTCATACGAAAATCTATCTCTTTTTGAACTAGATCTTCAATGACTACTGTATTACTAGTGTATTTAAGGAAATTACTCCCATGTTTCCTGAAGGGTAGCTAAAGTACATGTTTTGGTTTTTCTTTTTCTTCTTAGAATACGTATTTTGTTTTTGGGGTTTTGTTTTTCTTATAATTTGGTTTTCATTTTCAGGATTATGTTTCCTTTTCTTAAATGTATGATTTTATGTTATTTTTATTTTCGGGTTTATGTTTCTTTTATTGGTTTCATTTTCAGGATTGTGTTTCCTATGCTATTTTAATTCTGGTTTCATTTTCAGGATTATGTTTCCTATACTATTTTGATTTTTAGGTTTATGTTTCTCTTAATTATTCGTAGGACATATTTAAGCTGTCTTCATTTTTATATTCTAGGTTTATATTTTCAATATTTTGTTGTTCGATATAACTTATTTCAAACCTCAATTTTATTTTCCTCAATTTGCTTTACTCTAATCTTCGAACTGTATTTTCTTTACTTTAAATTTTCATTACTTTATTTTAAACTTTCTTCTACTTTAATTTAAACTTTACTTTACTTTAATTTACGTTAATTTCTTTCAATTTTTAATCTTCTCTAAATCACTTTAGTTTTCACTTCGATAATCTCTTAATTTACTCTACTTTTAAATCTTCTCTAATTCGTTTAATTTCAACTCAAGGCACTTTAATTTATCTGGATTTTAACTTTCTTTTAACTGATTTAAATTTTCTTTTAACTGATTCTAATTTTTCCTTTCAACTGATTTTAATTCTTTTCAACTGATTTTAATTCTTTTCAACTGATTTTAATTATCTTTTAACTGATCCTAAATTTTCCTTTCCACTGATTTTAATTTCATGCTAATTTATTTTAATTTTTGTAAAATCACTTCCAACGTTAACTTCTTTAACTTATTTAAATCTGTAACTTTCTTTTCCTTAAATTATTTAAACTTTAACTTTCTTATCTATAAATCACTTAATTTTAGCTTTCTAATTCCGCTTATTCCATTCTAAAATGTATTTTGTTTTCCTTGAATTTATTTAATTTAATTTTGTCGAACGATTTCCGAACAGTTTTTAATCGACACTTGATATACTTTTCTTGCCATACTAATCCAGGACCAGGTGTCTCTTTTTATTGCACAATGAATAAGAATAAAAAGGAAGACTTACCGCCGGTTTTGCTGGGGCTTTTTGGGGTTATGTAGGTTGTTACCCTTATAAATCTGCTTGATGAAAAATATCCCGGATGATAATGATGATGAATGTGATGGAAATGAATATGATGGAAATGATGGTGTTGGATGAGTGCAGGCGGCTCCAAATGGATGATGATGGTGATGCACCCAATATGATAGTTGATGCGGCCAATGATTTGGCGATGACTGTGGGTTATAGTTGCTGTGGCCAATAAATTGATGGTTGCTGTGGCCAGAAATTTATGGATTTGGTGGCCGAAAGTTTCAAATGGACGAAAAATAATTTACGTAGACTCTGGGCAAGGATAATTTGTATAAGCTTCTGACCAAGATAATTCATACGACTCTTAAGATCGAAAAATTTAACACGACTCTTAAGATCGAAAAATTTAATATGGACTTCTGGCCAAGATAATTTTATAGACTTCTAAGATGGGAAAATTTAACACGACTCTGGCCAAGATTAATTTATGGTTTTGGTGGCCAGAGTGATTTTATTTAATGCGCTTATTCCTTTTGTCGTCTGCTGTGGGTAAATGGTAAAATTAAACAAAAATAGAAAAACACAATGAGTAAATTGTCTTTGCTCTGGTTGTTCAAAGAAAATAGAACAACGTGTCGCTTATAAGATGGCTGCCACTTCCTCATGCTTACCAAATTACAATATCTAAGTTGAACGATTTTACTCACGTCTGCTCTGGATGAATGATGAAATTAGAAAGAATGAATTCTATGACTCACTTGCGTAATTTTACTTATCGCGTGGGATGACCTAATCGATTGTCAGTAGATATTTCGTGGTTGCCACTCCTGCGCTGTTCGGGTACAATGTGGTATATGGCACAATGTTGTATTTCTTTGGTAGCGTAGTACTTTTATTTTTCTTAAGCGATGTTCGCATTTTCCAATTCGTTCAGGTTTCGGTGGTTTTGCATTAGTACGTGCACATGACATAGTAATGGGTACAACCCCCTTTGTTTTTAATAACTTCAAATATACGGGTTTTCATTGAGAGATAAAGAGAATTTATGTAATCCAACGAAATTTGATTCCAAGCATCCAAGCCTGAATTAGTGACTGCTTGTCATCAAATTGTCTACCTCTTTCATAGACCTTACGAGATAACCAACCCCAGCCACTTTCGATAATGTTTAGATCTGGCGAATAGGGTGGCCAGTCAAGAGTATTAACATTTTGGCTTGCAATGAACTCCTTTACTACTCTGGCGTTGTGTATAGGGGAATTATCCTGTTGCACTATCCAAGATATGGGACCAAATAGTTCACTGAACTTCGAAAAAGCCGATTCCAATAACGTTTTATAGCTTGCACCAGCCATTTTTGCACTTTGAAATTCAAGATCGATAGTGCCATAGTACGATAAGACCATAGTACGTAATAGTACCTCACACCATAACGCCGCCCTCTCGGCTGTGATGTCGGTTCAAAAAACGCTTTCTTTGCGCAGATCAGGGAAATAATAGTCGTAGCCATCAGCCCCTCCAAATTAAACTTCTTTTCATCCGTAAATACAACGGTTCTCCAGTCATTAACATGATCTCTTGGCTGTTCATCCCATACCATGTAGTCTCTTGCGAATTGAAGCCGGTTTTCCTTACGAAGAGCATTATGGGGCGGCTTTTTTGTAATTTCAGGTATTTGAGATAGACTCTTATTTTTTGACAAGGATAAGGCAGAATTAGAAGCAATTCTTATGATTTTTCTTTTCTCATACGTAGATAAAGGCAATGAAACCCTTCCTTTAAAATTTTTTTCATACCCCTCGGGGTCCTGGATGTAATTGTCGACAACTGTTGGCCTCCGTCCAATTTGTTTAGCTATTGCGCGGTTAGAATATCCTTCAGAACGATAAACATCGATTTTGGTTTTTTCCGATAGATTTAACATCTTTTATTTTGCAGTTTTGACTCGTAAAATTATTAAGATGTAATAAATTGTAATAAACAAACGCTCCCTACAAAAAATCATCATTCAAGTGAACCAAAAAAAATAGCACATTTTTGGACTTTTTTTTATAAATTGCTCAAAAAAAGTTCTTTAGTTAAGCAACCACAATTGTCATGATTTTTTTATATCTCAAGATGTCTAGCTTCCATTTCAATTTCAAAATTTTCCCATCGGCTACAAATTGCAAAGATACAGATGCAAAAGATTTGTAGTGTCTTTAAATAAGTGAACCGGAGTGTATACATACGTATATTTTCAACAGTATTTGTTTTAAAACACTTTCAGCAGAGAAGATTACCACTTTCAATCAAATAAAATTTTGCTACGAAATCAAGAAAAAAAATTCCAGTGCTGAGCTATCAGACAACAAGACAACGGGTAAAATAGCTATGATTTTTATCTGTGTACATCACAGGGAATGCTACAATGTACAGCTCTTAAAATGCTAAAATATACAACTGTTAAATAATGTTACAAAAACGGTGTACAAGTAAACAGTCAATATTTCTCTTCACTCAAATGCCAACAAGCAAAACGAGTGAAACCCTAGTACTTCTCTACTCTCTCTCTCTTACACTCTTCATTGAATATTTCAATACACGAGCAGCTTTTTGATAGTGTTATTGTATATAACTATACAAATTCCAACCATGTTGAAGTAAAATTACATAAACTATGCAAAAAGTATGAAATAAGCAAGATATGACGAGAGAGAGAAATGCGTTTGAGTGAACTCCTAGCACTTTTTGGTTCTCTTTTACCAGGGTTGCCAAGTTGCGCACATCTTTTGGCCGTCTATTTGAATGTTGCACATAAAATATTGCAATTGTTTAACTCCAAATGGAGAAAAAAAAACGCTAAACCTCCCGCTTGCGGCATTAAAAATCCGCTAGATTTAGCGGGAAATCCGCCAAATTGGCAACACTGGTGAAAACGCTCATATACGATCGGCTGTTGGATGCTTTGTTGTCATTTCGTCAAAGTAAATCAACTCAGTTGCTGTTCTGCACTTTATGAAGCAAGGCTACACTGCGCAACTTTTTCAAATCCATTGAGAAAAACTTCGGGTTTGCCCCAGGGGGTTTCTATGGCACAGCTGATCGAAAAGGTACTAGGGAAGTGATGGAGAATTAGAGACCAAAGAAGACAGGAACTAATTTTAAATAGTATTTATTGATACTAACGACAGCTAAATTATGTTGTTTGGATTGAACGAAATTATGCATTCCCTTTGATTTTTGTCCATTTTATATCCAATGGAAGCGTAAAATTGGTAAACTACAGCAGCAAATAAAACTCGATGTAGTGGCCTACTATCTCGTCGTCATGAAGAAGCATCGAAGAGAGTAATGGAAACTCTTAAGTATTACTCTATGGTTTGCCCACCACTGCTCTAGGAAGACCCAGCGGTGGAATTAGCGAGGCCTTCCACGAATACGGCATGAGGAATCCTTCTTTGGTAATGCCTACTAGCCTGCGAAATGCATGATTTTATAAGGCTTCCACAGGCCTTTTAAATGAATGCCGGACGACGCTGTTGTTCATGGAAACCTGTTCGCAATTCGTCATTGCAAAATCATAACATCCTATAGCCCAGTAGACAAAGCGTCCGACTATAAGTTCTAAGGTCGTGTGATCGATTACTGTGGCTACAGAATTAAAAAAAAAATTATTTATAAGAATTACAATTGGTTAAAGTATAAATTTTAATATAAAACTAATTTGCATATACATTTCGTTGAATATGTTTCGTTGCTGCAATGGATTTGTGTCATCGCTGCTATGAATTTGTTTCATTGGCGCAATGAACAAGTCCATTTTAACAACGAAACAAATTCATTGCAGCAATGAGACTAAATTCATTGCAGCAATGAGTCTAAATCATTGCAGTAGTGAAACAAATTCGTTGCGGCAATGACACAAAACCATTGCAACAATAAAACAAAATCATTGCAACAGCGAAGCAAATTCGTTGCAATAATGAAGCAAGTCCGTTGCTACAATGAACTTGAACTTGTTTTTTGAGAACGCCGCGGAATCGACTGATTTGGATCGTTTGCTACGGACGTCTAAACGGCAGCGATATTTTCGTAACTTCGACCAACCCGTTGTCTCACTGGCACGGCAGAATCACACAATGAATATGTAGACTCAAATTTGTGCACTAAACTTGTTATTGCTTGTCTACTAAGGTGAGAATAACGACCGAAAATTGGAGTTAAGGCTCTTAAAGTTGCGGTCACCGACTCCGAATTTCAGTAGTACATTTTTATAATTTGCATACGTTGTTCGTTCGTGTACTTTACCATGATGAAAATGTTGAGTTTACTGAAAAAAAGGAAAGTAACAGTTAGATGATCAGTGAAATAGTGCGTTCACAAATTAAATTCAAAGTTGTCGAGTACCTATTGTAAAACCGATTATAAGGTTTTGAGTAGAAGACATGCATTTGAAGGCAAAACATTGCAAATGCACATTGTGTTTTTAATTTTTTGGGAAAATGACGCAGCAAAAAATTATGCGTGCCAAAAAGCAGTAATGGAGCAGGAATCTCTTCTATAGCACTTGCCAATGCGGTTATAGAAGCTATTTTCTCACTTAGAAGCAGTCGACGTGCCAACCAGAAGCAATATATTCATTGCTTTCAAGAAGCTCTTTATAGATTGCAGAATAAATGATGTTGAATCATGTGCTTATTTTTAGGCTCATAAATCATTCTAAAACAAGGGAAAAAATTTTAATTTTGTTAGCAATTCGGTCTCCACAGCACCGTGATCGTGTTTCATATTTGTTTCGTTTGAACTGTCTTGGTACAGTTTTAGTAATTTTGTTTATACTTGTTTACTAATTTTCAGAAGCGCTTCTCCGAACCATTCGTAATACATATACAATTATATATTCTGCCTTACTTTATTGACTATAAGACGCAGGAAGCGGAATATTTGTCAATAAACCATGAAGTTTATTTAGTTGGGTTGTACATTTAGGAAACGTATACATATTATATTTATGAATACTACACGGTGAAAAATCTGTCGATTTTTGTTGTTTGATTACAAATATAACGTGTGTTTCGAGCTTGTCGCAAATATAATATACTTGCGTCCAAACACTCACAATTACATGTTTGAGACACAATGATTAATATGTTATAGTATATGTGATTGCGACCCAAATATATCTGTGTTTGTGATACAGACACAGCTGTGTTTGTTGCACTGTTTATGATGCTCCCTCGGGAGCAAGAGAATATAAGAGGGACAACTAGAGAATTTATTTGGTAAGTGTGTTTCTGTAGTTTTGCATTATTCTTTCAGACAACGATTCATAAATATTCCTGAATTATCTTGTAAATTGCAGATGAAGTCAGTATATCTTATTTTAGCTGATGTATTGCGTTTCAGCACAGAGCAATACTAAAGAGCCTCCATTACACTCTTCGATGCGTCTTCATGACGACGAGATAGTGGGCCATTTCATCGAGTTCGAGTTGCTTTCGTAATTTACTCTTAGGTTGGTATAATACGGACAGAAATAAAAGGGAAAGCGCATTTTACAGCATAAAACATAATTTAGCTGTCATTAGTATCAATCAAACACTTTTAAACTTAGTTTGCTGCATGGTCTGTAATCTGTATGTCTTCTTTGGTCTCTCATTCTACATAATTTCCCTAGTACCTTTTCGATCAGCTGTGCCATAGAAACCCAAAGACGATCTAGAATTAGACGACCACAAGATGTAAGCAATTTAGCAACCCTGGTAAAAGAGAACAAAAAAGTGCTAGAAATTCACTCAAAGGTATTTCTCTCACGCGTCATATCTTGATTATTTAATACTTTTTGCATAGTTTAAATAATTTTACTTCAACATGGTTGGAATTTGTACAGTTATATACAATAACTCTATCAAAAAGCTGCTCGTGTATTGAAATATTCAATGAAGAGGGTAAGAGAGAGAGAGAACAGAGAACTAGTTGTGTTTGTTGGCATTTGAGTGAAGAGAAATTTTGACTGTCTACTTGTACATCGTTTTTGAGAAACCCCCTGGTTTTAGTTTCGTGTTCTCAGTCGTCAATGGTTCGTCGGACATAGGATATTAAAAGCGCTGATCAGTGAAAAAAGAATAAAAAAAAGGCTCGAACGGTTAAATATATTGTGATGTGGCTTTGCTTTTGTGTATGTGTATCGTATATGAGAATGTGTTCTACCAAACTGAGTAACGACTTTGAGGAAAGAAACTTGAAAGATCAACAACGTTAAGCCGTTTGTCTTACCGAGCCTTTACTGAGATAATCCGAACGGCTGACCATTTGGCAAATATAATAAAGAAGGCACAAGTAGGTAATCCACGCTTGGCTTGCATGAACTAGATTTGTATATAACTACATTGTTTATGTACCAACGCGTAGCGATAACCAACGTATAGTTGAAACCTTCTGAAAACAAAAATTTTAGACACAACAAAGAAAGGAGAAGCTAAGGAGCAGCAGATTCTCATTTCATGAAAAAAAAAACAGATAATGAATTCAATGCAGGTAAATGCTAAAAGGGCCGTTTTAAATCTTTTAATTTTTTTAATTCATTTTATATAAATATTGATTTATATTGATAAAATTAATTATAATATATAATACATATATATTGAAATCAAAGAATAATGCGTTTCTAAATATTATTATGTTTGGGAGGAAATACACATATGTTTCCACGTAAGTATGAGGAGGTTTGAGGGAAACAAGCGAATGCTTCCACGTAAGTACATGGATGTTTGGGATGAAGAACGGATATGTATCCACGTAAAAGCACACATGTTTGCCAGTAGACATGCTATTGTTAGCATATGTATGTTTGAAGTTGGTTCCAAACATGCGCATTGTTCCTGCAGAATATGTTTGGGAGACTATGTTACAGAGTCGGTTTTTGCATCAATTTTCCCCGTGCTGTCTCCAGACCTGTCGCCATTTCATTATCCTGTTTGAGATATCTGCATGTATTTTATTGCGCCATATCTGCACAATTTCAGGAATTTTTGAAAAATTCCATATTTGGATATTTTTAATTACCCCTTCCATTTTTTATTGCTACCATTTTTCCTATAATTTTAGATTTTAATTGAACCGCTTGCCTACATTTTATTAATGTATTCTTGACTACTCCCATCGTAATACCCATTTGTGCAACACATAATTGTTACAATAATTTGTGTGTACAAATTTTGCCCACGTTGAATCAGACAAAATAATATCTGAGTATCCAATAGATGAAATTCAAACCAACCAAAATATTTGTCAATACATTGTCTTAATCTCACGAAATTCACAGCTAATGATACAACACATCCAAACTTACGATTGAGTGCGGTGGCCAGCCAACAACTTGTTGGGTCCATAAATGCACAAATATACAAATTTCAGTGTTTGATGAAGGAATTTAGCGTATCAGTTTGACAACCATGCAGAGTCTGTGGAATTATGGTAAAAACAAAACTCCTGTAATGACAAAATGTGTGGCATGTACAAACGATCCAGAGTAAGCAATTTTTGTGCTGCTATCAAATCTTAGCGATTATGGAAAAGTGCTACCACCATTTTGCAGACGGACAAAGAGATATAAATATTAACAGCAACCACGATGCATATGAGCGGGAATGAAGGAATGATATGGTCCGCGTGCCACAGTTTCATGTGGGCGCTGACTCGATGCTGAACATACAAGAAATTTCTAGTCATTCGATCAATTTTATGAAATTAAAATCCCATTTTTACTATAATACGTATCTTAGATATGAATGAGTGAGCGAGTGTTCTATATAGTTGGTCTGAGATACACATTTCGTTAATGACAGTACCTGTTAATTGCATTATGATCGATAGCAAGAATTTGACGTTTATGGTAGAGTCGAAATTTAAGACTTCAAATTCAGAAGCGTAATTTTTAGCAAAATGTTTAAAAATCCACATTATATTTGTAACAGCTCTGCGTTGGACATCAAAAATAACATAAACTACTTCGATTTTGACGTATAAAGCTAAAAACCAGTACATAAGTTTCAGTCGGGTGAACCGACTTAATCATACCCTCACACTAAGTCGTCCATTGCATGGGAGTTCTGTTAAAAAACGCCCATACTCAAAAGTGACCATATTCATATTGCTCTAAATATTATTGAATACCCAAATTAGTTACGATCCTAAGTAGTGTTGGGGATTTTTTTCCCTCCCAATATTTAGATGCAAGGTACAAAAATGGGCATGGCAAGTTGTTGCCAAAATTTTGATCAGTACCAAATTTTATTAAGAATGGTTATGATTTATTGGAGATATCAAGTCGGCAAACGGGAAATATGCCCAACTTTTGTATTGGAGGTACGAAATTGGGCGTGCCAATAGTCAGTTATTGATTACATAGTAGGTTTTAGCAAAATATTGCCTAGCACCGAATTTTATTAAGATCGGTTGCAGTTTACGAGGGTTATCATGTCGATCAACCGGTAATCCGGCCAATTTTGTTATGGGAGGTGCCAGAGTGGGTGTGGCAAAACAGCTCATTTTCTATAGGAGAGTTTTATGTGACTAAATATTGACTAGTATAAACTTTCATAAAGATTGGTTCGGTTTTGTGGGACTTCTCGTGCCGTACATTCAGACGGCCAAACAACTTTTGTATGGAAGGTAACAAAATGGGCGGGACAAAATCACCCTTGGTTTAATCGGTGATTGGCGTTTGACAACGTGAACTCTCATACCTAATTTCATTAAGATCGGAAATGTTTCACGCGATTTATCGGATTGACGACCCGGACGAACACCCTGTTTTGTATGGGAGGTACCAGAATGGGCGTGACAATCTCGCCCATTTCCACCATTTAAGTAGGAATTTACAGATTATTAACAGGTGTGAGAGTTGAATCTAATCACATCTACCAGAAGAAAGGTTTGAAAGAAATATAATTTTGTGCTAAATGTGTCGATTTGTATGGGAGGTACCAGAAGAGGAATGGTCAAAAAACCCATTTTCAATCCCAAACGAAATATTGGCAAATAATAATCACTGACAAAGATTTTACAGAAGATTTTACAGACAGACGGACATGGCACAATCGTCGTTCAGAGATACTAAGGGCCTAAAGTGTCTCCTTCGATGCGTTACATGTTTTCCGTATTAAATGGTATATACCCCATCCTTATGGGTGAGGGTATAAAAAAAATCTAATTTGTACACTACAAAAAAAATGGTTTCCCGTTACACCCCCGGAATGGGTTAGGGAGAGCTTCTCACAAAAAGTGAGCTGTGTGCGTTCTAGTCTCACACTCACTGATTGGTACCTACAGTTTTTACACCGGTTTCTAACGATATTTTGAGAAGCTTTTTCATGGCTAAATACTCGATAGTGTCGCCGTCACTAAGCGAGGTGACGCGGTCGAAAGAAATTTAAGGTAGTCAAAGGAATCCAAACCACGTTCTCATGCACAAGAGCCACGCACACTCCCATTGCACCATCGACGGCTACTATTTGTACAGTACAAGGTATTTGTACAAAATGTGTCTATTAAATGTGTCTTAAAAATTAAATAAGGGTATTTAGTGTTGTAGAGTTGCTTACTACATTTTTGATGTGCTACATCTATAGGCACGGGTAGGGCAATCAATCAAAGTGAACACACGCAAACAACACACGCGTTAGCATCACATTCGTGGTTATTGTACAACAATAGTCTCGGCCTGAAAATATGTATGATGGTAATGATGTAGCGGCAGCGAACAAAGAAGAAGGTAGCCGTCGCCAAAGAGTATTGAATAGTATAGAGAACTCGTGGAACGAATTGTATGACCCAAAAGCACTGGCGAAATCTGGCGAATGATTCAAAACGTATTACTCTCTTTTTGCCATAATTTGATGTGAAACATTGATGCCTTTTGAAAGATTTATGCTTTTCGTATTGTTTTGTGTAATAACGTTGTCGAAATGGTGCATTTATATTGCAATATTCTATATGATTTATGCTCTTTTACTCAGACTCTCTACATGAGAGCGGAAAAAGAGTGCAATAAATTATCTATACTATTCAATAATTTTTGTCGTCGCTCTGTTAATGACAAAACAAAAACAATTATTTCAGTGAGGTAAATATTGCGTTTTATTCAGTTGTATTCCAACATTCAAAAAAAATCCAATGAGTGTTCGAACTCACGATTTCTATGAACACATTAGTAAATGTTACATTGGAAAATAAAAAACAGCGTTCAATCATATGATGACGTTACAGTTAAATAATATTAATACTTAAAATTATTTAAAGACCCAGTGCAAGCACATGTGTCATTATTTTCTTGCTCAATACTTTTTGTTTTATTCCCACAAAAGTCAAAGAATGCAAAGCAACAGACACTTGTATATACATACATACATTGTTATATTCTTACATACGCTACACAAGGTCACAAAATTGTCGTTGCTCTCTTGCTATCTCATTTTTATATACGTATAATACGCCATTACTCTCTTTGCTCTGAGAGTGCTCCGCACCCACATTTTATTGGACTTACCTTTCACTATAATTAAAAAACAACACCAACAACAACAACTACTACTACTACTGATAAGTTGGTGATTTATTTGTGCTTGCTGTGTCGTGGAGTGTTTGTGTGGATGGTTGGGAAGGGAGGGGGGGGGGGGTACCTAAAATAAAAACTGTTAAGGGAATGCAAAGAGTGGCGAGTGTGATTGTAAATTGTCTTGGTGGAGGGTATATAAGCTTCGGCCCGGCCGAACTTAACACCGTTTCTACTTGTAATGCTGAACATCAAATGACTCGCTTTGTTTGGCCATACCAACAGCAACGAAACAGCCGAACACACAACATCACACATTCTTTGTACGAAGCAGCTGACGTATTAGTATGTCACCATAACGTCGACTGGCTTGCAAATGAAATTTTGCGTGGCTATGCTTATATCTCCGTTCAACAACAGCAACAGATCCATGTACATATGTACATACATTATTATGTTAATACATACGCTATAGACACAATTTCGTTTGCCTCACCCCTGCCAGAACACTCTTTCATTGCTCTCTTGCTCGACATTTTTGTTTAACACGTAATACATCATTACTCTCTTCGCTCTGAGAGTGCCCCGCACCAACACTATTGGGTTAATCAATAAAAAAAATTAGTAGCTACTCCCTGCAGTTTCACAAGTAGTGGTTGGCAACATTTCATCGACTACATCGCCATTGATTTTTCATTGACTACATCGCCGATTACATTGGTACTCAGTGGTAATCTGTAAGGTAGTGTCTCCAGAGATTTTCTATTGTTTTTCTTAACCTTAAGAATTTAATATAGTTAGTTTCGTCTTATGCCTTAAGTTGTTAACCTTATAGTTGAATTCAAATAAAAAATTTGAGTTCAAAATAAAGCGAATAATTTGTTGTACCGATGAAGTAATCGACGAACAGTAAGGCATTACCAAAGCGGACATCGCCTTGTTAAATTCGCCGCTCAAAAGCATTGCTGGTAGTTTAGCGAGTAGTCGACGAAATGTTACCGATAAATGCGCCGACGAAATGTTACCGATAAATGCGTCGACGAAATGTTACCGATGAAGTAATCGACGAACAGTAAGGCATTACCAAAGCGGACATCGCCTTGTTAAATTCGCCGCTCAAAAGCATTGCTGGTAGTTTAGCGAGTAGTCGACGAAAGGTTTGTGGTAGTCGATGAACTCATCAGCGTAGAGTCGATTACCAATTCTGCAGGGCTATTGCACACTACATGGTGTTGAGTATATTGTATGCAGCGTATGATTACACTCATACATAGCTCACACCGATTTGATAACGCTTTACGATTGGTTAACGATTCATTGCACATCTTACTCTAAATTTGTGATTGTATTGTGAAAAAGATTTTTACGCCCAGCGTATAGATGTTTACACATCAACAAGCAAATATTGCTTTATTTATTTTAATGATATTACATCTAATGTTAAAACAGATGTAAGCAAAAAGAAGTGCAATAGCAAAAGCGCCTTCAGCACAAAAACTATTATTTTTTTATTTTCCAATGTAACATTTACGTGTACACATCACCCGTGAGTTCGAACACTCATTGATTTTTTTCAATCAATATATTAACCATAACATGTGCAGCCTTTCTTTAGGAATTGAATGTTATAAAAATAAAATAAAATACATTTTCTTATTACATCCCATGGCGGAAATAGGGGGAGATTCTCCCCAAAGTTATAAAAAAGATAATTTAAAATAAAGCATATTTAAAGTCAGTAAATAAAATCTATTAGTCATGTAACTAAATTGGCTCTGTTAACAAATACTTTTATATTTGAATTGGGAACACTGCCTCAGAAATTATATGCTTATAACAATTGATCTAAACCGTGTTAACGTTGGTCGTGTTTATAGTAGGGATGTAGGGAATATAGTAGGGAACAATAAAATTTAATAAAAATATTCCCCTCGTAAATTATCAAATATCATCAGTGACCCGAACTCGATGTAATGGCCTACTACCTCTGCGTCATTAAGAGAACTGGAAGAGAGGCATAGCGGCTCTTTTCTATTTCTCTATGGCGAGACATTAGCTCTGTTCGAGTACTTTCCCAGTAAAAATTTGCAAGAATCTACTTTTGAGAGCGAAACAACAATTTTACTCTCTTTATGAAAATTTGCAAATAAAGTACGCGAACGACTTCCAGTAATAATTTGCAACGAAACAGCTGATAAAGTTTTATCATTTGCTACACACATTTTGGCTTGTTGTTACATTACATATACACTGCCACAGTAGTCCAATTATGACATCGTCGGTTCACCAGAATTTGCTGAATGGTACTACATATTATTGCTTTCAATTTTCTTTCTAAATTCCAGTGATATTTTAAATAAAATAGTAAAATAATCATTTGTACTTTTTTCGGCAGTTGTTAATTTATTTTAGATTTTTCTTTGTTTACATAAAACAGCTAATTTCAAACAGCTGTTTTATCTTGAAAATTTTTGTTGGCTAAAATTTCTCCAACCAAAATTTGCAAATTAACATCGAACTGTCAAAATTTTCGCTCTCTGACTCTCATTTACTGGACTTTTGGAGTAAACGAACAGAGTTCAGTAAAAATTTGTACAAATTTGCACAAATTTTCGAGTACTCGAACAGAGCAATTGTGTTTCCTGAATGGTTTCCTCAAAATAATATAAAAATTCTCCTAAAATCAGTCGCTACAAATATTGCATGAAAACAAAAATGTGCTAAAAAGTACAATAACTCAAAACACGGCAACACTACTGAATATGAAGCCTTCGCTTTCGCCAAAAGAGCAACAAATTAGAGTGCCATTTGGAAGAGAGCCAAGCCTTTTTTGAAAGAGCTTTCACTTTCGATAACTTCTCGGTTAACTGCAATTTCATAATCCTCAGTTATGTTTCTAACGTTCGCCTGTTATATCGTTCAATTTCCGCGAATTTCGTGAAAAATGTTTAGATTAAATTAAATTAATTCATTCAGTTTACATATGTTGATAGATATATTTTCGTGTAAATTTTTAGCGATTTCGGTGAATCGGTGAACTTTTTTGACTTTAGTTTGTCGCGTGTGAACTAATAATGTTGCCCGGTTGGAGTTTATTATGTTTGGTGTTTGTCATTTGTTCATGTTAATCGTTGTTGTTTATTTTCTATGGATCGGTTGTGTTTGTTGCACTGTAGTGTTCGGTTTCGACGTTGTGAGTCGTGTTTTGCTTGCTTGGTAGTTGAAATGTAAATATGTATGTAATCAAATCAAATTCTTCACATTAAATTAACACATGGACTTTTTTGGAGACAAATTACTACAAGGTAAGTTCTCAGAAAAATCTACTTATAATTTCCAGACGGATATAAACAAATAAGTGCGTAACAGAATAAAACATGATCTTTGAGAGAGAAGCAAAAAAGCTTTCGTTGATTTATTTCAGTTCCTTTTCCTATAAGTTCTATTTGTAAAACACACACGCACATGCGTAAACTTGAACACATTTAAACAAGAATTGTCTAAAGTAGCTTTTCGCGCACTCTGGTGGATAACATCAGCATCTAACCAAAACTTTGAAAACAATTGTTTTTTAAAGCATCAAAGTAGCTAAATGGCCTCACTGATAATGCTCTAGCAATGATTTAGCAAATGCGTTTTAGTAACGATTATAACTGTTATACAAATACATACGTTATGAGTATGAGAGAGATTATTTTGACAGTTCTATGATAGAGAACTTTTACTGGAGAAATTTTTGCCAATAAGAATTAGCAAGTTTGAAGATGTTTACACAAGATGTTTTTGTGTAAACAAACAAAATTAGGAAATAGAAAGAATATAAAATAACGAATTAATCACTCTAATTTTACTTTTTAAAATAAAAATTACACGAGGTGTCAGGGAACACCCGGTTGGAACGTAGTTCCTTTCGCTATATTATATAAAGGGGTTTTCAACAGAGACGCTACAAAAGTAAATCGATAGGGACAGCAAACGACGCCATATTTTTTCCCGCTCTTTTGACATTTCTCTTCAGTAAGGTTTGCTTTATAGGTTCAACCCATACATGAAAATCTCTTTCAAATTTGTTATTTGTAATTTGATTTTGGAATTTAAGTCAGTATAATTTCAATTTGAATAAAACTTGTTAATTTTATATTAAACTCGCATTCCATTTTGGAATATGATTTAAATTGTAGCTTAAAATTATTCCGTGATTGTCAAATTCAAATACACAGAAAAAAATATTGGCCAGCAAATTTCAATTAAAAATATAATTGAATTTTTTAAAAAAACTCAATTAAAAAATTAATTGAATCAATTAAATTTTTAATCATATTTACAATTACTTTTTTGAGTTTACAACAGAACTTGGAGTTCACATGGCGCAAATCTACGGCGCTAAAAATGTTTATTTTTTGAGTGCATTATCGAATTTTTGTTGTGAATATTCCTAAATTAATATAATTCGGCATGATATGTTCTTAACAAACCTTAATATAAACAATTGTTTACAAGTATTTTATTTTACATAAAGTTGAATTTTACAGCGCCGTTGGGAGGCAATATTTGTGGCGGCTGAGTCACCAGCCGTCGTGGTCACTTTACGTAGGGATCTAGTCTTTGATATACAACACTGTTGTTATTTGTAATTCGTTTATTGTTGATTGAATGATTTTATTTAGTGAACTTAAAGAATAATAGTGTTAAATTGTCTTGTTTCGTGATTAAAACTGCGTTTTTTGTAATTGCGTTTAATCGGAAAGTGTTTTAGAAAATTTTATTGGAAATGAGTGCTTGCGTTGAGTGTTTTGCTTGCAATGAAAAATGTGGCTGTCCCTAAAAATTTTTTATGCACTTGAAAAGACACAATTTACATATTTTTTTGTATTTAATAAAAATCGTTTAAATGTTTAATATACAATAATACATAGTTTTAGAAACCCGGACATTAGTTCCGATTATGAATCCAAATTCTAAAAAATTTTATTTTTTATAGATATAAGTACATGTGTATCTGAGAACCCTTGAATAAAATCGCTTTAAAAATAGAACATTTTAGTTTTTTTAGCATCGTCGCAGGGGGTGGGGGTTTCATGCTGAAAAAAGCAATAACGGTTTTAATTGATTCAATTCAAAATTTAACAAAAAATCGCGAAAAAATCAATAATTTTTTTAATTAACTTGATTACATACTTAATCAATATTTTTGAAAAAATCAATAAATGTTTTAATCAAATTTACAAATTTTTTAATTGAAGTTTTTTTTTGACAAATTTACAAATACTTTTAATTAATATTATCATTTTCGTGATTAAACCAAAATCAATTAAAAAATTAATCAAATAAACAAATTTTTTAATTGAGATTGATTTTTATTTTTTTCTATGTAGAGTTTTAAAATGTGGAGTTTTAAACACGAATAAGTGTATGAAATGATTGCTAAACATACATGCGTAATTTAATTATATCAAAAAACCGAAAAAACCCAAAATTGAAAACCGAAAACCGGTTTAATGACGGTTTTTGGACACTCTAGTCCTAATCCTAATCTGTGTACATACCAGCATCTATACAACTAGAGAGATGTAGCTGTCGAACGAACTAACGAATTTCACTGACAACATTTTTAATTTCCAGGTAAATTTTGCAGAAATTAAAGCTTGCATATGCATGACCTTAGTCTCTACACCAGTGATAGGCAAATTCAGGGCGCAGCGCCTTTGTGTTTTCTTTTCTATTACGTACATGTGCACACACATTGTAGAGAATTAAACAACATTAATCAGTCTCGCTTGAGCATTGAAAAAGGCAGGTTGTGTTACTTACTTATCCGGTCACGAACAACCCCGAGGGTATTTCGCCAACGAACCATATTTCGCCAACCAGTTCGAACTTTTGCCTTATCTCTCCAGTTGGCAATACAAAGTGTAAGCAGGGATTCGTTAACCTGGTCCTTCCAGCGGAGTCTTGGTCTTTCAATTTTTCGTCTTCCTTCGAGTTCGCTTTCGAAAACCCGTCGTGCTGGTTCGTCTTCATCCATTCTACTGACATGGCCTAGCCAGCGCAATGATTTTATTCTGATCCGCTTAACTATGTCAATGTCAGGATAAAGCTCATACAGCTCATGGTTCATGCGTCGCCGATAGTCGCCGTTGTGCACTATAGGGCCATAAATTTTTCGGAGTATTTTTCTCTCGAAGACTCCTACAGATGTTTGGTCTGCTTGCGATACGATCCAGGATTCTGTGCCATAAAGCAATACAGGTTGTTTGCGAGTCTGGTATAGTTGGACTTTTGTTACTCGAGAGAGGGCTTTATCTCTAAAGTGCTTGCTTAGCCCAAAATAACATCTATTCGCAAGCACAATTCTCCGCTTGATCTCAAGGCTGACGTTGTGGTTTTTGTTTACGGCAGATACCAGGTATATTAATTCGTCTACCACCTCGAAATTATAACGGTTATCAACGTTCACGCTTTGGTCTAATCGCGTGGAGGCCCTGCTCATTGAAACCATTAATTTTGTCTTGTAATAATTTACTCTCGGACCTACTTTTGGGGACTACTTCTCAATTCTCGAAAACACCGCAGTAACTTCTCTAACTGTGCGTCCAATGATATCTATATCATCAGCATACGCGAGCAGCATGTGATTTTTGCTGCTGATGGTTTTATTCATGTTGACAGCAGCTTTTCTGAGAATAATCTCTATTAAGATGTTAAAGAGATCGCATGATATGGTGGTACCTTGTCTGAGGCCTCGCTTAGTTTCAAAAGGTTCGGTAAGATCCTTACCAACTTTCACTGCGGATTTGGTGTTCGTCAGGGTAATCTTGCATAGGCGTAGGAGTTTTGCAGGAATACCAAGCTCAGACATTGCTTCGTAGAGTTTCCTCCGTATCGGGCTATCGAAGGCCGCCTTATAATTGACAAATAGATGATAGGTGTCGATTTAATTTGCGTGTGTCTTCTCCAGGATTTGGCGTAGCGTGAAAACCTGGTCGGTTGTCGATTTTCCAGGCCTAAAGCCACACTGGTATGGTCCAATCAGGTCGGGGATAATCGGTTTTAGTCTTTCGCACATTATACTTGATAGAACCTTATATGCTATGGATAAAGGCTTATTCCACGGTAGTTGGCACAGAGATTCGGGTCACCTTTTTTAAATATGGGACATGGCACACTCCAATCGCCGGGCATGCATTCATCTAACCAAATTTTGCTAATGAGCTGATGCATGCACCTCTTATCAGCTCATCACCGCCAGCCTTAAACAGCTCCGACGGTAATCCATCGGCTCCTACGGCTTTATTGTTCTTAAGCCGGGCAATAGTTGTTCTGACCTCGTCTAGGTTAGGAGGGGGCAATCGACGTCGTCGTCCATATTGTGATCGATTGTCCCATCGTCATTGGATATCTCAGGTACTAGTAGCGCAGAGAAATGATCTCTCCATATTTCCAACATACTCTGCAAATCTGCGATGAGATTTCCGTCCTTGTATTTACAGAAGGGGGCCCTGATCCACGTCAACTAGTTCCGTTTTTGGCCTTTTGGTAAAATTTTCGTTTTTCGTTCTCCATTCGTATGACTCAATATTCTCACTCTCGCGCTTTCTCCACTGCCGTTTCTTACGCCTAAAGAGACGGTTTACCTCCTTTCCTATCTCCCTATACCGCTCAGTCGTAGCTCGCGTTGCAACTGACTGAAACATTGCCATCCGTGCAGCGTTCTTTTCATCATCTGCAATGCGACACTCTTCATCATAGCATGGTTTGTTGCGAAGCGGTTTTTCAAAACCAAGTACGGTTGTTGCGGCAGTTTTTATAGAGTCGGAAATGGGTTTCCACTGCGCTTCATGATCTTTATCGGGAGTGGTGGGTTCTATGACAAAAGTTGCGAGAGCTTCCTTGAGTAGGCTGTGGCTACCTCTGGTAATAGCAGTTTTCCGATGTCCAGCTTCCCCTGCGTCTGGTTTCGTACGATTTTCGCTCTAGTTAATCTTGTGCGAACCTTTGTTGCTATCAGGTAGTGATCATAATCAATGTTAGCTCCTCTGATCACTCGTACGTCCATTACACTGCATAAGTGCCTTCCATCAATTACCGCGTGGTCAATTTGGTTCTTCGTTCTTTGATCAGGGGATACCCAAGTAGCCTTGTGGATGTCTTTATGCTGGAATCTTGTTCCACTAATGACCATGTTTTTTGCCGCGGCAAAGTCAATTAGTCTGTAGACTGAAATTGCCAATAGTTGGGTGAAACACATCCTCCCTGCCTACTTTAGCATTAAAATCTCCTAGTACAATCTTAACGTCATGGCCAGGACAGTGGTCATACGTTTCCATAGAATATGTCCTTGGCATCATCATCTTTCTCTTCTGTCGGGGCATGCACACAAATTAGGGAAATATAAAAATATTTCGCTTTTATGCGGATTGTGTCTATACGTTCACTCACAGGATTGAACCTAGAGACTACATGTCGCAGCCCTTTGCCAACTACAAATCTGCAACCAAATTCATGTTTTTTTTCATGGCAGCTGTAGTATATGTCGCAGTTTCCCTTTTGTGTGCAGCCATGTCCTGTCCATCGCATATCCTGGTTTGCGGTAATGTCATCTGCCAGTTGGATACTTGCACCGGATCTATATAGACTTCTCACATTCCAGGTGCATATCCGTAAATCGTGGTCCTTATAACGTTTGCGGGGGTCGTCAACAAATAGGGGTTGTTTATGTTTTCCTTTTCGTTTTTGTATTTTCACTGCCATTATGAAACGGTGGCGGGAGGCAAACCCAGTCCACCGGGTTTTTGCATTTTACCTACTGCCAGGATATTTGGATCAGACGCTTACCAGGATGCAATATGTCGAACCTGGATTTTCTTCTTTTGGTTTTGTTATCGTTTGTATTATCGTTTGATATTTAAAAACAGCGTTGCCAGAGAATAAAATTTCTCCCTACCAATTTGAATTAAATTTTTTATTTTCAGAAAATTAATTTGGCAACCCGGAATGTTTGGTTTGTCAACGTGCGTTGTCACGCATGAAAAAACATAAAACATGAATCTTTAGAAGTGAATAGAAATTATAAATTTACTTTATTTATCACCACATAATTTAAAATAAATATTCAGTTTTGAAATTTTAAATAAAATAAATATTTATTTCTATCTCATTCATTTAAGATAGAATAAATATTTTCGTTTTGATATTTGAAATAAAGCTTTTTAAAGAAATTATTAAAAAAATAAATTTCGGCTAAAAAAACTAAAAAAGTTTTGTGAATTTTTAAAAAAAAAAATAAATTAGACAGAGAGTTTATTTTTATATACAAAATAAATAAAATTCTTAGGCAAAATATTTTATTTTTTCCAATAATTTTTGGAAATTTATTTGCAGTATACAGCTATGATTTCAACTAATGGTATCAAAAAATAAGTTTACCATTGGAGATTTCAAATTGGGTATTTGAGAAAGAAATTTTATTGGCAACACCGGTTCGTGGTGGGAGCGAGAATGCATATAACGCATACAATCGCAAAATGTAATAGCATCCCAGCGGACCAAAACTTCGCATACGGTATCGCATACGAGAGTTACGCGAAACTTTTGCGGGTAAAACTCTCGAAAACAGATCCGAAAACGATTGGAAAATAAATCATCAGTCGCTCAGTTTGTGGCAGTAAAAGTTTCGTTTACGATGTCTTGCAAGAGATTCGTTTGCGAGACTTTTGCAATATCTTTTGCGAGAACAACACGAAAAACAAAACAAAAACAATTGCCAAAACTTTGTTGTTGTGTCGTGTGCCTGTACGTGTGTGCCTCTGTTTGCCACACGACAAAACGACAACAATGTTTCTCTCTCTCTTTTCTTCCGTTTAGCACCCGTTTTTAAACAAGTTTGCGAACATTTGGGCGAGTTTAATTTCTCCCCCGGTTTTGGTCCAGTAAATACTCGTTTCTGAGCCCGTTTGCGAGTATTTAGCGTAACACTCGCTAAGGCTCGGTTTTTTGCCCGCTGGGATAGGTTGCCGATCACTGCTCTACATCTCCTTCGTTTTATGTCCATTAACATACAAGTCGCACATACATACTTATATTTCTAGCAATTCGATCCCGATGAAATGGCCTACTACCTCGTCGTCATCGAGAGAACTTAAAGAGAGTGATATAGACTCGTATCTATGGCTGATGGAAACTTTAATCGATTACTGTCTGTTTCTGTCTTATTAGAGGGACAAGTCTGAATGTTAGTTTAATCTGTTGGTTTTATGATCGCTAGACAATCAGATGGATAGTTGAGATAATTTATATAGTATCAATTAAGACATGACACATACTTATCATCAACATATTTGGATTTTAAATCCAAGCGATATGTTCAATTAACTCCAATCACTTTGGAAACGCAGTTGTTACAACTAGATGTGTCTCAAATAATACATATATCTTTTTTTCAATATCCGAGGAAATACAACTCGCTGATCCAAATAATAAACTCAAGTCACCCCAAGGCGAATCCATCAGCATCGTCATCGTCGGAGCCTTTAATAAAATCACAACATTTGGCTGCATAATCAAATTGAATTTCACGCTGTCCATCCTGTTGTTCAAAGAACAATAAACCGCACATTTTCTGATACAAAAGCTGTCAGCACTAAAATTCCTAAGTCATGTTCTTAATCAATAACCTTCAAGCGTTTAGACATTGTATGAACGTTAAGCAAAATTCAAATTTGATGCACAATTTGTCCACCAACTCATGATCCAAATGTTCTAGAATAGTTTGTCGGTCCTATCGATACCCTACAGTTGAAGCATAAAAATACAATATCTTATAAAGATTAGCCCAAGTATACACAACGAAAAGTTAGTATTGCGCTGTCATCTGACTAAAGACCTTCTACTGAACTGCGAAGCAAAGAAATACGTACAATCTTCTGACGAACACCTGTCATTAATTTACAAACAACTCAAATTTTAAACAGGCATGTTCATGTTCTAGTTAGATTGTTGATTGAAACGGTTCTGGATCAACTATAGACTAAGGCAAATTAAAATTAAATATTTTATAGAAAATTAAAATATAATATGTTATGAATCTTCAAATCTTAAAGTTGTATCATACAGCAATAGACTAGAGTCTATATGCCTCTCTTTACGTTCTCATGATGACGACAAGGTAAAGGGGTTTTCAACAGAGACGCTACAAACGTAAATCGATAGGGACAGCAAACGACGCCATATTTTTTCCCGCTCTTTTGACATTTCTCTTCAGTAAGGTTTGCCATTTCATCATGGAAAGATATACGAGCCACCAACGATTCGAAATTATTAAAATTTACTACCGAAATTTGGAGTCAGTGGCCTCAACTTTAAGAGCGCTACGTCCAATTTATCATCTTCAGCGATGAGGCTCATTTCTGGCTGAATGGCTTCGTCAATAAGCAAAATATGCGTTATTGGTCAGACAGAAATCCACACGTAATCCATGAGCCATCATTGCATCCCGAAAAAATTACTGTTTGGTGCGGTTTATGGGCCGTACTTCTTCCGTGATGATCAAGACCGGCACATTACTGTGAATGCGAATCGCTACCGTTCAATGATAACCGAATATATTTGGCCCCAAGTGGATAATATGGACTTGGAAGACATGTGGTTGCAACAGGACGGCGCCACAAGCCACACAGCGAATGCCACAATCAATTTATTGGAAACCAAGTTTGGTGAACGTGTTATCTCACGAAATGGCCCAGTCGATTGGCCGCCTCGGTCGTGCGATTTGACGCCGTTAGATTATTTCCTGTGGGGCTACGTCAAGTCTATGGTCTATGCCAACAAGCCAGCGACGATTGATGAACTTCGTAATCGAACGTGAAATTGCAGCAGTATCGGCCGATTTATGCTTGAAAACCGTCGAAAATTGGGTTCAGCGTCTGGACTGCGAGTGTGCCCGTGGTGGCCATGCAAAAGAAATCGAGTTCCATACATGTAGCGCTCTTATTGAAAAACTCGTTAGTAGGTAATTATACCGAATTCGGATTGCTGTTGTATTTTGGTCTTTGGTTGGACAGAAATAAAAGGGTATTTGTATTTTCGTTCGACGCAACAACATAAAAAATAATTGAGCTGCCATTAGTATCAAACACTATTTAAACTTAGTTTGCTGCATGGTTTGCTTCTGGTTGCTTATCGCCTATCCACTCTATTATCTATCAATTTCCTAAAAGAGTATGGAAATTTAAATAGAGTTGAATATTTACCCATGGAATGGAATGCCAACAAAGACAGTGAGTGAAGCTCCTCGTTTCTCTGCTCTTTCTCTTCCTGTCTTCGTTGAATATTTCAATACACGAGCAGTTTTTTGATGATGTTATTGTTCTAACTATAGAAATTCCAACCATGTTTAAACAAAATTACATAAAGTCTGAAAAAAAATATAAAATAATAAAGTTACGAGAACGACATTTTTCGTTCTCTTCTATGAGGGTTGCCAAATTACGTATTTTTTCTTCTCTACCTGTACATCCTCTTTGATTTCCTACCACACAGTCGAACTGCTGTGTCATGGAAAGCCAAAGGTGATGAAAGGGTAGAGAAGAAAATTTACTCACGGTGTGGAATGCCAACAATGAAAATGACAAAAGCGCCTCCATGGCACAATTACCTATCAATCAAAATCCAATTTATAGCATAGACTTTGTGTCAAGTAAGACAATCTTATTAAATGTTTCCCATTTTGTATACATAGTATTTTTCAAAATTCATCTAATTTTGACAGCTGCACCACGGAATTCCTAATTCAATTACGTAATAGATAGTTCTACTATGAGCGCCTCGTTCCTCTGCTATCTCTCTAACTCTCTTCGTTGAATATTTCAATACACGAAACCAGGGGGTTTCCATGGCACAGCTGATCGAAAAGCGACTAGAGAAATGATTAGAATGAGTTACCAAAGAAGACATATACATAGACTAGAGACCACGCAGAAAACTAAGTTGAACAGTGTTTGATTGGTACTAATGACAGCTAAATTATGTTTGCATCGAACGAAAATACCCATTCCCTTTTATTTCTGTCCGTATTATGCTAACCAAAGCGTAAATTACCAAAGCAATCGTCGTCATGAAGAGGCATCGAAGAGAGTAATGGAGGCTCTTTAGTATTGCTCTGTGGTTTGAGGGAGTGGCATTGATTTGTTAGTTCTCTTCTACGAGGATAGCAAAATTGCGCCTTTTTTCATCATTACTTGATTATTTCACATTGTTGTGTTGTTGTTTTGGTGTTGTTGTAGCTGATAGCAAATTGATGGCAAAAACAATATACATTTTTTTTGCTTCTCACTTACGTTGCGCCAAATCTAACACATACTTATACCAACAATAAATGTATACAAACACATCAAAAACAAAATACATGGAAATTTGACAGTTCAATGTTGGTTTAAAATGTAAACAAAGCTAATCAGCTGTGCTTAAGCATTCACCATCTATGCATCCATCTTGGCTCAAAGTATACATATGTATACGTACGAATACTATATAGTGGTACAGGATATGCCAGTAATGTTATTGTCAAAATCATATAGGTCTGACTTCAAGTTAACCAACCAACATTGGGTGGTTAAATCATTGTTACCCATTCACTGAAGAACACTATTCGATATTTAACCACAATATAAATAAGAAACTAAGATTACCACTGACCACTGACCATGTTCATATATTTGCAAATATTCCAGATTCCCTGTAACAATTTCAGCTGTGGTTGTCAAATCTAAATACTTTTATTGGCATAAAACCTCGCACATCCAGATGTTCAATATCCTTCAGTCACAAAACAAAAGATCGGGCTGAAATAGCTCTATGTGTTAATATATGTCTTAGTTCTGCCACTACGTGTCACCAGGGCTGTTCGTTTTATTATTTTGGTCTAGCCAAACTTTTTACAATATAGGGGGTTGCTATTTATATTTCGGGTCTTGGCAATACTAGCGTGGCCAGATGCAAACTGGAACTTCCATTGGAAAGTTTGAAATTTTTTAGACTAGACCATGGTAAAATAAGTAAGGTAAACGCACTAGGAATTGTTACAACGAACACAGGCATTTTGTTTTTGTTTGGTGTCCATAATCTGTAAAATTTTCTTCATGTGTGTATCTACTGTAAAAGTAAACAAAACGATACAAAAACAAAATACATGTGAATTTGAAATAAGAGAGACACCTAAGCAAGAAATCAGCTGTTCTAACGAGTGCACCTTACTTATTTTACCATGAGCCCAGACATACATAGACTCGTTTTCACTTACGAGCACTATTTTTCTATTCACAGTGTGTTGAAAAATTCATGTGGATCAAAAAATGGAATTAACCCGTTAAAATTTCGTGCGATGATTTTTACGATTTTCGACGAGGATTATCGAGACAAGAGTGTATCAATCAACTGGATCCGACCGAACCACTGCAAATCGCTGGTACCAAGATTTAAGTTTCAGACGCCGCACACACGGCAAAAGTGACAATTTAGGTGGACAAAAATATTTAACTAATGAAGTTGATTTTTAAGTAGGGATTTAACATAATATGATACTTAATGACAACTTAAGCAAGATTAGCGATATTACCGTTGTTCTTGCTTCATTCGGGAAGAAAATAATGCTTTATTAATTAACAATACTGAAATAAATCATAGAAACAAAAATGTTGTTTAAAAATGGATTTATTATGGAACATTAATTATATTATCATACATTATTATATTACGATAATATGAAACAAAAAAATTAATTTATGTTGGAACATTTAATTTAATTTAAATATTAATCGTGGGTGGTTTCGTCCTGAGTCTCAATATCACTATCATCAACATCATCATTCCTCATAGATGTATCTTTCAAGAATTCCGGAATATCAAGCATTGATATAACTTGTGGTGAAAAAGGTGTGCATTTGTGCTTTTTATTTTTTCTTATTGCAGATATTACTGGATCTGAAGTTACAAGTAGCATGTGCATTATATCTGTATTTGTGTTTATCCTGGACGTTTTTCTGGAATGGAAAAGTCTTATGTTTTTATAAGCTTTATGACCTGCTTCAATAACATCCTCTGAAAATTGTCCTGCAGGTAATGGTAACGATTTGATAATTTCTGCGCCATGAATGAGTATTTTATGTACTGTAGCACTCATTCTGTACCATCCATAAATTTCTATTACCAACTTTGCGGTTTCAAGACAGTAGTTTTTAAACTGTTCAGTTTGTATGTAATGACAACTTGATAAAGTGCTCAGAATTGTCGATAATCGAATCAAAATTCTTTCGTCAAGTCCTGTTATTTCGGACACTATTTCAGTATTGCCGAAAAATTTTCGGGCTGTGTTGCCGTCGTTACTGTTCCCTCCTCCTTGCGTTGGCTGATCAACCACAAGACCCATTTGGTCGTAAAACTTTTTTGTAATATCAGCTTTTCTCAAACTTACGCTGTCTTTGGAGTCTTTGCCTCTTGCTTGCCATTGTTTTATAGACAGTTTATAAGAAATATTAAGAAGATACTCGAAACATCTCAAATAGGCGTGCAAAATTGAAATACCATATTTATATGAATCTTCACAGGGATGTCTCTTCAGAACACTAGCTAGGTTATTCATCTCTTTTGGCGTAGCTTTGCAAATATTACAACTTTGTGTGGAGGCTGTTTCTGTTAATATATTTACAGTTTTTCCGTCGACCATCGTACATACTAATTTATGCTTAAAATATATTAGCTTCTGGTTAGACAGTTTGACTGATGTTAAATTTAAATTGACAATTTGTTCATCGATTTTGTTGACTTCTTCTTTAACAGTATCTGGTGTTTCTTTCGCTAATTTGATACACACCGGTCTGCAATATTTCAAACTGGAAGAGCTCAAATTTTTCCAATATATTTTTCTATTGTCTTTCTCACCTGTAGACATTTCTAACGGAACAAGAGTACATAGAACAATGTTAGAGTCTCCATAAAGTGAATGATCAGAAAAGTTTTGTTTGTAAATGCTGTGACCTCCACTCCCATCTATGCCCCATTTGTAAATTACATTAATTGTATCAATTTCGTCTGGTAAATGCTGCTCTAAAACCTCCGATTGTACTTCAAATAAACGTTTGACTGTGTGGTGTAACAAATCTTGCAACGGTATTTCAGCAACTTTTTCAGTTACAGAAATGTTTTTAGGATAACACTTTTTTTTCGTTTCAGAAATCACGGGATAGGAAGGATAAATATTTGCGTTCCTGGCTTTTGCTCCGGTTTGAATGTTTATGTAGTCATATTTAGTCAAGTCTGAGTCTATTATAAGTGCAAGAGCCTCTTCTGGTGTATAGGGAATGATTGTCGAAGATGTCGTCTGAGCTACCTTAATTTTTTTTAAACTTTTTTGGCTAGATGATCCAGCCAAGTGCACAACATCGGCAGCAATTCTTTTGCCTTGTTTCCTCAGTCCTTGTTCTGCAGCAAAAATTAATAACATTTCGTATAATAGAATCAACTTTACGCCTTTTAGTACGATTGCTACTATCTGAAAATACTTTTCTTGGCCTGCCTCGTACTTCAGATACATTGGGTCTTTGAAGAATGGGCAATTGACGATCTGCAGGCGCAGTAATCGGGAGACGTAATTCCGCATTAAGCCATTGTGAAGTCTTATTTACAAATTTATCGTATATTTGTTTACTTGATTTCCATTTTGAAATCAATTTTGATATAAAAAGTTTTAATGTAGTATTTAACCGTTCTTCGTCGTCTTTTGGACACTCACTAATGTTAAATTTTTCAAAAATATAGTTTTTTAATCTTTCCTTACACTTCTTCTGACAAAATTTAAAAAACTTATCATGTCTTAGAATTAAAAATAGTTCAAATTTGGACACCATCGTAATTTTGCAATTAATGTTTTAAATTGATTTTTTCGTATACAATGCACTCGCGGTAGCGTGCACTAATTAAATGCACTAATTAAAACCAACCAAAATAAAACGAAAGCGCTCGCACACCTACATGTGTCACACATATAATGAGAGCATAAAAAGGGAATTTCCCGCACACCTACATGGAACTGCGCGCACATTTAAAATAAAATTTCATAGATTTCAGAGTTGCCATTTACGTTACCGCGAGTGCAGTGTATATGAACAAAAACTACAATTACTGCCAAAGTGATTAAAAGTGATAGCTAAATTTTGGTATGGACTTTCTGAAAGACTTGAACAGCGTAATTATGAAAAGTAAATGTAGTGTAGTCTGTAGAATCGCTGTTTTCGAGTTAATTTTATTGAATTTCTTTAAATAATTACAGTTCTAGAATTATTACATGTAGAATAGTCAAAAATTAAAACCTTACATGTAATGAGTCCTGCTTTGATATATAAAAATAATCAAAAAGATATATGTACGCAGACTATAATTATTACAGTGTCAAAGCGCATGCATAACTGAGACGCGTACGAGTTATTCTGTATGAAATCATCAAATCGGCAAAGCTGGCATATCTTAGATTTTACTCAAACTAAGTGGAAATGATATTTAGGGTCTCAAAACCGAAAACCCAAGAGGATTTAATTTTTGCACGCGGCACTACCGGTTCACGCTAAATAAAAAAAATACAAAGTCTTGTTTTTGTGCGTACTGGTTTGAGTTGTTAAAATTTTTCTGCTGGAGATATCTACATGATGAAGGCATCGTTTTAAAGCTGAAGGATTATAGTTTCTATCAAAAGTATAAAAATTGACTTAATTCATACACCCGAAAAATAACGTGGTATTGAAAATAAGCATATTTCATTGGTTTTTTGTGTTTTTCAATGAACTCCAGTGTCGGCGCTAATGAATATAAAAGCATAATAACTCTCAGATACAAATGAGACACGTCGGAGAAAAATACAAAATTAAAATTGGCTCAATCTGGCAACTCGTTATGAAAAAATCGTTACTTGAAATTTTTAAATTTTCAAAATTTGCATATTTCAGGCTACAATTTCGTCATGTTTGTTAGCAGATACAAACTCGAAAATTACAGAGTACTTACTCCCTACTTTTAACTTTATAACACTTCAAGACCCGTTTAGTTATTTTCACTCCTCTCGGTTTTACAGGGTTTTAAAGAAAAGCCTTTTTGATTTTTTTTTTATGTATTTTTATACTTTCCTCAATTGTTATATACAGAGAAATTAAAATAAAAACAAGTAGTAGTATGAAGTAACAAAGAATAATTATGGACTAAAAAAAATATTTAATAAATTCAGTAGATTTTTTATGTTAAAAAATTTTACAGTGGTGGCAGAAAATAAGCAAATGGTATATTTTTATCATTTAAAGTAGAAAAGTTACAGTTTAAATCTGGGTAATCAAGAATCGTGGAATAAGTTTTATTTTATTTTAATAAAGTCATCAATTTTCCTTTTTCTATTTAATGCAGTTAATTTTTGGATAGGAGGAATAGGCGATTCCTCCAAAATAGAGCATATCTTGTTCAATGATTCCAGAGCAACATGATTAGGTTCAAAGGAAACATCGAAACCATCAAAATTCTCAGTAAATACTTCATTTATATCATTAGAATTTACTTCTGACTTATTTTTTTTAATTCTTCGATACAACGTGAACAAATTGCTTGGCCAGGTATAAGATCTGCATTTTTATTTACATCACAAAAATTTACTGTTATTTCTTTCAACGATTTACGAATTGTTTTTTTATGAACTTTTAATGGATCGCAACACTTCTTTCCGAATGCGTGGAAATAATACGTTATATATTTTTTATAATGATATGTGCAAATATTAACAATTGATATAATTTGTAGTCGTTTATTTAATAAAAATTTATCGTTTTCATTTAATACATCTTTTCTTATTAATTCCGATGATCGCGAATACAAAAACTTATGACAGTCTTCTTGTACAAACAAGCCTATCGAGCATTCCATTGTTTTTAATTATATTTTCACTAAGCACAGCACGTTGTGGATCGATTGAAAAATACCAAAAACTAAATGATTCATTCTTCACAAGCAAATAAGCAAATATCGCCGCCTACTTAGTGAAGCTATGTAATTTTTTTAATTTCTCTGTATATAACAATTGAGGAAAGTATAAAAATACATTAAAAAAAATCAAAAAGGCTTTTCTTTAAAACCCTGTAAAACCGAGAGGAGTGAAAATAACTAAACGGGTCTTGAAGTGTTATAAAGTTAAAAGTAGGGAGTAAGTACTCTGTAATTTTCAAGTTTGTATCTGCTAACAAACATGACCAAATTGTAGCCTGAAATATGCAAATTTTGAAAATTTAAAAATTTCAAGTAACGATTTTTTCATAACGAGTTGCCAGATTGAGCCAATTTTAATTTTGTATTTTTCTCCGACGTGTCTCATTTGTATCTGAGAGTTATTATGCTTTTATATTCATTAGCGCCGACACTGGAGTCCATTGAAAAACACAAAAAACCAATGAAATATGCTTATTTTCCACGTTATTTTTCGGGTGTATGAATTAAGTCAAATTTTATATTTTTGATAGAAACTATAATCCTTCAGCTTTAAAACGATGCCTTCATCATGTAGATATCTCTAGCAGAAAAATTTTAACAACTCAAACCAGTACGCACAAAAACAAGACTTTTTATTTTTTTTATTTTGCGTGAACCGGTAGTGCCGTGTGCAAAAATTAAATCCTCTTGGATTTTGGTTCTGGAAACCCTTAGGAACATTTCCACAAAATTTTAAGAAAATCCAAAATGGTCCAGCAACAATTTTTCATTTTTTTCTGTGTTTTCATATAGAATGACTCGTACGCAAACGATAAGCATTCGGCAAGTTTTGGGCACTCTCTTGTAAAAAAAGTGTATAATGTTACTGCTTTACTATTACTGTCATTGAATAAGCCAAACACTAAAGAACGTTGACACATATTATCATACATATTAAAGAACATCGGTATTATCGATTTTTGTCCACCTAAATCGTCACTTTTGCCGTATGTGCGCCGTTCGCTACAGGATGAATTTCGTGAAGGTTGTCCAATTTCTGTCGTTTTACCGGAAACTATCGAGAAATGATAAAGCAAATCCGACATGTGATATACCGTGAGATTAAGGCATCTTTGTGCATTAGTATGACAAGAATCAATAAGATATTGCATGTTCATTTGGCGGTGAAAAGATTTGTTCTCGTTCGATTCCACTTAATTTGACGAATGCTCAAAAAAGGCTCGTGTCGATTGGAGCAAAGAAATGTTGACAAAATACAACCACGGTAGCTCAAAAGCAGTGTATAGCATCTATGGATCATCGATCGATGCATACGAGCCGGAAACAAAACAGCAATCGACCGTATGCGCCTTTCAAGACGAGCTAAATCCAACTAAAGTTGTTCGTGGAAGAAGCACATTGAAGCACCATCTGTTTGCCATCAACAAACAACAAGAGAAGACAGATCTTTTTGCATAAGGAACGTATCGTATTGATAGGTCATCCGCCGTACAGCCCTGATTCCCTCATATCAAGATAAAACTGCGTGGTCAAAGTTCTTCGACGCCCGAAGCAGCAGTTGGAGCGTTCAAAACTCATGTTTTGAAGGTGTCCCATTCGGAGTGGAAAAGTGTAAGCGCATGCAAATGTGTATTGGTCTTCACGGAGGATATTTTGAAAAACAATAAAACCATTTCCAATCATAAATGATTGTTTTTTATTGCTGGACCCAAAATATAAGTAGCCACTTCTATCAATATCGAGCTTGACAAGGTGCAGTTGAGAGGTTAAGCATTGCTTACAAAATAGGCATCAGTTTAATTTTGACCGACAAAAACAATAGCGCAGAAGGTATTACTATTACTTTGCTGTGAATGCATTGCCTCTTTATGTCCCTTTTGTGGCCGATTTACTTTATTCAATTTCCTTTGTAAAAAAAATAAAACTGGCAAATTGACTGACACCTAAGAACTTTTGAAGTACCTCACTCAAATTGACTGGCGATGCCAACGTTGTTGGCCGTTAAACAGCATGAAACATCGTAGAGCGAACACTAAACTTCTATCCTTATGTTAGTAATTTAAAATTCTCACGTTTCTTTACAAAACAAACATAACCACCACTGTCCACCATCCGCCACTATTAAACGACTGACCTAAATGAAAAGGTAAACGATACTTGGGGCACATCATGAAATGAATAGGTTTAGAACAGTTCCCTTGTATGGGTTCACTCGAATTCTACTGAGTGTCTACAATTAAATAAACATTTGTCCGAAAGGGTTTTTATGTAGACTTCATATGCAGTGATTTTCGAATTTTATCTTGGTGAAATATGCAAAGTGGATAGAAAAAGTCAAGTTTAAAAGATTTGAAATACAGTAAATGTGATTAGGTTGCGTTATGACGACATTGGGTAAATATTTTGAAGAATGTGTAGTCAACATGACTTTAACCGATTAAAATAATTAACATTTACACATTTGCTATAAGCAAAGCCAGTGTTGTTGTAGCGGCCCATTGTCCATGGTATACTACTTACTTACTTATCCGGTCTCGGACAACCCCGTGAGGTCAGTGACCTTGCAAACCGGAGATAACATATTTCGCCAACCAGTTCGATTTTTTGCATTATTTCTCCAGTTGGCAATACCAAGTGTACGCAGGAATTCGTCAACCTGATCCCTCCAGCAGAGTCTAGGTCTTACTATTTTTCGTTTTCCTTCGAGTTTCGAAACCCTTCGTGCAGGTTCGTCTTCATCCATTCTACTGACATGGGTGGACAACGCGCAATCGCGATATTATGATCCGCTTATCTATGTCAATGTCAGGATAAAGCTCATACAGCTCATGGTTCATGCGTCGCCAATACTCGCCGTTGTGCACTATAGAGCCATACATTTTTCGGAGTATTTTTCTCTCGAAGACTCCTACAGATGTTTCGTCTGTTTGCGGTAGGACCCAGGATTCTGAGCCATAAAGAAAAACAGCTTGAATGAAAGTCTGGTACAGCTGAACTTTTGTCACTCGAGAGAGGGCTTTAGACCTAAAGTGCAATTGTCCGCTTGATCTTAAGGCTGACGTTGTTGTTTACGGCAGATCCGAGGTATATAAATTCGTCCACTACCTCGTAGTTATAACGGTTATCAGCGTTCACGCTTTGGACTAATCGCGTGGAGGCCCTGTTCGTTGAAACCATTAATTTTGTCTTGTCCTCATTTGCCGTCAGACCCACTTTTGCTGACTCATTCTCAATTCTCGAAAAAACCGCAGTAACTTCTCGAATTGTGCGCCCAATGATATCTATATCATTAGCATTCGCGAGCAGCATGTGGTTTTTGCTGCTGATGGTTTTATTCATGTTGACAGCAGCTTTTCTCATAATGATCTCCATTAAGATGTTAAAGAGATCGCACGATAGGGTGTCGCCTCGCTGAGGCCTCGCTTAGTTTCGAAAGGTTCGGTAAGGTAATTACCAACTTTCACTGCGGATATGGTGTTCGTCAACGTCATCCTGCAAAGGCGTATGAGTCGCTTCATAGCTCAGACATTGCTTCATAGATATGTTCCCGTATCGGACTATCGCAGGCCGCCCTATAATCGATAACTAGATGATAGGTGTCGACTTGTTTTTCGTGTGTTTTCTCCAGGATTTGGCGTAGCGTGAAAATCTGGTCAGTTGTCGATTTTTCAGGCCTAAAGCCACACTGGTAGGGTCCAATCAGGTCAGGGATAATCGGTTTTAGTCTTTCACACATTATGCTTAATATAACCTTATTCCATTAATAGAACCTTGGCACAGAGACTCGGGTCACCATTTTAAATATGGGATATAGTACACTGAGACTAATCGCCGGGCATTCATTCAGCTCACCAAATTTTGCTAATGAGCTGATGCATGCACCTTATAAGCTCATCGGCGCCAACCTTAAACAGCTCCACCGGTAATCCATCGGCTCCTGCGGCTTTGTTGTTCTTAAGCCGGGCAATAGCTGTTCTGACCTCGTCTTGGTTAGGAGGGGGCAATCGACGTCGTCGTCCATATTATGATCGATTGTCCCATCGTCATTGGATATCTCAGGTACCAGTAGATGGGAGAAATGATCTCTCCATATTCCCAACATGCTCTGCACATCTGCGATGAGATTTCCGTCCATGTCTTTACAGAAGGGCCCTGAACCATGTCCATTAGGTTCGTTTCCGACTTTTTGGTAGAATTTTCGGGCTTCGTTTTCGTCCTTCTGTATGATTAAATTTTCACACTCTCGCACTTTCTCCACTGCCGTTTCTTACGCCTAAAGAGACGGTTAACCTCTTTTCTTTCCTCCCTATACCGCTCAGTTGGACTGCCCAATGTTATTTTATGCACTCTATATTGCTTTAAGGTTGTCGAATTTGTACCGATTTTATGACTGATATACCCAGGCTACTATATTGAGTAAAGTTAGATATTGGTGGCAGTTTAACTTTTCTTCCCTTATAAACCCACGGGGATAAGCAATTAATTAGCTTCAAAAACTCAAAATGCATTCGACATCTCACTGAGACAATTCTCTCAGGTACCCAAAGAAGTAAGAGCCCATAGTTGACATTCTCCTGCTGGCTAGTGCTGGACACTTGCAGACGCAATTTTTGTGCATTCTTCCTCGTCGTTACAGATTTTAAAATATGTACTTTTTTCGACCTGCAGTGCAGCCACATGCGTACCAATCAGATAGTCTCCAGTCAAAATTGATACTAGTATTGTTACCTTGGACTTAGATAGAGGCAGTGGGTTCATATATAAACTGCTACCCAATATGGCATAAATTTCTTCTGTAACATACTGTGAGCGTCAAAAGAAAGTGTACACGTTCATTAGATATGAAAATAGGCATATCCTTTCAATTATTGCTATCACCATAATTATATATCTTAACATTTACGAGATATCTACTACAACAAACTTCTTCTAACCACACATTTTCCTGTAGTAATTTGGTTTATAAAGCGGGTTTAAGCTGAATTTTCTCAAAAATTACTGGGTGCACTTAGAACCTTGTTGTTCTAAGGTCGCGATTTATCAAAAGTCATAAAACTTGGAAAAATATTAAATGAAGCCCAAATACGACCCACTGTACGAAATTTATAAGAAGTATCCAGCTGAAAGTAAAGCTAACAATTCGTTAGATATTTCAGCACTATATGGAACCGACGTCAGCAACAGTACAATACGTAGAGCACTACATGGTAATGGACTTCATGGCAGGGTTTCAAGAAGAAAACCATTAATAAATCAACACATTTATTTCTGATAAAACATAATTATTAGCGATGAAAGTAAATTTGAAACTTTTAGTAAAAGAAAGCCCGTCACAATTTGGAGAAGTAAAAACAAAGAATTTGCTGAACAAAATGTACTCATAATATTAGGTCTGTCTGCGTACACATATTTTGCATCATTTTGTGCAAAATGTTGCAAAATCTTGCAAAATGTTGTCTGCGTACTCCAAATCTCTTGCAGCGAGAGAGCCAAACAGAGAATTTTTTGACAGTTGGAAGTTAGAGAACTTGCAAAATGTTGCTGGAGAAATTTCTTCTTGCAAGATTTTGCAAATAGTTTGAACAGCTGTTTTTGTTTACTGTTTGAATAAACTAATTTTTGTGAAATGAAAATAAAAATTGAAATTTAACAATGGCAGAGGTAAGTAGTTAGAATTGTGTTGATTTTGAACGATTATAATAATTATAATAAACAAAACATTTTACTTCATGATAGAAACGTGCAAATATACAGTGCGACCGTGCGACACATATGCTAAAATTCTTTTGCTTTGCTATTTCAATTGTTTACACACCGATCAGCTGTTTTCTTGCAAGATTTCACTGGATGCTGTCTGCGTACTTTTTGATACATTTTCAACCGAGAGAGTAAAATTGTTTATACTCTCCCAAAAAAAGTTACTGAGTATTTGCTACTGGAAAAGTACCCGCTCTTTTGACATTTCTCTTCAGTAAGGTTTGCCATTTCATCATGGAAAGATATTCGAGCCAACAACGAGTCGAAATTATTAAAATTTACTACCGAAATTTGGAGTCAGTGGCCTCAACTTTAAGACCGCTACGTCCAATTTATGGTCGTCATAATCGTCTTACCAGAGCAACAATTGAGCGTCTAGTGGAAAAATGCTCCCGTGCCAGTGAGGCAAAGAAGTGCCCGTAGTGTCGAGAATATTGCTGCCGCTGAGGCTTCAGTTCAAGAAAGCCGAAATGTATCTCTCATACGTCGTTCTCAAGCGTTGGGCATCTCTGTAACGTCGTTGTGGCGAATTTTGCGAAAAGATCTTGGCCTACATCCTTACAAGATCAAATTGACGCAAGAACTGAAGCCGCTTGAGCACCATAAGCGTCGTATGTTCGTAAATTGGGCTGAGCAACAACTTGAAAATGATTCGGATTTTCATCGGAAAATCATCTTCAGCGATGAGGCTCATTTCTGGCTAAATGGCTTCGTCAATAAGCAAAATATGCGTTATTGGTCAGACAGCAATCCACACGTAATCCATGAGCCATCATTGCATCCCGAAAAAATTACTGTTTGGTGCGGTTTATGGGCCGTACTTCTTCCGTGATGATCAAGACCGGCACATTACAGTGAATGCGAATCGCTACCGTTCAATGATAACCGAATATTTTTGGCCCCAATTGGATAGTATGGACTTGGAGGAGATGTGGTTCCAACAGGACGGCGCCACAAGCCACACAGCGAATGCCACAATCAATTTGTTGGAAACCCAGTTTGGTAAACGTGTTATCTCACGAAATGGCCCAGTCGATTGGCCGCCTCGGTCGTGCGATTTGACGCCGTTAGATTATGTGGGGCTACGTCAAGTCTATGGTCTATGCCAACAAGCCAGCGACGATTGATGAACTTCGTACAAATATCGAACGTGAAATTGCAGCAGTATCGGCCGATTTATGCTTGAAAACTGTTGGAAATTGGGTTCAGCGTCTGGACTTCTGCAAGCGTGCCCGTGGTGGCCATGCAAAAGAATTCCATACATAATGACATCGAACGTACTTTCACAGGAATAAAGAATTTCATTGGTATCTAAAACTAGTTTTGTTTTATTTAAAAAAAACTTTTGTAGCGCTCTTATTGAAAAACCCGTTAATAGAAGAATGCCAAAAAATTCACCTGACGTAACCACACACCTAGTTAAGTCGATGCCGAAGAGATTACAAGCTGTTATTAAAGCTAAAGGAAAACAAACAAAATAGAGAAATAATTTTTTACGAATAATTTTTGCATTGCACACTTTCTTTTGACGTGACAAAAGTTAAGTAATTTCTGTTTTAGCTACGTATTTTTTGTAAATGTAAGATTTTTTTGTTTCTGTTGATGTGTTAACATTTATAGGCCTGTGTATTCAAATTTTTCCACTAGACGCTCAATTGTTGATCTGGTAGGACATGACGACCATAAATTGGACGTAGCGCTCTTAAAGTTGAGGCCATTGACTCCAAATTTCGGTAGTAAATTTTAATAATTTCGACTCGTTGTTGGCTCGTATATCTTTCCATGATGGAAGGGGCAAACCTTACTGAAGAGAAATGTCAAAAGAGCGGGAAAAAATATGGCGTCGTTTGCTGTCCCTATCGATTTAGTTTTGTAGCGTCTCTGTTGAAAGACCCTTATGTACGGCTCAGTGTTGCCGTTTATGTCGGATCAGACCAAATTTGGTCGGAAAAAATTTAAAATTTGGTCAGATGGTCGGACCAATTCAATTTTGGCCGGTTTTTGTCTGTAATCACAAATTATTTTTTTCTTTGCATAATTTATTTAAAATCTCATATATTTTATCTTAGAAATACTTTTTCCACACTGTTTACCATTTACCAATAAATTATGCACTTCGATGACGGGTAAGTAGTTATTAACGACGTTTATACTAGATCAGTGACAGTGAACTGTTCGATACGTTAACCGAATTCCGCTGTTCGCCATTAAATTATAAACGACGTTTAGGTTTATTTAGTGATTTGTGTTATGCTTCTTCGCCCTATTTCTTATGAATGTCAGCATTTTGGAAAAAACACTGAATACGAAAACAATAAAACATTCTGCATGTGCATTAGAGGATTGAACTATGGATAAGTAAGTATAAATACTAAACAACAAAAATTTTTATTAATAAACGTCTATTTTAGATACATAACAAAAAAGAAAAAAATGGAAGCAGTAACCGAAAACAACAATGAGGCAGTTTGTAGGTAAAGTTGTTTAAATTAACAAATTTTGATAAAATAATGAATCTTTTTGTTTGCAGTGATGCAAATGTTTTTGCTGATAATCCGCAACGTTCTAAAAGGAAATTTAGAACAGAATAGCTTACTACATTCGAATGGCTGCAGGAAAGGGATGGTACTCCATTTTGTACTGAAGGCTCCAAGCCACTTGCTGCACATTTGACACGTCTGAAAAATCATGAAAAGACAACATCGCATGTACGAAACTATGACACCAAATAGAAACATTTGCATATCGACAAATTTTTTAACAACGAACTACAAAGAAAGTCGCAACAGGTAAAACATGTAGAATTCACGTTGGTCATGTTTTGCATTACGCACAATTTGCCTTTCATATTGATGGACTATCTTCCTGCATTATTGGTTGAGTGCTGCCCGGACTCTGCAATTGCAAAACTTGTGCATTGCGGAAGGACAAAGGCCACAAAAAAAGCAGACAATATTGGAAAGCAGGCAAGGAATGATGTAATATCTACATTACAAAAAACAAAATTTTCATTAATTGTGGACGGAACTACCGACCTTTCTACGAAGAAATGGTTTGTTTTAATCGGGCGTTATGTAAATTCAGCGTTTGAAATCCAAGATAAGTTTCTGACAATGTTGGAATTAACTAAGTCAGACGCGCAGTCAACATTTGATAAAATTAAAGAATTTTTTGTGTTATGTGAAATTCCTTTCAAGAACCTAACAGGATTGTCAACAGACGGAGAAAATGCTATGTCTGGTAATGTTAGAGGCCTTAAGGCGTTATTTGAAAAAGAAGTAGAATTATTTTACATTAAATGTTCTTGTCACGCTTTACATCACGCCACAAACAAATATACACCTATTTTTCTCGTAGTCCCAAACGAGTCAGCGAACTCAAAGAATTCCAAGAATATTCTTCAGTTGCACCGCATAAAATTTTAGGTATATGCAGCACCCGTTGGCTTTCGCTGGAAGGCGTTGTATTAAGAATCGTTGAGCACTGGGATAGCCTAAAATTGTATTTCATTTCCTGTGTATATGAAGTTCAACGAATTTCTGCTGGTGTTATTGCGGAGGATATGACAAGCCAAATGAAATGTTATTTTTTTATTTTTGACATATTTTCTACCCATTTCCAATAATCTTAACAAAGAATTTCAAGCGGAAAGTTCACGTTTATCGTATTTTTACACTAGCATAAAATCGAACTTTCTTTTAATATTAAGCAATTTTATTAAAAAAGAACTAATAAATAATATAGAAGTTGATTACAAAAATAAGCAGTATCAGCTTGATACTTGTAAAATATTTATTGGCACTAAGGCAGAAACATATGCGGAAACTTATTTAAATAAGACTTAAAAATATGAAATAAAATCTGCTGTTTTAGAATTTTATATAGTATTTCTTGATCAGATCAACAAGCGATTAGATTTCAAAAACGATAGTATAAAAAAAATATGATAACTCCTGATAAGGAGTCTGGATCTTGTTTTAAAATTTCCTAAGTTAGTTGAGTGTGATCCCGATTTAATAATTACTGAGTGGAATTTGCTGCGGCTCAGCGATATAAAAACTTTGGCCAATTTAAACAATAATGCTTTTGGGCAAAAAATAGCTTCTATAAAAAACGGATTAAATGAGAAAAGTTTCGCAAATATTTCTTATTTTGTTTTTAATTTGTTATCTCTGCCACATAGTTCTACACTAGCACTAATAAAAATTAAACTAAGGAATAAGCTAGAAGTAAATACTGTCAACGGTATTATGTCGTGTAAAGAAATTATGAAAATGAATAATCAGCACAATGTTTGGTCAGCCAAAAGGGACCAACATAACCAAATGTAAAATCAAGAACTTTAACTTTTCATTTTTAATGTGATGTATTTCATACATGCCTGAATTATAACATAAGTAAATGAAAACAACATTTCGCACCCTAACTACAAAAGAGTCATAACTCAAAAATTTCAGATTTTAATTTTTTGCTTAAAAACAATAACCAAAGACCATTTCTATCCGCTGTAAAAATCTGACGTCGTTTACTCTTTCTTTTCGTCAAAAAATTGCCGTATGAATATGTCTATTATTGCGTATTTTCATACATATTTCTAGTTAACAAAATCAGTTTTTTGGCTCTACTGAAAACTTGAAAATTTTGAGTTATGACTCTTTTGTAGATAGGGTGCGATATGTTAAAAAGACTGAATAAAAATTTTGTACTTACAATTTACAATTTTAATGTATTTAATTATTAATTACATTACATAAATATTAATTTACATGCCTGAATTCTCTAATGAAAATATGTTATATCTGAAATCTTTATTTTACTTAAATATTAAATATTTAAATAATTAAATTTTCAAATTTGGTCGGAAGCAGGCGATTTTGGAAAAATTTTGGTCGGAAAAAAAATGTTAAAATGGCAACACTGGTATGGCTTTCGTTTTTTTCTGAATCAAAATACCAACACAATGAAACAGGCGCGACCGAATTATGATTAAAACACAAAAACACGAATATTTTGTTGCGCTTTGTACCGTCACGCGCATAAACACACACAAATGTTCAGTTACATATTTCAGGGTATTTTTTTGCTTCACTTTATTTGCTGTCGTGTTGCTCCGTGCATTCTGTATATTTATCTATTTGATTTATAGATTCGAAAGTTACACAAACGGATTACAAATTCACACAATTTAGTTTACACAATACAAGATAATTACTAAGTACAGGGTGGCGACGAATGAGCTATATGGTTTAAATGGTTTATAACTTTTTTATTTATGCGATTATTATAATTTTTTAATTTTTTTTAAAGACAGTATATTATTGGGGAATTAGCTTTGAAAAATGATATCCTGTAAGTGATGTCCATTTTCTGCTTCGTACATACGTGCCCTTTTTAGCATATTTCCCATAACTTTTAGCAGAATTTCGGGTGTAATGGCCATGATTTCATTTCGAATGTTGGTTTGGAGAATGGTTCTTAGTTTGTTAACGTACACTCTTTCTTTCAAATATCCCCAAAGAAAACTGTCAGCAGTTGTTAAATCTGGTGAACGTGGAGGCCAGTTAAAATCGCTTGTGCGCGAAATAATGCGTTCGCCGAATATTTCCCTTAACAAAGCCATTGAGGCACGTGCAGTATATGCTGTGGCTCCATCTTGTTGAAACCACAAGTTTGGATGGTTTTCCAGAGCTGACCTAATAAAATTTTCCAACATCGTCCGATATGCAGCACCGTTGACAGAGATTGAGACACCACTTTCATTTTCAAAAAAATATGGGCCAATTATCCTTTCGGAGGATACACCGCACGAAACAGTACACTTAAGTGAGTGTAATTCTCGCTGATGCACTGCTCTTGGATTTTCCGTAGCCCAAATCCTGCAGTTTTGCTTGTTGACATACCCATTTAATAGGAAATGGGCTTCATCGCTCATTACCAAATTATGAATAAAGTCTGGATTTTCCTCTGCTTTTTCGCGGAAACGAATGGCATATTCAAGCCGTTGCTGGTAGTCTGTCGTCTTCAACTCTTGCACAAGTTGAACTTTATATGGGAACAAGTCTAATGTCATAAAAATTCTCTGCAGCGACCGCCGTGATAGTCTAAGTTGTGTCGAGCGCCTCCTTATTGATGTTGATGGACTATGCTGCACATTCTCCCGTACACGTTCAATATTTGTTCTTTCGGCACCAGGAAGGGTTCTTACAGACCCATGTTGACGAAAATTTCAAATCAAATGGTTCATTGCTGACGCTGTGAGTGCAATGCGCACATTAAAATGACGATGATATGCACGCTGTGTCAACACAATAGACCGTTGGTTTAAAAAATAAAATTCAATTATATTTGCACTTTGTTCGATCGTGTAATGATTCATAATTAATTCCCCAAGTCTTCTTCACAAATTTCTGAAAAAAAAATGAAAAAATAATAATTAAAAAAGTTATAAAGAATGCAAACCATCTAGCTCATTCGGCGCCACCCTGTATAACTAATAAGTCTGTTTTAACAAATTTATTGAAATTATTCCGGCGGAGAAATATGTCTACCACTTTCGGTTATTGCAATGGAACTGATTTAAGACGTGTACATGACCCACCACTCACGCTCACCATTTTCTCTAGCTAGCCTTTATTTTACTTTCGCCCATTTTTTCGACTGCTCTCTTCTCTGTACCATCATAGCAATTAGGTGCGTTACAACAACAAAATTGTTTTGTTAATTAAAAATTTTGAAAAACCTCCAAAATAAATAAATAATAAATATAAACTATAAAAAGTAAGAGATAAACCAAATATCAGTAGTTTAAAAGTCATGCTTTTACTTTTTTTTAATTTTCAACCTATTTTTCTACAAAATTCAAATTAAATAAAATTGTTGCAGGAACGAAAAGTAAGTTGTTGCAGCAACGAAATGAAAAATATCAAAGAAGTCAAGTATGAAATTTTTCGTTGCAGCAACTATCAAATTGTCGGATTTACGACACTTTTCACTATAACAACGTAAAAACATTAACGAAAATGTTTCATCCATGCGACGAAGCGTTTTTCTTTCAGTGTACAAGTATCTAGGTGGATTATCACACCTTATACGGACAAAGAAAGCTCAACTTAATGAGAATTGTTTCAATACCTACTAGTGCGAAACATCCACCTATTTCTTTTGTTTAGTAAAGTATTATTTGGGATGAAATAGCTCTAGATCCCCAAAATTCACCCAGTTATTGTCTTAGGCCCATTTTTTTACTGGTCAATCATCTTTGATCAACGATCAAACATTATTTAAACTCAGAATTAATTTTTTAGGTTAATAGTTAATTGCTGTTTAATCAGCCAAAGTCGGGAATTTTAACTGTGATCAAGTGACCATATGATTTTGACAGAAAACAAAAAGAAGAACAAACACAATGCTTTTGAGAATGTGAACAATTACAATCACCGTCCTGGTTGAAATAACAATGAAAATGTATCATTTAACTCGTAGTGCAGTTAGAACTTTATTTCTGCTCAAATATTGTAACGAATATTGTAACGATTGTAACGATTAGCCGATAAATGTATGAATACCAATGCCAGAAGTGCCAATGCTGCCACATGGTAGTAAGATTATTTGACAAAGCACTGAAAAACTCTTTTCGTATTTAAAGTCAGATCAAACATAAATCAAAATCAACTGATTACCAAGTTAAATAACCATTCAAAAATTTGGCCTTAGTGTCATTGACGATCGCATTTATCTCAATGTATAAATATGTACACAACTTCTGTGCATGTTGTCTAGAACCTTAGAGGAAATTCCCAATTATCGTTCATGTATTTCCATAATTTTTCTCTCATAAGTCTTTATTTCCAAAAATCGTGTTCGTAAATTATGTGTGACATTATTGCTTTTGTGGGAGCAAAAAAAAAAAGCTAAAGTGTTTCAGTTCTTGTGTTCGCTTTATCTTGAAATAGTACATTCCCAGCTTTATGTCAGTCAGGGTCTGACGTTGAACTTTGCCAAGCCCAGTCAGCCGCCAGTGAGCACTAAAGAATCAAAATCGAATCGAAAATGTTTTGGTATGCAATTTAATTTAATTTATCTCACATATATGGCACTTTTATGATCCAGCACAGAGAAAACAAAAGAATCGATCATTTTTAATTGAATGGGCAAAACTGAGCAAAAAACAAAAACAAAAAACAATACTATATAACAATGCGACAAATTAATGCATTACACCTAATTAGGAGACAAACGCTGCTACTGATCTGTAAAATGGTGAGTTTCGTTTAGCACTACGCGAAATATTTAAACAACATTTGATTGTTTTGATATACGATGAATACACTCGAAAAAATTGCTAAGGCTGATATTTGCAAAAGAATACAATGGAATATTGTAGCAAAAAACTGTAACCTAGCACTCTATTCTTGCACTCGGGTACTCTTTAACATTTTTTGTGTTCAATAACCTTCTGCAATCGTTCAGGCATCTTGTTGATCCTAGATTTATAGAATAACTGGTCCGTCCCACAAATATACTCGAACAACTCGGTTTGTAGGTCCTCTTCCGTATTAAAGGATTTTCAATTCAAAAAGTTTTGCAGACTCTGAAATAACTGAAAATCCGAAGGTGTCAGATCAGGAATATAAGATGAATGTGACACCACTTTCCATCCAAGCTCTAATATGTTTTGCCGAGTCTGCAAATATGTGTAATGGCGGCTACACACGTTACAACCGTTGTACAGCCGGTTGTAAGAGAGTGTTGGACCAACCAACCGAACCAACCTTTGAACCAATCTCATTTAGAAAATATATTTCGTGTGTAAAGATGAACGCGGACGTTGTCGCTTTACTTGTGTAAATGAAATTTTGGATGTTTTTATAAACTTCAATAAAACCTCGCATGTCCTCGTAGTAATCCATTTGCATTTGTTTTGATTTTGCACTAATACAAGCGATTTCAAATTGAAGCAAACGATGTTACTTTCACAACAACAAAATTAAAGTGAAGAAAAAACAAAGAGGTTGTATGACATGCATACACACGCTACAGCCGTTGTACAGACATCATTAAAAAATCAAAATTCTTTGATTTTCTTACAACGGTTGTACAACCATCAAAATGTTGTACAACCGGTTGTAGCGTGTGTAGCCTGCATAAGGCCTATCGTGGTTGTCATGTGCACGACACTACTGGAGTCAACTTGGGTATGACACCTTTAAACTCACGCAGTGAACCTTCGAGGCCCCACGTTGGGCGCCATTATGTCATGGGGCGAGATTGCTATTCTTTTAAAAATTAAAAACTTTACCAGTTATTGCTTTGATTGAGCGGCATGCTTGGTATGCCATGCTTATGCCGGGCTGGTAAACTCGCCAGGGGTTCTTCCCACTCAATCAATACGCGAACAATATGACTCAGAACAATAAAATTACATACCACGTCGTGATACCAATAATGGTCGAAAGACATTATAAAAAAGGAGACGGAGCCCGAACGAAGGTTCTGATAGTTGACGGAAACAAAGGGAAAACAACAAAAAAAATATTACACCGAAGAGCGCGCACATGATTGTTTGTTTTGGAGAAACACGGAGAATGTTTCGTGATCGTAGGGAGTTTCTTATCTTACGATGAATACACTGACAGATGTAGTGGCCTCACGAAGCCCCTACGGCTTCACCATGACTCTGTTGCACTTCCAAAGTCCCAAAGATATTGTTGTCCCAGGAATCTTACCCTTGACTTACCCTTGTACCGCCAACTATAATCATTAGCCGCAAAATCATATATAATCGTTATAAAAATTTTATTTCAGCCTATCAATGAGCCTCTTAGAGTATCTCATATATTGCGCTTACTTACTAGACAGTTACATTCTTAATGGATTAACAAAAAAAAAATACATTAGGGTGCCCCATGGGCGAAGCGCTACGTTATATAGAGCAAAACTTAATTCAGGCCTCATTTTGAGGATTTACTGTAAGCTTGACTCAAAGGAACTAAAATATCGCTAGAAATGTACACAATCTTATGCGGTTGAACTCCGAGTTCAAACGTTTGGGTTCATAATGGGCACTTTCAAACCGAATCAAAAACGCAATTCAAAAAGGTCAATAATCACGCTTAAATATTCGATATGATGAAAGCAACACAATGCGCGATCGAAGTGGACACTTAGGTAGGTTTTACCTACATGGCCATGTTGTATTCATATAAGATAAATGAAATGCATATACAATAAGTGTGTTTTTTTACCCCGCTAAATTTAATTATAGCTTAATTTGTACGGGACAGCTAAGCGATATTAAGTGGCATTTCAGTTTCCCACTTAAATTCCGACTGGAACAATGACAATGTTGCCACATGTTAAATTTCAAGAAATGGCAACAAAAAGTTATCTTAGATAAATCATTTCTTGCGAATGAAAAAGTTCATTAAAGTTATTTTGTTTAATGGCAAACTACGTTTACTTTTATATCTCTAAATTTGAAGGATAGACTTTTATTTCCGATAGAAAACAAAACTGGAACTAAATTGTTCACAACAACGCTCGGTAAATGTTATACATATACATATGATCATGGTAGAATTATCTACAAGGTATAGTCGTTTAAACAGGTGATGACATTTTTTCCATGTCATTTTTCGTTTCACTTCTCAAAATCGTATGTATTTTGTTGTTATATTTTTGTATTGTGTAGAGTTTGACAACTGCAACGAATGAACGAAAATACAATGTCTGTTGTTGCTGCTTACAATTACAACAACATCTGCTGCTATCATGTACTTGTTGGCACTGGCTGCAAACGTGTTGCCGTATCGCATTTTTTTCACCCATTACAGTAAATGTTGCCACATTTCGTAGTATTAACTGTGGATCGTTTTATTTGGAAAGTCGTAAGTGGCGACAGCTTAATGGAATAAAAAAACAGCTTTAATATATTGAATGAAAATATGTCGAAAATCAAAATCTGTCCCGTAGTCGCCCTATCGTGCTCACTTCTAGTTAATCATTTAGGTTTGTATATTAACAATTCATGAACGGTATTTACTTTTCAAACGTTGATTCCTTTTACCTTATCAGTTGGCTTATTAATTATCTCACTTAACCTAAATTTTGTGTTTCTCACAATTCACATTATTTTAAATTATTTCTGAGTTCATTTTCTAGATTCGATTTTAAATTCTATTCTGTTATCTAAATTAACCGCTAAAAAGTCAAATTGAAATTTATTTTATCTTGCTATATTTATCATTAAAAGTTCAATTGAAAAGTCGATTTCCTATTCTGAAATTGAATTTTGAATTGCGAACTTAAATTATATGGCTAAGTTTTATTAGCATTCACAAAACTGCGCAAAATTGCCTATTCAATTCTTAGCATTTAATTCATATTTTAGCATTTAAAGCTGCAAATTTACATTTCTAGAACTTTGCACTATTAAACCCTTAACGATCTAAATTTCTATTCGCACTTTATAAACATGACACTACCATCATTTATTCAGTTAAAAATAAATAAATGGTTTCCCATTACAACCCATGAAGGGGCCGGTGAGAACTTCTCACAATCACTGAGCTGTGCGCTTTCCAGTTTTCACTCACTGATTGGGACCGACAGTTTTACACCGATTCCGAACGGTATTTTGAGAAGCTTTTTCATGGCTATATACTCGATAGTGTCGCCGTCACTATGCGAGGTGACCGCCGCCGAAAGAATTTTTTTTGAAGGTGGTCAGAGCAGGGTTCGAAGCCAGGATCTCATGTACAAGAGCCGCGCACACTAACCATTGCACCACCGACGGCCACATTTATTCAGTTACGATTTTGAATTTTTCTTAAATTTAAATTTTCTTTCTTGCACTTCAAATTTTCATAATTTAATCTTACAAAGTAAAAATCTACACAATTGAACATCTTCTATTAACCTTTACAATTCATTAATTTCAGGCACTACTTTAATTTATTAAAATTTAAACGTTCTTCTAATCGTATTGGACATTCATTATATATTTTTATTCTTCAACGTCTTAGATCGGTTAAAATGGACACAAGAAATCGTAAAATTAGTGAAGCAGTGTCAGTGGATATCCCTGTGCCAACGCAGCAAGAACTTCGGTTTGCTATTCTATTTCGATTTCGGCGTAAGCTCAAGCCTGTGAAAATATTTAGTGAATGCCAAACAGCATTTGGAGTGTATGCGCCATCCCTTCGGACTATTTCAAAGTGGTTCCGGAGATTTCACACCGGTAATTTTTCTGTGGAGGACGAACCTCGAGAAGGCCGTCCAAAATCTGCGACTGACGATGTAAGTGTAGCGCTGGTGAAGTCTAAAATTGTCGAAGATCCAAGATTGACCCAGGAAATGATTGCTGAAGAACTGGGCTTGAATGCCACGGCTGTATCGCGAATTTTAAAATAATAATCTTGGATACACGAAAAAATCTGCACTTCCTAGAAATTTAACTGAAGCTCAAAAAGAGGCACTTGTGCATTTTGCTCAATATTTTCTTGACAAATTCATAAACGGAAAGTCTTCCACTATTCAGAAAATTGTAACAGGTGATGAAGCATGGTTTTGCAACTACGATCCTGAAACCAAACAACAAAGGATGGTATGGAGCCCAGAAGGTGCAAATTTGAAGATTTTGAAGACTGTTTTTCATGGTGGATTTATAGACTTCAAAAATGTATCAAAATAAATGGCGATGGCGATTACGTTGAAAATATACAAAGAGATGAAGAATAAAGATATAGAATTAAAACATTTTTTGTTTAGTTTTTTCTACACTATTAAGCGGTCTTTTGTTAGCCCCCTCGTATATTTTCAAAGCTTAATAAATCTTAAATCACCAGGTTTTTGTCTTTTATTTGGGCTTGTCGCATATCATGGATGTAGGTTTGGCGAGTTTATGGTCTACGAGACCACATTTGCGTTTGAAGTTTATTTTCGTCGGCTTTACGCTTAACGTTCTATACTACATTAAGCATTTATTTTTATGCGGATCGTGATTTTCATTTAGGCTAATATATGTAATGTTTACAAATCATACATTTTGACTTTCAGTCGTATAGCAAAATGTATGATTTATGCGGTTATTCTCGATTCATTTTATCTTCGGTCTTCAACCAGGTATTGCAGGCCGGTTTCGGAGTCTGGGCTTAGAATACCCGACTGATTTTAAATCATACACTGAAAAGTGTCGTATATCCGACAATATGGTCGTCGCTGCAACGAAAAATTTCATACTTGACATCTTTGACATTTTTCATTTCGTTGCTGCAACAACTTACTTATTGTTCCTGCAACAATTTTATTTAATTTGAATTTTGTTGAAAACTGGGTTAAAAATTAAAAAAAAAAGTAAAGGCATGCGTTTTAAACTACTGATATTTTTAAACTACTGATATATTTATTATTTAATTATTTTGGAGTTTTGTCAACATTTTTAGTTAACGAAACAATTTCGTTACTGTAACGAAACTAATTTTTATGTTGGTATAGAGAGAGAAGCAGTCGACAAAATGAGCGAGCGTAAAAAAGAGGCCAGCAAGAGAAAATGGTGTGCGTAAGTGGTAGCTCACGTACACATCTTGAATCAGTTCCATTGCAACAACCGAAAGTGGTAGACATATTTCTCCGCCGGAAGAATTTAAATAAATTTGTTAAAACAGACTAATTAGTTATACTTAGTAATAATATTTTATTGTGAAAACTAAATTGTGCGAATTTATGTGTTTGCTGTGATCGTTTGTGTAACTTGCGAATCTATAAATCAAATACATAAATAAACAGAATGCAAGGAGCAAACACGGCGCAAAGAAAGTGACGCATCGATAGCAGAAAAACTACCCCGAAATATGTAAATAAAGTTTTATGTGAGTGTGTGTAAGCGCGTGCCCTTACAAGTCGCAACAAAATGTTCGTGTTTTTGTGTTTAAAATCATAATTCGATCGCGCCTGTTTCGTTGGTATTTGTATTCAGAAAAAAATCGAAACACATTTGTGCGGGCAGTCGAAATCAATGAAAACGAAGAAGTCAAAGAAACAACATGTTTCAAGTACGACGAACATAAAACATAACAATTCAACGTACAGCCTAGAGATGTGCGCGTGACTAAATGTAGCTCACGATCACGAACTGTTAATTGGTAATCACGCACACTCACGCACGAATTTTTACCTAACCCTACGATCACGCACAATCACGATAGATAATAATCACGTCACGCACACTCACGAAGTAAACTAAAGTACTGTTAAATTTTTTTTTATTTTAAAATAAATATGTATGTACATACTATGTACTACATAGATTGCATAAGTGTTAAACATTAAGGTTATAACAAAATGTATACATGTATGTAATATATATAAATAAAAAAGTTACATGTATTTGTGAAGAAATAAAATCTTATCAACATTTTTGCTTAAAAGCCGGCTGCGTTTTTCTTCTAATATACGCCCCGACGTTGAAAATACACGCTCGCTTGTTGAAGAGCTGGCAGGTATGCTAAGAATCTGTTTTGCCAACTTTTTCAACAAGGGGACGTCGTCGGCTGTTTTCCAAAACTCTAAGACATTATAAGTATCTTTCATTTTCTTCTTTAAGATTAAGTTCATCTTCAACCACGTCGCAATCAGAGTATTCGCCCTTTTCTGTAAGGCATTTATCTAAAAAATCTTTGAATTGAGGATTGTAACACACGGGAGAGTTAGATTATCTTCTACGAGCTGTATCGTTATTTGGGTTATCATTTTTTTCTTTGAGTATCTCATATAACATAGACTTCATGGTTGCCATAGTTTGACAGCGTTGTTCTTCGCTAACAAACTGAAGTTCCTTAAAAGGAGGATTCAAAAACGATGCTACTATATGTAGAGAAGACGGTTTACATCTTTTAAGTATAGAAGCCTTCAATATAGTTTTAGCTTGAATTATTATATGAGAATCTAAGACATCTTCTTTAGAAGACAGTAGAAGTTTTTCATACAACAGCACGTAGTCTTGTATGGTAGGCTCATTTTCAGCACTCAATTCTTCTGAACATTCTTTAAAGATTTTTAAAAGCAATAACAGGCTTGAAAGCAGGTTATGTATGTGTTTTTTGGTTTGCTTTTTGTTCGTTGCTTTGCAGAATTTATGTTTGGAGATATGTAGGTATGGAACGTTTTGGTTTTCTGAATTTGTGTCACGTGCACGAATCACGCACGCTTTACAATCCTAAAATCACTCACGATCACGTGATTGGGATAGTTTTGAATCACGATCACACGTGATTCACGCGTGACAAGAAAAAATCACGTCACGCGCACACCTCTAGTACAGTCAAATGAATTCAGTCGAAATTTTAACAAATTTGGTTAAAATAAATAAAAGAGCAGTTGAAGAAAATGCTTACAGAGCGATCACTTCCTCAATGACGGGGAGATTTGGCGCTACAATTGAATATAAAAACCCTCAACACAACAACAATTCCATGATTTGACAAAACAATAATGTGGTTCTATGTTAAAGGAGTAGAGCATAGGGGAATAGAGCTTATGTTCATGGTAAGTCGGATATACATAGATATGTGCATATCTTAAATAGGAATCGTAACAATTAATTCCTGGTATATGTTTTTAATTGCAGGACCTAAATATGACGGCCACAATAACACTCAACCCCTCGACTACCACAATGTTCTCCAGACGAGTGTTTCAACATGGAATGAATATAATCTAATTAGCAAATAGATTTTCGAAACAAAAATGCAAAAAATTATTATCAAAACACCTGCAGGGTAATACTAACAGTGTATTTATGTACAATTGTCAATAAATAATTACAAACACACTTCAAAACATTCATTGCAGCAATGACACAAAATCATTGTAGTAATGAAACATACAACAATGACTCAAATTCGTTGCACTAATGAAGCAAATTCATAGCAGCAATGAACAAATTCATTGCAGCAATGAAACAAATTCCTTGCAACAACGATACCTATTCATTGCCATAATGAAAAAAAATTCAGTGCAGCAACGAAACAAATTCAGTGCAGCAACGAAACAAATTCGTTGCAATAATGACGTTTTTAGGAGACCTTTTGAGCGGGAGTAAAAAGGGTGCTCCAAATGTTGAGGATGTAAAAGGGTGCTCCAAATATTGACTAAGATGGATGATCACAGTATCACAGCGCTTACTACCTTTATGGGCCACAGTACTTGCCGGCCACGGCTGATTAGCCGGTTGGCATTTTCGGCCCCACGTCCAGATGCGCACACCCAGACTAACCCAGTGATACTGTCTGTTCCTGCTGGTGTTCCAGGGGCAACCTCTGCAAAATTCACTGAACCTCCGAATGCACGGTCCTTTTATGGGTAACCTAAACAACCACCTAACAGCCTTGGAAGGTCACGGCTTCCAAATGTATCAGCACTGCGTCTCACTATGCACTTTGTTCAGATCCCGTTTAACAAACCGATGAAAATAAAACAGTTTGTACATTCGGTGGTTCTTATATGACGGTTCCAATCTCGTTTTCTGTATGGGTTTTTATAGGGTTTTGCTGAAGCCTTTTGCAGGAAGAAGTAGTTTTCCCCCGCTTTGTATCTGTTTGCGCCGATTTAGGGAACACATGTCTACCCTTTTGCAAACTTTGGCTTTTGTAGCAGCTCGGTGGTGGACGTGAGCTGTTCCTGAATGTTGGCTCACTCGTGGATTGTTGAATTCATGAATGGAAACTTCGATCTGGACAATTACACCTAGGTGCTTCTGTCTTAGTTGTGGTGTTTTTTTTGCTGTATTTAAAAATTTCATTTTTCACACTTATACGTTGTTAGTTTGCCGGAGATTTATCGCTGAAGAGCTTTATGTCTCGCTATCACGCTGGATGCTACTCAAATAATTGGCAAAATGGCCGATACAACTAGACGCCGTTTTGGTTGGAATTTATTGCCGTTGTTGCAATTTCCAATCGTTCCTGCATGAATTCTAGAAGTTTCCATTAAAAATTGCCGTTTTGTCAGATAAATCCAAGGCTGCTTAAGGAGGTTGTGGTATAAGAACAGCTGATTTGTTTTTTTTTTCATGTCGTGGTGCCAAAGTGGTGCGCACTAGCTGTAAAATGCTGTTTACCTTTGTTTTGTGTACGTTGTTCGTAGTACGTTGATATTGCAATAAACTATGCACCAAACAAAAACAGAATGCAGGTTGTTGTTGCCTTGTTGTAATTTTTGTAGTATTGCTTCTACCGTTTCAAGTTGCCTTGGATAAATCTGACAATGTTGTTTACTTTTCGTTTCATAAATGCCATGATGCATTTCCTATAGGTGGTACGTGCCAAGTTCTGTGGTGGTGTAATTAAACAGATTGTTGCCCGATTATGTGGAACGGCGCCGCCACATGGTCGTGATGGAAAACCACACATTTGCGATTTAACAATTCAGGTTGTGTTTCATTCAGTGCGCCATCAAGGTTCGTTAATTGCTGACAATAGACGTCAGAATTTATGGCTTGGTTTTCAGGAAGCATTTCAAAATAAATTAGTCCTTCAGAACCCGACTAAATGGACAACATAACCTCTTTTGGTGCAGTTCAGCCTTTGTGAAGTTTGAAGTTTGAGCGCGTTCATCGTGCTTGGATCAGGATCTCTTTCGGTTGACATTGTTGTAAAGAATCCATTTTGCATCTCCACTGACAATTCGTTTTAAAAATGGATCAATTTTGTTGAGTTTGAGCAATAAATCGCAAGGGCTAAACAGCTTTGTTAAGTGGATTTCCTTAAACTCGGGCGGATCCTAATGCCGCGCACACACTTTACGAGTAGAGTGGCGAGACAGTAGGAAGGCACTCAGCCGAGAGAGTTGTGCGAGTGAGTGAAAGCGAGTAGGTGTTCACACGCATTTTGTTACGTGGCGAGACAGTTAGGTTTAACAACAATAATTTTTTGAAATGAATCGCGGTAAACAAAATTTTAAACGGGTTTTGAAGCAACTCTTACCGCTGATAATAGAGGATTTATTGGATGTATTAAACGACGAAAATAAGAGGGTTTGCACACGACCATGGATGTTGCAACGGTCCGCCATCGGTGAAACCAATACAAATAAATAAAGTTTCATAAACACTCATTATATCATTTTATATTGACGACGAATACATTTCGTAGTTCCACTTGCTTCCCATGTTGATGAAAGTAAACAAACAAAACACTTTCTACAGAGTTGAGAGTGGCTGCCGAGTGTGTGTTTAGATGTGACGAGCGAATCAGTGAATTGTTGCGGGGAGAAAAAGAGTACAGCGACGAAATAGTACTCGGCCGAGTAAACAAAATGTGATTCGAGTGACTCCATGGTACAAAGAAATGGTAGAAGCACTAGCCCAGCTGATTTGAACTTTTTTCTGAACTGAGTGTGAGTAAGTTTTTCTCTTATGTCAAAATTTGTTTACATTTGTTTGTCTGCAACCCCAGTTCGCCAGCAACTGCTGTTTTTGAAATATTTCTCTGCAAAAATTACATAGAAACGTTTTAATTTTGACACTCAAACACTTTCAGTATATCAAATAACACTCAATCATTTTCTAAATGGCTGACTTGACACAACACAGACACTGAGCAAAAACAAAATGCCTGTTGTTTTTGGCCTGTTGTATTTGTTGTCGTACTGCATCTACCATTATATTTCTACCATGAGTGACTCTCTCGCCACTATACACGGTTACTGACTCGGTTCACTATTCGCATCAGTGTTTACTTTACCAAAAGCAACAGGCATTTTGTTTTTGCTCAGTGTCTGTGTTGTGTCAAGTCAGCTGATAGAAAAATTATGAAAATGTAAACAAATTTGCAAAAAGTGCTATTTAGAAAATGATTGAGTGTTATTTGATATATTGAAAGTGTTTAAGTGTGAAAATTAAATCGTTTCTATGTAATTTTTGCAGAGAAATATTTCAAAAACAGCAGTTGCTGGCGAACGGGGGTGCAGACAAACAAATGTAAACAAATTTTGACATAAGAGAAAAACTTACTCACACTCAGTCCAGAAAAAAGTTCAAATCAGCTGGGCTAGTGCTTCTACCATTTCTTTGTACCATGGTCGTGAGCAACACCGTTAGCTTGTCTGCAACTTCTCGAACACAAACGTGTCTGTCAGACTCGATATCTGCTTTGCTTTTGTCCTCCTCAACCTCATTTGCCCTACCGCTCTTTTGGCCATTTTTGATTGTGACATTTTCAGAACGAATTTTTTTGAACTAGCTTTGGAATATGCATGCATGTGTTCTGTTAAAGCACCCACCATACACGTCACAATACCCCAGTGTACTTCCGCGGCTTGTTTGCCTTTTCGGAAATAAAAGAGCAAAATATGACGAAAATACTCATATTGATCATAGATGTTCATAACACGAATTAAATGAAAACTGACCACTGAAAATAATGTGACATATTACAAGTTTAAACTTGAAATGTCAACTGTGTAACTGTACAACAAATAGTTTAGTCAGCTGATCAAAAGCATTTCAAAAATAACAAACCAACCATCTGTATGAGAAAACCGAAGATAGTTTCTTGTCAACCCAATAGTATCAGTTCACTGAAATAAAACCGATTATTCATAGGGACGAAACATTTTCGTTAGTTGGTACACTGAAAGTTCGTACTCCAGATGACGACTGTATCGATACTGCAACAGGGCATATTGTATAAGATATTGTATAAGATACGATATTTTTTAATGTTCGTCGTGCCGTTGCTCCACCAATTCAATATTTGTGCAGGTTTAGAGTATTCAAACCCGAAATTGTATAACCGAATTCCGGCCGGTTAACCGTACGTCGGTTTATTAAAAATTTCTCTTTTCGAAGAACCCATTTCACCGGTTAATTCAAGTCGATTAACCGATTATTACACAAATTATATAACACCGCAGAATTACAAACCTTAGTCCTTTTTCGTAGCTCATTATGGTTACTGACCCCATCAGACAGACACAAAAGACTTTGCCAACGAATTATGTCGCTGGTAATTTTGCTGAATTTATGTATCCAATACAATAGAGGTCATAGCTGGCAATTCCGATTTAGATGTAAGTTCCGGAACGAATGGCAATATAGGTAGGGTGTTCGCAGAATTGCATAAAATAATAAACAGTATTGACAATCCAAAATCAAGTACAAAACGCCCTAAGGAATGTTTACCCAACATTGATTTTGCCCCATTGGGTAAGTCAAATATGAGAACGAATAGGTCGAATAAAATGCATAATTAAATAATGGGTGGTCCATGCAAAATCTTGAATTGTAACCCCCCGTTATGATACGAACACTTACGGGACATTGTCTTGTAGGAAAACATGCCCTAAGATTGGGACATAGAAACTCCACTCTCTGTAGAAGCTGAATGGAAGAGGACGAGGAAACGACGAAACACCTTCTCTTGGATTGCCCTGCTCTGGCAGGATTGAGAAGTAGGATATTCGGAACACATTTAGTTAGCACCGTAGCCCTACAGGATATTCTTGTAGGTCTCATAGACAAATTTATTGAAAGGGCAAATTGGCTAGACGACTAGTCAACAGTTGCTATGGAGGAAACTGCAGGTATCACAATGGGCTTCTTTAGCCTAAGTGTGGTAGACAGCGTGCTGTCTTGCAGCCTTTTCAACCAATCAAGATGGCCAATTTGACATTTATGAAGTGACAGATTATTAGTTAAAGATTAGACATTTACGAAATGAAGAAAGTTGGAAAATAAAGGGTTTTTCAACAGAGATGGTACAAAAGTAAATCGATAGGGACAGCAAACGACGCCATATTTTTTCCCGCTCTTTTGACATTTCTCTTCAGTAAGGTTTGCTATTTCATCATGGAAAGATATACGAGCCAACACCGAGTCGAAATTATTAAAATTTACTACCGAAATTTGGAGTCAGTGGCCTCAACTTTAAGAGCGCTACGTCAAATTTATGGTCGTCATAATCGTCCTACCAGATCAACAATTGAGCTTCTAGTGGAAAAATTTGAATCCACAGGCACAGTACAAAATGTTCCTGTGCCAGTAAGACAAATAAGTGCCCGCAGTGTCGAGAATATTGCTGCCGCTGAGGCTTCAGTTCAAGAAAGCCCAAATGTGTGTCTCACACGTCGTTCTCAAGCGTTGGATCTTGGCCTATATCCTTACAAGATCAAATTGACGCAAGATATGAAGCCTCTTGACCACCATAAGCATCGAGTGTTCGTGAATTGGGCTGAGCAACAACTTGAAAATGATTTGGATTTTCATCGGAAAATCATCTTCAGCGATGAGGCTCATTTCTGGCTGAATGGCTTCGTCAATAAGCAAAATATGCGTTATTGGTCAGACAGCAATACACACGTAAGCCATGAGTCATCATTGCATCCCGAAAAAATTACGGTTTGGTGCGTGATGATCAAGACCGGCACATTACTGTGAATGCGAATCGCTACCGTTCAATGATAACAGAATATGTTTGGCCCCAATTGTATAATATGGACTTGGAGGACATGTGGTTCTAACAGGACGGCGCCACAAGCCACACAGCGAATGCCACAATCAATTTATTGGAAACCAAGTTTGGTGAACGTGTTATCTCACGAAATGGCCCAGGCGATTGGCCGCCTCGGTCGTGCGATTTGACGCCGTTAGATTATATCCTGTGGGGCTACGTAAAGTCTATGGTCTATGCGAACAATCCAGCGACGCTTGATGAACTTCGTACGAATATCGAACGTGAAATTGTAGCAGTATCGGCCGATTTATGCTTGAAAACCGTCGAAAATTGGGATCATCGTCTGGACTTCTGCAAGCGTGCCCGTGGTGGCCATGCAAAAGAAATCGAGTTCCATACATAAAGGCATCGAACGTACTTTCACAGGAATAAAGAATTTCATTGCTATCTATAACCGGTTTTTATTTTATTTAAAAAAACTTTTGTAGCGCTCTCATTGAAAACCCCTTTATTAAAAACTTTCTTCCAAACGTGTAAGTCGTCAACTAAAACTTTAAGAAACTTATGAAATAAATTCGATACAAATGCAGTTTATGGGCCAATTTTGTTCATCAATACGGGTCCTTGTGGGTAAAAATAACTCGTGTACGTATTTGTCCAGAGCGTTCAGTGGAAAATATTACAGATGTAGCTGAAAGTATGCTCGAATAGGAATCAACATCAGTCTCCACCGTTCGCAACAATTTAACACTTCTCGCACTTCTTTCCACCAAATTTTGCATTAAAACCGCGGTATGAAGGTTTATAAAGTTCAAGCGGTCCTAGAACTAAAGTCTTGAGACCACCCGATGTGTTTTCGCTTCGCTGAACGGGCTGGAGATCGCTTGGATGAAGTTTTTACCGAAAAATTATCTTTTCTGATAAAGCTCATTTTCACCTCGGGGGCTACGTTTACAAACAAAATTGTCGTATTTGGTGCTCGGAAAATCCACATGCCGTCGAAGAGAAGCCGATGCATCCACAATGAGTGACTGTTTTGTGCGGTTTTTGGAATGGGGGCATCATAGACCATTTTTCGACTGGATGGCGCTACGTGCCACACAAACGTTACAATCGATCTTTTGCGCAATGTGTTGAACGAATGAGGTACTGTAAAGCAAGTCATGGTAACCCTTTGAACGATGTTGTGTTTCAATCATAAATATCAATGATGGGCCTTACCAATAAAATCATAATTAAGGAAAAATTTTTACTGCTTTTGAAAGTTTGCGTTCATAATCATTCGATACGACCTTTGTCGCATTTTTAAACACCTTCCCACTCTTCCCATTTAAAATACCTCTCCATCCTTTCAAACAATTTTCCCGTATTATCAAGTTTTCACAATCTTTTCTATTTTTCGCCCATATGTAAATTGTTCCTATGTATTTAACAATTAAAAAATATTATGAAATCTTTTTGAATTAAAATTTAAAAAAAATATTTTAAAAACTTTGAAAATAAAAATTCGGTTCCGAGCTAAAAATAAAAGTCGGGAGTTTAAAAAATTTAAATCTTCAAAGAATTAAAAATTAAACTCCCTTGTTAATTTAAATTTTTCGCGCGAATCGAAAACGAATGGCTCTCTCTAATGGCGTTTTATTTTCCAATGTAACATTTACAAATGTGATCTTAGAAATCGAACAGGTACCGTGCATCAAAAAGGTGTTAACACATCGCCCGTGAGTCCGAACACTCATTGATTATTATTTTAAGATTTTTCCAAAGTGCACGGTACATTTATCCGTTGCAGTAATGCAAATGGTAGTGTTGCATGTTACATCCCAGTAAACCAAATTTGCCGACAATGTCTGATATCAGACAATTCTGAACAATATCTGAACTCTATCGAGAATTGTTACCGAAATCATTACGAATTCTGTTCGATTTGTCAGAGCGTTTTTTATTTCTTATTTTCCGAAATATCTAAACGAATTCGGCCCGAATTCTATTAGACTTGTCTGTGGAATTTTTATTAATTTTTTCTTCAGATTTCCCTTAACGAGCTCGCAACGAATTCTGAACAATGTATCTGAGGTAGTCTATTCGTTTAAAATTTTTGTTAGTTGCTACATATATTACAGTTATTGTTATTTTGTTCAGACATGTCGGAACTAATTCTGAACGAATTCTTAACTGTTTGGCTGAGGTATTTTTATATTTCAAATTCTCGTTTTTTGTTTGTTTACATTTACAGTGACTGTATTTTTCTCCATGCATTGTAGTTTCGTGATGATTTCTTTATTTCATTTCTTAGTTCTCTTTAAGCATTCAGGGCTACTGTTCAGCAAAAAAGTGACAAATAAAATTATAAAAAAGTATTAACACGTTTAGGTTTAATGAGTTTGAAAAAGAAATAATTTTAGCTAAATTTGTTTATTTAAACATGTCTCGTCAAGCCTTCAGGAAACATCACAATTTAATAAGACTTAATTCCAGAATTCTGACCGAAATCGATGCGAGAAATCGCAATATGCTTTGGAATTTCTCAAGACTACAGTTCAGAATTCGGTTCGAAATGTCGGCAAAAACATCAGAATTCCGTCAGAGAAGTAGTTAAGAATTCGTGTCAATGCTTCCATATTTTTGTCGGTACGAACTCGGTAAAAATTCTGATCCGAAATCGGAACATTTTGCCGATTGTAGTACAGAATTCTGAACGTTTGGTTAGCTGGGATGTTTCATTCCTGCGCCGAAGCGTTTATCTTTCAGTGTATTTGCAGTTTAAAACATTGTGTAGTATAGGCGAGTGTATGTATAATGCATGATCAATTATATTATTATTTAAATAAACAGCGACGCAAGTTCTCCTCACATCCATAACTACACTTTAGAGTGAATCGTTTTGTTATCAATATTTTTCACCGCCAATTTTTCATTAATAAAAATTCTCAGACCCAGCAAACAATTGGAAGATATAAGCGCGATATTGCCAGATAATCACAATAGAGATAATTTTGAGATATCTATGTATATAAGAATAATTAATCGCCATATAAACCCTCAGAAGACGAAGAAGATTTTTTTTAAATTTCAAGCGCTCTGTATTTTTTGATTAATTAACTTACGGTGATTTCGCGACATTTACAATTTTTGCCATTCGCCCCTGCAAAGTTGTGTCTGTTTTAGGGTGAGAAACGAACATAGAAATGTTGATTTTTCTCCCTTTTTCTTTTTAGCAGGTTTTTATTACCTCGCTTATTTAATCTATTCGACCAGTGTATAAGTATATGGAAACTTAAGCGATATTTTATGCGACTCTACGGACAAGCTGGCCGAATATGTACCAACACAGACCTAAAATTCGCCCACTTTATTCGAGGCAGTATGCGATTTAACCGAAGCCGCTTAGAGTAGATTTGCTTCCACCACAAAAGGTAGACAAATTAACTCAGCGAGGAGAAATATCACAATCAAAATGACAGATAGTTTTCCATTTTATCGGGCAACATTCTCCCCCATGACACGCTGAGAGGGCAGAAATTTCAACATTTTTGCACTTTTTGAGTGCAACTTCTCAGAATCGAACACAAAACCTTGAAGTTGAGTTGCACTTTTTTCACAAACGAACACGAAAATGCACTTTTAGGGCAAAGGGCAGAACAAATGTTGAATTGTTTCTAGGAAACGAAATCGCCATTAGTTTCTCCAAAATTATAATACATTTCTTCGTTGCATTAAGAAAAATACGAAATTAAAAAAAAGTACATAAATTACCGAAAATCGAGTAGTTGCTGCAACGCAACGGTGAACGATCAATCAAATCATGTGTGCCATGTTTAGCTGCAGCAACAGCAAATTTGTCGGATGAACGAAATTTTTGATTGCAGCAAAGTAAACACACAAACGAATCTATTTGTTCATCCCTAATTTTTTTAATTAATGTATATTTTTTTAAAAACCGAAACAGAATCATACCCAAATGTCTATCTATTTATGCCCATGCAACAATTTATTTACAGCAGCAACAATTTATTTTTAGTGTGAATGTCCAAAACGCGCCACTTCAATTTTAAGTTGTTTTTGCCGAATTGGAAGTAAATATTTTCAATTTCAAACAAGAACAAAGAAAATGTACAATTATATTTGTAAAATTTATCCAATCATACATTTGTTCATTCATTCATAAACCTATGTATGGCGTTTATATGTAGTTATATATGAGTAATACCACAATATTCCAATTTAACTATTGTATCCCCAGCGTTGCTCCGTAAAATGATCATGACCAAGACAGAATTTGTGTCTGTGCCAATATGAAAAAAAGGCCTATTGTTTACTAGAACCCTGGGAATTGTTAATTGGAAACATTTTTAGCATTGTGGAATTTGTGCGAGATCGATTATCGCAAACAAAAATATATTACCGCACCTGATTATTTTGAATTATCACAATTAATTATTCAGAATTTTTCAAGAGAATAAAGGTGAATGATCGTAAATGAGATTAAAATTGAATGATTGTTTTGTTTTCTTTTGCGTATTCATTGAATATTTGGAAATTGTAGAGGAAAATTTATTAGTAAACATAGGCGCAATTGTTTAAAATATAGCGAACGGTTTCACAGCGATGGGGTTGGGATAAGCATTAAAAAATTCCGTCACAAAACAGCCTCGAAGCGAATACACTGTTGCCAAATATACAAAATATCTTACAGATTAGGTCATCGTGTTTTCAAATTTTTTGTTTTTATACTATTGTCGGGTAATCGAAAATGATTGGAGGTTAGGTTAGGTTTAGGACACGTGATAATGAGAGAGAGTATACAACTTTCGTCACTACACTTACACCGGTTCCGAACGGTATTTTGAGAAGCTTTTTCATGGCTAAGTAGTCAATAGTGTCGCCGTCACTAAGCGAGGTTCGTCGTCGAAAGATATGTAAAGCGGTCTGAGCAGGTATCGAACCCACGTTCTCATGTACCAGACTCGCGCACACTAACCATTGCTCCATCGACGGCCGCAGTCGTTATCAATCGTTGTAAATCCGACTCCCGTTCCAGTTCTGCTCATCAGAAGATAAGATGCCCGTAATGAAGGACGAATCGAACCGGTCTTGAGCCGTTCTCAGGTAATCCAACCCGATTCACCACGTGTTCAACAAACCATGTTCTCGATTATCTCAAATCGATTTCCGGAACCAAAAGAATGTTCCCAAACCATTCCCAGAAGGGTATTCTAAACCAGTCCTAGAAGGCTATTCTCTGTCGTACTAAATTAATCCCAGAAGAGTGTTCTCAGACCGTACCCAAAGGAGTGCCGTCAAACCATTCCTAGACGGGTATCTTCAATCTTTCCCAGAGGAGTGTTATCAAACCAGTCCCAGAACAGCGTTATCAGACCGACCCCAAAGGAGAGTTCTCAAACCAATCTCAGAAGGCTTATCTTAACTGTTCACAGAGGAGTGTTGTCAAACCGTACCCAGAAGAGCGCTAACAGACCGACCCCAAAGGAGTGTTCTCAAACCAATTCCATAAGGGTAGTCTGAACGTTTCCAAACAATTCCCAGACGAGTGTTGTCACACAGAACCCAAAGGAGTGATTTCAAACCATTCCCAGACGGGTATCTTCAACCGTTCCAAGAGGAGTTTATCAAACCGTTTCCAAAAGAGTGCTCTCTGAGCGACCCCAAAGAAGTGTTCTCAAACCATTCCCAGATATCTATTCTTAACCGTTCCCAGAGGAGTGTTGTCAAACCGTTCCCAGAAGAGCGCCATCAGACCGACCCCAAAGGAGTGTTCTCAAACCAATTCCAGAAGGGTAGTCTCAACCGTTCCAAACCATTCCCAGAAGAGTTTTCTTAGACCGAACCCTACGGAGTGATCTCAAACCATTCCCAGACAGGTAGTTTCAACCTTTCCCAGAAGAGTGTTGTCAAACCGTTTGCAAAAGAGTGCTCTCAGACCGACCCAAAAGGAGGGTTCTCAAACCATCCCCAGAAGGGTATTCTCAACCGTTCCCAGAGGAGTTTGTCAAACAGTTTCCAGAAGAGTGCTCTTAGACCGACCCCAAAGGAGCGTTCTCAAACCAATTCCAGACGCGTAGTCTCAACGTTTCCAAACCATTCCCAAACGAGTGTTCTCAGACCGAATCCAAAGCAGTGATTTCAAACCATTCCCAGACGGGCATCTTTAACCGTTCCCAGAGCAGTTTGTCAAACCGTTCCCAGAAGAGTGCTCTTTGAGCGACCCCAAAGGAGTGTTCTCAAACCATACCAAAGAGGGGATTTTTTACCGTTCCCAGAGGAGTTTGTCAAACAGTTTTCAGAAGACTGCTGTCAGACCGACCCCAAAGGAGTGTCTTCAGACCATTCCCAGACGGATAGTCTCAATCGTTCCAAACCATTCCGAGAAGACTGTTCTTAGTCCGAACCCTATGGAGTGATCTCAAACCATTCCACAGAAAGATATTTTCAACCGTTCCCATAAGAGTCACAGAAGAGAGCTTTCAACGAGTGCATCAATACATGTTGTTTATTTAAATTGAATTATTTTGTATCATGAGAAAACCAATAAAGAATATGAATTCAAAACCCCGAGAAGGGTAAAACATTCTGTTCGTCTTTCGGAAGGTTTAGTGGAAACTAACGAAAGACCACGGAAAACCACGTCACTGGACGTACTATATAAAATTCTGTCCAGAAAAATTAAATCGGTTAAGAATTGCAAGTAGTAATACAAACTAGAACTTTGTCCTAAATTAAATTATCTTAAATCGACTTCGAGGGACCTACGATATATCAAATGTTGTCCTGAATATGACGCTAAAATAACATTTTTAGAATGTCTTGAACAAAAGATACAATATTCGGCTTGTCCTCTGGGTCAATCCTCGCTTCAGTCCTGTTGAAATGGCGATTCAGAGTGAAGTTAGACATTGGGGGTTCAAATTACTTTAAGAAATATACTGTACTTATGTGTGGCTAAGGCTTTTAAAAAATTCTTTCAACAGAGACGTCGCATTTTGTGCTCTTTGTGGAGACCTCGAACATTGCGAGTTTAAACATTGATTTTACAAATCTGAAATATGTTTAGTTATAGCGAATCGGAAGTAACAAATTTTCTCACGATTCTCAGGAATATTTGATATCCTTTTACTTTCCTTAACTATGTAAATATTGAATAAACATTAACAACAAAAGCAAATAAAGAGCCGATCAAATTTTGGAGAAGCAACAAAAGCATCTCAATAAATTTGTTTATTTCTGTTACTAACCTGCCATATGATTACAGTTATTTATTTGGTAGGAGGGGTATTTTGATTCAAACCGATAATTGTGGCCATAAGTAACATGACTCAGTCAGTCATGCAGTTTATTAAATGTACAGACGAATCCAAAAACAAAAAAAAATATTGAAACTTGAATTAAGAGTGCGTCCGTTGGAGTCCAACGAAAATATAACGCAAGGTAAAATATTTTGTTAACGCTTGACGCGATTACATAATCCGCGAACGGATGGATGCACGGAATGAACGAATGGATGGATGGCACAAAAAAATATGACTATCTCGCAACTTTCTTGACAGTTAAATCAATTTTCAGCGCAATATCAAAAGCGATGCCTCGAGGGCGCACTGGCTCCCATCAACCTTACTGGAAGGTGGAGGAGGAGAAGTGTTACGTTTGGATACGTACAAGCAAACTTTGTTTGCTGTTGCCTGTAGTATAATTCGCATGATTTGCATGTGCAGCAGGCATCTTTCCATTGGCTCCTTGCTTGGTATCATTCGATCGTCAGTTCATTTTGTTGTTTTATTCTTTTTTGTATATTTCACTCATGTAGCAATTATGATAAGGATCAGTTGTTGTTGTTTCCTTTGGGTTTTTGTTATTTTCTTCTGGTTCAAGTGAAATGCAAATTATGTAATATTAATTTTAGGTTTATTACTAAAACGCGAAGAGGGAGCAAAAATCAATTTCCCCAAAATATCCCAACTCATTTACATTAAGGGGTTTTGAACTGAAGTACTTAAACTCAATACTGTGACTTAATGCGAAGTTTGAACTTAACTACGTATACTGGGGTTTCCAACAGGTGAAGCAAAAAAAGCTTTAATCAAAATACCAAAATTTTTTTTAAAATTTCGAAATAATTCGAAATAAAAGTAGCCGGGAATATATGTATACGGGTATACAGTGCATATCAGATAAAATTATACCTATCATTTGAATAGGAGATATTGATTTTCTTGACCACAATAGGGCAGACCACAAATATTACAAAACAAAAATTTTACTTAATAAGAAGTATTCTTCAATAATTGTTCGGTTCAAGTTCAATCACTATCAAAAAGTACTTTTTCTATGAAAAAGTAAATTTTAATAGAAAAAATTAAAAACAAATACATGCAAATGTGAAATTGATTATTGTGGTGGATGGTTGGGATGGCTTCTCCACTAGTATTTATGTATGTCATAACTAGGGCTAATTTTTCTGGCTTTTTGCCAGAAAAAGCATTTTTTTGCATATTTTAATTTTTTTGTAGAAAAATACTTATTTGCATAAAAACCATATTTTTCATTCTGGCAACGCGATTAATATATAACGACTCATACTCGTATAACTCAAACTGGTGTAAAAGAAATTCACATAAAATATATTTCTTTCCTCTTCTTGCACATGTATTTCTGCATGTTATTAATTTTTTCTTTACTTTTATATAACTTCTACCACAAGGTCGAACCAAAACTATAACCGCCGGAGGCTTATGATTGTTTGCTTGCAGATATTCGATTCAAAAATACCTTTACTTATGTACAGATTTTGAGTTTTAAAACATTGTGGGTCTTGTAAACATCGGAGGCATGATTCGTAAAAAAGTCTGCGGCGTATAGACTAACCAATGATCGCCTTCGCTGTATTGTCTAATTTCCAAAGACATTAACTGTTTATTGAAAATACTATAACGACTGTACGTACAAAGCTTAAATTTCTGTTTTAACCTTTTATTATTACTTTCGAGTGATTTTTGATAAAATGCCAAAGGAGTCTGCAAATGTGTTTAATGCCAGAATTGTAAAGGAATATCCGAAAATATTGAAAATGGATTCCTCAGTTCTATTATGTGTTTTGTGCAATTGTAACGGGTTTTTCAATAAGATCGCTACAAAAGTTTTTTTTTAAATAAAACGAAACCGGTGTTAGATACCAATGAAATTCTTTATTCCTGTGAAAGTACGTTCGATGCCATTATGTATGGAACTCGATTTCTTTTGCATGGCTACCACGGGCACGCTTGCAGAAGTCCAGACGCTGAACCCAATTTTCGTCGGTTTTCAAGCATAAATCGGCCGATACTGCTGCAATTTCACGTTCGATATTCGTACGAAGTTCATCAATCGTCGCTGGCTTGTTGGCATAGACCATAGACTTGATGTAGCCCCACAGGAAATAATCTAACGGCGTCAAATCGCACGGCCGAGGCGGCCAATCGACTGGGCCATTTCGTGAGATATCACGTTCACCAAACCTTGTTACTCCAAGTCCATATTATCCAATTGGGGCCAAAAATATTCGGTTATCATGGAACGGTAGCGATTGGCATTCACAGTAATGTGCCGGTCTTGATCATCATGGAAGATAGAACGGCCCAATGACGCCGCCGGCCCATAAACCGCACCAAATCATAATTTTTTCGGGATGCAATGATGACTCATGGATTACGTGTGGATTGCTGTCTGACCAATAACGCATATTTTGCTTATTGACGAAGCCATTCAGCCAGAAATGAGCTTCATCGCTGAGGATGATTTTCCGATGAAAATCCGAATCATTTTCAAGTTGTTGCTCAGCCCAATTCACGAACATACGACGCTTATGGTGGCCAAGCGCCTTCAGTTCTTGCGTCAATTTGATCGTGTAAGGATGTAGGCCAATATCTTTTCGCAAAATTCGCCACAACGACGTCACAGAGATGCCCAACGCTTGAGAACGACGTGTGAGACACACATTTGGGCTTTCTTGAACTGAAGCCTCAGCGGCAGCAATATTCTCGACACTACGGGCACTTCTTTGCCTCACTGGCACGGGAACATTTTTCCACTAGACGCTCAATTGTTGCTCTGGTAAGACGATTATGGCGACCATAAATTGGACGTAGCGCTCTTAAAGTTGAGGCCACTGACTCCAAATTTCGGTAGTACATTTTAATAATTTCGACTCGTTGTTGGCTCGTATATCTTTCCATGATGAAATGGCAAACCTTACTGAAGAGAAATGTCAAAAGAGCGGGGAAAAATATGGCGTCGTTTGCTGTCCCCATCAATTTACTTTTGTAGCGTCTCTGTTGAAAAACCCTTTACTATTAATGGAAGTAAAGTGTACAATGTCTACCAGCATTTTTAAACCTCGAAACATAACCAGGCAATGGAAAAGAATTCATCGGCCCTTAAACAATTGTTTTTAAAAAAACTTTACCAGCGACTTAAAATATGTTTATACTGCATTCGAATTCTAGAGATATCTAGATTTCGTGGCATAAACATCTGATTTTCCATACACAAATCAGCTGTTCGTGTGAGTGAAATCTAGACAATCGAGATTTCGGTTGCAGCATAAACGCGGTATTAAACACATATAATTTGGATTTGTGCAGAACATTTTTAAATGCAAATATACCACTACCCAAAATTAGCAATCCAGGCGTGAGGTCTTTTTTTTGGAAAAAATACCATAAAAACTCTTTGCCATCTGAATCAACATTGCGAACAATGTATGTGCCAAGAATTTATGAAATCTATCTTAAGGAACTTCAAGCCAAACTAGAATCCAAAAAGATTTGGGTATCTATGGATGAAACGACGGACTCGGAGCAGAGAATGGTTGCAAATTTTGTATTTGGTCTGTTGGAGGAAAATGGAGAAGGAAAATCATATCTTCTAATCATGGCTCATATTGAAAGGTCTAATGCAAGTAATATGACAGCATTTTTTACTGATTCTTTGCTTATACTTTGGCCAAATAGTTAGTTACTTTGCACCTTATTTTGTGAGTTTTTTAATAATAATAAAATGTTTACAGGAATTCAGTATCAAAATGTGTTGCTCATTGTAACTGTTGCTGCTCCATACATGGTATCCGCAGTTAAGTCGCTTAAGATCTTATTTCCAAAGATGTTACACAGCACATGTTTGGCCCATGGTTTGCACCGAATAGCAGATTTTGAGATGTAAATTCCCTTATAGCTAATTGCAAGGCAGTATTTCTTAAGGTACAATCCAAATCATTTTATTGTCTCAAGTCGTTTTATTAATTTCGCCAATTTATAGGCTCCGTCTCGACTAAATTTGTTAAATACAATGTTTCCACATTTAAATAATCCCCGAAAACCTTGCATAACTAGATGGGGAACGTGGATAAAAGCAGCAATATATTATTCCGAAATTTGTGACCTTTTAGATGAACTTGATGACGATGAGGCAGAGTCTATACGCAATGCAAAATTGTTGTTTGAAAAAGCGTCAATAAAATCTGACTTAGTTTATATAAAACATAATTTTGAATGTCTCTGCTGAAGCATCACCCGACTACAAACTAAAGGATTTCCTATTAGTGAAAGATTAGCTGTTATAGAACGTGTGAAAAAAAATATTGAAAATACAAACCAAAATTTATTCATTGATAAATTCAACAAAGTTTTGAACAGAAACACAGGTCTGAAGACCTTAATCAAAATTAAAAATTATATATATTTCAATAAAACCGAAACCGATGAATATATTGAAAAGTTGTCCCCCCCATCTGAAATACTCGCATTTAAATACACTCCGGTTATATCTACTGATGTTGAACGCATATTTTCCATGTATTCATCTGTTTTATGTGACAATAGAAGATCATTTCTTTTTGAAAATTTAAAAAAACACATGATTGTTCATTGTAATAAAGATCTCTTTGAATAAAAATAATTTGAAGTAACACAATTGTTGATTTTATTCTTGCATATTTGTGCATATAACCGTGCATATTTTGATACTTTTTCGTGCTATTTCTGGCGCATAGTTTGAATTTTTTTTTGCATATTTTAATTAGCCCTAGTCATAACACATTATAGGGATAAACAAAACTCATCTTAGCGAGAATAAATAAATAAATAAATATTAATTCTCATGTCGAAGTGAAAAGGTGTAATCGATGGGTACAAATAATAATATTTTATTAAATTAACTGAGAATACACCACTTTTAAAACTTTTAAATATATAAAACAACGAAATCAAACAGAATATTTCCATTTTTGTTACATTTAAGTAGAATGGAACACTTTTGCATATTTTTACGAATGTACGGATGATGGAGATCAGCCGGTTAAACATCAAAAACTGAAGGGTGGTTGCAAGCCAAAACGCGGTATGTAATGTATTCGTGATTTAAGTAGGCTTTTTAAAAGAGAATAGGGTGATAGCACGCGCGTGAAAGCCATAGTGTAATGATGCACTAAGTTTCCTCGGTCGGCTTATGTGTTCCCTCGAGACACTTTACTTCGTTAAAACTCGGCAAACGGTCTTCTTAGCATGGATGTGTGCGGCCCCACTGGCTATTAATGCATACCCAGTTAGCATTTTGTGAAATTTTTGATCATATATGAGTCTCTAATGACTCCCCTGCGCGATAAAAACGAGCATAAATGCGCTCATTTTCTGATTATAAAATACTGTTTTGCAGGGAGAAAATGGTACCCTACCCGCAACTCTTCTTGGAGACTCTTTTATGAGTCGCTCTTCTGGTCAGTTTCGAGTCGCTTTCGAGTCATCATATAATAATTTATGAGTGGTTTTTGGGTCACTTGTTAGTCGTTTTTGTACTCATATTCGAGTCTTATTTGGGTCATTTGTTAGTCGTTTTTATAATAATTTCCGAATGCTTTTCGAGTCATTTCTTAGTCGTTTTTTTATTCCTCAGAATTTATTGGTTTTTTGTTTGAGCACATTAACTTTTCAGCTTCTTTTTTAGCCAATCTTTTCAATTGTTTGGCTGACATTACGCTTCTATTATTAATTATTTAATTTTAAATACTATTATCATTTTTATTAACTGCATCAGCACTTCACTACACGATTCGGCTTATAATAATAACCAAATTATAATAATAACCAAAAATCGGATGTCTCCTATATTTCTGATTGCTGTATATATTGTTATTGTATTTTCAGGCGCGCAACTATTCAATCTCCTTTTGGTTTTTAACTATTGGGCTCTTGCTTCAATAACAATGCAAGTTGTCCCCCTATAACATAACCATCACTTTACCATCAGTCTGATGCGCGAAATATCATTTCAAAACACCGCTCAAAACAGGCATATTTGAAACACCCGCATGATCTATTTCTGATTGTTGTAAATTTTGTTGGTGTATGTTCAATAAAACACTTAAAAAGCATAAACATGACTCATATTCGACTCCATTTTCACTTGCGGAACTGATTAAGTAGCAAAATAATCAGTAAAAGTAGTCGAAGAAGACTGAGTTGGCTGATTATGATCTTCCAAATGTTAACTGGGTACGCATTTGCTCACAAATGAGCGCGCTATCCTCTACTCCCTTCCTCTTTAATTCTTTGACAGTGACAAAATATTCTAGGCAATAACATAAGGCAAACGCAACAATAAGAAGAAAGACCTTTATTGGGGACTTTTTGTGTGCTTTGCTCAGTTACTGACTCTCAGTAGCTGAAGGACGGATGGTTGTGTTCGTATCGAGTGGTCAGTAAAGCGCCTTGGAGACGTTCAAAAAACTACCCAGCGGCGGAAATCATGACCTGGAAGTCCTGAAATCATGACCAAACAAGCCATCTTACAAATACGGCAGGTCTCCCTACACATTACCTCCTCCTTTCTTTTTGACATTGCGTGAGATTGGGAGGCAAGGCCTTCCATCCCTCTCTACTAGAAGGCCTTATGAAGTCCTGCAAAAAGAGTAGATTTAGAAGGACTTACGTAAAAATAAAAAAAATATATACGGAAATTAGCATCATATTTCAGATTTATACTTTAACCAATTGTAAATCTTATAAATGATTTTTTTTAAATTCTGCAGCCACAGCAATCGAACACACGACCTAAGAACTTACAATTGGACGCTTTATCTACTGGGCTATCGGAAGTTATGATTTTACAACGACGAATTGCGAACATGTGGAAAGACAGTGTTTCATGAACAACAGCGTCTTCTGGCATTCTTTTAACAGGCCTGTGGAAGCCTTATAAAATCATGCATTTCGCAGGTATTATAAAAGTAGGCATTACCAAAGAATGATTCCGCATGCCTTATTCGTGGAAGGCCATCACGCCATCAATCACGTGCATATGGATTAGTGTGTGCCTTCTTGCCTTGCCCGCAAACGTTCAACAAAATACGGCAATCGTCACTTTTTCTTTGTTTTCATTGTGTTCGGTTGACATGTCATCGTCGGAAGAAGATGATTTGCTTTTGGCAGCATGTGCTGGAATTTTATTAAAATTTTTATTTTATTTGTTATTATATTATTTATACTTTTGTGTTCCACAGCGCCTGTAAGAATTCATAGCGTTCAATAAAATTTAATATGAAGTTTTTTTCATCCGCGCACTTGTCCATCTCGCACAATTTTTCTCTACTAATGAGTCATGATTGACAATCATAAATCCATCAACAAAAACGCCATCAACAGAAAATATCAACATTTTTTGATATTTCATCAATCTGGCCGACGTCGTGTGCGTGTAGCCGATGAAAGGCGATTACAGGCGCACACTCAACCGATTGATTGAATTTGTTGAACGTCTCCAAGGCGCTTAAGAGACTGATTCGTGTGTTGCGGTCATAGAGTAATGTCAGACTAGAGAGAATATTTGGCTCATCTGACGTTTCCTTTCACACTCTTCGTGATGCGGTCGGTGTGATAGAGAGATGTTTGACGAAAAGTGATATACACTAGGTGGAATTACAATAACTTCTTGCTTTAATTTTTCATGCCATTTTTGTGAAAAACTGTGAAATTTAAATGTGTTTTAAACTTTTTTATTGACTGTTATTGTTAGCATACATTTGTGTTGTATTTAACACAATAATTTTAACACTCAAAACGAAATGCCGTTGTTGTTATTTTGTTCGTTGTTTTGAACCATTGCCTCTATCTGGTATTAGTAAATCAATTCTTTTCAACATCAAACGTAAATATCACACCAGGCCAAATGTCATAAATTTGGTGAGAGAACTAGTAGATCTACTATAAGTATTAATCTATGGTTGCGGTCAACCCGACCGAAACGAGAAAGAGGGTTACTGTTCAGACACTGAGCGATTCCGTCTCATTTTCTTCGGTCGTTTGAGTGAGCAAACCGCGCAGAAAAATTTGGTTGAGCATATTTTGCGAGTTCTGTATGTAAACGACCAGTCTACATTTAACAGACATACAAATTTGAGACATATAAAGGGTTTTCCAATTTGAGAGATTGATTGGAAAGTGCTCGCTCTTCGCCGAATTGTTGCAAATTACGAGAGTAAATTTTCTTTACATGATGTTCAAGTGCCAATAATACAAAGAACTGCTCGAAGTAATGAAAATATTGCTGCCGTTGCTGAAGACCGCAATTAGTCGATTCCAAGATGTTGTCAACAATTTGGACTGTCTCAAACCACAACCTGGCGGATTTTGAGAAAGGATTGGCCCAAGAACTAAAGCCATTGCAATTAATTTGCTGATTTTGTCTTGGAACAACTTGAAAACGATAAAGATTTTGTTAAGGAAATCAACTTCTCCGATGAGACTCACTTTCATCTAAGTGATGCGGTAAATAAACAAAACTGTCGATTCTGGTGCGAAGAAAATCCACGAGTTATTCAGGAACAACCAGTACATTCATCAAAATTCACAGTCTGGTGTGGTTTTTGGTCTGGTGGAACCATCGGAACGTACTTCATTCGAAATGAAGCTGGTAACACCGTTACTTTCAATGGAGTGCGGTATAGATCGATGATAACCAACTTATTATGGCAGAAATTGGACGAAGTTGTTATTGACAACATATGGTTCCAACATGACGGGGCTGCGTGCCACACAGCACGTGCAACAACCGAATTATTGCGACAAAAGTTTGGAGATTCAATTATTTCAAGAAATTATGGTGATGCAATGGTAGTGTGCACGCCTCTTGTACATGAGATCCTGGGTTCGATACCAGCTCAGACCACCTTAAAATTTCTTTCGGCTGCGGTCACCTCGCACAGTGACGGCGACACTATCGAGTATTTAGCCATGAAAAAAGCTTCTCAAAATACCGTTCGGAATCGGTTTAAAACTGTAGGTCCCAATCAGTGAGTGAAAAACTGGAAAGCGCACAGCTCAGTGATTGTGAGAAGCTCTCCCCTTTCCCTTCATGGGATGTAATGGGAAACCATTTTTTTTTGATGACATAGAATGGCCTCCAAGAAGTTGTGATTTAACAACATTATACTATTTCTTGTGGGGTTATTTGAAGTCATTAGTCTTTAGCACTAAACCAGACTCTCTTCAAGCTTTACAATTCAATATTGAATGTGCTATTTATTACATACGACTTGATTTAGTGGAAAAAGTGCTCGAAAATTGGGTTCATCAAATTATTTATACAGAACTTAATTGTATCGATTGTACTTCACATTAAATAAAAACATTTGATTTTCCTTAACAATTAGTGTGTTTTTTTTTAAGAAATCAAATCACTCAAACTGGAAATCGCTTTATTAGAAGCAATTTAGCCGTTTACTTAAATTTTTTCAGACTTTATTGTTTTCTACAGACATTAGCAACTGCGTAGACCTATATATATTAAGTTGTAATCCAGAATAGGTTCTTAGATAACTAATTGACATATCAATATCAATTTTTGCCACATTCAGCTTCAACAGCTGCCGACTGACCACTTACATACGTTTTAGATACAGTGGCCGACAAAAGTCTACATACGATCCCAATTTCTGCTACCTCTTGAGTCCGAAAACATTATGAGGCAAATTAATGATGCAGTTTTATTTAAAATCTATTTTTATTAACAGAACACGAAAAAATTTATTTACTGCAATATACACACAAAAATTATTCACGAAAGACGGAAAAAAAGCGTTGACAAAAGTCTACCTACGACTTCGAAACTAACATAAGCAACTTAATTTAAGAATGAAAAATTATACTGATTATTAAGTCTATAATTTGGTTGGCACACCACGGGAACCTATAACCGCTTGCAATCGTCTGGGTATTGAAACAACAAAACTTTCCAACTCAGCATTCGTTTTGAAGATTCTCATTCAGTAATGGAGCACTAGTAGTCCCAATTTGTTTGACTTTACGTACTTTACGTTCAATAATTTTAAGTCTTGGATTTAAAGAGGAGTGTACAATTTTCGTGAGGCCTAATAAATCAGAAAAAACGGTGTGTTTTGGTTTGTTACCTTCGGGGAAAATCCAAATATAACGAATATATAAAATACCGACCGATGCTTTCAAAATTTGTCCTAAGGCTAATTTATATTGGCAATAATCCATTTTACTCTTAATAAGTACCAGAATTCCAAATCCTGATACACCGGCGGCACCCCAAACCTACACGCTGCCCGTAACATGTTTAACAGTACGGTCTACGTCTTTCGGATTCATTGCTTTAGTAAATTTACTACAAACTTTGGTTCTCCCGTCATTTCCAAATTAACTACTTTTAGTCTTATCCGTAATCAATACTAGTTTCCAGAAATCTGTGCCTTTTTGGATATGCTGTTGCGAAAATTCCAAGCGAATTTGCGTCTTTTTTTTCGCGTATAATGGTTTTTTGCATTGAGTCCTGCTATGGTAACTATCATTATGCAAAGTTCATTGAATTAATATTGAATGCACTATAGTATCTTATTTTATTTATCAACCTATCAACCCTTGGGCCCAATTTGGGTATTTAATTTTCAGATTTTTGTCCACTTCTCCTAAAGTAAATTTGGCATCTCTGGTGTTAAAATTCTTTGGGCGCCCACTGCGGGATTTTTTGTCAACAGTACAGCTGTTTTTAAATTTATTTAAAATTGTCTGCTTTTGATTTTTCTAAATTTAGCTGTTTTGACATTTAACCGAAGGTTTTCTATATTTCACAACTGAGTGTCGGACAAAACTTTAAATTTTTTTTCGACGAGCCACTATCACAATTAAGTATTTCTTGAATCTAACCAAACTCCAATTAAACACAATTTATTGGATCCTAATGCAAAGCACAATATTAAAATTCGGCCAACGGGGCTTCTCTAACCATGTAGTAGCGCACAAAATCATAAGGTATGTCCGTATGTATACTTTTGTCAATGTTTTTTTTTTCGTTTTCCGTGAATATTTTTTTAAGTTTGTATTATATTATTAAAAAAATGTTTCAAAGAAAACTGCAACTTACTTTTCTCCATAATGTATTTGTACTCGTCTGGCAGGAAGAATGAGGATCGTATGTTAACTTTTGTCGGCCACTGTAGACTTTTAGGTACTGTTCGCAGTAAACAAAACAAAATTGAGATATGGGTTTTTGGTGACGGGGTTCCATTGTACTTCATAAATAAATATTTATATGAATGACACAATATAATAATCAGTGGCCACAAAATAAATTAATTTTCGCTTCCGTCTCGTAGAATGAATGACCCACTATGCACCGGAACTAATTGCGCCTACACATTTCAGCAACATGTATAGGTAACACATTACTATGGTGGATTAATGAGTGGAATATCCACTGAGAAATTTCTTCCAATAGACAAACAGTTAAACATATACATATCTATATGAGGCATATTAATAAAATATACGCGAATAGACAGATATAAATAACAGCAGGTTAAAAACAACAACAACAACAATTTAGCATGCAACTTCAAATTGTTTATTGACAGTTGCACAAATTATAGCTTTCAATTTTCATTAAGATTTATGGCAGCAGCAGCAAATGCACCGACAACTAACCAACCAACCCACTAAGTCATAGACACAACTAGCAGTATGTGCAACATATCCCAGCTTATAAGATGTGGCACACTTGTTTTTGACCAATTTGCATACGGTTGAAAGACAACAACAGCAACAGTAATAGCAAAAACAATGCCAAACAGATCATTTGTCAAAATCAAACAATAGTAAACATATTTGCAAAGTCAAAGGAACACTGTTGCCTGCTGCAACAATAGTTCCAGTCAGATTTACGGGTAGACCCGCAGTTTGGGGCTACATAAAGATAGACGGACGGACGGACAAAGCGTTTTCGTTTCATTTTTTTTTTATCTGAAATTTCAAACAATTAAAATGCAGGATTAAAATGCACTTGGTAGGAAAAATTACACAGTGCAACACGAACAAATATAACCATATACGGACACCACTACGTAATAAAAGACCAAAAAAAAAGCCGTGTCTCCCAGTTTTGCCCAAAGTCATGGACTTTTTTTAATTGCCCCCAAAGATTTGGGGCCTCGGTATAATTTTTGCAAAAATGACAGTTAATGTATGAGAAATTGATACTACAAGCTGACAAGGTCAGGAACATTTCTCTAATTGAAAAATGGTTGGGTTTTGTAGGAATAATAGACAATTCTGTTAAGGACACTCATTGGAATGCCTAGTTTCGAACTCCGTGACAAGTTCATCATCAGACGCCTAAGTACTGTGCCTTAATTGACACCATCGATTGATCATCAATCGCATATATACCAATTGAATTATGCAATTTACATACAGGGTGGCTGATGAATATTGCTACATTAAGAAACTCAAATAACTTTTTTTCAGTGTATGGAATTCATTTTTCTTTTATTCATGGTAAAACTTATTCAATTGTATTATATATAGCTTAATTAGTTTTAAAAATAATGGAATTTAAATGCCCCCCTGCTCGTTGATGCATGTGCGGCATCTTACCAAAAAGTTGTTCATTACTGCTTGGAGAGTTGAGACAGGAATAGCCGCAATTGTTTCTCGAGCGGATTGCTTTAGTTCATTAAAATTTGTTGGTTTTGCTTTGTAGACTTCCGGTTTGCAATAACCGCACGTGAAAAAGTCGGGTGCAGTAAGGTCAGGCAGGCGACCTGGGGTGATTTTGGAGTTTTATGGATATCAGCTTATTGGGAAATTTTCGTCGTAATTCTGGCATAACATGCCGGGCTATGTGAGGAGTTGCACCATCTTGCTGAAACCACACAGTGTTGAAAGAAATTCTCATTCGGCGTAATTCTGGATAGAAAAAGTAACGGTCTCCAGTAACCGTAACGGTGTGACCGTTTTCTTTGAAGAAGTAGGGCCCGACAATGCAGCGTGATAAAACTGTACACCACACTGTGCCACGAAGTGGGTGCAATTCCGTCTCATGGAGTATCTGTGGGTTGGAAGCACTCCATATTCGACCATTTTGTGTGTTTATGTTGCGGTTTAAATCGAAATGGACCTCGTCAGACAGGAAACGACAGTTCAACATGTTTCCGTCCTCTTCCACCATTTGAAGCATCTTCTGGCAAAATTCCAATCGAATCGGGACGTGTGCTGCGTTCAGTTTGTTGTCCATTTGAATTGTATATGAATTTTAAATCTTTGTGCATAATTGACTGCAATGACTGTCTGCTTATACCCATTTGAGCAGATAAGCTTCTTGTCCAAACTCTTGGATTGTTTTGTATAGCAGAAGCTACAGCAGCGATTGTTTCCTCCGTCCGAACTGAAGGGTTTCGATGGTAAGGTCTTCTGTTGACTGTCCCATGCTCGGCAAAATTGTTAACAAGTCTCATAATGGTCCATCTGCTCGGAGGATTGCCGCCAAACATGCGCCTATACTCTCTTTGGCGTGATAGCGGCGGGCAATCCAAATTCTTGTTTCAGTGTCCCAGTTATATATTTTTGTTAAATCTATAAATCAATCTGCAAAATAAAAAAAAATTAACCAGATTCATTAAATAGAAAAAAAGTTATTAAATTTTTTTTTGTATCGGCTTTCATCAGTCACCCTGTATCATCAAAAACAAAATTCTCTCGTAGGCTGTGACGTCATAAAGAACTCATCATAATGATTAGAAAAATCACATCTTTGGAGATGCAATTTCAACAAATATGAGGTGGTTAAAAATTCTAAAGTTTGAATTGATTTTACTAATTTATTAACGAAGTTTTTTATTTGAACTAACAGGCTCCTTAAACAAAAATATTTTGTTGTAAAATCAAAGAATTTGAAAATCTAGAAAACAAAGTATTTTGATTTCAAGAATTTTTTTTCTTGAATTTAAAGAAATGAATATTTGAATTCCAGAAATTTTATTCATAGAATTGTAATTATTTGATTTTACCAATTCTGATTTTTCCGTGTACTTATTTTGATTGTGGGCCTTTTATCACACTACATTATTCCAAATACTTTCACAATCTTTTTGTTTTCTTTGGAGTTTTTTTAATATGAAATTTTTCCAAATGCAATATAATTTTCACTTCTAATTTCTCAAATTCTCTCTTCGGCCTCAAGCAAAATGCATACGTGTGACAGTTGCGAAAAAGAGTGGAAGTATATTCTTCTCTTTCTCTCTTCCGCAATCTAAATTGAGCAATTTCCAACTTGTTGCGCTGCGTGAAATTTCGTAGCTTTGCATGAACGTCATAAGCCCCATTCTCAGTTCTCGCGAAATTTTCGTAAGCAATTTGGTCATTTATCACTAAACGGAAAATTTTGTTGCAGGGAGTTACCACTTTACTTTGAATTACCTTACAAATGTTTTATTTATATTTCCATTACGAACTCCATCTTATTTTAACGCTTGTGATGTTACTTTTTGGGTTGTTAAATTGTCGAAATGTCACAATTTTGGTCGCATGTAAATGTAAATTTTTACATAAAATTGCTGAACACATCCTGTACTTAAAATGTAAGGATAACATGGTTTCCTATGCCGATTCATCATAAGAAAGGGGTAAAATTTCAACAGGAGAAAAATTGTAAGAACCCTGCTATTTTTTGTGTTCCACAGTGTTATCAAACAATTGGTTTCGTGCGAAATACTTTGCAGTGAAGATCGCCTCCTCGCGGTGCATCCTAGGTAACTCTAAATGATCTTCTTCCTCCTTGGTACGGACTCTGCTACGACCCTGGTTCACTATTTTCGTAACTATTTGATTTTTCTGCTCTCGAGCTGACGTCCTGTTCCCTGCGACCTGATTAGGCAGAGGTGACACTCTGTCGAATGTCTCGTGGCTAAGGTACCGTTCGTCTCCGCCTCCTTAAAACCTGGCAAGTCTTGTAGTACATTTGAAATCCGTCACCGTTAAGTTGGTGTTAACGGTGAGGTTGAGATGACTCCCTTTTTGGTTCGGCCTGGCTCTGAACACTCTGTTCTATAAGGTGGAGTATCAACCCTCTCGTGGAACTCCCTGCTTCATAGACAACCACGGGGCCCCTCTTTTTGAACACATTGCATTTTTATGGACGTAGATAGCGGCTACAAGTTGAGGCCCAAACAACATAAATAATGTTAATAAAAACTCTTAGGCCACAGGAAAACCTGTGTCTTCCCCCGAGCCTACGTGCTCTTCCTCGAGCACTAGTGCTAGTAAGTCTTCTGCGGTCACACGTAAGGGGGCCTCCGCTACTACGAACCACTGGGGCGTTGGTTAACCCACCCCAACTACGGGGAAAGCAAAAAAATTCTGCCCCTCCCGCAAGCGGAGAGCTGATCTTCGACTGGCCACTAGATTGGTTAGTCAACTCTCCGCACGGCCAGTCGCCGCCCTCACTCCAGCATAGTTAAACACTTTGTAGTGGGCTAAAGGCGTCTGTGAGGGGTCCAAGTCTGTAGGGACAAAGCTTCCACTGGCTGTTACTAAAGGGTTTTTCAACAGAGACGCTACAAAAGTAAATCGAAATCGACGCCATATTTTTTCACGCTCTTTTGACATTTCTCTTCAGTAAGGTTTGCCATTTCATCATGGAAAGATATACGAGCCAACAACGAGTCGAAATTATTAAAATTTACTACCGAAATTTGGAGTCAGTGGCCTCAACTTTGATTCGGATTTTCATCGGAAAATCATCTTCAGCGATGAGGCTCATTTCTGGCTGAATGGATCCGTCAATAAGCAAAATATGCGTTATTGGTCAGACAGGAATCCACACGTAATCCATGAGTCATCATTGCATCCCGAAAAAATTACGGTTTGGTGCGGTTTATGGGCCGGCGGCGTCATTGGGCCGTACTTCTTCCGTGATGATCAAGACCGGCACATTACTGTGAATGCGAATCGCTACCGTTCAATGATAACCGAATATATTTGGCCCCAATTGGATAATATGGACTTGGAGGACATGTGGTTCCAACAGGATGGCGCCACAAGCCACACATCGAATGCCACAATCAATTTATTGGAAACCAAGTTTGGTGAACGTGCTATCTCACGAAATGGTCCAGTCGATTGGTCGCCTCGGTCGTGCGATTTGACGCCGTTAGATTATTTCCTGTGGGGCTACGTCAAGTCTATGGTCTATGCCAACAAGCCAGCGACGTCGAACGTGAAATTGCAACAGTATCGGCCGATTTATGCTTGAAAACTGTCGAAAATTGGGTTCAGCGTCTGGACTTCTGCAAGCGTGCCCGTGCAGAAGAAATCGAGTTCCATACATAATGGCATCGAACGTACTTTCACAGGAATAAAGAATTTCATTGTTATCTAAAACCGGTTTTGTTTTATTTAAAAAAACTTTTGTAGCTCTCTTATTGAAAAACCCGTTAAAAGACAGCGTTCAGTGGAGGACGATACAAAACCTGGTCCCTTTTCTAAAAGGCATAAAAGCATCCCAGTGCTCGGCAGGTCCTTTAGTGATGTAGCGAAGGACAGCCTAATCATTGGCGTCTTGGATGAAGGTTCGTTCCCAGGATGGATGTATCCCCAAGGATAAATGGCGCCTCGTAGAGGGAGCCCATCTTACGGTGTTCATGGACATCGTCAACGACAACCCTGGTCCTGTGCCAGCCTGCAAAGACGCGGGATGGTTCCAGGGAAGCATTAAACGTATCGGCTGCTCTGGTGAACGAGGAGCGCGATTGTATAAGTCCGCCATGAGTCGGGTAGGTGAGGTTTGGCCGGGGGCCGAACTCAAAGCCGTGGATAGGAAGGATATACCTTCTTGACCAAGGGCTAGGGTTTAGGTCCCGTCAAATTCACCTACTGACCCACCTCCCGGCAGGTAGTTGTGGTCGTGAACCAGGATTCCTTAAAACCCCTAGAGGAGTTCAAAGACCAAATTCGGTTTGGGTTCATGAGTGTACCCCTCAGGGTATACAAAGTGGATACGCTGAGTGGCAAACGGGCCGAGTCGAAGTCGGAAGTCACAGATGTTAATGCTGGAAAGCATTCTGAAACGGTGTAGATGCTGAAGAAGCACTACTGGATGACGACAGTGGCAGCATGATCGACCTGTCCATCACTAGCGAGGGTGAGCACGGGACAACCGTGATCGAGGTACCCGGAGTTGAAGATCCTGTGGATGATGGAAGTCCTCCAGATAAATCTTCATCGCAGTGAGGCAGCATCTGCCAACCTCATTCTCTATCTTGCGAAGGGTGAAGCCGATGTGGCCCTGATACAAGAACCATGGAGGTCAATGATCGTATATGTGGTATCAGGTGCAATGGATACAGGACCTTCGTCCTATCAACCCCAGGTAGGCCAAGATTTTGCATCCTCATTAAAAACAAATGTAATGCTCTTTTATTGAAGAATTTTAATGATAGCGATACAACCGCCATCAGCCTCTCGCTGGAAGGCCAGCGGGACATCTGGCTAGTTTCATCGTACATGGCGCACGACTATACTTAATCACCCCCTCCGAAGTGCGTCAGTGATATTGTATCGGAGGCAAAAAGACGGAAGTGTAGCGCCATTATAGGTGCCGACGCCAACGCGTACCACACAATATGGGCGAGTACCGGCACCCATGATCGATGTGAGTCTTTTTTCAATTTCATTTTAAGCGAAACCTTGTCTATTTGTAATAGAGGCGAGGAACCGACCTTGATAACTTCGGTTAGGAGGGAAGTACTAGACCTAAATTTACTACTTGGCTACGACTGAGTAACTGTATCCGATTGGAGCGTACTTTCTAATCACTAATTTTCTGATCAGAGACATCTACAGTTCCACATAAATATGGAACCTATGAAAAAGGAAGTTTTTAAAAATTATAGAAAAACGGGCTGGAACGCCTATCGTGGGCGCCTAGGGAAACTCTTAGGTAACCATCCGAATATTCCGACCAATGTGTCAGAGCTGGAAGAACTAGTTGCCAAATTTACTGATGCGTGGAGGAACACGCTCAATGAATGCTGTAAGACCAGTGGTTATAATGCTGCCAAGGGTAACAAAATACCTCATTGGTGGAATGCAGTGCCGCATGATCTAAGGTCGTCCATTAAGCGGCTTTTCAACAAGGCCAAAAAGAGCTGCGACCAGAGGGATTGGGACGTTTACAAGATTGGTCTTAATCTATATAAAGGTGAAATCAAGAAGGCCAAACGGAAATCCAGGCGAAACTTCTGTGAATCCATCGAGGGAACCAACCAGACTGCACGCTTAAGATGCGTGCTCGCCATAATGAAAGAGGATGGAATGTGGACGTAATCGTCTGAAGAGTCTCTTGGGAGTCTCCTGGATACCCACTTTCTCAACAATGACAGGAATTCTGGTCATCACCCAGAAGAGCTAGGCGGAAACTCAGCTTGGAAAAACTTCGCTCAATAGTGAGCAGAAAGAATCTGATATGGGCCATTAGATGTTTTAAGCCCTATAAATCAGCCGGATCTAACGGGATAATTCCCGCGCAACTAGAGGAGGCACTATACCTATCTTGTAGTTGGTTGGAGGCAATCTTCAGGGTCTGCCTTATGCTGGGAGTCATTTCTAGCATTTGGCGCAAACCAAGGTGGTTTTCGTCACGAAAGCGGGCAAATGCTCTCATGTCAAACAAAAGGACTTTAGATCAATCAGTCTATCATCCTTTGTTCTTAAGACATTTGAAAGGTTACTGGACAGTCATGTTCGAAGTAATCTTCGACAGAATCTACTATCGAGTTCTCAGCATACCTACATATATCAAGGGCAGGTCAACTGAGACGGCTCTCCACTGTATAGTCAGCATAATAGAGAACTCTCTTGAGAATAAGGTCTTCGCTCTAGGGACCTTCCTGGACATCGAGGGAGCCTTTAATAACATTCAGCCTTCGGCGATTCTTAGGTCGTTACAGAATCTAGGAGTCGACAGCTTAGTGACACGCCTAATTGGGAAGCTTCTGATGGATAGATGCGTCAAAGCTGAATTGGATGGTGTTACAATTGCTAGGAACGTTAACAGGGGACACCGCAGGGGGGAGTTCTGTCTTCACTATTATGGTTAACTTCTGTCAATGAACTGCTTCTTGAATTGGACAGAGACGAATGAAAGGTCTTTGCCTATGACGATGATATTGCTATCATCTGTACAGGTAGAAACCTCAATTTACTTAGCATTCGTACAACCAGCCTACTTAGTCTGATTTCGAACTGGACCACTAACAACGGACTATCACTTAACCCACTTAAAACCGAGCTTATCTTGCTCTCTCGGAAATATAAAATGCCCGCATTTGAACTGCCGTCAGTTAATGGGGCGCAATTACAGTTGACGGAAAAGGTCAAGTATCTGGGAATAATTCTCGACAGAAAACTGACTTGGAAACCGAATGGGGTGGAGAGGGTGAAAAAGACGTATGTTGCTCTTTACTGCTGTAAAGGGGCGATAGGAAAGCGCTGGGGACTGTCTCCTAAAATCACCATGTGGATTTATACGGCAATAGTCAGAGCAATACTTCACTATGGTATTGCAGTTTGGTGGAGGTCCCTTCAAACGAAATATATTCTGAATTCCTCGATGAAAATTCAAAGATCAGCACTGATTAGCGTTGGTGCTGCAATGGGCACGACGTCAGGTACTGCACTTACTGCTATCCTGAACATCTGTACTCCTGATATCATGGCCGAATCGGCAGCCGCTACATCCCTGGTGAGAATCAGAGATTGTGGCGTTTTGATATCGGGTCATTCTGGACACGCTGAATTACTACACCAGATCAACTCTATTCCCGTAAAAACGGACTACTGTATACCCTACGTTCTACCAGCGACAAATCTAAGGACTTCTATTCCGAACAGGAATACCTGGGAAAAGTCACTGGAAGGGGATACCAGTAGTATCAGATTTTTCACGGCTGGTTCAAAGTTGGACGAGTAAGTAGGCTATGGGGTCCATTCACCGGACCTAAATATATATATCTCCTTCTAGTTGCCTGATCACTGTAGTGTATTTCAGGCGGAAATTACCGACATACTGGAGGTTGCTGAACTACTGAAAAGTAGTGTCACAACACTCCGGAGAATATGTATCTACACAGACAGACAGGCTGCCATAAAATCCCTGGAAGCCACGTTTGCTACGCCAATGACGGTGAAAGAATGTCACTCATCACATAGAGTGATGCTAGAGTATTTTGACATCAGGCTCATCTGGGTACCGGGACACAGCGACATTCCAGGCAATTGCGTAGCGGATGCGTGAGCTAGACAGGGTACTACGGCACAGGTTCTTCCGGCAAAAGAAGGTGTTAGTATGCCAATCTTTACCAGCCGTTTGCAGATCAGCCAGTGGGCCGATAATATTTTCAGGGACAAGTGGAGACTTACTTCAACTTGCAAACAAGCCAGGGTCCTCTGGCCACCGGTGAACAGGAAGAGAACTAGGCAACTACTTAACTTGCCAAGGTTATCCACAATGATAGGGACACTTACGGGACATTGTCTGGTAGGCAAACACGCCCTAAGATTGGGACATAGAAACTAATAATTATTATAATTATATAACCATAGAATTATATAAATAATAATTATTAATTATTTAAATTATTCTGGCGGAGGAATATGTCTACCACTTTCGGCTGTTGCAAAGGAAGTGATTTTAAGATGTGTACGTGACTCAACACTCACGCTCACCATTTTCTCTTGCTGGCCTCTTTTTAACGCTCGCGCATTTTTCAATTGCTTTTCTCTCTTTACCTTCATACAAATTAGTTTCGTTGCAATAACGAAATTGTTTCGTGAACTATAACTGTTTGCAAATCTCCAAAATAATTATATAATTATATAATTAAATATAATAATTAATAATTATAATAATTATATATAATTATTATAATAATTATATATAATTATTATAATAATTCTACCGCGCTTGTTTCGTTGGATTTGTATTTGGATTTTAAGTCAATGCAAACGAAGACGTCAACGGAACAAAGTGTTTCATGTAAGACGAGCACAAAACACAACAATTGAACTTACAATGAAATGAATCCATTCGCAACTTTAACAAATTTGGTTAAAGTAAGTAAAGAGCAGTTGAAGAGAACGCCAGACCGATCATTGGCGTAATGACGGGAAGATGTGGCGCTATAATTGAATGACAGAACCCTCAACACAACAACAATTGCATAATTTCAGAAATCAATGATGTGGTTCTATTTTAAAGCAAGTTTTTAACATAGATTAATTGCTGTGATAAATCCCGTAAGGGTGTAGAGTTTATGTTCATGGTAAGTACAGACGTAAGTAGATATAGACATATCTTAAATAGAAATCTTAATAATAAAATCCTCATATTTATTTTTAATTGCAGGTCCTGAATGCAACGGCCACAATAACACTCAAACCTTCGACTACCATAATCTTTCTCCATACGAGTGTTTCAACATGAAATGGATATAATATACATATTTAGCAAACTAAGAACCTTTTCGAAACAAAAATTCAAATTTTTTTATCAAAACACCTGCAACGTAATACTAACAGTGTATTTATGTACAATCAACGATAAATAATTTCAAAGATACTTTAAAACATTCATTGCAGCAATGAAACAAAATCATAGCAGCAATTAAACAAATTCATAGCACCAATGCCGCAACTTCATTACCGTAATGAAACAAATTCCTTGCAAGAACGAGACTTATTCATTGCAACAATGAAACAAATTCATTGCAGTAAAGAAACAAATTCGTCGGAATAATGAATCAAATTCATTGCAGCAACAACCATACTCTCATTACCGTGGCGAAAAATTTGCAGTTTATGAACACTTTTTCGTAGCGGGAATGAAACTGTACGTTAGCTCACTTTCGATGCCGAAAGTTGTTGGCGTGATGAACATTTTCATCCGTGTGGCGATGCTTTTCCGTTCAGTGCACTGATCTGAATATGTGTTCATCAACTGCAAATTGTTCGTTACTATTGTGAGAGTATGGTTGTTGCTGCAATTAATTTGTTTCATTGTTGCAATGATTAAATATCGTTCTTGCAAGGAATTTATTTCATTTCTGCAATGAATTAGTTTCATTACAGCAATGAATTTGCTTCATTGCTGCTTATGAATTTGTTTCAATCGTACAACGAATTTGAGTCATTGTTGCAATGTATTTGTTGCATTACTACAATGATTTTGTTTCATTGCTGCAATGAATGTTTTGAAGTTTGTTTGAAATTATTTATTGTCAATTGTACATAAATACAATTAGTATTCCATTGCGGGTGTTTTAATAAAAAAATTTTGGATTGTTGTTTCGAAAATGGTATCAATTTGCTAAATATATTATATTCATTCCATGTTTAAACAGTCGTCTGGACAAGATTGTGGTAGTTAAGGGGTTGAGTGTTATTGTGGCCGTCGTATTCAGGTCCTGCAATTAAAACCAAATATGAGGAATTTATTATGATTTCATATTAAAATATGTACATATCTATGTCTGTACTTACCATGAACTTAAGAACTACTCCCCTATGCTCTACTCCTTTAAAATAGAACCACATCATTGTTTTCTTAAATCATGCAATTGTTGTTGTGTTGATGGTTCTGATATTTAATTGTAGCACCAAATCTCCTCACTGGCTTGATTGCTCTCCAAGTATTCTCTTCAACTGCTCATTTATTTATTTTAACCAAATTTTTTACAATTTCGATTGGATTCACTTGATTGTACATTTATTTGTTATTTTTTTATGTTCGTTGTACTTGAAACACTTTGTTTCTTTGAGTTCTTCATTTACTTCGACTGCCTGCATAAATGTATGTACGTTTTTCGTTTTTTTTTTCAATCCAAAAACCAACACAACGAAACAGGCGCAACCGAATTATGATTAATAGCTTATTCACATTTACCGCGTTTCGCTGAAACGTCGGCGTTTCGCTCTCTTGAAATCATTTTGAAACCATGGTGTTCACATTATGCGTTTTTAAACTACTGTGGTTTCATGTGACATTTCTCATTTCTGTTTTGTGTTTTCTGTATTGAGTGTAAACAACACAAACGCACATTTGTGAATAAAGAAATATAAAATAACATTGATACATACATATGATACATACATTGATAATAACATTGATACATACATACATAAATCACATTGCAATAAGTACTTACCACAGCAAAGCAAACTAGAAATGTAAACAAACAGATTTGTTTTCCCTCATTTTTCTGACATTTGCTTTGAACCAGCAATGGAAATTTTTTCATTTTACTCCTTTTTTTAAGTACTATTGGAGTACAACACTGTGCTCTCTCTCATTTTTACTGTGATTTCAAACAAACTACAGTAAAAAGAGCATAATGTTTGCGTTTATTTTGTATGGAAATAAGTGTCAATTAAAGTGTGTTTCGCTGAAATCATCGAAAGAGAGCGAAACGCCGGCGTTTCAGCTGAAACGCGGTAAATGTGAAAAGGGTATAAAACACAAAAACACGAACATTTTGCTGCGACTTTTACCGTCACGCGCATACACACACACAAATGTTCAGTTACATATTTCGGGGTAGTTTTTCTGCTATCGATGTGTCACTTTCTTTGCTGTCGTGTTGCTCCTTGCATTCTGTTTATTTATCTATTGAATTTATAGGTTCGCAAGCTACACAAACGGTCACAGCAAACACATAAATTCACACAATTTAGTTTTCACAATAAAAGATTGATTTGATGTTTTAACAAATTTATTTAAATTATTCCGGCGGAGAAATATGTCTACGACTTTCGGTTGTTGCAATGGAACTGATTTAAGATGTGCACGTGACCCACCACTCACGCTCACCATTTTCTCTTGCTGGCCTCTTTTTTACGCTCGCTCATTTTTTCGACTGTTTCTCTCTCTATACCATCACAAAAATTAGTTTCGTTACAATAACGAAACTGTGTCGTCAACTAAAAATATTGACAAACCTCCAAAATAAATACTAAACATAAACTATAAAAAGTAAGAGATAAAACAAATATCAGTAGTTTAAAACTCCTGTCTTTACTTTTATTTAAATTTCAACCCATTTTTCTACAAAATTCAAATTAAATAAAATTGTTGCAGGAACCAAAAGTAAGTTGTTGCAGCCAAGAAATGAAAAATTGTCAAAGAAGTTAAGTATGAAATTTTTCTTTGCAGCGACTACCAACTTGTCGGATATACGACACTTTTCACTATGACAACGTAAAAACATTAACGAAAATGTTTCATCCATGTGACGGTGAGTAACACAATTCTTGACAAAATGAGATCCTTCACCACATTGTGAATAAGAGCGATTTCTATAATTTGAAAGTTATCAGTTCTAAAAGCAGATCAAGTAAATAATTAGAAAAAATCGCTCTAGTTGGTCCGCCACCTAACGTTTTTTTTTCAACTAGGGCTTATTTCGTGAATGGTAACACTTAGCTCATGTCTGATTTAACAGATAATTAGTTTTATCCTTTCGCTGAACGAATATGGTTGTGAATATGCTTGAACAACGCTGGGAAATATTGCGACATCGTTTCGGCAAGTGGGCCTGCGATCGACTTACAGAAGATGCCGATTTTGCCAAAAAAAATCATCTTTTCAGATGAAGCTCATTTTGATCTTGGCGGGTATGTAAACAAGCAAAATTGTCGTATTTGGGGCACAGAAAACCCGCACGCATACATTGAAAAGTCACTGTTTGGTGCGGATTTTGGTCCAGAGGCATAATTGGGCCATTTTTCTTCGAAAATGAGAAAGGAGTGGCCGTTACAGTCAATGGCAATCGTTATCGGGCCATGTTGAACCAATTTTTGTTCACAAAAATTGAAGAGGAGGACATTGGCAACATTTGATTTCAACAGGACGGCGCTACGTGCCACACAGCCGAAGCTACACTCGATGTTTTGCGCCCTGTTTTTGAAGATCGCATTATCAGCCGCAGAGCTGATGTCGTTTGGCCACCTCGGAGCTGCGATTTGACACCGTTGGACTATTAGCCAGAGACAATTGACGCTTTAAAGGACAATATTCGTGAAGCCATTGGTGAAATACAGCTGCACACAATCGATAATGTGCTTAAAAATTGGACCGATCGTGTAGGCTACTGCATGGCGAGCCGAGGCAGCCATTTGAATGAAATTATCTTCCATTATTAACCGGAAGGATTTTACTTTGAAATAAAAAAAGAAATTTGAGAAAATATTCAGTATTTTTTTATAGCATTTTCAAAAAAAAAAAGTTATTTGGCGAACCCGTTGTATAGTGTATATATTTTTTTGTGCAAGTGGCATCTTAGAAATGTGGCAGCTATCACATATGTTTATTCCGATTATTAAAACTGAAGCGCTTTACGACAGAACAACGCGTTATAATTGTGAAAACTTATTAGAAAAATTTGGAATGTTGTGGTAAGACCTCTCGGAAACTTCGAAGAATTTTCAATCAAGAAAGTGCACCTAGTGTGTCAACCTTTCGAAGAGTAGTCACAAAATTTGAAGAAACTGGGTCGTTTATGGACAGTAAGATTACTGGCCGTCAACATACCGTACGGTCTCTTGAAAACATTGCTGCTGTAAACGAGAGTGTCGCCGAAATCTCGAAAACATCAATTCGACATCGTTCACAACAACGTCATAATTCACGAAGCACCACACAGCGAATTTTGATAAAAGACCTCCCGCATGCGTACAAAATTCAGCTGCCTCAGGAGTTCAAACCAGCAGACCGTGGAAAGTGTTGGCAATTCACTGAATGGGTAATGGAGCAAAGTGAAGTCAATGATAATTTTTCAAAAAAAAGTCATCTTCTCCGATGAAGCGCATTTTCCATCTGAATGGCTTCGTGAATACAAAAAATTGTCATATTTGGGGCTCAGAAAATCCTCATGCAATCCAATGAGAAACAAATCCACCCACAACGAGCAACTGTCTGGTGCTGATTTTGGTCAGGCAGCGTGATTGGGTCTTACTGTTTTGAAGATGAGGCCGAAATTGCAGTGACTGCATTCATTACAGGAGTATGATAACGGAGTTCTTGTGGCCTCAACTGTACGGCATGGATCTGGACGACATACTATTTCAGCAAGATGGCGCCAACTGCCACACCGCGCATGAAACAATCTATTTATTGAAGCAACGATTTCCAGAACAAATTATCTGAAGAAATTGTGATGCCAACTGGCCACAAAGATCATGCGATTTAACGCCCTGCGAGATCTTTCTGTTGGGTTTTGTGAAATATCGGGTTTAGAAACCAGAAACATTTCCTGAGCTCTAATCCGAGATCCAAAGCGTCATCGGTGAGATACAGCCACATCTCTGTGAAAAAGTCATGGAAAATTTCATAAACAGAATAATAGTCTGTCATCAGAGCGGTGGGGGCCATTTGATGGATATTTTACTCCATACTTAATTGGAAAATGTCTTCGTTACAATCCGGTAAAAAAAAATCACAACTTTCTTAAAAAATAAGTGTTTTTATTTTAAAATGAAAAAGTCCATTCCTACTGAGACAGCCTTTATATGATAGTTTTTTAAAATGTAACAAAATAATTATAGAGTTTTCGCACAATTTATGAAAATTTGAGATTTCTGGGAAACTTTTTTGTTTTTAGAGTGAGAATTTCTGTATAGAAAAATATTCTGTCACAATTTATATTTTTTTCCATTGTAAGCTCGTCATGATTCGTGGGTTGTACCCGATATTAACCAATTCATTGCTTGCAAAAATACACTAGAATTGTGAACCTATGCCGTCCGTAGGAGTCCAAAAGTAACCTCGAAATAATAACATTCGCTTAATCAGCATTTCAATACAGTTCGCTTGAGACCCCCTCATGATGTGAAATTCCACACAGATGGTTTTCAGTACCCTAATACACAAACATGGTGCCACCAGCTCTCAATAAAGTCATCTCACAATTACGTCTCTATTAAAAATTTGGTGCGAAAATGTTCCATAATGAATTTAAATATATTTTCATCATGTGTTCGCGCGCATTTATTTTTGTCTCTTGTCAACGAAAGCGATAAGAAGATGGACGGACCAGACAGACCAACCGATGAATGCATCGGCAAATGAAAACTTTCCATTTCACTTGGCGATAAATAAAATATTAAAATCTGCCCAACGGCTTGTCAAGAGCAATGTGGCGGCGACTTGAAGTGGCTTGACACCAGCAGTCACTTGTGATAGACCATGATGATACGCATGATGACTGCCCAGGCAACTCCAGGTATGACTGGCTGCTTGGCTATACGACTGGTGGCTAGATGGATGGATGGGTGAGTGCCACACATTTAAGATAAGAGAAATTTACCTCCTCCTCAGTTGTGACAGTGTGTGCAGCGAAATATGTTTGTCCGCTGTGAAATGAAATGGAATTGCCGCAATTGACCAAGTGACTCAGTAATAATATTTCATACATTTTAACGTTGGCACCTCTGACGGAGCCATAAAATAGCCAACATTCAAAACAAACTCACAAATACGATGGCTGACTGAAGACTAAACATACAAGCCAACAAATTTTTGAGTGCTTCAAAGTTTTTGACTTCGAGTAGAAACAGAAAACAATGCAAAATATTTATTTTGCCTCAGAAATATTTCTCTTTCACGTAAACAAACATCCTTTATCGTAAAATACGTTTACTTTGTTGGGAATGATTTTTCGTTTAACCGAAAAATTGTCATAACTTACTTTTACGGCAAATCAGAAAAACTGTATATTATAAACGAAAAAGTTTATACACACTATGTACAGATATGTATATTAGCGTGGACGTTAGTTGTATGGAGAATTTTTTGTTTTGATTTCTGATATTCTCTCCCCCCAAATCTGTTCAGTTTTATGTAAAAAAAAATACAAAAAAATACAAAAAGTTGTGTTTTAGGGGGTGCTTCCGCCCCCCAAAGTTGGCCATTTTAAAAATCGGGTTGCGCCGGAATGGTGCTACAAAAACAAAGCGTAATAACTTTTTCCTTGTTACTTTCTTACTGGTCTTACATTCCATATTACTATTCAGAAATTAAATTGTCCGAGCGTTTGGTCTTGTTTATTAATTAATTATGTATATTTTCCGATATTTCGCTATCCTTTGGATAGCATCGTCAGGAAGATACATATATTATTAATTAGAAATGAAAAACAATTGATAAACAAAATTTTTTCATGTCATTTTGAAAACCAAAAATAACAAAAAATTAAAAAATTAAACAATTGAAGAAATTTTCTTGTCATATGAAAAATGTTCTAAGTTACAGCCAGAAAAATTTTTGTGTAGAAATAGTTTCTCTAATTTACAGCCAGAAAATTAATTAATAAACACGACCAAACACTCGGACAATTTAATTTTTGAATACATTTTGCAAGCATTGTTTTCGTGAATTGAAGATCTCCTGATTTTTAATTCTTCATTGTGACAGACGCCAATGCTTTCAACAATTTTCAACAAACAAATCCACATTTGGGTCACAAATACCTATATTATAACCTATTAATCATTGTGTCCCAAATATGTTATATTGAATAGCAAACACAGTGTGTTTGGAGACAAGCATTCTATATTTACGGCAAACCAAAAATACGTTATATTTGCATCCAAACAATAAAAAAAAGACAAATTTTTTGGCGTGTACGCATAACTACGTCGATGTCGGCATACAGATTATAAAGCTTGTGGTTCCTCCGTCTTCGATACCCGCTGTTTTCTATTATAGGACCGTATAATTTTCGGAGTATTTTCCAAGTGATGTTTCATCAGCATATGATATGACCCAGGATTCTGCGGACGATTGGCAGTTTTATAAGAAGCTCATATAGTCGAACCTTCGTTTGTCGAGAGAGGATATTGTATCTGAAGTGCTTGCTTAGCCAGGAATAACCAATAATAACCAAGCCAATAATAAGAGCAAATTTCCGCTTGAGGACGTAAATAAATCCTAGGTAAAGAAATTCGTTCATTACTTCGAAATTATAACGGCTATCAAGGTTATCCCTTTCATTCAATCGGGTGGATGTTGTCGAAACCATTAACCTTGGCTTGTCGTGGGTTACCCACTTTCGCCGATTCCTTATTAATGCTAGAAAACACTCGCAGATTTCGTCCAATGATGTCTAAATCATCAGCATATGCGGGAAGCATATGAGTTTTGCTGATGATGGTTTAATTCGTGATGAATGCAGCGATGATGACTCAATTACGATGATCTCAATTAATATGTTGAAGTCGCATATTAAATAGTAAAGCCGCATACTAAACGGTTCGGTTTTATCTTTTCCGGGGATTACGTGTCGGTCAGTGGCACTCTATAAAGGCGTGCCAGCTTAACAAGAATACCAACCTCCAACATAGCTCGGCACAGTTTTCCCCGTATTAGGCTATCAAAGGAAGTGTTATAATCTACAAATAGGTGATAGTTGTCGATTTGATTTCCTCCAGGATTCATCGTAAGGTGAACATCTGATCTACAGATGACTTTCCAGACCTAAAGCCACACTGGTAAGGTCCGATCAGGTCTGCAACAAACCGCTTCAGTCTTTCGTACATTAAGCTCGAGTGGACCTTGTATGCGATGGATAAAAGGCTTATTCCACTATATTTTGTACATATATTGAGGCCGCCTTTTCTGAAAACAGGGCACAGTATGCTAAGACTCCAATTGTCGGGCATACATTCGTCTAGCCAGATTTTGCATATTTCATAATGCATGCCCCTTTCCAACTCATAGTCACCAGCCTTAAACAGCTCAGCCGGCAGACCATCAGTAATAGCGGCTTTGTTTTTCTCATGATCTCTCTTTCTCTTTGGAAACCGCTGCAAGGACTGATCTTGGCTATCGAAAACCACAAAAGGATAAGCCATGGTACGACGAAGAATGCCGCATTACATCTGACGAAAAAGACGCTGCACGTATGGCAAGGAAACAGTCAGTTACAACACGTGCTGCGAGTGAGCGGTACACGAGGCTTAGAGCGGAGGCAACCCAACTAGGCGGAAAAAATGGCAGTGGGAGCAGAGGGAGAGTGAGAAAACCGAACTATGCAGGATGAATGGTGAATCCCGGAAGTTTTTCTAGAAGGTAAGAATATCAAATAACGGGCCTAATAATGGGCTGTCCTCCTGCAAGGACTAGAATAGGACGAGAATGTAGTGACCGATAAGCAGTGTGTGCTTAGAATATAGACCACTTTTCCACACTACTCCGCTCAGATTCTTCCATTGAAGATCAGGAGGTAATGATTGTGGAAGACAGTGCAGATTGTACCGACCCACCCTTTTTCTCGATTAAGAAGCCCCATACGGGGAAGACTGTGCGAAGCTATATCTGAACTTGGGATTCCGGCAAAACTGATCCGCCTCTGTAGAATGACGTTAACCAACACCAAATCAGCAGTGAAATTGGGGAGAGACCTCACTGAACCTTTCTGTACCAAGGGAGGACTGAGACAAGGCGACACACTTTCGTGCAATCTCTTCAACATCTTAATGGAGATAACAATGAGGAAAGCTGCAGTAAATACGAACTAGACCATTAACACGAAAAGCCATATGTTGCTGGCGCATGCTGACGACATAGACATCATTGGACGAAATTTGCGAGAGGTTACTGCAGTATTTTCAAGAATGGAAAAGGAATCAGCGAAGGTGGGTTTTGCTGTTAATGAGGGCAAGATGGTGATGGTGTCAACGACTAGAGAATCCTTTCGACTTGGGCCGCAATTCAATGTTGACAACAGATTCAATTTTGAAGTAGTAAATGAATTTGTCTACCTTGGATCCGGTTTGAACAAGCACAACAACGTCAGCCTGGAAATAAATTGTAGAATTGTGCTTGCAAATAGATGCTCTTTTCGGCTCCGCAAGCAGTTTAGGAACAAAGCTCTCTCTCGATGGACGAAAGACCAGCTGTATCTGACTCGCATAGTACCTGTCTTGACATATGGCTCCAAACTTGTTTCATATCGTAGGCGGATGAAAAACACCTGATAGAATTCGAGATAACAATTGTCCCTAAAATATATGGTCCTTTTAGGGAAAACGGCGAGTACCGACGTCGCTGGAACCAAGAGCTATATAATTTATATTCTGACTTGGACATAGCTAGGCGAATCAAATTAGGCCACTTGCGGTGGTTAGAAGATGTTATCAGAATGGATGAAGAAGAAACAACGCGAAAGGATTTCGATAAGGTACCCGATGGAAGCAGGAAAAGAGGACGGCCAAGACCACCGCTGGAAAGACCAGGCAGAAGAATCCCTCCGTCTCCTTGATGTTACCAACAGGCGATAAAAGGCGAAGGATACAGCCAGTTGGAGAAATATGTTGAAATTTGTTTAATTTGTTTGTTTAAATAATATGTGTGAGACGTCTGAACTCATGAGGTTGTAAAATAGTCAGCAAAAGTAAAGTTGAAATTGGTTACAATTTGAAGCTTCTGGAGGCGTTAGCTTCAGCACGATTGGTAAAATTTTTATCAAACGTGAACGGGTATGAACCATTTCCAAAAATGGCCATCCTGTTCTAAATAAGCATACGTTTCACACTTCCATGAACTCTGTTAATACTTGCAGTCTGTAGAACCGATATCACCAGTCGTTGGTACAATTTGTATGGGAATTTATCAACACATAGCCCAATATGGTCCATTTTCAAATGACTGAAATCAGTTAGCATTTGTAGGGCCGATGATATGAAACATTGGAAGCTTATATGTACAAGGACTATACCAAAACATGGTCCGATATATATAGGTCAATCTTAATAGTTTCTTTAACCCAGCCACAGGATGTCAACAAATTCCGTTGAAATCGATTTCTAGATGCTGAAAAATCTGTATTTTTGTTGTTGTTTGGATGCAAATATATAGTATGTTTGGAGCTTGTCGCAAATATAATATACTTGTGTCCATCAAATTCAATATTACATGTTTGAGACACAATGATTAATATGCTATAATATATGTGTTGCGACCCACACATATACGGGTGATTCAGGAAGTTCCGGACAAATTTTTCCAGCGTATTCCTTGACTCATTTCATGAAGAAAAGTCCACTAGGACCATGTCCGAAAATGCAAGGGTGCGAAATGGCAGCGAGTTCAAAATTTTCGGATTGGTGGTCGGAGGGTAGTAGGGTAAAGTTGCTAACTTCTGAGCCAGTGGTCGGATTTTTTTTGTTTTTGGTCTTGTTGAAAAGGTCTTTAAGAAACCTTTCAGAATCAATAAAAAAGTAGAAAAAAGTCCAATCGCCGAGATACAGAGCTTTCGGAAACAAAATGAAAAAAAAATTCACATAACCTCAATTAGCTCAGCCAGATGGCAGGTAACTTATGTTTTTTTTCTGCTGAAAGATACCCATACCTCTTACTTTTCCAAAATGACCTAAACGAAGCCCAGAGGTCTTACGGTTCCAAACTTATGACCATTTTACTGAAATGCAAAAATGTTTGTCTTTGTTTTTGGAAGCGAAATAACAGCACATATTTATTTGTTTTTTCAAATTAACACGTTTAAGATTTTATTTTATTGAAATTTTTGGCTGAAGAATCAAACACATAAGGGGAAAAAAACATTTGATGATAAAGGAAGTTTTCAATTTAGTTCCCATTTTCTACTAAACATAATTGCAGCCGTTTGCGAACCACATCCGCCACGTTTAGTTCACTCATCTTTTCACGAACTTTCACCGCAGCTTCCTCAATGCGTGCAAGTAACTGCTCACGATTGTGGATCTGCACAGAATACCCACAATATTTCATGTAGCCCCACAAAAATAAATCAAGTGGTGTGAGATCTGGAGATTGTGGCGGCCAGACGATTGGCCCTGCTCGTCCAATCCAACGTCGAGGGAAATTGGTTAAATATTTTAGTATTTCCCAGTTAAATATTTTTTTCATTTAGATACAATTTTTGAAAAAAAATCCGAAAAACCCACATTTTAATTTTTGTTAAAAATTTCAAATTAAAAATTGGAACCCTTAGAGTGGTCGGATTTTACTCAAACTTCTTTATATTCATGTTAAACTAAATCACTGTGCAATTTTTTTTTCAAGTGTACCGAGGAGTGAAGATTTTCTAAGGTATACGGATTTTTACCCAAATTCCGAAAACGTTGACTAAAATGCGGCACGGCTTAGAGTTGTCGGATTCGGCTTAAATTTTACCAAGTCAGTTTTAGACCATAAGGAACTAGAAACCACCTGGAGTTTATTAAAAATCCGAAGTTGTTTTTTCATTGCCACCCTACTCTACTTATATATATATTATCGTTGTGGGTCCTTATATAGTTGGGGAGCTGGCGAACAAAACCAGACTAGTTGGGGAGCTGGCGAACAAAACCAGACTAGTCGCGTTAACCGTTTTTTGCAGGACGGGCAAATAACTGAACTACCTAGATATAGACTAGCAAGGCTTTTTCTTTCTTTTCACACGAAATTTTGTTTAAGGTAGGATCGAAATGGTTTTTAATGAAAATATTTCATGACTTCATAGATGTGTACTTGGAGAGCCCGAAAAAAATGTAAAAAGAAATAATTTACTGAGGACATGTCTAGTTGTGTTCGCCAACTCCTCAGTTCCGAGTCGACTGTAGCAGAATTATGAACTGTCGTGTTAACATTCCTATTGAAACACATTAATTGTATTTGTGAGTATAGTCGGGTTAAAACCCCGTTTCCAGCAATTGGTTCCGTTGGACCGGTTTCCATTATTTGATACTGATCATTACTGACTGATAAAGGGCTTGTCCACATGTACTTTCTATCCACCAATAACTTGTGTGATGCCGCGTTTAAATGTTGTTGACATTTTGTTATTGATGCATTCAGTTGCAGTTTTTTCTTCTTCTTGATCACATTGGTGAACTTGTCACTTTCACTGACAAACTGAAATTGAAAGTTCTGCATTGAAAAGCGTGCGAACTCTTTTATTTGATATCTTTTCATGCAATTTCGGACGAGTGTAGAAGTGATACTCACTCATTCGGTTACACCATATTTGCAAGCCTGTTTAGCCACCATGTGATTCAGTTTGGGCACCGTTGTTATTCATCTTCCACTTATTCACTTGAGACATCTTTCAACTATCGTCTCGCTGTCGTAGTTAGTGACCAATCACATTGGTTGGTCATTGGTCTCAAAGAATGATCGGAAGAAATTAAAAGGAAACTCAAAACGAAGAAAAAGAAACATTTGCGAATTTATGCAATGACATACATTTTTGAAATGTAATGGCAATGACGGCGCCGGTTCGACTGATGATCGAAGACACTAACTAACTCTGAATGTAGCAGCGCACAGTGGTTCAGAATCCATTTCCATTAGCCAAAATTCAATGTCTTTTGATCTAATAAACATTTTTCTGGAAAGGCTATATTAAGACTAAACATGTGAAGGCTATATTAAGACTAAACATGTGAAAATTGGGCATATTTAAGAAAATATTTCAAAGTATGCAGTTTTTCTTATTTTTCAACTTTATTTCAAAAGTAGTCAACTTTGGAAGATTTTCTACCATATACCCAATTATCCGATTTGTAGTTTTAATATCGGTAAATAATGCTTGACTGTCCTTACCTAAAATCGTGTTTTTAGAGAACTTGTGTTATTGATCCAATATCGTACCGATAAAACTCGGGAAAAGTTTGAATATATAATTATGTTATATAATTAAGAATTGATGGAAGAATACAAATGAATGACTGATTGCACTTGATCAAAAGATATTAGATTTTGCCGATGAACTGTATCACTGTGCAGCGGAGCAGATGTGATAGAGGTATATGTACCTGTGGATGTACCTTATGGAGAAAATTTTATTGGGACTTTTTAACCATTTGACGACCACAGGCAAGTAAGTTTGCCCTAGCGTTTTGGCATTTATAATTGTTTTGGTAGCAGATATAGCAGACGTGTCCATAGGTGTTGTATAGATGGGGCAACAATAGTGTAGTTAGCGTCAATTCTGTAATTAGTTCGATTTGATCCTTATGAGCCATCAAAGTGGTTCAAATATTGGTCTTAATAAAAAGGCATGGAACGAGTCGAAAAAATGGGGCACGTGCGGGAAACTTAAGATAAGTATTCAGTCTATACATAAAGCGTAGTACGGAGCGGAACCTGAATTTCACGTTGCCATATAAACTAAATGTAAAACCAGTACGTATTTGTGGTACAGCTCATCCAATATGAAATTGATAGAAAACAGAGAAGATAGGCGAGAGAGTGATAAGGAACCAGAAACAAAACATGCAGCAAACTAAGTTTAAGTCGTGTTTGATTGGTACTAATGACAGCTAAATCATGTTCTATGCTGGTTGAATCGGACGCAAAAACGCATTCCCTTTTATTGCTGTCAGTCTTAAGTCCAACCATAGAGTAACATACAACAGCAACTGGAACTCGATGAAAGGACCTACTACCCCGTCGCCATCGAGAGAACGTAGAGAGAGGGATGGCGTCTCTTATCTATTGCTCACGGTACAAATATAATGGTAGACAACAAGCCAAAACAACAGGCATTTTGTTTTTGGCCAGTGTCTGTATTGTGTCAAGTCAGCTGATTGAAAATTAATAAAAATGTAAACAAAATTGTTAAAAGCGCCATTTAGAAAATGATTGTCTTTCAGTTGATATTTTGAAAGTGTTTAAGTGTGCAAATTAAAACGATTCTATGTGATTTTTTACCGAGAAAAGATTTCCAAATCAGCAGTTGCTGGTGGACGAGATTTGCAGACAAAGAAATGTAAACAAACTTTGACATAAGAGAAAAACTCACTCATACTCACTCCATAAAAAAGTTCAAATCAGCTGAGCTAGTGCTTCTACCATTTGTTTATACCAACGAACCTGAATTTCAGGATTGGAAATTTTCAGGCGAGTTTATTTTTGATAGTACGCATCTGAAAGGAAATGCAAACGGAGTATTTGACATTGTCTGTTGTTTACAACAGGCATTTCATTTTTGTTCGCCTATCAGAAACAACAATTACCTAATGTTCTGACAATTTGCGATATTTTGCAAAGAAAGTTATTGTAAATATAAATTGTGTGCTGTGAACTGAAAAAAGAGTGATAAATACCCAGCGGTGGAAGTCGTGAGCTGGGAGGCCTGACATCATGACCTAATAGGTGTTTTATAGAATTCGGCAGGCCTTCCCTACACATTACCTCCTCCATTGTTTTTAACAGGGTTCATATTTCGTGGGTAATGAGTTACCCTGGGTTACCAGGGTAACCCATTATTATTGCCATGGGGAATGAGTAGCGATCGTTTACCCGCAAGGTATGGGGAAAATAATGGGTAGCTACCCACGAAAATGAGGAATTACCCATCACGATTACCCATTACCCTCAGGGAAATGGGGAAAATAATGGGTAGATACCCACGACAATTGGGAATTACTCATCACGATTTCCCATTACCCACGACGATGGGCTATGGGTTACCCAGGGTAACTCATCCTTATTTTTGATCGATAATATGAAAAAATAGAAAAAATGTCTATATCTCGGAAACGGAGCGTCCAATCGAAAAATAACCAATTTTTGCTGCTTTCTAAGGGGTTTTCAGAAAGTGGTCCAATTCGTATGGAAGAATTTTTTTTCGAAAAATCGCCAAAATAAAAAAATCGCTAAAATAAAAAGGTGGCTGACAATTTGCGATATTTTGCAAAGAAAGTTATTGTAAATATAAATTGTGTGCTGTGAACTGAAAAAAGAGTGATAAATACCCAGCGGTGGAAGTCGTGAGCTGGGAGGCCTGACATCATGACCTAATAGGTGTTTTATAGAATTCGGCAGGCCTTCCCTACACATTACCTCCTCCATTGTTTTTAACAGGGTTCATATTTCGTGGGTAATGAGTTACCCTGGGTTACCCAGGGTAACCCATTATTATTGCCATGGGGAATGAGTAGCGATCGTTTACCCGCAAGGTATGGGGAAAATAATGGGTAGCTACCCACGAAAATGAGGAATTACCCATCACGATTACCCATTACCCTCAGGGAAATGGGGAAAATAATGGGTAGATACCCACGACAATTGGGAATTACTCATCACGATTTCCCATTACCCACGACGATGGGCTATGGGTTACCCAGGGTAACTCATCCTTATTTTTGATCGATAATATGAAAAAATAGAAAAAATGTCTATATCTCGGAAACGGAGCGTCCAATCGAAAAATAACCAATTTTTGCTGCTTTCTAAGGGGTTTTCAGAAAGTGGTCCAATTCGTATGGAAGAATTTTTTTTCGAAAAATCGCCAAAATAAAAAAATCGCTAAAATAAAAAGGTGGCTATAAATCGAAAAAAGTGATGCCATATTGGAGACACCCATTGGTTAAAGTCTCCTCTGGAGGTAAATTTTTTTTTTTCGATTGTACGCCCCGTTTTCGAGTTATAGCTACTTTTTTATTTAGCGATTTTTTTATTTTGGCGATTTTTCGGAAAAAAAATATTCAATACGAGTTGGACCACTTTATGAAACCCCCTTAGAAACCAGCAAAAATTGGTTATTTTTTCGATTGGAGGCTCCGTTTCCGAGATATAAACATGAGGGCGTTTTAGCGAGTTTTTGAATGAAAAATTTTATTTTTAGCGATTTTTTTTAAAAAAAATGTGATACCATATTGGAGACACTCATTGGTTAAAGCAAAAATTGGTTATTTGTTCGATTGGACGCTCCGTTTTCGAGATATTGACATTTTTTCTAATTTTTTCATATTATCGATTAAAAATGGGGATGAGTTACCCTGGGTAACCCATTGCCCATCGTCGTGGGTAGCTACCCATTATTTTCCCCATTTTCCTGAGGGTAATGGGAAATCGTGATGAGTAATTCCTCATTGTCGTGGGTAGCTACCCATTATTTTCCCCATTGCCCTGAGGGTAATGGGTAATCGTGGGTAATCCTCATTTTCGTGTGTAGCTACGCATTATTTTCCCCATACCCTGCGAGTAATGGGTAAACGTTCATTACACATTCCCCACGACGATGTGTATGGGTTACTCATGTGGGGGTAAATACGAACTCTGGTTTTTAATATTGCGTGAGATTAGGAGGCAAGGCCTTTCATCTCTCTTTACAATAATGTACAGGGTGGAACGCGGAAATTTACTCGTTTGGGAATGAAATAAAAAAAATATAATCCTTAGCAAAATTTATTTTATATTTTAATTATATTGAACAGTAAGGAAATGTCGAACTTCGCTCTCCACACACTGGTGCATAGGCTGTCTGAAATTTTCATCAACTCTAACAAGCATATACTGGTATTCTGCCAATTTCAGCCTCAATATTGTTACTTAGATCTTCCAAGGTGTGGGGACGGTTGATGTACACCCAATTTAAAATTGATTGCCGTTCAGGAACACTTCCGCGTGGGGGAACGGCGAATCGTAAACGAAAAGCATGCTGAACTGCAATGATCGAGTGTGCATTTGAAAAATACACTTCAATACAAAAGGACCTCTCCTCACGTGTCCAATGCATGATGGCAACTGAAAGGTAGACGGATACAAATTTCCCGTCAGCCACTATAAGCCACGCACACTCTCCACTCTCTTCGACTAACAGTGCCGCCACAGCCTGCAGTGCAAAAAAGCAAACTACCGCGCTCCTCCCTGTATTATGAAGGCCTGCGTAGTTTTAGAAGGAGTTAAACAAAATTAAAAAAGAATATATGCGAATTATTTATATATTTAAGATTTATACTTTTACCAATTTCAATACATACTTATAAATTAATTTTTTAAATATCTGTAGCCACATCGAACACACGACCTTATTACTTATATTCGGACGCTTTAACTACCGGGGTTATCGCAGGTTATGATTTTGCAACGACAAATTGGGAACTTAGGGAAATTCTTGCATTCTTTATAAATCACATATTTCGCAAGCTTTATTTAAGAAGGCGTTACCAAAGACGGATTCTGCATGCCTGGGTAACGTTTGGAAAAATAGTCACATGCAACGAGCTTTTTATTCTCCAACGTTTTGTTCAAATCTTACATCTACTTGACATTAATATACATAAGTACATTATAATTCCTAACATCTAACGACTAATCTAGGATTTTTCTCATTTATGTTACATACATCGGCCTATAGCCAGCCCATATACATATATTGTTATTCTGACCTTTGGCATTTTGTCCTTATCTTCGTTTACTATGCCGGGAAAAAGGATACTTAAAACCCGTACTTACTTTTTATTGGGTTCAAAACTACAACATATACTAAACTAGCTGGACCCGCCAAACTTCGTTCTGCCTTCAAAGTTTTTGTTATGCCAAAGGGTGAACAAATTTATTTTGTTCCATAATGTTTGACTGGAATATTAGGAAGAAGAATGAAAAACAAGTATTTGTTTAGATTGCGATCGTGTGCTAATTTGTCTAAAAAGCTTCTCATTATACTATAAGTATAATAGCTGTACCCGTTGGGCTTCGTTACCCCTGAATTGTAATTTTAATGAAACACAGTTTTGTTATTTTATACACTCACCCATTGGGGTATATATCATTTAATAAAGAAAAAAATGTAACGCATAGAAGGAGCCATATTAGACCCTCAATACATTTGGACGAAATTTGTTTTTTGACCTTTTCCGTCTGGTCGGTCTGTCTGGCTGGCTGGTCAACACGATAACTGCCGTAAATCTTTATTGATCACAGCAAAATTTTGTCAGTGACTATTATTTGTTCGTGGTTAGTTTGGGATTGAAATGGGCGCCCCCCCTTTCTGGTACCTCCCATACAAATCGGCACATTAAGTACGAAATCACGTTTCTTCTAAAACCTTTTTCTGGTAGATGTGATTAGCTTCAGCTCAAATATTGGTTAATAATCTGAAAATAGGCCCATTCTGGTACCTCCCATACAAAAGTTATTGGGCCGGCTGGCGGTTCGGCTAGATAACTTCCGTAGATCTTTGCCGATCCAAGCTTAGGTTGGGATTGAAAATTGGGGTTTTGGCCACGCCCCTTGTGCTACCTCCCAAGCAAATCGACACATTTAATACAAAATCATTTCTTTTGTAAAACATTTTTCTGGTAGATGTGATTAACTTTAACTCAACAACAAAACAACATGAACAATTTAAGCCAACAATTTTTGAAATTCCACCTGGTGTAAACCAATTTACGTCAAATAACTCTCTACCGCACCACGAATAGTGTGAGAGAAAATGTCAGATGAGAATAATGGCAGCTCTATACGTCATTACTCTATGATCTAAACGCTTTGAATATTTATATAATAATTATTTCTATGTCAACTGTGCTCTTTAAGTGCTCTCTCAAGGCAGTTATTTATAATGTGACAGTTCCCAGCAAACAAATATTCCGAATTTGGAAGCAGTTGGAATTTTTAGAAGCTCTACCTACACTGCTTCCAGCAATAAAGTAAGGCAGGATATATATGTTTATAATAAGAATGGTTCGCTGAATTGTTTCTGAGAATTATCAAAAAAAGCATAAACAAAATAACTAAAACTGTACCAAGACAGTTCAAACGGAACAATTACAACAATTCCTAAAAATAGAACCACTTCTTTAAAAAGTATATGTTCTTACAAAAGTACTTCTTTGTAAAAAAAAACATGCATACTCTTATGGCTTTTTCTTACAGAAAGTACTTCTTCTTAAAAATAGTACCTTACTAAAAGAAGTACCTCTCTTTAAAAATTGACCTTTTCGTGAAAATATAATACATATCCTTGCAAAAAAGACCTAAAAATACAAATATTTTTTTTAAAAAATACATTGTAGAAAAAAATTTCTTAAAAAGAATTTTAATTTTACAAAACGTACCTTTTCTTAAAGATCCGTTTACATTTTCGATGTGTTGGAAATAACTAGTACTACATAATATATAGCGAAAGGAACTTCGTTCCAACCGGATGTACCATGACACCTTTATAATTATACCCTCACCCATAGGGATGGGGGTATATATCATTTAACACGTAAAAAAATGTAACACATAGAAGGAGCCATATTAGACGCTTATGGCCAGTTTTTAGTGGGTAGTTAACTATCGGATTACTTAATCTTAAGTCGAAGTTAATTAGAGGTTAACTTTGCATTTTGTTTTTCTGTGGTGAGTTAATGTAAGTCGCCATATTGTCAACTAATATGGCAACCCTTGAATTCTTATTGGAAAAAGCGTGTGTTTTGGGATAAATACAAAAACAACAAAGGGGAACAATCAAAATGGAATTATGTAAAATAAGAAATAGATGCATAAAATCAAAGTCATTTTAACAAAAATGTGTAAAAAACTATAGAGATTTGCGTACAAATACGCAAATCTAGAACATGTATTTTATACAATCTTTATTTCTCCCTTTGACACTCAGTAATTTGATTGTCAAAATAATATGGTTCTCACTATAAGTTAACCAACCAACATTGGGTGGTTAAACCATAGTTAAACAATGACTAAAAAACACAATTCGATGTTTAACCACAATTTAACAAAGAAACGAAGATCACCACTGACTGAAAAACTGGCCATAAGCGATATTAAGTGGCATTTCAATTTCCCACTTAAATTCCGACTTGTGCAATGACAATGTTGCCACATGTTAAATTTCAAGAAATGGCAACAAAATGTTATCTTAGATAAATTTTTTTATCATTTCATGCGAATGAAAATGATATCAAGGAGAGGCTCAAAGCAGAAATTTGCGAATTGTCTTACACAGTTTAAGTTCATTAAAATTATTTTATTTAAAGGAAAACTACGTATACTTTTATATCTCTAAATTTGAAGGATAGATTTTTATATCCGATTGAAAACAAAATCGCAACCAAATTGTACTCAAATTTTCCTAATTTACTAAAACTGTGGTTTTTTCTCTCTTTTCCCCTAAATTGTTTCATTTTATTATAAGCTGCCTATATTATCAGAAATAAGTTCTTAATTGTTGCAATACTTAATTTAAGTTATATCTCAAGCTATGAAACTATTAAAAATTATGTATATTTTAAAATTGTAATGATGATAGAAGTCAAATTTAAAAAAAAAATTCCTAAAATATTTCAAGTTATTTTTTATGAAATTAAGACACGCGCTATAACAAATTAAATCCTTCTTTGTAAATTGAAGAGTGATGGTAGAACAGCTGTTTAAAGCTGATATAAGCACCTACGAGTATTTCTAACTGTGTGTGTTTTAGACTCAGAATTACGAAAAAGGCTAAATAGGCAATTTTAGCATAATGGTTTTGCAAAACGAACAATTTTTAAGGTCATTTGGCATAATTTTTTAGTCGGTCTCTGGCCACACTGCAGGATAGACAACGGCATTTAAAACAAGAAGTGATAAAATTTCGACTGCATTCTACACCTTTGAAAACGAAAACGATATCTAGAAAAGTTATTATCGTGCGGTTTCCTTTTAAATATTACTTAATTTGCTCTTACCAAATTATTTTATGTACTATATACAATGGTACTTATGGATAACAATTTTTTAAAAATGTCAGTTTCACTTTAATTTGGTTTTTTAATACACGTGCAAATAAGAATTGGTTTGCTTTTGCAACGAAAAAATTGTATCCCTAAAAATTTTGATAGGAATCTACCGTCAAATGTTTTACTGTTCTCCTCTTCTTCGTTTAAAACAAACCATTGAAAACCACTGCTATCAAATAACATTTCCATTGCATGTCATTACAATCCCACAGCATTGCAATGGCAATGCTACGATTACATGGTCCACATTGAATCAACAAACGACCTCACAATTATTAAGATAAGTATATAAGATAAGTATATCAATTTCTACGAATCGTAGTGAAATTTTTATAATTGAATCATCTGAAAGATACCACACTGCAGAGCCTATTCTGTAGTACTCAAGTCAAAAATTAAAAATGTTGTAGTTATGGCGGTAGTCCTCAAATCAGCAATATAATGCAATAGTGTTTTTTTCAGGATAATACTGTATAAGAAGATAATCAATACTCTGTCTTATTCCTTCCAAAATGGCTGCAAAGTTTGTCATAGCTTAAACAAAAGCAAAATATTAATGCGTTAGAAATCCTAAAAAAATCAATGAGTGTTCGAACTCACAGGCGATGTGTTAACATCTTTTTGTTACACGGTAACTGTTCGATTTCTATGAACACATTAGTAAATGTTACATTGGAATGATTTTTGTGCTAAAGGCTCGTTTGCTATTGCAATTTCTTTTTTCTTACATCTGCTTTAACACTTGATATAATATTGTTGAAATAAGTAAAGCAATAGTTAGCTGCCTACAATAATTGTTTGTGTTTTATCATAAACAGAGCGATGACAAAAGTATTGAATAGCATAGAGAACTTATTGCACTCTTTTTCCGAGCTCATGTAAAGAGTTTGAGCAAAAGAGCATAAACGAGTATTATTCTCTTTCTAGAATATTTCAATATAAATGCACCATTTCGACAATGTTATTACATAAAACAATACAAAAGGCATAAATATTTCAAAAGGCATCAATGTTTTACATCCAAACTATGAATGGACCAAGTTATGACAAAAAGAGAGTAATAAGTTTTGAATCATTGGTCAGATGTCGCCAGTGCTTTTGATTTTCTTTCCAAGCATAAATATTTCAAAAGGCATCAATGTTTCACATCCAAACTATGAATGGACCAAGTTATGACAAAAAGAGAGTAATAAGTTTTGAATCATTGGTCAGATGTCGCCAGTGCTTTTGATTTTCTTTCCAAGAGTTCAATTCGTTTCATTAGTTCTCTATACTATTCAATACTCTTTGGCGACGACGACCTTCTTGTTTGTTCGTTTTCGCTACATCAATACAATCATATATATTTTCAGGCAGAGCCTGTTGTTGTGCAACAACCACGTATGTATGTTATGCTAACGCTGTGTGTTGTTTGCAAGTGTTAACTTTGAGAGATTGACCTACCCGCGCCTATAAATGTTAACACAACAAAAAAAGGAAGGAGTGTGTACATTAGGGTTAGTAATTTTGATATAAGGCATACAAATAATATATGGTATACAAAAATATGCATTACAGCGTCTTTACTTTTTTGATATTGCAAAAAACCTTCCGCACCAAAGACAATTACTTTTATTTAAACCAGATTTTCCCGTTTTCTTTTTTTGTGATTTTAAACATTTCAAAATTTTTTTATCGTTTAAAATATTTCGGGTGACTTCTTAGTTAAGATTGGTACATTGATTACGAATCTGTAATTTGATCACTAGTTGGCCATTTAGTTTTGGAGATATGTAAATTTTAAAATTGGTTAAAGCAAAAGATTATTTTTCTTGTGGTTTTTAAGATTGAAAAATTTTTTTTCGCTTCATATTTTTCAATTGGCGGTTCTTAGTTAGGTTTGGTACGCTCACTATGAATCTGTTGTTCGGTCAATAATTTGTCATTCCGTTGGCGGCATTTGGTCTAACGAACAGTTTTACTCAAACTCTGCATTAAAATCGCTATATCTGGATAACTAAATGACCACTAAGAACGGCCAATTGGAAAATTGAAATCGAAAAAAAAATTCTTACGTATTAAAAATTACAACAACATTAAACTTTTGCTCAAACCAATTGTAAAATCGCCATATCCCTTAAACTAATTGACCAGTTATAGATCGAAGAACGAAGCGCTTGATCAGTGAAAAACGAATAAACTAAGGCTTGGACGGTTAAATGGTTAGTGATGTTGCTTTGGTATTTGTGTGTTTCGTATATGTGTATGTGTGCTACCAACGTGAGAAACGATTTTGAGCAAACAAACTGGAAAGGTCAACAACGTTAAGTCCTCTGTCTGTCCGAGACTTTACTTAGAACATCGGAACGACGGACTATTTGTGAAATAAGTACAATAAAAAACACATAAGTAATTAATCCACGCTTGGTTTGCATGAACTAGATTTGTATATTGTTTGTGTACCAACGCGTAGTGATAACCAACGCATAACTGAAACCTTCTGTAAACAAAAATGTGGGAGAGAACAAATAAAGGAGATGCAAAACAACAGCAGATTCTCATTTCATGAAAAACATAATGCATTCACTGCAAGTAAACGTAAAATGGGGTAGTTTAAATCTTTTATTATTTATTATAAATAATTTATTTATAAATGGGAATTTATATTGATAAAATAATTTATAATAAATCATACATATATATATATATATATATATTGCGGCCGTCGGTGGTGCAATGGTTAGTGTGCGTGCCTCTTGTACTGGAGATCGTGGGTTCGATCCCTGCTCCGACCACCTTAAAATTCCTTTCGACGACGGTCACCTCGCTTAGTGATGGCGACACTATCGAGTACTTAGCCATGAAAAAGCTTCTCAAAATACCGTTCGGAACCGGTGTAAAAACTGTAGGTCTCAATCAGTGAGTATAAAACTATAAAGCGCACAGCTCACTGGTTGTGAGAAGCTCTCCCAAATTCCTTCACGGGATGTAATGGGAAACCATTTATTTATTTATACATATATATTGAAATCAAAGAATAATTCGTATCTAAATAGTATTATGTTTGGTAGAAAATACGAAATGTTTCCACGTAAGTGTATGTAGGTTTGGGGGAAACAGGCGATTGCTTCCACATAAGTATATGGATGTTTAGGATGAAAAACGCATGTTTCCACGTAAAAGCATACATGTTTGCCAGTAGACATGCTAATTGTTTGCATTTAAACACAAGTGTATTTGTAATTTCCAAACATATGAATGTTTGAAGTGTGTTCCAAATATATACATGGTTACGGCAGAATATGTTTGGGAGAATGTGTTAGAGAGGCCGACTCGGATCATTACCTGGTGGCTGCAGAAGTTCGCACGAGATTGAGCAGGGCGAAAAACGTACGGAGCCGAACACGGGAAGAGTTCGATATTGACAAGCTACGAATACCGGAGATATCAATGTCCTATCGACAGAAACTCTCTCTCCTGCTGGAGCAGAATACCCCCCCTCCCGAAGACCCAGATGCGCAGTGGAAGCACATCTCCCACTCTTTGGAAATCGCTGCGATGACTGAACTTGGCTGCCGGAAACCGCGGAAGGATAAGCCATGGTACGACGAAGAATGTCGCATTGCAACTGATGAAAAGACGCTGCACGTATGGCAACGAAACAGTCAGTTACAACGCGTGCTGCGAGTGAGCGGTACAAGAGCCTGAGAAGGGAGGAAAACCAATTATTTAGGCGAAAAAAATGGCAGTGGGAGCAGAGCGAGAGAGTGAAAGAACCGAAATGTGCAGGATGAATGGTGAATCGCGAAAATTTTTCCAGAGGATAAGAAGATCGACCAACGGGCCTAATAATGGGCTGCCCTCCTGCAAGGACGAGAATGGGAATCTGGTAACTGAGCACTACTCCACTCAGATTTTTCCACTGAAGATCAGGAGGTAATGATAGTGGAAGATAGTATAGATTGTACCCCCCCCAACCAAGACGAGATTAGAACGGCGATCTCCCGCCTGAAGAATAATAAAGCCGCGGGTGCGGATGGCCTACCCGCTGAATCTTTTGGGGCAGGTGGCGAAGGACTGATAGCCCACATGCATCAACTGATATGCGGTATATGGCTGGGGAATCTATGCCCGACGACTGGAGTCTCAGTGTATTATGTCCTGTATTCAAAAAGGGTGATCCGTGTGTCTGTTCCGACTATCGCGGTATCAGTCTTTTATCCATCGCGTATATGGTCTTGTCGAGCGTATTATGTAAAAGACTAAAGCCAATTATTGAAAACCTGATTGGACCTTATCAGTGTGGCTTTAGACCAGGCAAGTCAACAACTGACCAAATATTCACGCTACGCCAAATCCTGGAAAAGACCCACGAAAAGTAAATCGATACATACCACCTTTTTGTCGATTACAAAGCTGCTTTCGATAGCCCCATACGGGGAAAACTGTACGAAGCTATGTCTGAACTTGGTATCCCGGCAAAACTGATCCGCCTCTGTAGAATGACGCTGACCAACACCAAATCAGCAGTGAAAGTGGGGAAAGACCTCACTGAACCATTATGTACCAAGCGAGGACTTAGACAAGGCGACACACTTTCGTGCAACCTCTTCAACATCTTAATGGAGATAATAATGAGAAAGGCTGCAGTAAATACGGACAGGACCATTAACACGAAAAGCCATATGTTGCTGGCGTATGCTGACGACATAGACATCATTGGGCGAAATTTGCGAGAGGTTACTGCAGTATTTTCAAGAATCGAAAAGGAATCGGCAAAGGTGGGTCTTGCTGTTAATGAGGGCAGGACAAAATTGATGGTGTCAACGACTAGAGAAACCTCTCGACTTGGTCCGCACTTGAACGTTGACAACCGATTTAATTTTGAAGTGGTAGATGAATTTGTCTACCTTGGATCCGCCGTGAACAAGGACAACAACGTCAGCCTGGAGATAGATAGGAGAATTGTGCTTGCAAATAGATGTTATTTTGGGCTCAGCAAGCAGTTTAGGAACAAAGCCCTCTCTCGACGGACAAAGGTCCAGCTATATCAGACTCTCATTTTACCTGTCTTGACATATGGCTCCGAAACTTGGGTCATATCGCAAACGGATGAAAAACACCTGGGAGTTTTCGAGAGAAAAATTCTCCGTAAAATATATGGGCCTGTTAGGGAAAACGGCGAGTACCGACGTCGCTGGAACGCAGAGCTATATAGTCTCTATTCTGACGTGGACATAGCTAGACGAATCAAAGTGTGCCAATTGCGTAGGCTAGGCCATGTTATCAGAATGGATGAGGATGAGCCAGCGCGAAGGATTTTTGATAACGTACCCGATGGAAGCAGGAAAAGGGGACGACCAAGACTCCGCTGGAAAGACCAGGCAGAAGGATCCCTCCGTATCCTTGGTGTTGCCAACTGGCGGGAAAAGGCGAAGGATAGAGCCAGTTGGAAGAATATGTTGAAATTTGTTTAATTTGTTTGTTTAATTAATATGTGTAAGACGTCTGACCTCATGAGGTTGTAATATAGTCAATAAAAGTAAGTAAGTAAAGTTAGAGAGGCCGTTATTTTTCAGCGTGTATTGAAAGTTAAGAAATTTATCTTAAAAAAAAATTCTTTCATATACCTTTCTTAGCGTCATCTTTTTATATTGCTTATACCCGTACTATGAAAAATCACTTTAGACTTTTTTATAAGAAATGGGACGCATTATTGACGGTTTGGCTTTCCTGGCTATAAGGAGAACATAACCCTTTTTTAACTCTGGTATAAATTAAAATGGTATACGATAACTACTAATATTTTGAAAGAATATTCGAAGTTACCCAAACAAATGCAGTATGAGGTAGTGTAATGCTCTAACGCCTTTTGGAAAATTTTCAGAGATATTGGTATTATCTACAAGCATAATATTTACACACAAGTTGCACTATGAATACCGAAGTCCAGTGGTGGCCTTAACTTCATTTTGGGAAAAAATTTCAGTGCCAGCAATATGTTTGGCAAATACATATGTGTGTCGTTTAGCCAAATCTTAATGAAATGTGTCAAAAAAATTGTTTGGTCCCATTGTTTGTTGAGTTATTGTTAGGTCATAGATCATGATAACAAAATTAAATCGCTTGTCGAATATGTATGGTCATCAAACGGTTAAAATATAATTCTATAATTTCATTAGATATCAATTTTCAAAGAACGGAATTCTTATGTATTCTGTTCGATTTTGTTTTTGTATTTACTTGATTTTGTAAAAAAAAAAGACTGGAAGTGCTTAACTCCAACACTTTCTTATATAATTGTCCACGAAATGTACGCGACCTGATGAATGGACCTATCTGACAATCTTACCTTAGTTCATTCTCCTCTCTCTCTACCATTTCTGTCAGCTTCTCACTTTTTTTTTTTTGTACCAAATGACATTTCGTTTTGCCGATAACCTATGTGATGTGTTGCTGTCTTCCAAATATATGACGCTTGGTCTCACATGCGGCTGCCTACAGTTTCATACTGTGCAACATGAGTAGATACTTTTCAACACATATTTTTATTGCTGCATGATATGCATAATGTGGCCGGCAGAAGTGGCAACAGCAAGACCCCAAGCAAAACTTTCGTTTTCTATAGCAAAATATGTCCTACGACACCGTTAATGCATTTCTCGGAATTATCCGCAAAATGTGTTTCTTTGACAAAAAGTATCAAATTATTATTGGCCCATACAGATTTTGTACTTTTTTTTTGCTGGAAAAAAGTGTGAAAATATAAAAAAAGTAATAGTTTTACTAGAGAGTGTTGCCGAGATAACACAAATGACTTTAACAGCCGTAAAATATTTAAAATTATTAAAATGAGTTTATTATTCATGGCACGAAGTAAAATGCCTTAAGTGGTAACAATTTATTGCTTTAATTTATCAGCGAAAGGTTTTCATTGAATCTTAAATTGGCACATCACACATTTCATTCAGACGTTGCGTTATACCGTTGTGTCTTTTAAATGCGGCGCATTGGAGAATTACAAAAATAACAGTCGGATAGATTTATTTGTTTTTGTGTCGAATGTGTTGAAATTATAGTTTACATTTTTAAAAGTGCACTTTAAAATAGAGTACTAATGTACACTTTCGAATGAGTACTAAAAGTACAATTTTCAAAAAGTTTAACTTTTAAGCGAACCGTATAGTGCTACATTTTTAAGCGTGCATTAGCAGACGAGTCTTTAAAATGTATACTGGACGTGACACGAATTTGCAAAATCATAACAATCACGTGATCGAGAGTGCACGCGTGCGTGACCGAAGTTGTTGGTATTCACGCTCACGAATAAAACTAACGAATAATAATATTTTTGATTTATGTTTCGAAACTATACTTTATTTTCTAAATATAATATTATATCCAATCCGTATTGAAACCATCCGCTGGAGAAAGATTGTGGCATATGATGGTATAAGTATTATTGTGGCCTTCGTATTCAGGCCCTTCATTTAAAACAAAATCCAATGAGTGTTCGAACTCACGGGCGATGTGTTAACACCTTTTTGTTACACGGAACCTGTTTGATTTCTATGAACACATTAGTAAATAAGAAACAGCGTTCAATTATATGATGACGTCACACTAAAATAATATTAATACTTAAAATTATTTAAAGACCAGTGCAAGCACTTACTTTTACTTTTATTGACTACTTTACAACCTCATGAGGTCAGATGTCTTACACATATTAATTAAACAAACAAATTAAACAAATTTCAACATATTCCTCCAACTGGCTTTATCCTTTGTCTTTTCTCGCCTGTTGGTAACATCAATGAGACGGAGGGATTCTTCTGCCTGGTCTTTCAAGCGGATTCTTGGTCGTCCTCTTTTCCTGCTTCCATCGCGTACGTTATCAAAAACCTTTCGAGCTGGCTCATCTTCATACATTCTGATGTCATGGCCTTGCCAACGCAATTGGTCCACTTTGATTCGTCTAGCTACGTCCACGTCAGAATAGAGATTATATAGCTCTGCGTTCCAGCGATGTTGGTACTCGCCGTTTTCCATAACAGGACCATATATTTTACGGAGAATTTTTCTCTCGAAAACTCCCAAGTATTTTTCATCCGCTTGCGATATGGCCCAAGTTTCGGAGCCACATGTCAAGGCAGGTAAAATGAGAGTCTTTTATAGCTGGACTTTTGTCCGTCGAGATAGGGCTATATTCCTAAACTGCTTGCTGAGACCAAAATAAAAACTATTTGCAAGCACAATTCTCCTATCTATCTCCAGGCTGACGTTGTTGTCCTTGTTCACGGCGGATCCAAGGTAAACAAATTCATCTACCACTTCAATTCAATTTTCAATTTTGTCTTGCCCTCATTAACAGCAAAACCCACCTTCGCTGATTCCTTTTCGATTCTTGAAAATACTGCTGTAACCTCTCGCAATTTTCGCCCAATGACGGCTATGTCGTCATCATACGCCAGCAACATACGGCTTTTCGTGTTAATGGACTTGTTCGTATTTACTGCAGCCTTTCCCATTATTATCTCCATTAAGACGTTGAACAGATTGCACAAAAGTGTGTCGCCTTGTCTAAGTCCTCGCTTGGTGCAGAATGGTTCAGTGAGGTGTTTCCCCACTTTCACTGCTGATTTGGTGTTGGTCAACGTCATTGTACAGAGGCGGATCAGCTTTGCCGGAATACCAAGTTCATACATAGCTTCGTACAGGTTTCCCCGTATGGGCCTATCGAAAGCAGCTTTGTAATCTACAAAAAGGTGGTATGTATTGGTTTGCTTTTCGTGGGTCTTTTCCAGGATTTGGCGTAATGTGACTATTTGGTCAGTCGTGGACTTGCCTGATCTAAAACCACACTGATAAGGTCCAATCAAGTTTTCAAAAATTCCAGTATCATTAGTATATGAACGCTGTTCTGTGGTTTACGATAGCCAAGTTCAGTCCTTGCTGCGGTTTCCAAAGAATGGAAGATGTGTTTCTACTGCGCATCTGGGTCTTCGGGAGGGGGGCATTCTGCGCTAGCAGGAGAGAGACTTTCTGTCGATAGGACATTGATATCTCCGGTATATGTAGCTTGTCAATATCAAGCTTTCCCTGTGTTCGGCTTCGTATGTTTTCGCCCTGCTCAATCTCGTGCGAACTTTCGCAGCCATAAGGTAATGATCCGAGTCGATATTGGCACCTCGAATCACACGTACATCCATAACACTAGAAGAGTCCCTGCCATCTATTACCAAGTGATCAATCTGGTTCTTCGTCCGCGGATGCTGGAATCGTGTTCTACTAACTACCATGTTCTTTGCAGCGGCGAATTCTATCAGTCTTATTCCGTTATCGGAGGTGGTATCATGTAGACTGTGATTGCCGATGGTTGGTCGAAAGACACTTTCCTTTCCTAATTTGGCATTAAAATCGCTTAGAATAATCTTAATGTCGTGGTCAGAGCAGCGTTCATATACTTCCTCCAGGCGCTCATAAAATGTTTCTTTGACCTCATCATCTTTATCCTCTGTCGGTGCGTGCACACAAATTAACGAGATGTTGAAATATTTCGCTTTGATGCGAATTTTGGTTATGCGGTCACTCACTGGGTTGAACCTTGAAACTAGGTGTCGCAGTCTCTTGCCTACTATAAATCCGCACCCAAATTCGTGCTTTCGCTCATGGCAGCTGTAGTAAATATCGAAGTTTTTCTTTCTGGTGCAACCATATCCTGCCCATCGCATTTCCTGGATCGCTGTGATGTCAGCTTTACATTTAGCCAGTTGGAAAGTGGCACCAGTCCTGTATAAGGTACGAACATTCCAGGTACATATCCTTAAATCATGGTCCTTATAACGTTTGCGAGGGTCGTCAACAGTTTGGGGGTTACTTTGTTCATTATATTTTCTGTGAATTTTCATTGCCAATATAACGGTTGCGGGAGGCAAACCGAGGCCACCGTTGTTTGCATTTTAACTACTGCCAGGATGATTATGTTTCAGCCGCCCATTATGGATCAGACGCTGACCAGAATGCAGTGTGTCGAAACTGGATTTTGGTTTCTTCAATTTTGATCCGCCGTTGGCCAGGGGTGTTGGCTCATCGCCTTCAAAGGACAGAAGAATATGTCCATTACTTCGATGAGCTTCATTGACAGGGTCACCTAATAATTCTGAGACGTATCAGTGATCGCACTACTACTCAGGTTGCTCATTCGTTTCGCCTTCTCACTTTAGCTAGCTAACGAAGGTTTCCGATAAGCCATTGCCCAGGACATACAGCGTGGTAGTAGTGAGCTGCTTGGACTGCCCAATGAAGGAATCATTTCTGGCCACTCCCAAGTGAATGGCTATCAGAAACTGTCCACCTCCAAGGACAGTCCCCTGTCCATGTGTCATTATTTTCTTGCTTTCCAATGTGCACATAAGCTGAACTCGTTACGAGTCCGTAAAATTATAGAAAAGAGAAATGTGAGTTCTCTAATTTGTTTCGAGCCCGTTACGAGTCTGTAAAACAATAAAAAGCGAATAAGTGAAATTGTAATTCGGCGGTCCGCCTCGAAATCGTTACGAGTCCGTAAAACCATAAAAAGCGAATCAGTGAAATTGTAATTCGGCGGATTCGTCTCGAACCCGTTACGAGTCCTCAAAAACATACAAAAGTGATTCAGTGAAATTGCGATTGCGAAAAAGTACAAAAAACGATTCGCGGTGTCCGAATTCGTAATGGATTCATATGGCACATTGGGTTAATACTTTATGCTTTATTCCCACAAAAAACAACGAGAATGTATAGCAACAGCCACATGAACACATATTTGTACATTGGTTGTACATACGCTACACAAGTTCACACAATTTTCGTTGCTCTCCTGCTTTCTCATTTTTATATACGTATAACTACGTCATTATTCTCTTTGCTCAAGACAATTATTCGCTGCCGCTACATCAGTGTGTGTTTTTTTCCCAGTCTGACAATCTGTGTTTCGCAGTCACACAAATCTGTGTTCTATATTAGGGTGGGTCACCCTTATCATTTAGGGGTATGAAAAATGGATGTTGGCCGATTCTGAGACCTACCCGATATGCACACAAAATTTCATACAAATCGGTTCAGCCGTTCCGGAGGAGTTTAACGGCAAACAATATGTGATCGCAGTCGGAGAAATTGTGTTTGGATGTATTCACTTTGTGAGTTTAGTCCCTACCCGCGCCTATAGATGTTAACACATCAAAGATACAAGGAGATTATTGTAAAAATATCGAACTCGATTAAATGGCCTACTACCTCGTCGTCATCGAGAGAATAAAAGAGAGGGATGTCGGCTCTAATTTCAGAGCAATAGATAAAAGTCTCTACCCCTCTCTTTACGTTTTCTCGATAACGACGAGGTAGTAGGTCATATCATCGACTTCGAGACCTTTATAATAACCTTCTCGTATTTGTTATTATTGACGGATAAAAATAAAAGAGAATGCGTATTTTCGTTTGATGCAGCCAACACAAAACCTAATTTAGCTGTGATTAGTATCAATGAAACACTATTTAAACTTAGTTTGCTGCATGCGTTGCTTTAGGTTGCTTATCGCTCTCTCGCCTATCTGTTTTCTATCAATTTCCTACATTATAATCGATCAACTGTGCCATGGAAACCCCCTGCTCTTACCTATTACTCTAGGTATCTGTTCAAGGCTTCCTTTAGTTTTTCCAGCTTTACTCTCTGTACCCTTATTTCATGTCCCTTCAAGAAGCATATCTATTCTTAAAGTTACACTGCAACGTACTAAGTTTGCAATTAGTAGACCCTTCAGCCGCACTTTTATTGTTTCACTGATCTAACGCTTTTGATATCCTCTGTCCCGTGAACCATTGAAGACTGAATACATGAAACTAAAACGCAATACATCAGGCAAAATAGGAAGCACTTCATCTGCAATTTACACGCGCATTCAGGAATATTTATGACTCACTGACTGAGAGAATAATACAAAAATATATATACACACTTATACGATAGACTCTCTCATTGTCCCTCTCTTATTACCTTGATATAGAGAGAGCATAAACAGTGCAACAAACACAGCTTTATTTGTGCCAGAAATATAAATATATGTGGGTCGCAAACACATATATTATAACATATTAATCATTGTGTCTCAAACGGGGAATATTGAATACCAAACACAATGTGTTTGAGCACAAGTATATTATATTTGCGACAAGCTACAAACACACTATATATTTGCATCCAAACAACAAAAAAGACAGACTTTTCAACGTGTACAAGGGTAATATTTAAAAAATGTTGTTTCGACCAATGAAAATGCATGTCTGCATTGTACAAAGGCAACATTTTTCCCATGACATACTCCATATCATTTAGTACTGTGAAATGAAAACAGGATGAATGTTATTAAGAGAAAACTGTAGTCGCAAAATTTTACTTTGCTAGGTAGTTCCCCCATCTCCCCCTAATTCCTTTGCATATTTCGTTACAACGACAACAACAAAAATTTAAAATAACTTTAAACCATTTTTTCCTTCTTTCAAATTTGTATTGTATAATAAATAATCTCCCAACGCTTTGAAAGCCAATCACGTATCATTTCCATTGTCTCTTTAATGAAAAGGAGTGGGAAAATACTAATTTTCTTTAATAAAAATCAATTGAAATGTTTGCAATGCATTCAATTGCAATGCCTGACAAAACAAAAATATTGTTAAATCTGTAGACTTATATTTGTATATTTTTTTTTTTACTAATAATAACAAAATAATAATACAATTTATATGGAGAAAATAATGTATTCAAAGTTATGCAATATAATAATGACTGCGTTGAAGTCTAAAAAGCCAAACGATGATGTTAGTTTGACCTTGAGTGGAGGAAGAAACCTCATAAGAAGTTCAATACACAATTGCGCAACATACTCATGTTGGATGTAAGGAAAAACAAAAGACTTAAGACACAAGCATCATGCGTCATTCGGTCTGTGAGTTAAGTCTGTTGCTGAGATGTTATGGGACTTCATGTGGTGGAGGTGGTTTCATTAGCAAACAGCACTATCATGCGATAGTTAAGAAATCATTATTACTTTACTTATGTTTGTTTGTATTTTGTATAGGTTTTGACAAGTTATTTCTGTTTTATGCCAGTCACTACCAGTCTATCTCTGTGGCAGAGATAAAGTTTATTGAACCAAATTTGTAAAACATTAAAGGTGGCAGAAAAGTGCAAATGTTAATAAACAAATTAAATGAATATAAACATTTTGCATGATTTGACATGGTTTGCACTTCCACACCTCATTGTCACCGTGTAGTGTTTTGTGGTTAATTGCAGTCAAATGCCAAAACTATTTATCAATACTAACTAAGACACTTGTAAGTTTTTCGGGTGAAAACAACTAACAAGTATGTCCACCAGTTTTCGCAAACTATTCGGCCAAGTATACAGTGGTCGGCAAATTAGTGGAAGTTTGTTCAAAGATTATTGTTTTTTGTTATGATCGCAAACTTAAAATGTAGATGGACATATTCAGGACCCAACCAACACGAACGAAAATCGAAATGCATTTTCATACTAGCAGCAATAATAAGTTGGATGCGTGAAATAGGAATTGAGATGAGTTCTCTCGTAACTTTCATTTATATTTGCAAAACACACCTACTTTAACATTGTGTGCTGAAATAAAATTGATTTTGTTGGAAAACTTTAAATTATATTTCGTTACCCTCTGTACGATATGTGTAGGTAAATTGTGTACACACAAATATTGTCACGAAACGCTTTGTCAAAGTTAATTGTCAAATGCTGTAACACATTGTAATTAATTATTACATGCAGTGTCACACACTCTACGGCTACGGATTAATATGAATACATGGATTTTCTATTTGAACTTTGTGCACAACGATCATTATTATGTTGTTTAAAAAATATGATATTTTTCGGCTCAAATGATTGATAAATGTAAACGGTTTTTCCCTCATATCCAAACTATGATTACACATTTGCGTCAGTCGAATCTATAGTGAATGTGGTGTGTGTGCGACTATTGCTTATGACAATGTCGTTTCGTACACCTCTTCTGACCAATTGTTAACTGCGTTAGTAGCTGGCGCCTAATAAAGTAGCCACTAACGTACATAATCCAGGGGAAAGTCATTTAATGCATAATCGTTCGATATCACTGTGTGTAATTTTTTAAGTCATGGCAAAATAACCATATACGGACACCACTACGTGATAAAAGACTAAAAAAAAAGACCCGTGTCTCCCAATTTTTCCCAAAGTCATGCACTTTTTTTTTTATGGGCCGCCAAAGATTTGGGGCCTCGGTATCATTTTCGTAAAATGTGATCATTTTCTCAGGCTCATATCTTGCAAACCGTTCAGAATTTCGATTTACTCTCTGAGGCAAAGTTGTAGCTCTTGTCAATTGCGAATATATAAAATCAAAAAAACTTCACCTTCCAGATCAAAATCGCAAAAAACTTAAAAAAAGTCGATTATCGCAGCGACTTGCAATATTTTTGACAGCTTTTTTAAAGCAAAGAAAACTCACACATGCGTTGCGTGTGCTGAGCTTACTGCATTGCCTGTGCTGCTGCTGTCGGTGCATGATCGCTTGATACCCAAGCGCTACCTAAACGGTGTTAACCCTTGGACAAACACATGGTTCTGGCCAGGCATATTTAATTTTTTGCTACCTATGGACCTGAACAGGAGAAAAAGGTAAAAAAATGAAATTAAAAAATTTTCGGCAAATTTTTCACTTTTGCGTGCTACCTAAACAGTGTTAAGAATCATCTGTAGGAAGTTTATATGTTCTAGAAATTTGTTTATTGAGATCTTAGGTAAATTTTTGTAGTTGATTGTTTCCTTGAATTTTGCACGGTTTGCTACCTATGGACCTGAACACGGGAAAAAAGGTAAAAAAAAATCGAATTTTTTTAAGTTTTTTGCGAATTTGATCTGGAAGGTGAAGTTTTTTTGATTTTGTATGTTCGCAATTTTTGTTCTTTATGACAAGAGCTACAACTTTGCCTCAGAGAGTAAATCGAAATTCTGCAAGATATGAGCCTGAGAAAATGATCACATTTTACGAAAATGATACCGAGGCCCCAAATCTTTGGCGGCCCATAAAAAAAAAGTGCATGACTTTGGGAAAAATTGGGAGACACGGGTCTTTTTTTTAGTCTTTTATCACGTAGTGGTGTCCGTATATGGTTATTTTTTTTCGTGTTGCACTGTGTATTAAAATTTATGGTTCATAATCAGGATACAGAAACAATTTTAAATCATTTGCATTGAACAAATCCTTATTGTCCACTGAAATTTTGTTTGATTTTCCACCTATAAAAAAAAAAATAATATTTACTATTAATTAAAAAATCAATAATCCATTAAATGAGTGAAAAACTCAATTCACTTAATAAACAAAATAGGATATTGTAACAAACAAAATTATTAACTACGATTTGAATCGGAATTGAGTATTTTCGATCGATGCAGACAATATGAAACATAATGTAGCTGTCGTTGGTATCAACCAAAAGCTATTCAAATTTAAATTGCTGCATGGTTTGCTTTCTTACCATGGCACTTGCCAACCGCCAATACATATGTATTTTGTTTTTGGTCTTCGTTGTCTACTTTTGTTGTTGGTATACATTTGTGGTGAATTGGAAAGAAGGCAAGTGCACAACCAGAACAAAATGTCTGTTGTTGTTGCCCACTATTACAACAACGTCTTCTGCTTCTGCCATGGATTTGTACCATGGTTGCCGTGAAACAAATTTATAGTTTTTGTTCATAGTTTGTGTCTTCGCTGATAGAACCAAACACAGGCAATATAAATACAAGCATTAAGCAAAATTCATCCGATTATTTAAAATCGATTCGTTTAGCTTCGGAAAAATGTATGTCGCTTACGATCAAATCAAATATTATTTGTTTCTTTACTTCCAACACTTCGTTTGATATGTTCGTGACGATGATACTTGATGATACTCTTTAGTACCTACCCATTAGTTTCACCATACCGTTTGGTAAACGTTCATCACCCATTCACCAAGCCGATGTGCTTGGGTTACTGATGGGAGGTAACTACACGGAAAAAACTGATTTGGTAACATCTAATAATTACAATTGTATGAATGAAATTTCTACAATTCAGATATTCATTTCTTTAAATTGAAGAAATCAAAATACTCTATTTTTTAGATAATCAAATTCAAATTATTTGATTTTGCAAGAAAATGTTTTAGCGTAATCAGCTAAATGTTTTGAAAATTTTAGGAATTAATAGAACAATTTACCAAGTTTCTTTAGTACTGAGAAAATTTTTTTCTTAAAGCCAGAAATATATAATTTTAAATAAATAATTTTAATTTTTGTTATTCATTGCATTTTCAAAATTTATGAATAATATTTCTAATTATAACACAGTGCAACACGAAGAAACATAACCAAATACGGATACCACTACGTGATAAAAGACCAAAAAAAAAAAGACCCCTGTCTCCCAGTTTTGCCGAAAGTCCTCCAGGTTTTTTTTATGGGCCCCCAAAGAAGTGGGGCCTCGGTGTCATTTTTGCAAAAAAGTGATAATTTTCTCAAGCTCATATCTTGCAAACCGTTCGGAATTTTGACTTACTCTCTGAGGCAAAGTTGTAGCTCAAAATTTGTAAACATAGAAAATCAAAAAAAACTTCATCTTCAAGGTCAAAATCGCGAAATACTTTAAAAAATGAGCCAAAAATCGCCCAAAAAGCGTTTTTTTTTTATTTTCGGCTTTTACGAACAAATTTACTGTATGAAAAATGCGCCAATATTCTTTGGCCTGATGGGGCTTACCACGCTGATTAAAAGCCGAAAGTTTTTTTAAGGAGGCCGATCCAACTTCTTGAGATATAGACCTTTACACCTTGAGTATATAATCGCTTATAGCTCACCCATTTCTTATCCGATCTGGTTGCGCTACGTATCATTGAGAAGACCTTTGAAAACGCTATAAATCTGTGTATAAATATGTTAATTTTTATTGACTCGTTGGGGCAAATTAAAAAAAAACAGGTTTTCTCAAAAAGAAGCCCTAGTAAACTTATTTCTTCCTAGACTCAGTAGCAGACAACACTTCAAGCTTTTTTTTAAGGTATAATACTCCGCATTAACCCTTCTAAGACCGGAGATAGTGAGGGTTTTCTAACCAAAGTACTTTCTGGGAGCCAAAATTTCGCTTAAAACAATTGAAGTGTAAGAAAATAAGCGATTTCTTAAAAAAAATTTTGATTTACAAACCTTTGGACACCTTAAAATCTGAATCAGAGTCAGATTCGGACGATTCGGACGACGATTTGGATCCACAACTTAAGAGAGTGCGATTTGCAAGTCCAGGGCCATCAACATTATAAACATAATACGAATATTTTTTTTTATAATTTTTGTAATAGATATCATAGTATTGTAGTGCCATCCCTGCTGAGACTACTAATCCCTACAACACTGAATCATTATTACTAAATATCCATGCTACTACTCTTTGTTCCAACCCTAACTCTAAATGTCAACCCATACCACCTAAGGACTAAGAATAATAAAATCAGTAATAGTATAACAATGAAACCTGCAACATGCCTCTTCACTTACGGGAGAAGGCTTTATAGTATCTCAATGTTGAAGTAAAGAAAAAGCAAATGAAATTAAAAAATGTTCGGGAAATTTTTCACTTTTGCGGCTATTTAAGGGCTACTTACCTAAACAGTGTTAAGAATCATTCCTAGGAAGTTCATATGTTCTAGAAAGTTGTTTATTGAGATCTTCGGATCATTCTTGTAGTTAATTGTTTCCATAAATTTTGAACGGTTTGCTACTTATGGACCTGAACAGGGGAAAAAAGGTAAAAAAATTAATTTTTTAAAGTTTTTTGCGATTTTGACTTTGAAGATGAAGTTTTATTTTATTTTATATTTTTACAATTTTTGTTCTTTATGACAAGAGCTACAACTTTGCCTCAGAGAGTAAATCAAAATTCCGAACCTTTTGCGAGATATGAGCTTGAGAAAATGATCACTTTTTTGCAAAAATGACACCGAGGCCCCACTTTTTGGGGCACATGAAAAAAACCTGGTGGACTTTAGGCAGAACTGGGAGACAGGGGTCTTTTTTTTGGTCTTTTATCACGTAGTGGTGTCCGTATATTTTGCCATGACTTAAAAAATTACACACTGTGTAATTCGTCAATAAATACATAAAATTAATTAAAGCAAGGAATGTTTTTGTTGAATTAAAGATTTGTAATATTTAGAAATGTTTTTTGAAATTTTTGATTAATGTGTGAGAAATTCATACTACAAGCTTAAAAGGTCAGAAACAGTTTCCTAATTGAAAAATGGTTGGGTTTTGTTGGAATAATAGACAATTCAGTTGAACACACTCACTGGTATGTCTAGTTTGGAACTCCTTGACAAGTTCATCATCAACTACTGTGCCTTAATTGATACCATCGGTTAATTATCAGTTGTATATAAAGTATACACATTGAATTATGCAGTTACATATGCGAATTAGTAACGATCCCTAAGTATCATCAAAAACAAAATTCTCTGGTAGCCTATGACGTCATAAAGAGCTCATCAGAATGAAGAGTGTGTTTTGAAAAATCTTATAATTAGTGATAAAATTTAAACATATATGATCTGGTTAAAAATTCTAAAGTTTGCATTGATTTTACTAAGTCATTAACGAAGTATTTTATTTGAACAAACTGTGAAACATTTAGATGATTTAGATGAAGCTAAAATGTTTGTCTTAAAACGACAACGAGACAACGATTACTCTATGAAACTTACTAGAGCGTTCAGAGTGGTTTCTGTAGATATGCCAAAGACGGTATAGAGTTTATATTTCACAGATAGCGAACTTGTCGCACAAGAATTAGAGAATTTGACTTTGAAAACCAGGCGAGGGCGTAGACGTATATGTTTGTATGTTTCCCAAATGTGGCTTTGTTACTTGAAAACTGCTGAAAACTAAAACGTGACAGACAATATTGAAACAGAAATGCAGCAAATCTTTAATTCATTAAAACAATGCTTGCAAACATGGTTCCTGCAATATGTTGCTGGGGCCGTAATTTCCAGCGCATATACTAGAGACCGAAATACCTGAAATGAACTAATTTGTATCTTTAGGTGTACCTTGTGAACTTATCATGCTTTTAACTGCTACATAAATCGCCGGATAGTATTCTCATTAGTAAAAAGGCAGGTACAGCCAAAAAAAAAAACATATCAGAATCAATAGATGAGCAATTTTTCTTCTCTGCTTCCTAATTAGAACCTACAATTTATCGGCCATTCGCAACATATATTCCTTGCGAACTCGTCAACGAAGAATATTAAAATTTGTTAGTTCCCTTGTTTACCAGTCGTACCCGCAGTTATTCCAATATTTACCTCCTTTTACTTGTGGCTCGAAGATGGAAAAGTAAAATTTCAATTTCTCAAGAAACATGACTTTGAATGACAGACTTTTATAGAGAGTAATAACATTTAGTTTGAAACTAGTTTTAAGATATCATCTTGAATTAAATCTATGTATAATCCTCAAGAAATCTTAGCCACTACCACATACTTAAATGCATACCTAAAAAAATATCGTGTACCTATTGTAAATTTCAAACTATAATTCAGGAAGATATTTAGCACACTCACACACCGGTGCAATCATGCATGACATGCATGCATGAAATTCATTCCATTAAAAGGCATCACCAAAACAAAGCTTCCTATTCCGCAGCCACAGTTAAAGTTTAAGTCAGAGCCAAAAAAAAACTAACGACTTGAAGCTTCGTTGTTGTTGGTAAAATGTCTAACAACTCTCCCTTTTTAATTGTCAAATTTATAAAACGTAAATTGTAAATGATTGTTTGCCTCTCCGTCCTTCCGTCTGTCTGTATACGTATATGTTAAATTTCACCCTTTTCCATTTAAATTTTAACAAGAGTCGTATCCACATTCACAGCCGTTCGACACGACACACTGCACTCTCTGGAACCAAACAGGCCCATATGTGCAAGTTGTATATAGGACCATCTAGCAACACGACGAGCGAATTGTATGCCTTTTGAAAGACATCTCAAATGAGCCACAATAGCGTCAACAACAACCGCGTCATCCCAAAATATAAATGACACAAAACAAACGAAACTTGTTTGTTTTCCTATTTGTGATACTGATCTAACGACACGATCTTATAACCAAAACAAGCGCCAGTAACCCACTTTTATGGCTTTACATTAAACAAGAAACAAATGTCGATCTATTCATATGTGTAATATGGTGCTCTCCATGCAAAAGATGTTTTTGATCATAAATAATTCTGCTACATTCTCATAAATCAGTTTCTGTATTGTACTAAATTCGCTCTTTTGTACTGATTCTTACCCGTTTTGTGGCTGCTACTTTTGTCACCAAAGTGACATCAAGTCCCTCAATATTCAGCGTGTCCATGTCACACATGTCGTTTCGTAGAATGTAATTGTCAATTCAGTTTTTGCTAACGCCATTACTGTAATGTATCGTTCAATGAGTTGTTTATTGACTTTTCTAGTCAGTGTATGAAAACTGTCACAAATAATTTATTTATCTAACAGTGTCGAATTCAATTGTCAGTGGCAATTGCCATTGACACGCACAGGTGTGGTGAATTACAATGGTCATTTACAGCATTACGTTAGCGTAAAACAATTGTTCATTCACCGAACTCGTTTACATATGATTTTAATACATACTTTAATACTTTACCTAAAGGGTCCGCCATCTAACGTTTTTTTTTTCAACTAGTGCTTATTTCGTGAATGGTAACACTTAGTTCATGTCGGATTTAAGAGATTATTAGTTTTATCCTTCCGCTGAACGAATATGGTTGTGTATACGCTTGAACAACGCTGGGAAATATTGCGACATTACTTTGAAAATCATGGTAATGTTGCAGAATGTGTGCGAAAATTGCGTACGGATTTTGGAAGAAGAGAAGCACCGTCAGCTCCGTATGTTCGTTATTTTGTGAAAAAAGTGAAAGAAACTGGCATCCTCATCGATAAACCAAAGCGTGAAAAGCCAAAAATAGTGCATACACCCGAGAATATTGCTGATGTGGCAGAAAGTGTGCGTGAAGCGTCATCAATATCAATTCACCGTCGTTCTCAACAATTGAACATTTCGGAGACATCATGGAGACGAATTTTGCATAAAGACCTTGGTATGAGGCCATACAAAGTCCAATTGGTTCAGGAGATGAAGCCAACTGACCATCCACTGCCTTTTCGCTTCGCTAAGTGTTACGCCGGCAAGCCAGAGACAATTGACGCTTTAAAGGACAATATTCGTGAAGCCATTGGCGAAATACAGCTGCACACAATCGATAATGTGCTTTTAAAATTGGACCGATCGTGTAGGCTAGTGCATGGCCAGCCGATGCAGCCATTTGAATGAAATTATTTTCCATTATTAACCGGAAGGATTGTACTTTCAAATAAAAAAAGAAATTTGAGAAAATATTCAGTAGTTTTTTTTTATAGCATTTTTAAAAAAAAAAGTTATTTGGCGGACCCGTTACTTATTCGGTATCTCATCTTACAAAACGAAGGCAACATATTTCGCCAACCAGTTCGATATTTTGCCTTATCTCTCCAGTTGGCAATACCCAGTGTAAGCAGGGACTTCGAAAACCCTTCGTGTTGGTTCTTCTTCACCCATTCTACTGACATGACCTAGTCAGTGCAATCGCGATATTTTGATCCGCTTAACTATGTCAATTTCGGGATATAGCTCATTCTGCTCATGGTTCATGCATCTCGCCTAGGGTCAAAATTTTTTTTGCTCAAGCTTTATTTTGAAAGCTTGTAGGGTAAAGTATTTTTGAGATTTTTTTCAGATTTTGCGGAAGAGGTTTAGAGGTCGCGCAAGTCGAATTTTCCCCCAAAATCGGGTACTCCGAACGTTTTTTTGAATTTTACTTAAAATTCGGTCAATGAACACGATTTTCTTAGTTAGTAAGTCAATACTTTTAAAGCGAAACGTCAAAACTTTTATTATATATGCATAAACCACAAGTTTTGGTAATGATTTTGATCAATAAGGTACCATGTATTAAATTTTTTCGTAAATTTTGGATACATTTTATTTTAAAAACCTAATAATATCATAAACTGTTTGCCATTTTTGCATCGGATTTGCTTTAAATTTCTATACAAATTTAAAATACTAATGATGCACTTTAAAAGATGGATAAATTCCAAGCAATTTTGCTAAAAAATATTTTGAATTTGCCATTACTGTTCCAGAGTTATGCCACTTTAAAACTCTTTACCCATTGTAGGAACCTAATAATATTATAAACTGTTAGTCATTTTTCATCGAATTTGCTTTAAACTTTGTATTCACGAAATAATCTACATCCGCTACATGCGCTAAGTAGCGCTAAGTAATGGGTAAAGAGTTTTGAAATGGCAGAACTCTGGAATAGTAACCACAAATTCAATTTTTTTTCTATAAAATTGCCTGGCATTTATTCGTCTTCTAAAGTGCATCATTAGTGTTTTAAATTTTCATAGAAATTTAAAGCAAATCCGATGCAAAAGTGGAAAACAGTTTATAATATTTTTAGGTTCATGCAAAGTGTAAAAAGTTTTAAAATGCTATAACTCTGGAACAGTAACTGCAAATTCAAAATTTGTTTCTACAAAATTGCTTCAAATTTATATATTTTAAATATTTTTTAAATTTTTATAGAAATTTTAAAAGTTATAAACCGTCATTTACAAAGTTTCTCCAAAATTTGCGCAAAAATTGAATACGTATTATGAAAATCGAAAAAGCAAATTTTTTTTGGACACCCTAATCTCGCCATTGTGTACTATAGAGCCATAAATTTTTCGGAGTATTTTCCCCTCCACATCTTCTACAGATGTTTCGTCTGCTTGCGATAAGGCCCAGGATACTGCGCCATAAAGCAAGACAGGTTGTATGAGAGTCTGGTATAGTTGGACTTTTGTTACTCGAGAGAGGGCTTTATCTCTAACATGCTTGCTTAGCCCAAAATAACATCTATTCGCAAGCACAATTCTCCGCTTGATCTCAAGGGTGACGTTGTTGTTTTTGTTTCTTGCAGATCCGAGGTAGTATATAAATTTGTCCACCACCTCGAAATTATAACGGTGATCAACGTTCATGCTTTGGTCTAATCGCGTGGGGGCCTGCTAGTTGAAACCATTCATTTTGTCTTGTCCTCATTTACTGTCAGACCCACTTTTGCAGACTCCTTCTCAATTCTCGAAAACACCGCAGTAACTTCTCCAATTGTGCTCCCAATGATATCTATATCATTAGCACACGCGAGCAGCATGTGACTTTTGCTGCTGATGGTTTTATTCATTTTGACTGCTGCTTTTGTAATAATGATCTCCATTAAGATGTTAAAGAGATCGCATGATAGTGTGTCGCCTTGCCTGCGGCATCGCTTAGTTTCGAAAGTTTCGGTAAGATCCTTAGCAACTTTCGCTGCGGATTTGGTGTTCGTCAGGGTCATCCTGCGAAGGAGTATGAGTTTTGCAGGAATACTTCGTAGAGTTTATCCCTTATCGGGCTAGCGAAGACCGCCTTATAAACGATAAATAGATGATAGGTGTCGGTTTGTTTTTCGGGTGTCTTCTCCAGTATTTGGCGTAGCGTGAAAATCTGGTGACTTGTCGATTTGCTAGGCCTAAAGCCACACTGGTATGGTCCAAACAGATCAGCGATAATTGGTTTTAGTCTTTCGCACATAATTCCTGACAGAACCTTATATGGTATGGATAAAAGTCTTCTTCCACGGTAGTTGGCACAGACACTAGGGTTACCTTTTTTAAATATGGGACATAGTACACTGAGACTCCAATCGCCAGGCATGCATTCATATAACCAAATTTTACTAATGAGCTGACGGGTGCACCATATCACCGCATCGCCGCCAGTCTTAAACAGCTATGCCGGTAATCCATTGGCTCCTGTGGCTTGTTCTTCTTAAGCCGGGCAATAGCTGTTCTGACCTCGTCTTGGTTAGGAGGTGGGCAATCGACGTCGTCGCCCAAATTATGATCCATTGTCTTATCGTCATTGGATATTGCGGGTAACAGTAGCGCGAAGAAATAATCTCTCCATACTCCCAATATGCTCTGCACATCAGAGATCACATTTTTGTCCTTGTCTTTACAGAAGGGGCCCTGAACTATGTCTATTAGTTCCGTTTTTGACTTTTTGCTAGAATTTTCGGCCTTCGTTCTTCCTTCTGTATGTCTCAATTTTCTCACTCTCGTGCTTTCTCCACTGCCGTTTCTTACGCCTACAGAGACGGTTTACCTCCCCTCTTTTCTCCCTATATTGCTCAGTCACAGTTTGCGTTGCAATTGACTGAAGTATTGCCATGCGTCCAGCGTTTTTTCCACCATTTGCAATGCGACACTCTTCAGTGTACCATGATTTATTGCGAAACCAATTGCGGTCCCTGCGGCAGTTTTTATAGAATCGAAAGTGGGTTTCCACTGCGCTTCAGGATCGTCATCGGGAGGGGGTGGGTTCTGTGCCAAAAGTTGCAAAAGCTTCCTTGAGTAGGCTGTGGCTACCTCTGGTATTTGCAGCTTTCAGATGTCTAGCTCTCTTTGCGTCTGGTTTCTGGTTATCGCAGTTTCTTTTTCTTGTGCAGCCATGTCCTGTCCATCCCATTTCCTGGATAGCGGTAATGTCAGCCTTATAACTTTCGAGGACATCTGCCAGTTGGATACTTGCACCGGATCTATATAGAGTTCTTACATTCCAAGTGCATATCCGTAAATCGTGGTCCTTATAACGTTTGCGGAGGTTGTCAACAAATAGGGATTGTTTATGTTTTCTTTTTCGTTTCAGTATATTCTCTGTCATTATGGACGGATGCGGGAGGCAAACCCAGTCTACCGGGTCTTTGCATTTTACCTACTGCCAGGATATTTGATTGCAGCCGCCCTTTATGGATCAGACCTGGATTTTGTTCTTTTGGTTTTTTAACCGCCGTTGGCCCATATGTTTGGCTCATCCGCCTTCTAAGGACAAAATAATATGCCTGATAGCTTGATGAGCTTCAGTGACATCAGTCACCAACTAAAGCTGAGACATATCAGTGATCGCATGACCAATCAGGCTGCTCATTTGTTTCGCCTTCTCACTCCAGGTAGCTAACGGTGGTTTCCGATAAAGCCATTGCCTAGGGCGTACTGCGTGGAAATAGTTAATTGCATGGATTGCCCAATGGACGAATCATTTCTGGCCATTCCCAAGAGATGGCTATCAGAAACGTTCCACCTACGCGGACAGTCGTATGTCCCAGATATAAGAATTACTCTATGACTTTAACAGCAATAATAGTATGGAATCACCTATACACAAATATTATTGTGCCTACAATTTGTTTAAATACCATTAGTATTTGTAGTTCTTGTACTCTACAATAGATTTAATGTGGATTTACAGGAGTTAAAATGATACTTTAAATCGTACAAGCAGGATGTGTTTGATAATTTCAAGAAAGTTTACCCGGTTGTATGTGCCTGGAAACCTCGAGATGGATTCTATCTAACACGCGAGCTTTAAAAAAAAATGGTGAACTTTGTATTGGAGCTATCAGAATATGAGCCCACTACGCTCATTTAAAATTAGTGTTTTGTTGGCCAGCGCGTTCCCCAGATTTGTCAACACCCGACATTTCTATTTGAAAGAGCGAGTATATGTGAACAATCCCGAGACAATGCTTCAACTCACAGCCAGCATTGTTGCAGAAATTCGTACGCTGCAGCTACAAATTTTGAAACATGTTATGGAAAATGCTGGTAAAATAGCCCTTCATTGCGAAGCTGACAACGGGGGTTATTTAAACAGCATTATTTTCCATGGCGGCATGAAAAATCGCCCAAAACGAAATTGCCCAAACAAAAAATAAAAATCGGAATCGCCAAAAATGAATGACAAATGACCCAAAATAAATAAAGAAATACAGTGAATTCCCGATTTTACGAACTCTCGGTTTAACGAATTCGCGATTTAACGAACAGGACAATTTTTACATTAGGTACTGTGTATAACGAATAAAACTTCAATTTACTACTCGATTTAATGAAAAAATAAAAAATTCGAACAACTTATATAAATACACATCGTTGCCTTAATTTAGAAAGGACGTATGTATATAACCATTTTTTGAAATAGCGTTTTTATATATTCTAAAAATAAAACTTACTAAAAAAAATAAAAATATTATACGTATTTACAAATAGGGAGAGTGTTAGTGTATTATCAATTAAATATGGTTTAGCCCTATCTACAATATGCACTATCCTAAAAAGTAGGCAACAAATGTTGAATAATATGGAGAAAACAAATTTTGATAGTAAACATCGAAGTGCAATGAAAGATGGAGGGTTTTCAATAATGGAAAATAAACTGTTTCAGTGGTTCCAAATGCAATGCAAACATCGCGTCCGGACTAGTGGCGAAATATTAAAATCAAAGGCAAGGATTATAATTGAAATTTTAATGTCGGTAATGTGTGGCTTACTCGATTTAAAAAGAGATATGGAATTAGATTACTTAAGCAATGTAGTGAAAAATTATCTTCAAGCGAGGAGTTAGTAGAACCTTTTCAAAGGAGTAGTAGAATTCAGCAGAACCTACATGAGGAGACAATTTTTAATGCGGATGAGACCGGGTTATTTTGGAAGCTCCTTCCTGACAGAGCTTATGCACATGCAGAGGAAAGGAGTACCGCTGGTCGGAAAGTGGAAAAAGAATAACTATGCTTTTTTTATTTAAATCGTGTTGTGAATATGGATGATCAAAATGAGCACTTTCGTTATATTTTACTCTTTTATTTCCTAAACGGCAAAAACGACGCGGAAGCACACCAGGATATATGCCACGTTAATGGTTTGGGTGCTTTAAGCAAATGCACATACCAAAGTTGGGTTCAACAATTTCGTTCTGGAAATTTCACAATCAAAAATGACCACAGGAGCGGTATGAGAAATTAGGCTGATGAGGACAAAATCAAAGCTGTTATTGAATCTGACCGCCACGTTTTCTTTTCGAGATAAATCTGCTTGAACTTGTCAAAAGCTTGATATTTGGGTTCCGCGCGAGCTTAAGGAAATCCACAAAGTGGATAAGCAATTGCGAATTATTGTTCAAACGCAACAAAACTGATCCATTTTGGAACCGCATTGTCACTAGAGATGAAAAATGGATTCTCTACTACAATATCAATACAGCAAAATCCTGCTCCAAGAACCGTGAGCGCGCTTAAACTTCATCAAAGGCTGAACTGCACCAAAAAGAGGTTGTGTTGTCTATTTGGTGGGAAACTAAGAGAGTAATTTATTTTGAACTGCTTTCAAATCCCAAATTCTAACGCCTATTGTCACCAATTTACGAACCTTGATGTGGCACTGAAAGAAGCACGACCTGAATTGGTAAATAGCAAATGCCTTATTTACCATCACGGCAAGCATACGCCTCACATATCTTGAAGACTCGGCAAAAAATATTGGAGCTTGGATGGAGCCATCTTACAGTCCTGACCAGATCTTTTTGAAAGGGGAATCCTTCAATACAGAAGAGTACGTACAAACCGTGTTGTATATTTGTGGGATGAACCAGTCATTCCATGAATCTGGGATCAAAAAGATGCCTGAACGATGGCAGAAGGTCATTGAATAAAATGCCAACTCATTATAGATTAAAATTAATTATTTGAATAAAATAATTAAAAATTACTTTCAACAAAAAAACACCGAATCTATTTTTAGCCAACCCTATAAAAAGTTTGATGTACGTAGTATGTATTCAGTGGGGACACGAAAATAATACCGATGTCTCCAAAACATTAATTTAACTTAATGTCTCCAAGACATTAATTTTACGATGAAGCAATTGAAAAAAGTTTAAAATATCGCAAAAACAAACAAGTTTTTTTTAAATAATTACTGCTTTGTCTTTAATTTTTTTAAATAATTACTTTTCCCATTAATTATTTTATAAAACCCATTTTTTAGTAATAAGATACAATAATGTTATTATACGAATAAATATTTTATTGTTTAGTACTCGATTTAACGAATTTTTCGATTTAACGAACAGGTCTGACAATCAATTGTGCGTTAAATCGGGAATCCACTGTATAACCCAAAAATTAATGAAAAACGACCCAGGCGAAGTGTGATAAATATGCCCATAATAATGGTCAATTTTTCATATGAAAAATCGTCCCCTCCGGTGCAAAAAATAGAAAGTATGTGAATGGAAATTCCATTTCCCATTTCTGTAGCCAGATCCTGTGGAAATTTCAACTGCTATTCCAGCTGTACATATTAGATCTTCGAAAATATCTTCGTACGGTTTTAATTCCGTACACATGTAATTTTTTGAGAAAAACATTCCCAACCATTATAAAAGTGACTCCCAAAAATCACGCGATTTGTTCGAAATAATTTTTCATGTTTTGTTTTAGCGAGCGCCGCTAAAGGAAAATTACTTTTAAATTATCATGCTATTCTTCTTCAAAATAATTCAATATAGTGTTGAAGTCACCGCCGCAGTCAAAAATTCCGAAATAATTCTAATAATAATTCTTTCGTAGTGTATTGCAGCAAGTGCCGTAAGCGAGAATTTATTTATCCAAAATCGCTCGAATTTTTCGAAATATTTTTTCATATGTATTTAAATAACGGTTGCGTGCAGTCTTGCTTCACTTGCAATGTCAATTTTAGTTAAAATAAGAAAACGAAAACTCGTCTACAAATTTCGTCCACAAATTTCCCAGTACATACTCGATCAGCTGTGTCATGGATACTCCCTGATATCAACACAGAATTAAAATTGTTTTTGTTCTTATTCACGAGAGAATAATAAACTGATTTAGATAATTTTTTTTTGTGTTGTTATTCAAATATATAAAATATAGAATAATATTTCCAAACATTTTCATCGCAAATAATCGAGCGATTTTATTAAAATAATTTGTAACGAGTTCATAATAATTTTCATTACATTTTTCGTGGGTCGTAGAAAGCGTAGCAGGTGGAAATTTCCTATATATTTATTAGTAAAGCATTTTAACAACAAAATGCAATGTACTTTTTTAGTAAGGCAGTTTTATACTCCAGACTACCTATATTCTGTTACTCTAAAGTAAAGTAAATTTTAGATAGCATAATCGACAATCGTATATTGTGCAATTTTCCGTATCCTGTTTTTTTAGAAATTTTGGACTGTTTTTCATTTTACTGTTTTTGGTATTAATGAAACAACGTCCAAAAAAATTACATGAGGTGTCAGGGGACACCCGGCTGGAACGCAGTTCCTTTCGCTATATATTATGTACTAGTTAGTTCCAAAACGCCTAACACGGCCGTTGAAAAATAGGATAATTGAAATGGATCTTTAAAAAAATATACTTTTTGTAAAATGATAAACTTTTTTTAAGAAACATTTTTCTCTGTTCAATTAGTTTGGCTTGAGGTCGTAAAATGAAAATATGAATATAAAATTTGTTTTGATGTGTTAACATCTATATCCACGGGTAGGGCGATCTATCAAAGTGAACACATGCAAACCACACACGCGTTAGCATCACACACGTGGTTGTTGTACAACAAAAGTCTCTTCCTGAAGATAAGTATGATGGTATTGATGTAGCGGCAGCGAACAAACAAACAAGCTGGTCGTCGTCGCCAAAGAATATTGAATAGTATAGTGTGGAATAGAAACATTGATGCCTTTTGAAACATTTATGCTTTTTGTATTGTCTTATTTAATAGCATTGTCGAATGGGTGCATTCATATTGAAATATTCTATAAAGTGAATAAGAGTCGTTTATGTTCTTTTACTCAAACTCTCTAAATGAGAGCGGAAAAAGGGTGCAATAAATTCTCTATACTATTCATGGTAGATATATAAAGGTAGATGCAGTACGACAGCAAATACAATAAGCCAAAAACAACAGGCATTTTGTTTTTGCTCAGTGCCTGTATTGGGTCAACTCAGCTGATGGAAAAATAATGAACTTGTATATAAATTTGGAAAAAGTGCCATTTACAAAATGCGTGTGTTTTATTTGATATTTTGAAACTGCTTAAATATGATGTTTCTATGTGGCTTTTACGGAGAAAACATTTCAAAAACAGCAATTTTAGGCGAACGGTGGTTCTATACAAACAAAAATAAACAAATTTTGACACAAGAGAAAAACTCACTCCAGAAAAAAGTTCAAATCAGCTGAGCTAGTGCTTCTACCATTTGTTTGTATCATGATACAATCCCATTCTTTTTGTCGTCGCTCAGTTTATGACGAAAAAAAAACAATTATTTTAGTCAAGGGGTACCGATGAGACAGCTGTTCAAGTTAGTACTTGGAGAACAAATAGAGAATGTGCTATCAAAGAAGACTCGTTGATAGGGACTGGGTTGCGTGGTATGATTATCAAACTTCTGCTGCCGAGTGTCAAGTAAAAAGTACAAAACACATCAACTGGGTGTCAACTAAATCGATTAAAAAAAGGGATATTCAGTGAAAAAAATCAAATTGTAATGAAGTGTTAGAGTAAAGTTATTTGTGTAGATCCCAATTAACGAAAATTGTTAAAATTAAAGATTACTCTCATTCTCTATATGTTTTAATCGTAGGTCTCGGAACTCGTTAGTACAAAAAGTAACTAGTGCACACTCTTATAGTATTACTCTGTGATTTTAGTGAACCAAATATTGGTTTTATTCAGTTGTATGCCGGCATTCAAACAAGTAAGTCGCTGTCGCTCTGTTTATGACAAAACAAAAACAATTATTTCAGTGATCTAAATATTGCTTTATTAATTTTAACAATATTACATCTAATGTTGATGCGGATTTAAGAAAAATATCCAATGAGTGTTCGAACTCACGGGCGATGTGTTAACAACTTTTTGTTACACGGTACCTGTTCGATTTCTATGAACACATTAGTAAATATAAAAAACAGCGTTCAATCATATGATGCCGTTACATTTAAATAATAATACTTAAAATTATTTAAAGACCAGTGCAAGTATATGTGTCCTTATTTTCTTGCTTAATACTTTTTGTTTTATTCCCACAAAAAACAGAGCATGCAATTCATACGCTCCACCAGTTCACACAATTTTCGTTGCTCTCTTGCTCTCATTTTTATATCAATACGTATAATACGTCAGTATTCTCTTTGCTCTGAGACTGCTCCGCACCCACATTTTATTTATAATTTATAATAAAAAACGACCCGTAAAAACCATACTTCTGGCAACAAATTCTATTTATATGGCCACGCCCCTTTGTCCAATCCAGCCCATATTTGCAGCAGATCTTAGACTATATACACCTAACCAACATACCCAATTTTGTTCAAATACCGTTAACAGGAGCAGAAATAATGGATTTTGACGTAGAATACGTCTTACCTTACGGTATGAGGAGTCATGTCAGGTTTTTATTGTTGTAATCTTTATTTCATTGAATTTGAGGAAACGGCTAGATGAATTTTTTTTAAATTTTTTTTGTAGGTAAATGAAGATGTTATCTTTCGTTTGATATACATTTCATATTGGTTGATATATTTCTAGTATTTTAATTTCTCAAATGAAAATTGTTTAAACACATACACTCAAACATATGTGTGGTGTTTGGTTGAGTGTTTTTGGTTGCTCAACATTGCTTAGGAACATGTATCTAGTAAAAAGTGAAACGAACAGCAAGCTAATTTTGCTTGGCAACATGTATCTAGTAAAAAGTGAAACAAACAGTAAGCTAACGTAATAAAGCTTTTTTGCGAAAGCTTCAATAAAGCTGTTGTAACATTAATTTTGAATTGTAAAGCGTAAAGCTTTCACACAACGCTCGAATGCTAATGCGAAGACTCGATAAGGTAAACCTTTTTTAATATTAGGGCGGCCCTCTCAACATTCGCAGAACTTATTTCAATAAAAATATTTATTAAAATACATAAATTAAATTAAGCTTAAAAAAATTGAACATAATATTTTTTTTTTTAAACGGACTTGAATCAAATGCCGTTGTCCTCCGAAACTGCTGAACCGATCTCCGAATCGGCCAACATCTATTTTTCATACCCCTAATTGATAAGGGTGACGCACCCCTATATAGAACACAGATTTGTCCGACTGCGAAACACAGATTGTCAGACTGCGAAAAAATACACACACTGATGTAGCGGCAGGGAACAGTTGTCTTGTGTGGGTGCGGGGCACTCTCAGAGCAAAGAGAATAACGACGCGGTTATACGTATATAAAAATGAGATAACAAGAGAGCAACGTAAATTGTGCGTAATGTGTAGCATATGTACGAACATAACAATCAGTGTTGCCAGTTTAGGGGATTTATCCCCAAATTGGGGATTTTTTTTTCAAAACAGGGGATTGTTTTTTTGGTGTGGGGATCTGGGATTTTTTGGGGATGAAAATTTAAGATGTATTAAAAGTGCTTCTTTTGTATCATTGTTTGAAAGTTTTGATCTGGTACTACCCCGCTTGTTCGGCAAGTATCAATTGTCTCTTTGTAAATAGTTTTATAACTAATCACTAACCGCGGTAGTTATTTTAGTATCACTAAATAATGCCTAAGAGCGATAATTGTCCACCCTGTGCATTATCAGTAGATAGTAAAATGGATTAACGAATTTAAAATTTGCGATCTAAGAAAAAACTTGTTGCGTTGGGAAAACAAATCAAACAAGGTCCCGTTATCCTTACGCTGGAATTCATACAGTTTTTGTTCTTTTGTTTATTTTGTCAGTCGTTTACTGAAACTGAAACGCAAAAGACTGGCAAGTGTCATAAAGTGCATTTAAGTGTTTTTAAATTAAAAATGCGTGTAATATGTTTATTTTTTTATCAAATAAAATCTAAAACAAAAAATTTTCAGAAAACATATGTTTTTAATCTAATAAATGGGCTACTAGTAATTATGTTTAAGTAACACTAGCTAAATATATCAATCGAAAGTACTAGTGAGTTGCGGCTAGTTACATAGGGGGCTTTTCAACGCCGAATAAATGGTCTATCCAGTTTCACCAGCTATTTAGTGGGTTAAAAAGGACCTGTGAATTTGAGTGCCGGTTTGGACTAGTGAAATAACGTGAAATTGGTAATGCAGAAGGTAGTCAATTGTACCCCTCCTATGACAGCGCCATGTTAAAGTAGACAGTCAAACACAAGTGAAGTAGATTGGACGGTAACTAGTACTGGATACTAATGCCTAGGTAAATTGATAGTGCGGCACTAGTAACGCGAACAAGCGGGTACCTAAATCAAAGCAAGCATACACACACAAATAGTATTTGCTTTTGCGTATGTGTGATTGCAAAAACAAAAAGAAGAAAGCATGGTAAAATGAGTAAGGTAAACTCGTTAGAGCAGCTGATTTCAACATATTTCTTGCTTAGGTGTTACTCTTATGTCAAATTCACATGCATTTTGTTTGTGTACTTTTTTGTTTACTTTTACAGTAGATACACACATGAAGAAAATTTGACAGATTATGGACACCAAAGAAAAACAAAATGCCTGCGTTTGTTGTAACAATTCCTAGTGCGTTTACCTTACTTATTTTACCATGGAAGAAAGTTAATGTGGCAAATCTATACTGTTTTGTTTTGCGTTGCGAGTAAACACTTGCAAATCGTTATTGCTAAATGTTGTCAGCAAAATATGTATACACTTGTCCATATACTAATTACTATACAAGACTTAACAGTTCTCTCAGGAAATTTATGACATTTGGTCTGGTGTGATATTTACGTTGGATGTTGAAAAGAATTGCTTTACTATTACCAGATAGAGGCAATGGTTCAAAGCAACGAACAAAATAACAGCAACGGCATTTCGTTTTGTGAGTTAAAATTATTGTGTTAAATACAACACAAATTTATGCTAAAAATAACAGTCAATAAAAAAGTGTAAAAAATATTTAAATTTCACAGTTTTTCACCAAAACGACATAAAAAATTAAAGTCAGAAGTTATTGTAATTCCATCTGGTGTATGCCACTTTTCGTCACACATCTCTCTATCACACCGACCGCATCACGAAGAGTGTGAAAGGAAACGTCAGATGAATCAAATATTCTCTCTAGTAAGATTTACTCTATGCACTTGTCAGTCTCTGAAAATATCACAATGTTTTACTGGCAATGCTGTACGTGATGACAACAATAAAACAAGTAACAAACATTTTTCATATTTGGCGTTGCTGAAAAGAATAGAAGCAGTGGAGAAGAAATAACGAGAAATACTAAAACTATGTACAAAACAAATAATGAAGTAGATGAATCTGAAGATTATGAGACTGAAGTATTTGATATACTAAGCCTTAATGACTTTTAACCAATGTCCAGATCAAAATCCTGATCTCATTATTATTAAATTAGTAATAATATAATATTTATAATTTAATAATAATATTATAATTTATTATGTTTAAATTTTTCAATATTTAAGTTTTCGTTTTGTTTGTTTTGTTAAACTGAATTCTAAAAAAAAATTTTATTTTATAACTTTCTAGAACTTTCTTTAAAACTATGGAGATTTTTCCGGGGATTTTAAATTTTTTTGGGGATTTTTGGGGATTAATAATAACAATTCGGGGATTTCGCATAAAGAAAAAACTGGCGACCCTGATATCAATGTATGTATGTACATATGTCAGTTGCTTTGCATTCTCTTTGTTTTTTGTGGGAAAAAAAGGTATTAAGCAAGAAAATAATGACACATGTGCTTCCACTGCTCTAAATAATTTTAAGTATTAATATTATTTAAATGTAACGTCATCATATGATTGAACGCTGTTTATTACTTTCCAATGTAACATTTACGAATGTGTTAACACATCGCCCGTGAGTTCGAACACTCATTGGATTTTGTTTAAACAGAGGTACTTTTTTTATTAAAAGGTAATGTTTTTTTAAGAAAAGGTAATATTTTTAAGAAGAATACTGTCTGTAAGAAAAAGCCATAGGAGTATGACTTTTTTTTACAACGAAGTACGATTATAACAAAGGATATTTTTTAAGAAAATATACTTATTTTCAGAAAGGAATATAAAAGGTATTATTTTATTTTTAAGAAAAGGAATTTTTGTAAGAAAATGTATTTTTTTTAAAGAAGTAGTTTTATTTGGAAGACAATGTTTTTTTTAAGAGATGGTTTTTTTTCATAATTGGTCCATTTTTCAAGTAGCGGTACATTTTTAAGGGTAGGTACTTATCTGAAGAAAAGTTATTGTTGTAAAAGGCAATTTGTTGTAAAAAAATTTACTTTTTTAAGAAAAGGTAGTTATTGTAAAAAAAATTACTTTGTTTAAGAAACGGCAGTTTTTTAAGAAAATTTATTTTTATAAGCGAAGCTACTTCTTTAATATAGGTTTTTTTTTGGGGAAAAGGTACTTTGTTTAAGAATATGAACAGGAATTTTTTTTTAAGAAATTTTTTTTTTTTTAAGAAAAGGCACTGATTTAAGAAAATATTCTTTTTTAAACTTCTTCCACTTTGGCTTTTCTAAATTTACTATTTATTTTCTAAATTTACTAATATTTAGAAAACTTCCCATTAAACAAGAAATTTCCCAACCTATGTTAGTCTAGACACAAACCAAAGCAACAGTGCCCAATATGGTTGATAATACTGGGTTGTAGCATAATAGTGTTAAAAAAAGTTGTTTAATTTTTTTTAATTTAGCCCCCATTCTGCAACGTACGATAAGGAACTTCGTTCCAAAAAGAAAATGTATCTAAAAAATGAGACATATTACCCAATTTTTGTGCGAATTTACATATGGAAAATATGTGGATATTTCTTGCACCCAATCTATACTTATGGGGGCGGGTATAACAACTAGATGTCTGCACGTGACTGAACTTACACGAACGTTCCCAAATAATCACGAGCATAAAAAAATTATCCCCCACCATAAATTTTCAAATCATCGGGACACGTCAAATTCGTGTGAAGCACGTGCCTCGGATAAAACAAAAACAAACCTATACGGTACATTTTTGTAAATTTTTTGCGATAGTGTTTAAGCAAATAGTAGTTACTTCGATGAGTACCGCATCAATATCAAGTTATAAGCACTAAAAAACTCTTCACCGACGCATTAACATTTGGAAGCAGTGTACAAGTGACATATTCAAAATAGGATGCTCATGGCAGATTGTGAGAAATGATTCCGCAAATCTCTAAGACCTGTAAGACGATATTTTTTTTTGGCACAGTAGGGTGATCAGACAGTCGCTCTCTTAGAACTCTAATAATAGAAACAAAAAATACAAATATTACACAGTATTGAAAAAAGAAATGCATCTAATAAATTTTAAACAACTCCAACATACAATGTTGCTACCATGCACAGTGTCTTGAGGCCAAATAAAATGTTGTCATGAAAAATTAGGCTAATAGTGATAATAAAATTTGTTAAGTTCTTCTTTAAAAATCACCCACGGTTTCCGAATTATCGATTCCGATATATTTTAGGAAAAGCCCCCTACACTGGGGATGTAAATTCAATGTAGTATACGAGCAGAAATTAAAGAGGTGAAACATACTTCAAATGACGATTCCTCTCTTAATTGGAAGATTTATTAAAAAAATCTAGATATAACGTGTTGGGCAATACACTTTGTAAACCTTTCATTTACACTTTGTATTGTAATATTGTTTTATATTCGGGCCTATTCCCGTTGGCGTTATCGTTTTAAAACGGAATAAAAACGACAGTTTGGCATCACCGTTGACGTTATCGACATGTATCGAAAATATATCGGTATTCTCCATTTTGAAAAGAATATAGAAACGATAAAGAAACATTATTTCTTTGTCGTCGCCATTGTTAGCATCGAAGCAGAAACGACTAGAAGCAAATAAATAAATATTAAAATAACGACAGTACGGCAATTTGAAATTTTAGTTTCCGAAATGGAAAACAATCCCGCATATGCTAAGGGTTTTCGGAAGGGCATAAAACCACTAAATTTCGAAGTTTTTTGGAACAATTTTGCAGAAAAATTAAATTCATTAGGACCTCCGGTCCGTGACGGAGATGGTTGACACAAGGTAAGTAAAGCCAAATATGTGGTAGTAAAATTAGTTACAATTTTAATAACAACTATTCATTTATATACAACTAAAATTTAAGGTATGGAAGGACTTGAAATTCAAGGTGAAAAAGAAGCTTGTAAACAACAAAACAGAAGCCAGAGCAACAGGAGGAGGCGCTTATAAACAGGTTCCTTTGTCATCATTAGAGGAAGCGGTGGCAAATTTATTGCAGTTTGAAAAACAAATAAACCCAAGAGGAAACGTTCTAGGTTTCGCCGAGCAAGAAGAAGTCCTGGTACTGCCAATCGAGGAAGAGGAAACACCCAACTTGCCTTCAAAAAGTGGAGAAAACGTAGATATAGCAACTACTTCCTTCGAAATTACTGTGAATGACGATATACCCACCGTATCAACAAGGGTTGGATCTTCAACAAATAATAAATCAAATGTAAAGGAGAGGATTACATTATTGAGGAAGCAAACCGAAGTAAAAGAAGAGCAATGCAGTCATTTGAAATGTATCAGTGGATATTTAAAACACGTCTCCCGTTATCACAGAAAGCGGTTGGAAGTAGAAGTAGAACGCCTGAAAATATATAAAAGAAGCAAACGCAGAGAAGATGAACTACTGAATCTTGATGTGGCAATAAAAAAGAAAAAAACTGGAATTAATGGAAAAGAAGCTACAAAATAATAATAATTAGTTTTATTGTATGTGAATTTTTATTTAGTTGTTTTAAGAAATGTTCTTTGTACTTTTGCTATATTGAAATGAGATATAAACGTTATAATGAGAAAGTGTTTTTAATTGCATCTCTTATTCTGGTAGCTTCTGCGCAATCTCCTCCGTCGTGATTTTCATTGCTGAATCATAGTGCAATTCACGTGTTCCAAGGAGGCATCGATCTCGAGATTTGAGCACACCAATTACTCGCTCTATAATATTTCGGGCCTTTGCATGAAGCGAATTATAATTGCTTTCTGCACTGTGTTCAGCCGCTGATCTGTAGGGTGTCATTAAAAATGGTTCCAACGGATACCCAGCATCTCCTAAAACTTAAAGCTGGAATCACAATGCAAGCAACAGTTTACTTCGAATCGTGATGTTTGTTCTAACAGGTGATACCAGTATTACGGCCAATGTATCAAGGCAACAATACAATATATTTTGTTTTCATGTCAAAGTTAACACAAATGTTTGTCAAGAGTAAAAGTAAGCCAGAAATTATAAAACCAAATACATTTGAATTTGATTCTTCATATAATGAACAGAAGGAAAAGCAAATCATCAATAACACAACCTCTATTAGTTGCATCATGATTCAAATGTCACAAATGTCACATCCAGGGTTGTATTTCGAATATTAAAAAATGTTAATGTATTTAAACATATTTGGTATTAAAAGATTCTACAGATAATATAACGTTTTATAATGCGTCTTTTAACACAAATGGGTTCAATTTTCATTGATGTTTATAAGTTTGAAAATGAAATTCGAAGTACAGCGCCATCTACCGCTTAATAGTACATTATTTATTCGAACAAATATGTTGCTGGAGTAGGAATAGATCAACTTCAGCGACAAATTGGAGTTACATTTTTGTAAAAAAAACGAAAGGCCATTATGTGAAATTCTGTGTGTGAGAACGAGATAGCATGAAAAACGAAATTGTCGCTTGCATTGTGAATGCGGCTTAAAGGTTAAACATTTTTATTTTTTTTTTTAAACTTTATACCAAGAATCCACGAATTACGGTCAACACCAGCGTAGTTTTCTAATAGAAACCTTCTTGCTCGGCTGGTATTCCAAATTAAGGAATCGTGGCCAGATCCTGGATGTCTGGCATCTACATACCTTATACGCTTCTTATGATCACAAATCTGAGTATAATAAAGAACGAAAAGTTATCAACTCAATTAATTGTTAGTGTTTAGATTCATTGCTAGTATGTACAATCATTGCATTTATGCTGACGAATCCCTTTCTGTTGTAGTACAAATGTTGAGAATTTTTGCAGGGACCAATTATTTTAATATGTGTTACGTCAACACACCCAATGATTCCAGGAAACCCTGTGCGTTCATAAAAAAATCGTTTGCACTCTATTGCTTCATCTTCAGACATTTCAAATTTAATCCAGTTATTGCAGATTGTAGTACTCATGGCGTTCAAAACTTCGGATAATATTTTATTAACCGTAGGTTGAGCCAACGACAAATTAAAGTCATTTGCAACGCTTAGTTGATATGATCCTTGCGCAAAGAATCGCAGAGCAGTTGCCAATTTTATTGTTGGCATAATTGCAGACTTTCGCGTATTGCATTTCAGTTTTGGACGGATTTGTTCCAGGACGTATTAAAAAGAACTGTTATTGAGCCTGAATGTGTTCACAAATCTTAATAAAACACATATACATATGACTGTATATTTAGAAATAATTTTATAAATTTAAATTGTCTTACATTGAATCTGGGATGGTAAAAATATTAACGTTTTGTGTTAACATCTTCCTATGTATATTTATCCTCTTTTTTGTTTCACCATCCTCACTTGAACTTGAAAAATAAAATTATGTACTCGCCATTCTTTGGGGTTTCGTTTAAAATAACAAACTGTTAAAAGTTTTCCAAAAATTTGAAAACTAACAGTACTACCATACTTTATTGAATTTTCAATGTCAAAAGTAACAGTGCTACCATACTTTATTCAATTTTATTTTTGTTTTCGATAACTTTTCTTCTTCGCTTCAATATATTTCAGGAATGCCAATTTAGGAACGAAGCGACTATAAAAACGACAGCGACAGAGAAACGACAATTAAAACGACAACGCCAACGGGAATAGGCCCGATTGTTATTTTGTTTAAACAAATAAAAGACATAAATTAATGTTATGTGGCTAGAAATAATACCCTGCGGAGTAGTGACCATTAAATTAAATTTTAACCACATGTTATACAATTTTCTACAAAGGGGCGTGACACGAATCAATATTCGCATAAGCTAAATTATTCTCTAAACAAATAAATCTACCACCAAATATCGTGTTCGTACCACAAAATAATGCAAGAAATTAGATAATCGGATATTAGGTAATCTATGGACGCTGCAACACATATGATTATAAAAATATTTCTGCGACCACGCCCACGTTTAGGATGTTACAATTTAAATACGTTTATACTATTACTTAAATCCATATGGGATATATCAAACCACTAACCATATAATATATACATAGATGTTGCATTTCATACCACGTTTTGTCGCCCATCAAACGAAGTCTAATGCGTACACGCAACCATATGGCATAGAGAGAAGAATAACAGAGCGTAGTTAACTGTGAGCATGGGACTCATTACAAAAGGAGAACATGGGACGCATTAGACTTCGTTTGATGGGCGACAAAACGTTGTATGAAATCAGGGGGTTTCTATGGCACAGCTGATCGAAAAGGTACTAGGGAAATGATTTAGAATCAGAGACCAAGCAAGACATTCCCTTTTATTCCAGTCAGTATTGATCCAACCAAAGAGTAAATTACAAAGGCAAATCGAACTCGATGAAATGATCTACTACCTCGTCGTCATCAAGAGAACACGAAGAGAGGCATAGCGGCTCTTTTTTATTTCTCTATGATGAAATGGAACATCTATATATTTAGTGATCAAACCGATAATTAACACATTCTCATACAATAAATAAAAGTCCGAAATTCTATAAAATAATCGGTGCAAGAATAATTCTTTTACAAGTTGGTTTTGTTCATGTAAGGCTAAATTGTTTCCTCTGTACCAGCTTTAAATATTTGTAACACCCAAGAGCGTGTTATCAGTTGGCATATTTCATGGAAATGTCAACCATTCGCGGACACTAACGTGCTTACAACTTATGTACGCACCGACAAAACATTTTTGTCCGAGTTTGCGGAACGGATCACATCAAGCGATAGGAACGAAACTGTTGCTGTAAGTTACTCCTAAAGTCAAGCCAGGGGGTTTCTATGACACAGCTGATCGACTATGAACTAGCAAATTGATTGAACACAGAGTTTACTTTATAGATGAGAGAGCGATAAGCAACCAGAAGCAAACTATGCAGCAAACTAAATTTAAATAGGGTTTGATTTATACTAATGACAGCTAAATTATGTTCTATTTTAGTTGCATCTAACGCATATTTCGGTCCGTTTTATGTCCAACAGCAACTCGAACTCGATGAAATGGCCTATTTCCTCGTCGTCAACGAAATATACACCGAGAGAACTAAATGTTTGAAACGAGGTTGCAGCAACGTAAATTCGGCATTTGTTGAGGCTACTACGATCGAATTTAGTCCCTATAATCGAAATTCGTTTGAAGGAACCTCGTTTCATTATTGATTCCGTTGTGACAACTGAATCTTAAATTTTATTCGTTCAGTCAACTAAATTTTCTAAAATTTTCGGTTGGAACAACCGAACTTGATATTAATTCGGATGCAACAACCGAAGTTGGTACTAAATTCGGTTGAAGTAACCGAATCTGGCATCAATTCTTTTGTAGTAACCGAATTTGGCATCAATTCGGTTGTAACTATCGAATTGGTATTAATTCGCTCGCAGTAACCGAATCTTGCCGTTATTCGGTTGGAACGACCGAATTTAGCATCAATTCGATTGCTGTAACCGAATTCCTCATGAATTCTGTAGGAACAATCGAATACATTATCAACTCGATTACCACAGCATAATTCCATGCATGTAATTAAAATCTGACGTTTCAAATTCTATGATCAAATATTAAGCGTGTTTTTTTTACGTCTCTAAAGTTAATTATAGCTTAATTTGTACGGGACAGCTAATCGATATTAAGTGGCATTTCAATTTCCCACTTAAATTTTAATTAATTATTTTAATTAATTATTTTCACCAAAAAAACTAATAGAATAAAATTTGAATAAATTCATATTTATTTGGCAAGAATGAATTGTAGTACATTTCCAATTCAAATGAATTTGGCAAAAGGAATTGAAACTCATTTCCAATACATTGCAATTGAATTGATTTCGAAATAGTTCAAATGAATTAGAAAAATGAACTCCCAACACATTTCCAATACATTTGAATTGAATGGATTTTGGGAATAACGACTAGTGTAAATAAATCTAGAGTAAACATTACTCTCGTTTTGTTATCCAACTGTTTTTTATATCAAACACAGCAAGCAGCTCGTTTTGCACATCATCTAGTTGAATTGATTCAAAAACAATTCAATTCAACTGAATTGTAATTCATTGTACCAAAATTGCAGTTCAATTTGCAAATAATTTTTAATTGGAAATGCATTGCAATTAATTTTTGCCAAAATAATTTGAATTGAGTAAAATTTCACTCCATTCCGTTTTTTTGCTGAAAAGAATTAATTCAAAATTTAGATAATTGCTAATGGATTGAAATCAAAAACGAATGACAGCTCTGTTGTGGCCCATATGTCCAGATACCTGAAGCTGCCGAGTGGTTGAAATTCAAATAGCAGTAGAGCCAAATTTGTTATTAATTTTTCGATTCGTGTTTTAATTCTTCTCGCTTTATGGCCTCCAGAGTAAATATTCTTCATAAATATCGTAATGTACTAAGTTTACAAATTTAAACCGGAGTAACTAATATGGTGTTTCCACTGTTTATTCTATTTCGTACACTGAAAGAAATAGCTTGATCACATTTATGAATTGGTTCCTCAATGTGATGAAACAAATCGTAATTTTCCAACCTAGCACACATTTCATTGAACTGATGAAGAATATTTCATCAATAGTTTACGTTTATTCAACGAAAATGCTACACTAAGTTCTTATAAATTTTTTTCAGTTTGATGTAAGTTTGTCATAAAGTTGAAGTAAATTTTTCACCATTTTGATGGGAATTGTTCACCGATTTGCTGTACATTTTCCATTAATTATGTGTACGGTTGTCATAAATTTGATGTAAGTTTGTCATCAATGAGGTGTAAATTGGTCATTGGTTTCTATTTAATATTTCAATTTCATATTTTGAATCGACTCCAAATACTTATTATGGAAAATTATTTCCAAATTCCAATGATGAATATTGTGGTAAAAAAATCCAATGAGCGTTCGAACTCACCGGCCTTTTTGTTACACGGTACCTGTTCGATTTCTATGAACACATTATTAATTGTTACATTGGAAAATAAAAAACAGAGTTCAATCATATGATGTCGTTACATTTAAATAATATTAATACTTAAAATTATTTAAAGACCAGTGCAAGCACATGTGTCATTAATTTCTTGCTTAATACTTTTTGTTTTATTCCCACAAAAAACAAAGAGAATACAAAGCAATAGACACATGAACATACATACATTGTTATGTTCGTACATACGCTACATAAGTTCACACAATTTTCGTTGCTCTCTTGCTATCTCATTTTTATATATGTATACTACGTCATTATTCTCTTTGCTCTGAGAGTGCTCCGCACCCACACAAGACAACTATTCGCTGCCGCAACATCAGTGTGTGTTATTTTTCGCAGTCTGACTATCTGTGTTTCGCAGTCGGCCAAATCTGTGTTCTATATAGGGGTGGGTCAGTCACCTTTATCACTTAGGGGTATGTTATCAGATTCGGAGACCTACCCGATATGCACACAAAATTTCATACAAATCGCTCCAGCTGTTTCGGAGGAGTTTAACGCCAAACAATCTGTGTGATCGCAGTCGGACAAACTGTGTTTGGATGTGTTCACTTTGTGAGTTTAGTCCCTATCCGCGCCTATAGATGTTATCACATCAAAAATCATCAATTCAATGACGCTGAAAAAGTTGAAGAAACGTACAATCGTCAAATTGAAAAACTTTTTCATTAAATTTGGCATCAATTCAATGAAGGACAATTGATGAACATTTATCATCGATTTGATGCAAAGATTTTCTTTCAGTGTAGGAATTTAAACAGTTGTGTTCGAATTTGCATATGGAAGATACTAACCGATATAAACAAAATTATGCCTGTAAGTTACCTCTAAAGGAAAGTCAATTTTTGCCATATGTTTCTAAGCGAGTTTTCAAAATAAAAAACCACAAATGGAACCTCTGGACATAGACACCACATGTTTAAAATCCCAGTGATCCGAAATACTCTCTGTCATATAATCATCTCGCATTGCTTCCACAATGTAGTTTTCCATCTTCTTGAGCCAATTTCATGGCACTGTGCTATCGGTGGTCGTACAATTTTGTCTACTGAGGAAAGTGTCACATTAACATGAATGCAATGAACTCTTAGCCAAGTTAAGAAAGAGCATAAATATCTATCACGCGTACGATTTTTCATTTCTGGCACATCCATTGAACATTTTTCATCTTGCAACAGCAAAAGTTGTTGGCCATTCAGTGTTGACCATTTGTTTTGGGGGCTTGTTGGAGTTTCGTTCATTATAAAGGAGAATGAATATCATCGACATTTTGGCAGAAACCCAACAACAACACTGAACAAAATACCGAAACAAAGAAATACCACAACAGTATCGTATTTGGACATAACGAAATTTTCACTTATTAAAATGAGTTTTCCCATTTAAGTCAGAATCAAGCGCTTTCATTTTCGTTCATTTCTTTCTTTCTTTTGCCTTTTCCTTGTCCACTCAAGCATTTTCGTTTTTAGTTTGGCAGCGGGGGAGGTGGACGCCACCTCCCATACAAAAATTGATGATTATTGGTAATAACAACAAATCATCTTGGTAATTGATCAGCAAGTAGTTTTCCGCCAGGTTTTCAGCTCATTTGCAATGTGAGCGCAATAGACGAAAGAAAGTGAAAATCAAACGTCATCTGATTAAATTATTAACTTTTTGTTTAGTTTTTTTTTATTTTCTTAAATGTTTCGTCCGGCAAGTCATCATTATTATTATCATCTTCGTCGCTGAACGTTTCTACTAGCCCAATGGTGAAGTCTTAGACGCTTTTCATTGCCAATATAACTTTTGGTAAAACGTAGTAATTTGTTTGGCTAAATCCACATTTTATAGATGCCGCACTAAATCTTACGCATCCATAAGTAAAGCGAACAACGGGTATGAGATTTTCAGTATGACCACCACCGACGCCACTAATCACAATAAACCTAGAGTCATTGTTGGTTCAATGTTCCATGGACTAATGTATGACGGGCTCACAGTGATTTTGAGGAATAATTCAGCTTTCAATTTCATCCGGTGTATTAAAACATTTGTATTTTTGAACTCTATTCGACACGGTGGTTCATAGGTTCGGTTAAGTAGAAGTGGCTGTCTCTGTTGACACACTCAGTCAATTGGGGATCATTGTCATACCATGGGACGTCATGTTCCGTCCCCATCGTTGAACCTGTAAATTGACCTCGTGCGGTTAAAGGCCGTTCAAGCCGCAAGATATCTCATTCCAAGATGGTAAACTTCCTTGACCAAACAATTTGTGCCTTGGAAAAATATTCTAAGCGCATTTAGCTTAACCGCGAATATACGTCAGATCCAACTAAATCGAATACCCTAAATATGGTATTGTACGGACTCAAAATGCGTGGCAGGAAGATACCAGATGTTGAACACTCATATCCTCAACTTCATCATCGTAGCTTCAGCTATCAATGTGTTTAAGAAGTAAATTATGACCACACGATACTGCAACAATGAAAGCTTAAGGCTTTGTCGTAGGGATGAAATATTCATTTCAATAGATGTTTACATTGCTGCAATAAAAAATTTCGTACCTTCAACGATTTTGTTGTCGCTGAAACGCACCGCGTCATGTAATATTTGCTGTTGCCGCTGTTAACAATTTAAAATTAGAAATTTGACTCTTCTGTTAGATATAAAACGAACATAAATAAAGGGGAATACCTATTTTCGTTCGATACAATCAATATAATGCATAATTTATCTGTTATTAGTATCAATCAAATACTATTTAAACTTAGTTTGCTGCATTGTTTGCTTCTGGTTGCTTATGGCTCTCTCGCCTATCCACTCTGTTCTCTATCATTTTACTAGCACATAGCCGATCAGCTGTGTCATGGAGACCGCTGTGTCTTTTAAATGTCTCTATGATGCAATCAACATAAAACAGAATTTAGACTAGACATGTGTCGAACTCGTATACTAGTTCTCGAACTCGTTCATTTAAGGTGCCCAGTAGAGTTGGGTAGTTCATGAACTACGTAGTTCATTTAGGGTGACCAGACATCACCCTCATGAACATATGCACATGTTCCGATACCGCGAGTATGTTCGTGATTGGTATGTCCGGGCACCTTAAATTAATGAGTTCGAGAACTAGTGAACGAGTTCGACACAAGTCTAGTGCCCAGACATACAATCACGAACATACTCGCCATATCGAACATGTGCATTATGTTCGTGAGGGTGATGTCTGGTCACCCTAAACGAACTATATAGTTCATGAACTACCCAACTCTAATTTAGATGTCATAACCATCACTCAAACACAATTTAAACTTAGTTTGTTGCATGGTTTACTTATGGTTGCTTATCGCTCTCTCGCCTATCTGCTATGTTTTCTATCAATTTCCTACTTCATAGTAGATCAGCTGTGTATTGGATACACCCTGGTAAAAGTAACGCTGATTATAGATAGCAATTAAATATTTTTAGGGCAAAAATCCTTTTTTTGCAACCGACCAACAAATTAGTTTTCGTTGACTCTAAGACTGTTTTCTCTAAGACTGTTTTCTCTAAGACTGTTGAAACCTACTGATGATACTTCCATCACTGGAAGTTCTTAAGTTAATTGTTAAAAACATTAATAGAAGTTTTTGTGTCTGACCATAGAGCAATAGACAAGAGTCTCTATTCCTCTCTTTACGTTCTCTCGATGACGCCGAGGTAGTAGGCCATTTCAGCGACTTCGAGTTGCTGTTGATTTTTACCCTTTGGACAGAAATAAAAGGGAACGTGTATTTTCGTTTGATGCAACCAACACAAAATGAACTATATAGTTCATGCTAAACATAATTTAGCTGTCATTAGTATCAATCAAACACAATTTAAACTTATTTTGTTGCATGGTTTACTTCTGGTTGCTTATCGCTCTCTCGCCTATGCACTCTGTTTTCCATCAATTTCCTACTACATAGTCGATCAGCTGTGTCATGTCCTAATACTATGGTAATGTTGACATCACTTTACATCGCAACCACTGTGCGAACTTCTTCTCACAGTTTTTTGAGCGTTTAGTCGTAGTATTTCTGTATCTCTGCCTCAGTTTATCGGCGGTTGGCAGTTTTTGTTGTTCGAATAATCGCAAGTATTTTGATTTATTCAATTAAATTTTCACTTTTCATTTCGTTCACATCACATTTTTGTTGTTGTTGTTGTTCGCTTTTCTGATTTCGTTATCAATGAGCGAACAGCGCAACATCAGGTAGACCAATCAAGCCGCCATATAGCCAAACACACAAGCAGACAGGCTCAGGCTGGATGGCAGGCAGTCTGGCAGATACGTACCAGACATTATTGATTTGAAAATGAAAGTTTTTCTTTCTTTCCTGCCTTCTGTGACTTCAGAACTGCCGGCATCTACAATAACTTTTAATGCTGCTCAATATCATCCATCGGCATTATAATGTGTATGTTTTTGTCGTTGTTGCTTTTATCGTTGCCTTCGTGCTCTCCAGTCTTTTAGACTGCTCCCATAATGATGTACGCAGGATAACTCGTATTCGTTTCGTCTCATACGGTTATAAAATAAATTCCCCGCGTTACTTATGGGGCGCCATTTCTCATGTTGCCACTTGTATGACCAGATAAGTTAACACAATTCACAAGAGTGCGGGAGCACATCCAGCACTTGTATATGGTGCACGTAGTTATAAGGCATATGGACTTAATCTCCTTTACCCTGCCCCTCTGTCTATAGGTATAATGTGTGGACGAGGGTTCACTGTCAATAATGGAGCCGCCAAAAAGAAAAACGAAAACGCTAAAAAGACCAACGGTTTCGACGTGCCAATTTGTGAAGTGAAATTTCAATAAATACTTCTGGCCATTTTCAAAATACATAAATTATGTCGCACATTTCTAAAGAGTCTGATGAAACTTTTACTTGCAACTTGAGTTAGCATATGATTGGAGTGGAATGAAGTCGATTAATTTGGAAAGAAAGCTTTCGGCACGTCATATGGTATTTGATTCTAAGAACTTTGAGAAGTTCTTTAAAAGGTAACTAAAATTATAAAATGTAATATGGTTTAATGTAGTATTCGAATTTACACACAAAATTATTGAAAACAGTTTACTATTAAGGCTGTAAGAAATTGTAATTTGAAAGACGAAATAAGCAAATTGTAAGCTGCAAGTACAAAATTTCTGAACATGTCTGTGGTGATAAGGCATAACAGCATAACTCGAGTTATGCTCAAATTAAATTTTCCGAGAATCGAGCTGTATATATCGTACTGCACACTATATAATCCAAATATGAATAATCCAATTTGTAGTTGCCAAGATATTGGAAAAGATTTATTAGCAAATCTCGATCAATCACTACATTACAAATGAAATTTGAACCCTTAAAAAGCTCTCCTAAAAAGTTGCAAAAATAGACATATGCTGTTATGCCTTGTGACCACTGATGTGTGTACACTTTTTCTTTAACGCAACATTTTGCCCCCAGTCTATTTCCGTCACAGCAAAGGTTTAAAATACAGATTTCAATACACTCTCATAGTAAGTTTGAATTCATAAATTCAGAAAATTTGAAAGTAGATTGTGAAATAACAAAAACACGGTTTCACATTTCTGGTCTGAAGTTTTCAAACTGTAAGATTCTTTTATTAAAACATGGAAATTGTGTCGGAATCTTGCAGGTACAGACTAGTGCTGTCTGCTCGACAATACGAGTACTTTACTTCAAAGTAGGTTGGTTGGGTACCTAATGTAGGTGCTTACGATGGGAATCGATGGTAGTTGCCTACGTTTGTTAGCTATAGTAGACACATATGGTAGGAAATTATTGTGAGTATCGTACCTGTGGTAGGTACCTACGGCTAAGCTCAGGGGGCAACAGCGTGCAGCGTAACAGCTTGGAGATATGTAGATTATATGTGGAGAATAAGAAGTCGCCTACCCAGAGCGGCTGAGTCCGAGGGTGTGCAGTAAAAGGGTGAAAATGTCCGAAAAAGATTTAGCGACATGACAAAAGAAGTCCGCAAAGTGATGCCTCCGTGGTTCCCCGGCTAACTCCCTTACCGTGCCTACGGATAGTTTCTAGTCAAGTGCCGCAATGATTCATTGGCGGAAGCTGCTTTAGAAGAACTCGATAGCTTATACTGAAATATTGAGAGAAGCAAACGTATTAAAAATAATCTTTCTATGATATACGCAAAAATTAAGGCAAGATGGGTGAAATGCAATTGAACCATTCACAACTTCAAAACCAAATACGAGGACTGGCTTAATGAAGACATCATCCTGGATATATTGGCAGTAGATAAACCCACCACATCAACCAGAGGAGCAAAAGGAAGGCAAAAAAAGTATGGAGGAGTGTTCAATTTTCACAATAAAGAGGAAACTTGCCGACGCCACCAATGAATTGACCACGAAGCATTTATCGGACGCGCTCTCTATTAAATATACAAAGGATAATGAACGAGTTAGGTTAGGTGATGAATATTTTACAGAAAATTTAAAAAATAAATTTAAAAAAAAAAACTAATTTTTTTTAATTTGTTGGGTTATAATTTTAAAACATAAAACCCTAAAAAAATAAAAAAAATCAACAAATGTAAAAAATTATTTTTTTTTACCTACCATAAAATTGATTTTTCTACAAATTTTAACTTTGATAACCCAGAAGTAAGCACTTATAAAGCCTAGCACCCTTTCCAAACACATATTTCACAAGCTGAACAGTTATCTATCATATGCTGTTTAAATTGTTCAATTATCTTACTCGGTTCAAAAGATATGGTTTTTGAAACGAAAAAACTCAAATGGCGCCCCTGTGCGTCGTTTACAAGAACGGCGTCCCGTCCTGTCCTAGAACGTGCGCATGGATACTAGCGCCCACAAAATACAATGAGGAGTCTGACATACGCCTAACAAGGGTCAGTAACCGCGATCTTATATCTGCTAATTGGAAGGTTGGAAAGTTGTAGAACACCGAATCATTTTAATTCCTCAGCAAGACTGAAGGCGTTATTACGTTTGGCGTCGGTCAGATTTTGCCTATTGTGTATAAGACCGACCAGGTACCTGGCCTGGTGTAACCGAAGATACACCGGCATAGGGTGGCATAAAAGATAGGAACATGTACAAAGTCGTCGTGATGACTCATACATATCACGGATATCGGAAAGAACAAATCGGGTTGTCGACATCGAGTATGTAAACGTTAGACCTCTTGTTTACCACATACTTTTCAGGAAACGGGTGCAAAATAGTAAGATAGGACTCACCCGCTTCATATCGCAAGTTACGGGAGATATCGTGCCTAATGAATTGTAACTTGTAAGCCCTAAAAATCATCCGGCCCTGATAGCATGGTACCAGTGAATTTACAATGTAGGCTACACATATTGGCATTCTGGCTTCTGATACTTTATACGATCTGCAGAAAGCTATCCTATATTCCCGTTAAATGAAGAGAATCCATGGTACTCCTCCTTCCGAAAGCAGGGATATCATCGCATATTAGTCCAAAAACCTTCAGACCAATCGGTCTGTTGTCTTTACTTCTGAAGGCATTGGAGAGGATGGCTGAACGACCCTAGGTACTCTCAGCTGTCCACATGCCGGCACGCTTACAACATTGGCAAACCAACGGAACCAGCTCTTACCCCTAACTGAGAGTCATAGAAATATCCATTTATCGGAAGAAACCTATTCTTGTCGTATTTGTCGGAATAATGTGCGCCAGTGATGGAAAAGTATGGTACAATGTGCCATTTTTGGCCCTATTGAACGTTTTGTGGCCCCGTGGCCCAGTCAATACTATTTTGGAACTATTTACTAAAAGTTAAACTGTTTGCACATTAGGGCCTAACTAAATAGCGAATAAAGAGCATTATCGAAAGGAACTGAATTCAAAAAGTTAATGAAATGAGGTGTCCAATATTATGAACAGTTTAAATTAACCATTATTCAAAACTATGTATTATATTGTAATATGAGTCCTTTCTATTTCGCACTCTTCTGAAAGTTTTGAACGATGTTTTCCGTCCAAAATATAATCAAATTTAAAACAAGGGACAGACTAAAAAATATTACACCAAATTTTTATAGGAACAAACCAAAACAATATATTAAGTCGTTGAAATCAAAATTAGGATATAGTTTTGATTTAACTGATCACAAAAAAACATTAAAAATTCTGAGTTTGAATAAGAGGCTATATTCGATTAAGTTTTCAAGGTAAACAAACACAAAATTTTAATGTTACATATGAAAGAATCTGTATCAGAATTTATGAACTCCAAAAAGTAGTTTAATATACGAATTGGATTTTAGTGAAAGTCTGCTTAGTATTTACATTTCTTTTTCTTAACAATTTAATATATATTAATAAAATTTGTATTTAAATAAATAATATAATAGTATTTTTGGGTTAAAAATTAGTTTGGCCCTTACGAATTAGTTTTGGTCCTTTTTGGAGCTCTCTTTGGCTCTAAATTTACAAATGGAATTACCAACACTGATGTGCGCCGTTTACATCGCCGTACCGGGGTCGATAACATCTATGTTGTCTACAGTTTCTGGTGACCAGGGGATCACTAATTAACTGCGCGAAGGTTTCATCCCTATGTCACACCCCTTTAACTCGAAATGTGAATAGAAGGACTCCCAAGGGGGAGTCGTATCACCAGTTCTCTGGACTTTAGCTTAGAATAATGTTTTGCTGGAGGAGTAGGTTGCACAATCGTATCACATGCTAACGACTCGCCATTGACAGTACATGAAAAATACCCTTCGACATCCACAGATGTGCTCGAGAACACTCCCTAACTGATCCACGGGAATGGGTTGGGTGCGTGTCCGGAGAACCCCTAGCTCGTACGCCATACCACGAAGCAGAAAGTCTCGCACATTCAGCTGTTGTATCTATGTATGTAATTCGCGTGGAATAATGCAAGATGAAATGGTATGACTCTCGATATACACGTTTAGATTAAGGTTAAGCACTATGGATAAGATCAACAGAGCCACTGTGGCCCTATATCAGAGGACCATGAGTCCTATCCCCGAGTACCTAACTCTGTTGACTAACGTCTTTTAACTTATTATTGACTTTTACTTTCCTCCTCACCTCACCTCACCTCACCTCACCTCACCTCACCTCACCTCACCTCACCTCACCTCACCTCACCTCACCTCACCTCACCTCACCTCACCTCACCTCACCTCACCTCACCTCACCTCACCTCACCTCACCTCACCTCACCTCACCTCACCTCACCTCACCTCACCTCACCTCACCTCACCTCACCTCACCTCACCTCACCTCACCTCACCTCACCTCACCTCACCTCACCTCACCTCACCTCACCTCACCTCACCTCACCTCACCTCACCTCACCTCACCTCACCTCACCTCACCTCACCTCACCTCACCTCACCTCACCTCACCTCACCTCACCTCACCTCACCTCACCTCACCTCACCTCACCTCACCTCACCTCACCTCACCTCACCTCACCTCACCTCACCTCACCTCACCTCACCTCACCTCACCTCACCTCACCTCACCTCACCTCACCTCACCTCACCTCACCTCACCTCACCTCACCTCACCTCACCTCACCTCACCCCACCTCACCTCACCCCACCTCACCTCACCTCACCTCACCTCACCTCACCTCACCTCACCTAACCTAACCTCACCCCACCACCACCTCACACAACAGCAAATTATTTTACTATTATTAGTATGAGTAAAATCGTTGGTCCAAGGTAATAGAGACCTATAATTATGACCTGATTCAAACAAAACTGGCTATGTGACCCTGGGCGTTCTTTGTAGGGTCGTTTGTCATATGCCAATTGTCAAGGTCCACGGGCATTATATACGTATGAATGTATATGCCAGGCATCATGAAGCAGTCAAGTGATAGGTCACTTTGACTCATTTATCCTTGATGAATGTACACGTCATTAATTTGCATTTGAATCAACATTTGTGTGTTCGTACAAGTAGAAAGGTTGGGGTCATGACCTTGTTGGATTTGTGCGACATTGTTTAGTTTGAGTTTACATGCGGGACAATGTGGACGGCCGTTCGCTAGTATAAATAATTGTTTGTCGTAAGGAGCAAACATTTCTTCGAGTCTAACCTAATTTGGCATTAACGGTTGTCTTCGCTATTGTCATCACTGAATTGAAAAGTGTGACATCTGACTCATTGTCGTTGACATACACGACAGTCAATTGCATCGCAGGCGCACACATCGATTTACTAGCAAAATATTAGCAGAAGAAACCCCATCAGCTGCTGCTGCTCCAAAGACAATGAGAATTGCAAATGAAAACGAAACGGACTTGAAGCGAAATGAATGTTTGTTAAATCGTTTGTTATGTCGCATTTTATCTTGATGCCCAGTCACCTTGATTTGTTGCAAGAAATTGCCATTTCTAGCATTTTAGCGAAAATTGCAACTGCATTTTATATGTCTTCTCTTTATATCTTGGCCAAAGAAGTTGGCTAAATGTGTGTGGTGTTGTGCTGTGTGGTGCGGTGTAGTGACTCTGGTTGTCACAGTAGCCAAAATACTTACAAGCCGTAAATGCTACTATGACAACAACTGCAACAATAACAACAACAACATTATTCAAAAAAAAAATAACAACGTCCACGGCCAGAGGTCAATGTCCATAGCCTGACAATAACACCAAAAAGGAGTACGTACAACTATAAAAGTAGAAGTCATGTTATTGCTGTGATCACTGCGAGCAATGAGCACAAAATAGCAGTCTTCGCCACAACATCCTCACATACGGGAGTGAATAAGCCTATTCCAATAACCCCCTCACTTTCTGGTATACAAATATGTATGTTGGCAGTCGTTGTTACATCCCGAACTACTACTCATGAGCTGTTTTCCACGCTTTTATATCAGATTTTGTTGAACGATTTTATGTTTGTTTCTACATATGCGCCGATATTTGTGAGCATGGTATCATCCTTTTCCCTCCCCGATTACATGTCGAATGGTGAAAATGTAAGTGGGTGAGCTACTATCCCGGCCGCAACACCATTCATACTGCTGTTGCTATGGTGGACAGTGGATTTCAAAACTTAGAAATATAAACATTTTTGACCTTTAAAATATCGGAGTCGTTACATTGAAGAATTTATTCAGTTGCAGCAAGCATAAATTCGGTTGTGTCAAAAAAATTCATCGGAAAAATTACATGAGATGTCAGGGGACACCCGGTTGGAATGAAGTTCCTTTCGCTATATATTATCTACTAGTTTGTTCCAACACGCCTAAGGCGCCTGTTAAAAAGTACTATAATTCAAATGGATCTTTAAGAAAACATACTTTTTGTAAAATTATAAACTTTTTTTTTAGGAAATTTGTTATTTTTTAAAAAAAAATGTATATTTTTGGGTCCTTTTTCTAAGAATATGTATTATATTTTCTCGAAAAGCTCTTTTCTTTTATGAGAGGCACTTCTTTTATTAAAAGCTGATGTTTTTTTTAAGAAAAGTTACCATTTTTAATAAGAAGTACTTTCTGTAAGAAAAGGCCTAAGAGTATGCATTTTTCTTTTTACAAAGAAGTACTTTTTTTAAGAACAGGTACTTTTTAAAGAAGTGGTACTCTTTTTAGGAAAAGATTATTTTTTTAAGAAAATTTACTTATTTTCAGAAAGGCTACTTCTCTCAAGAAAAGAAACACAGTACTATTTTATTTTTAAGAAAAGGTACTTTTATGAAAGGAATTTTTGTAAGAAAAGGTATATTTTTTTAAGAGAAGGTATTTTTTTTTAAGGAAAGGCTTTTTTAAGAAATCGGAATTTTTTTTAGAATTGGTACATTTTCAAGAACAGGTACAATGTTATCTCAAGAAAAGTTATTTTTTTACATAAAAGGTACTCTTTTAAGAAAAGGCATTTTGTTGTAAGATAATGTACTTTTTTAAGGTAAGGTACTTATTTAAAAAAATTAATTTTTTTAAGAAAAGGTACTTTTTGTAAGAAAATGTACTTGTTAAGCAAAGGCACTTCTTTAAGATAAGGGTTTTTTTCAAGAAAAGTACTCTGTTTAAGAATATGAATAGGTATTTTGTTTGAGAAAATTTACTTTTTTGAATAAAGCTCACTTATTTGATAAAATTTTAGTTTTGTAAACTTCTATCACTTTGGCTTTTCTAAATTTACTTTTTATTCGGTTCAAAACTGCAATATGTAATAAACAGGCTCCACCTTGTAAACTTCCCATTAAACAAGAAATTTCTCCGCATAGACACAAACCAAACCAAAAGTAAGAGTGTAACAGTAAGTGTGCTGCCAAATGTAATTCCATGTACAGGGTTGTATTTCATGGATTTGCCAGTCTTGCACTTTGGCTTTTCTAAATTTACTTTTTATTGGGTTCGAAACTACAATATGTAATAAACAGGCTCCACCTAGAAAACTGCCCGTTATACCAAACCAAACCAAAAGTACCCCATATAGTTCATAATAATGGGTTGTAATAAAGGGTTTTGATTTAGGCTGGGTCAAATTAATTTGAAAGTAAGTTATTTTAACCGATAAATTCTCTGGCCACAACCGAATTATTATTTAAATGGGGTTGGCCCAATAGTATTTAGCATGTTCTTTATAACATTGTAAAAAAAAATTACAGACATCATTTTATAAAGGGTGTCCGAATTTGAATTTCCTGTCATGTGTGTAGTAAAGCGTTGTTGTTGAAGAAAAAACGAGGCGTGACAGCTGACAGTTCAGGACTGCTACAAATGCAACTCCAAATAAAAGAACAACGTGTTTTCATTGAGGGGAATTATTTCAGAACTAACGAATGGTTTTCGAACAAAATCATGTATAGGGATGATACATATTTGTACCTTGATGGCCTCGTTAATCTTTAAAATTTCCGCATCTGAAGTTCAGAAAATAAACGTGTGATTGCAGAGTAACAAATGCAGCAACAACGTGTCACTGTTTGGTGTATATTTTGCGATGGAGGCGTGATCGGACCATTTTTCTTCGAAAGTACGGCTGGTTGAGCCATAACAATCAATGGTACTCTGTCACGACATGACAATCTAGTTTTGTTGTTCCTAAATTGCAAGATGTGGAGGTGGACGATATATGGTTTCAGCAAGACGGTGCCACGTGCCATATATTCCGAAAACAATGCAATTTCAATTCAATATTGCGTAAAGTAGAAAGAAGTAGGTTGTAACATCCTTCAGAAGTGAAAATGACGATATTTATGAACATATTTTTATTTGAATAAAATAGCCATCTCTGTGGGTAACTACTCAATTTACCCTCCAATAGGTAAACAGTCGATACCCATTCCCGACGGCGATGTGTATGGGTTACACACTGTGGATAAATACCAACTATGGTAAGAATATCGAAGCATAGGATTCAGTTGACTTATGCAAATAGACATACATGATAGAGTCGCACTAACCATGCAAAGCATTTCCGATTTCTTGATATATTTACCGGTACTCCTTACAAATTCATAATTCTCGGATATTGAGACTTTAATTTGTCCGTAAACCTGAATTCGAAATCCGTTGGCGAGTAATAAAAACAGAATAAAAAAATTATTTCAAGTTTCAAGTTACTCTTTCTAATTTTGTGAATTTGATTAGACATAATTTTGATTGGTGACCACTTAAATACGACAATTTTGAAATCGTCGAGGTCTTTTTATTGTCTACCGGAACCTATCGCCTTTTTTCATCTACTCATAAAATTTCAGGGGTTATTGTGAGGTGAAATAAATTTCACCATTTAAAATGTATATGACGAAAGTTGATGAAAGCTTGTATTTTTAGTTTTTTATGTTTTAGTTTATTACACATAATCTCTGAAGGTGATTAGAAATGGTATTGGAAATATTGGGAACTAATCAGTAAATGAAATATAATCACCTGGATTTTCATTTTCTGACACACACGCTAAAAAAATCGTCCTTTGTAATATATTCTCCCAAACATATTCTGCAGGAACCATATATATGTTTGGAACACACTTCAAACATTTATATGTCTGCAAGTTTACTGACAAATATGTATGCTTTTACGTGGAAACATATGCGTAGTTTCTCCCAGACATAATAATATTTAGAAACGAATTATTCTTTCTTGCTTTATTTATTATAATTACTTTTATCAATATATATCCACATTTATAAATAATTAATACAAAAAATTATACATTTAAATGATTTTTATATTTACTTGCATTGAATGCATTATTTGTTCTGTTCTGTTGTTTCTCCTTTCTTTGTTTTCTCTCACGTTTTTGTCTTCAGAAGGTTTCAACTATCCGTTGGTTATCACTATGCGTTGGTACACGAACAATATACTTATATACAAATCTAGTTCATCCAAGACAAGCGTGTGTTAACTACTTGCGTTTTTTTATTATATTTCACGAAAGGTCCGCAGAACACAGATATATTTATTTATTTGAGTCGCAAACACATATGTTATAACATATTAATCACTGTGTCTCAAACATGTAATATTGAATAGCAAACACAATGCCTTTGGGCACAAGTATAATATATTTGAGACTAGCTCCAAACGCAAGTTATATTTGCATCCAAACAACAAAAAACGACAGATTTTTTAGCGTGCGGTTAAAGACCAAAAGATCAACAATCAACACCATAATAAATTTATTTGATTTTTGCTCAGGACTGATATTTGATAAACTCTCTATAAGGAAAACGTGAAGTTTACTTTGAATTAGGCCAACAGGTTTTCGTCAGCACTTTCTATCGAAGTCCATTAATGTGCATAGATGATCATCGCGATGTCATCGTCTTTCAATGGCGTGGGAGGAGTAAATACATTGTAATCCATTGAACTGACTTCGAAGTGTTGTTTGTCCTTTTGCTTACAGACATTCTGGAGCAGATTCTTGTATCCGTTGCTGCACTTTCTGGAAACCTTATTCAACACATCCCTCCACTTGAAAAAGTCTAAACTATATTAAGAAAAATTCATACTGATTCTTCTTTCTGAGTGGTACTAATTACAACAATTAATGACAGAAATAATACAAATAAGGCAAACTTTTAGAAAACTCCACATTTCTACGTTCATTTCTCACAACTAAAAAAATAAAATTTTGCAAATGTTGCCTCATGTAAATGCAACATTTATTTAACAACGAAATCACCAGTAGTTTATCAAAATCAAATATTAATATTTTGCTGAATCGGATTAATTTTGTGTGGAAATGTGCCCTAATAATATAAGTAGTTTTTGAATTTTGACGTAGAATACGTCTTACCTTACGGTATGAGGAGTCATGTCAGGTTTTTATTGTTGTAATCTTTATTTCATTGAATTTGAGGAAACGACTAGATGAATTTTTTTAAAATTTTTTTTGTAGGTAAATGAAGATGTTATCTTTCGTTTGATATACATTTCATATTGGTTGATATATTTCTAGTATTTTAATTTCTCAAATGAAAATTGTTTAAACACATCCACTCAAACATATGTGTGGTGTTTGGTTGAGTGTTTTTGGTTGCTCAACATTGCTTAGGAACATGTATCTAGTAAAAAGTGAAACGAACAGCAAGCTAATGTTGCTTGGCAACATGTATCTAGTAAAAAGTGAAACAAACAGTAAGCTAACGTAATAAAGCTTTTTTGCGAAAGCTTCAATAAAGCTGTTGTAACATTAATTTTGAATTGTAAAGCGTAAAGCTTTCACACAACGCTCGAATGCTAATGCGAAGACTCGATAAGGTAAACCTTTTTTAATATTAGGGCGGCCCTCTCAACATTCGCAGAACTTATTTCAATAAAAATATTAATTAAAATACATAAATTAAATTAAGTTTAAAAAAATTGAACATAATATTTTTTTTTTTAAACGGACTTGAATCAAATGCCGTTGGTAAATATAAAAATTACAGCAGACAGTTGTCCGAGGCCTTCGGCCACGGACTGTCCTTGCAGGCTGTGTCAGAGACACGGCCATTAAGTTTAACGTAGAATACGCCATCCGATAAGACAGAAAACATATATAACAATAAATGATAAATAATATAAGCAAATGAATTTATTGTTATATATGTTTTCTGTCTTATCGGATGGCGTATTCTACGTTAAACTTAATGGCCGTGTCTCTGACACAGCCTGCAGGGACAGTCCGTGGCCGAAGGCCTCGGACAACTGTCTGCTGTAATTTTTTTATTTTATTTATATTTACCATGTGCTATATTTTCATTGCTTTATTTGATTCTTTGCATTCCAACAAAGTTGAACATTTCAAAATTTGCATTGGCGTTATAACACGCAAGCAAAACAATTTATTTATGCTTTCCGCCGATATTTTTTGCCTGTACTAATACCAATTATATGGCCCACAATATTACAAAACAAAATACAAAAAATTACGAAATATTATCCTAGTTCGAAGGAAATATTGGCAAGGTATATCGATCAAAATACTAATGCTTTTAGGGAATATGAAAGGACTCATCCGATTGCAGGGGTGGCTGGTCAATATTGTCAGCTTTTCTTCAATTTCGTAAACAAAGAAGAGATTTTTAGTAAAAAAAAGAAACAAACAAAAGATAGTCGGCAACTCTGATATGTATGTATGTTGGAGGCCAGTTTCGCAACGAACCAATTTCATCCCAGTTTGCAAAATCGTCCTAAACGAAGTAGTCGCCAACGATTTCAGCTGGAAAATTTGATTTTTGTCGCTCACGACACTTGTCGCTAAACCTATCTTGGACGAAGTTGTTATGGAAAGTTCCATTAACGACCAGCTGCATGATAAAAGATTTTGCTCGACGACATGGTGACATGGTCTCTTTAGGTTGTCACCCATCACAAACAATTTGAGGTTGATGTCAAAAGAAATGTGAGAAAAAATAACAAACTGGACGAAGTATGAGCAAAAACTAACGGGACACAATAACGTTTACAAAAAAGGGGAGGAACAATCGATAATTCAAATTATTAGTTGAACCATAATGAAATAGAAAAGAATCGACCGTTGAATCGACCGTTGATGAACAAGATCAAGACAATTTCACGATACCCCAACGATGCTTATGAAATTTTCAATATATACTATTTAAATTTTCGAATGTTTCTGATTTAGTTATTCCAAATATTTTGTCCTTTATTGTGCCATCCAAACGCAAGTGGCATGTAAATTCAAGCGGACTTCGTGTCGAACACTTTCTCTTGTTCTAGAACTCGTATATTAAAGGGGCCCAGACATAACAATCACCAGCATACTTGCCATATCCAACATGTGCATTATGTTTGTGACGGTGATGTGTGGTCACCCTAATGAACTAAAGGATGTCTCAGTGAGATTACACTTTTTAAATTTAGTGCCATTCTTTTGTGCAAAGTGGCTAAATTCTGAAATTTGGCAACTGTTACATACAGTAGAAACTCGATTCTTGCACGTAATGAAAACCCGGCTTGGTGCAAGTTTCGAGGTTGTCACAAGCACCGAGTATTAATTTCCCATACAAAATAAAAGGCACATACATCTGTTTATGACACCACACCTCTCAATAGTCAGCTTACAACTGATTCAAATTACAACATTTCATCAGCAGCATAAAACGACGGGGATTTCCCGTAATGTATTCAGTCTAAGAAAACGTAAACAAAGCAGCACGTAACAGTCATACAAAAATGTTGCAAGTATCGAGTTAAAAATTTTCGGATGTCGCAAGTACTGACTGCGTAATGAAAAATATTTCTATGTTGCAAGAATCGAGGTGTGCTAGTATCAAGTATGTGCAAGAATCGAGTTACTACTGTATGTTTATTCCGATTATTGAAAATGGAGCGCTTTACGTTAAAACAACGCGTTATAATTGTGAAAACTTATTACAAAAATTTGGAAAGTTATGCTGAGACCGCTCGCAAACTTGGAAGAATTTTCAGTTGAGAAAGTGCACCCAATGTGTCAACCATTCGAAGAGTGGTCAAAAAATTTTAAGAAACTGGGTCGGTTATGGACAGCAAGACTCCTGTGCGCCAATGTACCCGTCGGTCTCTTGCTACTGTAAACGAGAGAGTCGCAAAAAACCCGAAAACATCAATTCGTCATCGTTGTCAACAACTTCAAATTTCACGAAGCACCACGCAGCGAATTTGTACAAAATACCTCCATCTTCATGCGTACAAAATTCAGATAACAAAGGAGACAAGGAAAGCCTCGGCGATTCGTTCAATCGGTAATGGAGCAAAGTGAAGTCAATGACAATTTTTCAAAACAAAGTCGTATTCACCGATGAAGCGTATTTCCATCTGAATGGCTTCGTGATTACACAAAATTTTCGAATTATGTCTTACTTTGTTGTGATTGTGTCTTACTTTGTTGAAGATGAGGCCGAAATTGCAGTGAGTGCATTCATTACAGGAATGTCATAACGGAGTTATTCTGGCCTCAACTGTACGGCATGGATCTGGACGACTTGTGGTTCCAGCAAGACGGCGCCACATGCCACACCGCGCATTAAACAATCGATTTATTGCAGCATCGATTTCCAAAACAAATTATCTCAAGAAATTCTGGTGTCAATTGGCCACCAAGATCATGCGATTTCTTCCTTTAGGGTTTTGTGAAATCTCGGGATTATGCGAATAAACCAGAAACAATTTCTGAGTTAAAATCCGAGATCAAACGCGTCATCGGTGAGATACAGCCACATCTATGTGGAAAAGTCAATTAAAATTTCATGCAAAGACTAATGGCCTGTCATCAGAGCCATGGAGTCCATTTCACAGACATTGTATTCCATATTTAATCGGAACATGTCTTCTTGATAATCCAACAAAAAATTACAACATTGTGAAAACTTTCAAGAATAATGAACGAGAATAATAAAGCCAAATTCCACTGGATGACTAGTTACATTTAGCTGAAGTTGTATTCTTCTGTTCTGTAAAAAGTAGTAATTTAAAACTAAACGCCGAGATTTGTGCATGAGATTGTGAACACACCGCAGTGGCTTAACGGGCTAGACGCTGCTGAAGATGATGCTTCACAAACATCGAAGCGAATCCCACCCGCGGCATTTACATTTTTTTCACTAACCGGAGAAAACATGATCTATTATAGCCTTAAAGAAAATTACAATGAAATGGAAACATTTGTGTGGTGAGGTGGTCTGATAAAGTACCATATTTTTTTTTTGTTTTTACAACAAATTCAAAGTTTCCATTTTCCCGTTTGGGATCTCGAAAAATTCAGGGATCCCGGGATTTAAATTTTCCAAAGCCCCTAATACCGGGATTTATTAAAGTTAGTGCGGACCGACATACGAGACTTAACATAAAAATGCAGGAAGAACTAATTAGTGATGTGAATTCTCATTAAATTTTTTAAAAAGAAGAAAAACTTTTAGTGGAAGCTTAAAAACACAGAAAATGTATTGGGCAACACTGACATGTTGGTGGACAATTTCACAGGGAAATAAATTGATGGTTTCGTGCGAACGAAACAAGTACCTGTCTGCAGGTAGAAATACATATTACGAAATACACATACGAAACACATAGTTGTGTAGATGTTTGTAGATACGTATATAAATAGAAAATTATATTTAAAACTTTTTTTGTCACTAACCGGAAAACATGATCTGATAGCCTAAAACAATTTTACACGGCAGCATTTTGAAATCAATAATTTTCCTCACAAATTTTCAATTTACTTTCCTTGTATTTTACCACATATATTATGTGGACCTATAGAGCACAACGGCGAGTATCGGCCACGCATGAACCATGAGCTGTATGAGCTATATATTGACATTGACATAGTTAAGCGGATGAAAATAAGGGGACTGCGCTGGCTAGGCTATGTCAGTAGAATGGATGAAGACGAACCGGCACAAGGGTTTTCGAAACCGAACTCGAAGGAAGACAAAAAATAGGAAGACCAAGACTCCGCTGGAGGGATCAGGTTGACGAATCCTTGCGTACACTTGGTATTGTTAACTGGAGAGATAAGGCGAAAGATCGAACAGGTTAGCGAAATATGTTATCATCATTTTGTAAGGTCCCTGACTCCTTGGGGTTGTTCGAGACCGGATAAGTAAGTAAGTATATAAAATAAATATAATTAAAAGCGATTTCGTGAAATACTTGAGAAATTCTCGAAAAATCGACAAAAGTGTCCTTGATCAAGATCTCAAAATACCGCCGTGAAAAAAATTGTCTGTCAAAATTTTGAAAGTACACATATGTTTCTAATTATGTTCATCAAGAATGAAATGTCGTTTAAGCCCCATAATGACCAAACAATAATATTTATTTTTGCCAAAATATATTAGAAATGGAAATAGGGCCGGTAGAGGACTATAAGCATCCTCCTGTAATAAAGTTTGGCATTCCCGGAATCAGTTCTTTGAAACCCCCACCAACCAAAAAAAAAATTTCAATACATCCAAATGTTCATACTCCTAAGCGCCATTCGTGAGAGTAAAGAGCAACGATTTTTGTTACGTGCTCAATTCAAATGATGAATCATGCTTGAATTTCATTTTAATCACGATCACGAAACACGCGTGACGCAACAAATGGATGTTGAAGAAGGCCATAGGCAATAATGCCGTATGAACTTATTTCTCATCCCATTGAGAATAAGGCCATATGGCATTATTTCCGTACAAGAAGTGCAATAATACAATATCTTTTTAGCAGCCAAAGTGGAAATAACGCCACACCAGTGTAAAATGCAATCCAATGGAATAGTTACAGTAACGAGCAAAATTGTAACAGGGTTGACACAGTTTGGAAATACATTTTGTATATCTTAAATATTAGATTAAAGACAAACAAAAAATTTAACTGAATCAATTCATTGTTCTCTCGGGAATAAAAACGAATACAATTGTAATTCTATGTTGGTATATACAAAGTGAACAGTAGTGAACAGATTTATGAAAAGACAGAGAGAGTAGCGAGACTGAGATTTCAAGATTTCTTCAAAAACGATGTACAAGTAGACAGTCAAAATTTCTCTTCACTCAAATGCCAACAAACACAACGAGAGAGACCCTAGTCATTCTCTGTTCTCCCTTACTCTCTCCATTGAATATTTCAATACACGAGCAGCTATTTGATAGTGTTATTGTGCATAACTATACAAATGCCAATCATGTTGAAGTAAATTACATAAAGTATGCAAAAAGTATGAAATAATCAAGATATGACGCGTGAGATAAATGCTTTTGAGTGAATTTCAGGCACATTTTGGTTTTCTTTTCCCAGGGTTGGCAAATTGCGCACATCTTCTAGTCGTCTAATTCTAGATCGTCTTTGGTTTCTTCACTACAGGTTGTGTAAAATCAGGGGGTTTCTGTGGCACAGCTGATCGAAATGGTACTAGGGAAATGATGTAGAATGAGAGACCAAAGAAGACAGGAACTAATTTTAAATAGTATTTATTTATACTAATGACAGCTAAATTATATTTTATTTTGTTTGCTTTGAACGAAAATACGCATTTCCTATGATTTCTGTCCGTTTTATGTCCAACGAAAGTGTAAAATTGGTAAAATACAGCAGCAAATAAAACTCGATGAAATGGCCTACTACCTCATCGAAGAGGCATCGAAGAGAGTAATGGGAACTCTTAAGTATTATTTAATGGTAAAATACATGCCAACCATGCTGCCAACAATTAAATGAAGGGTTAAGGAAAATGGAATCCAAACATTGAGACCAATTCCTTGTGCCATTATCAGGGATGGCACACTTATGTTTCGTTAATTATTAAAATTTATATAGACATTTCAATTTGTTAACTGAATTAATTTATGCTTTTATGTAAATAAACGAAATCAATTCACTAGATAAACGTTACGCAAAAAATATCAAAGCTGCAATAATGATATAATGGCGTTAGTACGCTCCGTCTGTGGAAATAAAGCCATATGGCATTATTCCTCAATGTGATGAGATATTATGCCATATGGCTTAATTTTCTATGGACTCCTAACACTGCACTGTTGAAGATGACTTGATCTGCTTGATACATATGGTGTAACTAGATAATATAACATGTGAAGCGCTTACGACCGCGATGATTACATTTTTATAGGCTTGGTGAATGCCAACTAGTATCATCAAAGGCTATTACTGACAACTTGAGCTTGATGAAGTTGAATTCAAACCACTGTGCAATATAAATGTGTACTGTAGTTGGCCGTACTGGCGGTGGCGTAGGGAGTAAATGCAATTACAATATAACCAATGACAATACTGAACATCGTCACAAAAGAAAGTGAAATTGCACATTTAGAATGGCATACAATTGTTTCAGTAAGTAGTATTGCTTTCTTCCGACCTTCCGTTCGTTCATCTGTCTACCAGTGGTCGCACGTTTACCTTTGAGATTTTTTTTACTAACCATTTCGTTGAAGCATTTTGATCGAACGTTGTTGATTGGTGACTTCTACTATCGATTGCAACTCGTACGTATATCCAATTTGACTTTGGAAGAGTAATACAAGTAGCCGCAGTCAAAGTCAAAATCATCATCAATTTTATGTTGCTGTTGTTGTTGTTGTGTCACTGCTGCAGATGTTGCTGCAACAATTGCGTACAATTCATTTGGATCCACTTCAAGTGATCATTTGGATATTTAAACAATTGTTTGGTTAGTGGTGTATATAAATCGATTAAGTGCCACTGATAAGGATCATAAATTGTCTCTTGCTTCATTTCATCTGGAATACCATATTTACTCATACCCCTTCGCCACCCACCACCTCCACCAGTTGAGGTTGTTAGCAACATTGTGTGTGAAGTGACCAAAGGAGATTTCAATGATTTGATATCCATAAATCCCCCAACATTTGGCAAGGAAACCCAATCGAACGGAACAATGAACACAGCAAATCGTGCCATTGAACTTGATTTGTGTAATAGACTGGCAGCTAAGTGCAACTCAAGATCTTTCCATAAGATTGGCAGCGCTTTTCTTGTAATTTTCTTGTTACTCTTGCCTGGTTTTCATCATTTAGTCAGCCGCCGTTTTCCCTCATTATTCAACAGTTAATAGACTTCATTTTATGCTAAATATACAATATTTTTTTATAATAGGAGTATGAAAATGCTATATTTATGTACGATCATGATATCTACAGTTTCTTGCATAATTGGCATTTTTAATATTTTCCCTGGCAAATTTTTATTGAAACTCTGCTACACAGTGTGTAGTTTATTTACCCCAACATGTTGATGAATTTTTTCGAAAGATTTGCTTGGAAAAGTGTCAAAAGTTTGCCCTTACTACCGCGCAGAGCAACATGATTTTTTCGGCATTTTCGTCCAAAAAAGATGTAGTTTGGAGCATTCTGACTAAGTTTGCCGAAACAAATCAAGTTATAGGCCGTCAAAACCCTACTCGGAGTGAAAAATATTGAAAGCACTGTTTGTATGTACCATTTGACTAAAGCTACAGTTCTATATTGCAGGAACCATGAAACTTCAGGATCTGCTGCTTTTTTGTTTCTTCGTTGTCTGTCTTCTTTTCAGCACTTTTCTACAAACAAATCCCTATTTGGGACACAAAAACATATATTATAACATATTAGTCATTGTGCCTCCAACATGTAATATTGAATAGCAAACACAATGTGTTTGCACACAAGTATACAGTATTTGGGACGAACACGTTATATTTGCATCCAACTAAAAGAGTAGAATCTTTGAGTTCGCCCATGACATTGAAATTCTTTAGAGTACCTTGCACAGTGTTGTTAATTTAACTACTGGTCTGGACTCGCACCTAATATCAGCTACATATGAATATATTTGTGTTCGTGTACATATAATTTTGTACATAAAAATTACGCCAATCACACACTGTTCAACATGTTGCGTGTGAATATAGACAACTGGCTCTTAGTCTCTCCTGCTGTTGCGTTTAAATGTTGCCTTTGCATGTCGTTTATTAATATTTTGCAATGATGTGACCGTTAAATATTAATGAATTATTATCATACATTTGAATTATTACAGATAAAGGCAGAAGAAAGAATCCCATGCACATTTGCCTCTTTGTAGGCAGTTGGAAGATGAGATTGCATGGATGCGTGTTTAAAATGTATCCAAATGTCAAAATACACACAATAATGATATTTTAAGTTTTTGACATATACGTTTTAACTATTGACAATTGTTGCAAATTAAATATGAGAGATAGATTGGTTGAAAACTGAAAGTACCAAGATCACGTCATAGAGCAACTTGTAATAGAGTATTTTGTTCTCTCACTATTTTTAACTTCGTAGGCATGGTTGCAAGTAAATATTGTTGGACGGTGGAAACCATGGGCTCAATAATACCAGATAGAGGCAATAGTGCCGCAACAACCGCATTTTGTGCTTTTGTGCCAAATAAGTTGTGTTAAATACACTCCGGTTCACTTATTTCAAGGCACTAAAAATTCAATATTCAGCTGCCTGTATATTTTGCAATTTGTAACCGATTGCAGAATTTTAAAATGGAAATGGAAGCTAGACATCTTGAGATATAAAAAAGACAATCACGACACAAGTGGTTTCTTAACTAAGGAACTTTTTTGAGCAATTTATAAAAAAAATTCCAAAAATGTGTTATTTTTTTTGGTTCACTTGAATAAAGGCACTTTATTATTTTTAAAGTAAGCGATGATTTTTTGTAGGGAGGGTTTGTTGACCTACTTACTTCCTTATCACGTCTCGGGCAACCCCGGGGGGTCATGGACCTTACAAAGCGAAGATAACACATTTCGCCAACCAGTTTGATATTTTACTCTATTTCTACAGTTGGCTTAACCAAGTGTACGCATGGACTCGTCAACCTGATTCCTCCAGCGGAGTCTTGGTCTCCCTATTTTTCGTCTTCCTTCGAGTTCGGTTTCGAAAACCCTTCGTGCTGGTTCCTCTTCATCCATTCTACTGACATGGTTATTTTGATCCGCTTAACTATGTGAATGTGAAGGTGTGTTTTGCTGTCAATGAGGGCACGACAAAATTGATGGTGTCAACGACTAGAGAAACCTCTCGACTTGGTCCGCACTTGAACGTTGACAACCGATTTAATTTTGAAGTGGTAGATGAATTTTTCTACCTTGGATCCACCGTGAAAAGGGACAACAATGTCAGCCTGGAGATAGATGGGAAAATTGTGCTTGCAAATGGATGCTATTTTGGGCTCAGCAAGCAGTTTAGGAACAAAGTCCTCTCTCGACAGACAAAAGTACAGCTATATCAGACTCTCATTTTACCTGTCTTGACATGTGGCTGCGAAACTTGGGTCATATCGCAAGCAGATGAAAAACACCTGGGAGTTTTCGAGAGAAAAATTCTCCGTAAGAAAACGGCGAGTACCGCCGTCGCTGGAACGCAGAGCTATGTAATCTGTATTCTGACGTGGACATAGCTAGGCGAATCAAATTAGGCCAATTGCGTTGGGTAGGCCATGTTATCAGAATGAATGAAGATGAGCCAGCACGAAAGGTTTTCGATAACGTACCCTAGGAAGCAGGAAAATAGGACGACCAAGACTCTGCTGGTAAGACCAGGCAGAATAATCCCTCCGTATCCTTGGTGTTACCAACTGGCGAGAAAAAGCCGAGGGATAGTACCAGTTGGAAGGATATGTTGAAATTTGTTTGACCTCATGAGGTTGTAAAATAGTCAATAAAAGTAAAGTAAAGTAAAGTAACTATGTGAATGTCGGGATATAGCTCATACAGCTCATGGTTCATGCGTCGCTGATCCTCGCCGTTATGTACTATAGGGCCATACATTTTTCGGAGTATTTTCTCTTGAAGACTCCTACAGATGTTTCATCTGCTTGCGATAGTACCCAGGATTCTGCGCCATAGAGCAAGACAGGTTGAATGAGAGTCTGCTACAACTGGACTTTGTTAATCTCTAAAGTGCTTCGCAAGTACAATTCTCCGCTTGATTTCAAGGCTGACGTTGTTGTTTTTGTTTACGGCAGATCCGAGGTATATAAATTCGTCCACTACCTCGAAGTTATAACGGTTATCAACATTCACGCTTTGGTCTAACGCCTGGAGGCCCTGTTCGTTGAAGCCATTAATTTTATCTTGTCCTCATTTACCGTCGAACCCACTTTTGCTGACTCCTTCTCAATTCTCGAAAAAACCGCAGTAACTTCTCTAATTGTGCGTCCAATGATGCGACCAGCATGTGCATTTTTCTTTTGATGGTTTTATTCATGTTGAGAGCAGCTTTTATCATAACGATCTTCATTAAGATGTTAAAGAGATCGCACGATAGGGTGTCGCCTTGCCTGAGGCCTCGCTTAGTTTCGAAAGGTTCGGTAAGATCCTTACCAACTTTCACTGCGGATTTGATTTTCGTGAGGGTCATCCTGCAAAGACGTATGAGTTTTGCAGGAATACCAAGCTCAGACATTGCTTCATAGAGTTTCTCCCGTATCGGACTATCGAAGGCCGCCTCATAATCGACAAATAGATGATAGGTGTCGATTTGTCCTTCGTGGGTCTTCTCCAGGATTTGGGGTAGCGTGAAAATCTGGTCAGTTGTCGATTTTCCAGGCCTAAAGATACACTGGTATGGTCCAATCAGGTCAGCGATAATTGGTTTTAGTCTTTCGCACATTATACTTGACAGAACCTTATATGCTATGGATAAAAAGCTTATTCCACGGTAGTTGGAACAGATACCCGGGTCACCTTTTCCAAATTTGGGACATAGTACACTGAGACTCCAATCGCCGGGCATGCATTCATCTAACCAAATTTTGCTAATGAGCTGATGCATGCACCTTATCAGCTCATCGCCGCCCGCCTTAAACAGCTCCGCCGGTAATCCATCGGCTCCTGCGGCTTTGTTGTTCTTAAGCCGGGTAATGGCTGTTCTGATCTCGTCTTGGTTAGGAGGTGGGCAATTGACGTCGCCGTCCAAATTGTGATCGATTGTTCCATCGTCATTGGATATCTCTGGTACCACTAGCGCGGAGAAATGATCTCTCCATACTCTTAACATGCTCTGCACATCTGCGAGGAGAAGGGGGTCCCTCAACCATGTCCATCAGTTCCGTTTTTAACTTTTTGGTAGAATTTTCGGGCTTCGTTCTTCCTTCTTTATGTCTCAATTTTCTCACTCTCGCGCTTTCTCCACTGCCGTTTCTTACGCCTAAAAAGATGGTTTACCTCATTTCTTTTCCCCCTATATCGCTCAGTTGCAGCTCGCGTTGCAATCGACTGAAGCATTGCCATTCGTCCCGCGTTCTTTTCATCATTTGCAATCATACCATGATTTATTGCGAACCGGTTTTGCGAAACCAAGTACGGTTGCTGCGGCAGTTTGTATAGAGTCGACAGTTTTTATAGTTATTATATATTACAGTTTCGGCAGCTTTTATAGAGTCTCTCAAAAGCTGCGAGAGCTTCTTGAGTAGGCTGTGGCTACCTCTGGTAATTGCAGCATTCCGATGTCCAGCGTCCTCTGCGTCTGGTTTCGTACGATTTTAAATCTACTTAATCTTGTGCGAACCTTTGCTGCTACCAGGTAGTGATCAGTATCGATGTTAGCTCCTCTGATCACACGTACGTCCGTTACACTGGATGAGTGCCTTCCATCAATTACCACGTGATCAATTTGGTTCTTCGTTCTTTGATCAGGGGATACCCAAGTAGCCTTGTGGATGTCTTTATGATGGAATCTTGTACCACTAATGACCATGTTTTTTGCCGCGGCAAAGTCATTCAGTCTCATACCGTTATCGGAACTGTCAGCATGTAGGCTGAAATTGCCAATAGTTGGATTAAACACATTCTCCCTTCCTACTTTGGCATAAAAATCTCCTAGTACAATATTATTGTCTTGGCCAGGGCAGCGGCAATACGTTTCTTCTAGGAGTTCATAGAATATATATTGGGCATCATCATCTTTCTCTTCTGTCGGGGCATGCACACAAATTAGGGAAATATAAAAATATTTCGCTTTTATGCGGATTGTGGCTATTCGTTCACTCACTGGATTGAACCTAGAGACTAGATGTCGCAGTCTTTTGCCAACTACAAATCCGTACCCAAATTCATGTTTTTTGTCATGGCAACTGTAGTATATGTCGCAGTTTCTTTTTCTTGTGCAGCCATGTCCTGTCCATCGCATTTCTTGGATAGCGGTAATGTCAGCCTTATAATTTTCGAAGACATCTGCCAATTGGATACTTGCACCGGATCTCGTGATCCTTATAACGTTTGCGGGGGTCGTCAACAAATAGGGGTTGTTTATATTTTCTCTTTCGTTTTTGTATTTTCACTGTCATTATGAACGGTGGCGGGAGGCAAACCCACTTCACCGGGCTTTTGTATTTTACCTACTGCTAGGATATTTGATTGCAGCCGCCCATTATGGATCAGATGCTAACCAGGATGCAATATATCGAACCTCGACTTTCTTCTTTTGCTTTCTGTACGCCGTTGGCCCATATGTTTGGCTCATCTGCCTTCTAAATACAAAAAAAAAACCGATAGCTTGATAAGATTCAGTGACATCAGTCACCAACTAAACCTGAGATATACAAGTGATCGTATGACCAATCAGGATGGTCAGTTGTTTCGCCTTCTCACTCCAGGTAGCTAACGGAGGTTTCCGATAAAGCCATTGCCCAGGACATACTGCGTGGAAGTAGTGAACTGCACGGACTGCCCAATGAAGGAATCGTTACTGGCCACTCCCAAGTGATGGCTTACTAGCAATTATTACGCTGCCGGAGAGGTTGGTTGGTTGGTTGAAAAGGCTGTATAGCACACTTAGGATAAAGAAGCCCATGATACCTGTAGTTTCCTCCATAGAAACTATTGACTAGTCGTCCAGCCAATTTGTCCTTTCAATAAATTTGTCTCTAAGACCTACAGGAATATCCTGTAGGGCTACGGTGCCAACTAGATGTGTTCCAAATATCCTACTTCTCAGTTCTGCTAGAGCAGGGCAATCCAAGAGAAGGTGTTTCGTCGTTTCCTCGTCCTCTTCCATGCAGCATCTACAGAGTGGAGTTTCAATGTCCCAATTTTAGGGCGTGTTTTTATAGAAGACAATGTCCTGTAAGTGTTCCTATCATTGTGGATAACCTGCCTCTCGGCAAGTTAAGTAGTTGCCTAGTCCTCTTCCTGTCCACCTGTGGCCAGAGGACCCTGGCTTGTTTGCAGGGTGCCCTGTCTAGCTAACGCATCCGCTACGCAATTGCTTGGAATGTGGCTGTGTCCCGGTACCCAGATGAGCCTGATGTCAAAATACTCTGCCATCACCCTAAGTGATGAGTGGCATTCTTTCACCGTCACGGACGTAGCAAACATGGCTTCCAGGGATTTTATGGCAGCCTGGCTGTCTGTGTAAGATACATATTCTCCGGAAGCTTGTGACACTACTTTTCCGTAGTTCAGCAACCTCCAGTATGTCGGTAATTTCCGCCTGAAATACACTACAGTGATCAGGCAGCTTGAAGGATGCCAGACAGGTAGAAGTGTCCTAATCCAGAAACAGCTGGGAGGAAATATTGGTCCTTTTGTGATTAATTGAATTATTGATTGCACGGGAAAATCGCAAAGAAACATAAATGAAAGTGGCTCAAAAATTTACTATAGAACTAGAATTGAATAGAGTAGAATTGGCTCGTAGTTATCCTTATTTTCTATTTTTTTCATTAGTTCAAAATGACATCAAAATTTTAAATGAAAACCAGCTCAAAACTTGTGAGCCATTTGGCATAATGAAAACTGACTCACCGATCTGTTATGAAAAGCTACCCAATTTACAATTTTCGTTGGTGCAATACAAAATTTATGAAAATGTTTTCTGTTTATTTTATTGCAGAGTATTTGAATAGAGCTGGTTGCGAGTATAAAAATGCCTTAGTAATAAATACGTTGAAAATTTTCGCTTGTGGCTTTTACTACGAGCCGAAAAACTAATCAGGAACTTGAAAAATTTAAGAAAAAAATCGCGCGAGTTTTTGTGAATCATTTACGTCAGCGGCACATAATTCCCTAGTTTCTATTCGGAATATAAAAACGGTTTGCTAATAAATATATTGAAATGTATATAATTCTATATAAGATATAACTATTTTTATATCATATTTCACGTGGCGTAGAATGTGTTGCAAGAGAAAATATGGCAACATACAGTGACGAGATAAATTGTAACACGTGAACCCACAATGGAATTTTTAGCAGCGGTTAAACTTAGAACAAAAACATTTTTTTTTAATTTTACTTTAATATCGTCTCTTCCATAATGAACACTTAAATATATAACAATTATACATATATTTTTAAAACAGCGCAATGTATAACAAACACCAATGTAACTGAATAACCCCGTCACGGCTTATTTTAAGGGTAGATGAGTGGGCTGTAGAAATAAGTAACTTTTAGGGTTTTATACGGTTTCTCCACGGAGAAATCGTATATGCCGATTCGTGAAAAGAGAGGAGAAAAGAGACGACAACCAGAGAAGGGTTAACAAGGTTGTTTACCAACAGAGCACCAACACTGATCTCACTGGGCTGATTAAAAACGCCAGTTTTCCAAAACGTTATAAACGTATATGTATATGTGGCCGGCGGTGGTGCAATGGTTAGTGTGCGCGGCTCTTGTACATGAGATCCTGGGTTCGAACCCTGCTCTGACCACCTTCAAAAAAAAAAAATTTCTTTCGGCGGCGGTCACCTCGCAGAGTGACCGCGACACTATCGAGTATATAGCCATGAAAAAGCTTCTCAAAATACCGTTCGGAATCGGTGTAAAACTGTAGGTCCCAATCAGTGAGTGAAAGCTGGAAAGCGCACAGCTCAGTGATTGTTAGAAGTTCTCCCCGGTTCCTTCATGGGATGTAATGGGAAACCATTTATTTATTTTTATTTTAGAAACGTATATCGTCATCTAAAATGCCCAAAGACGTAACCCTCATTTTCAAAATTTTACAGGAGAAGCAAAAACCCTTATAAAATCCAAAGTAGTTCAGTTTTAAAGGCGTTCATTCCACAGCTTACCTTAGGAACTTGGAAGTCTACTATTTTGCACATATATATTTTAGCGTGGAGTATTATATTCAATCAAAAAAACAGTTTCTATATTTCGAGGGTTACGCCTTTGGGCATATGTAGGTATATTTCGTAGATTTCAATTTGCAGTAGTGATACTTCAAGGTTGAGATTAAGTTATGTAGATTTAAATTTCATGTAGTCCTTAAGATTTGGGTTAAGTTTAGTAGCTTATTATTATTATGCAACCTTTAATATAATTGTTAGTTAGATTTAGTATTCAGGAACTTTGGTTGCCTTATTTGAACTGTTGATGCGTACGACGGGTGAGCGACTGGCCGGTCCCTTGTGCTTCGTTCACTTGCTTACCCATTTCCTTTTTGCACTCAATTTATTATCTGAGATAGGTAATTTACGATAACTGTGTAGCATTCACAGTGGCTTAAGTGTCCTACGTTACGCTAGCTTATGGGTAAAAACATATGAAATCAACCGAAAATATTAACATTTCTGACCTCATCACCTCCAAATTTGATAAGATTTTGTACACAAGATCTATGGATCGGCACAATAATATTTGCCAACTTTCAGACATATAGCCTTTCAACTTTCAGAATTATGGTCATTCCAAGTTGGCAAAAATCAATAAAAATGCACTCAGATGCCTTAACACAATTTTTAATATCTCGAAAAGTATTCATTGTACATTAATAATCAAGGGCTCATTTTACAGACAAAGACATGCGCCATTCAAAAAATTTTTTTTTTTAAATTTTCGATCAAGGATAATGTAAATAAAAAAGGACTAAAATTTCCAAAGGATATATCTCGAAAACCAATATTTTTAAAAATTTCAAAAAAATATATGTTAATTCTTATTATGTTTTGTACAAGTCTGCCAAATTTCAATGTGGAGTCTTAATTACAACATGAGTTATTAAGAAAAAAGCAGGCGAAGGTTTATGTATTTCATGAAATGTACCAAAATACAAAAAGGTGACAAATTACAAAAAGAAGGACAAATCAAATGTAACGGAACTTTTTCGACTTTTCTTTGCTTAAACTCTTTTTCTATTTGTTGTACCAAAAAAAAAACAGTATAAATAGTTCAGAGACTCTAAGTCAAACTTCAGTTGAATACTAGATTTCATAAGTGATCGTTTGAAAAAGCAAAAAAAAGAGACTAAATATTTAAATAAATTATAATTATTCTCAATACAAAAAAGTCGTGCACTATTCAGTCGGTTGTGGTATTTAAATAAAAAATATGCCATTCAATTCAACATTTTGCTGTAATCCTTTTAAAAAATCCGGTCACACTGGGTGCAATAAAAGTTTAAGACAAGTCCTAGAATGGATGCTACAGTATACTAAGGATAAAAACATTACGATCTCAAATAAAATTTGTGGGACATGTAGAATAAAATTTTCGCATCTGAAAAAATCTAATAAATCTAATTTGGAAGAAGCTTCAGACATAAACGAAAATGTAGATACTTTCGATGACATTGCGTCAGGCACGGAAGAAGTTGCTATTTCAATTCGAAATCGGTGCGGTCAACTCATTGGTTGATTTCATATGTTTTTACCCTTATGTGATGTTACCATCTACTTTTTAATAATGAGGCTAAACGCTTGGCGTTTAGACATGCCACACAACACTGTGGCCAGCGACTTAATGGCTTCGGACAGAATCCGCTGATCCGGGGCCGCTGGCGATGGTGGTTTCTTGTTACTCCTTTTTGGCTTTGGTTGCGCCTGGTGGCCCTTGGATATCGAAAGTTGACTCTGGCGGCTTGGTGACGGTTTTTGCCTGCTGAGACTCGGTGATGGTTTTTTGCTGTTGCGGCTTGGAGATGTGTGTTGTCTGTAATGGCTTGGCGGCGGCAATCAATCATCCACTCTCGGGCGGCTGGATGTGGTGAAAATGTTGACATTTGTGGCACGTGTTTTTTGAGCGACATCCTCTGAAGGTATGACTTCTAGCCAGGCAGTTTATGCAGTAATCGTACTTCCTCACTGTACAGTTCCTTTCTGCTGTAGTCATTATTAGGAACCGAGAGCAGAACCTAATAGAGTGATATGCGGTGCAAAGCTTGCATCGGTAGACAGATGATTTTTTTTGCTTGTCTTGGTTGGACCTGCAATGGTATAAAAATAGATGATTAGAAATAGAATAGGATCGGCTGGGAACGAGTTATGCCAACTATGAATGAGAATGACGATATCGGGAGTTTACATTTCCTCCTTTTCCCTTATGAATTATCAATGGGCTGATAGCATAATTTCACTATTGGGCGGGTCACTACCCCGTTCGCAGTTCGCACTTCTGCGACTCGTACGTTATGATCGCTCCCATGATGCGTGTTTTCAATTCTACCTAGTCGCCATTCATAGGGTGGAAGTAAGTCATCCATTATGAGGTCGTCGACCTTTAGGCCTTTTGCCATTTGTACCGTTTGTGTAGAGACTTGAGATAGTCCTCTTTCCACACAATGGCAAATTTGTGATGCAATACCTTGCGCTTTTCCCATAGATTTTCCGATGGCGGTTCAGGGAACAATAGCAATGGAGCGAACCTTAAAAAGTGACCAAGGGTTAAAGCCGTCATGTCCATTGGATCTGCTGACAATGCAGAAATTGGACGAGAATTGAGAACCCCTTCTATTCTAGCTAATAAGGTAGAGAATTCTTCAAACGTTTGTTTATGAGCTGCAGCAACTCTTTTGAAGTGATGTTTGAAACTTTTCACGGCAGCCTCCCATAGGTAGCCCATGTGAGGAGCATGCGGGGGTATAAATTTCCATTCAAAACCATGAACAGAGTATTTCCGAGACAAGTCTTTGGCGGCAGTTTTTAGGAACTTAGAAAACTATTTCTTTAAAGTTTTGCTTGCTCCAACAAAGTTGCGAGCATTATCAGACAGAATTTTTTGGGGGAGACCTCTCCTTCCACCAAACCGAGAAAACGCAGCTGCGAACGAGGCAGAAGATAGATCAGAGCACGCTTCGAGATGAATTGCCTTTGTGGAGAAACACACAAACACGCACGAGTAGCCCTTTTCGTAGGGTGCGGTGCGTAAGTTCGACGTTTTAATTTCGAAGGGTCCGGCGAAATCAATACCGGTTGTGTGGAATGGAGGTGATAAAACACATCTCTCCTGGGGCAAAGGTGCCATGATCTGACAGCATGGCTTGTGTTTGTATATAACACAAATTTTGCATTTGTGAATTATGCTCTTGACACGAGTTTTCATACGAGGAATATGAAAGTGTGTTTGTGAAAATCTGCACATGAGTGTGCACTCCGCATGGTCCAGAAATATGTGAATATGTTCCATGTAGAGACTAGAATAGAATTACGCACTCTCTTCAATGTTTCATTCAAAAATTCACGGACTTATTGATCCACCTCGTATATCACATATTTCACAAGTCCTGATGATGTCTTTTGACGAAAGGCGAAATTTTGAAAAATATATTAAAATAAATCCAACAGAATTTACCTCAAGCCTAATTATTTGAAAATTAAGATCTAATAATAAGGAAAATTTACTTGAAATGTAATCTATTGTATTTGATTAGACAAAAGCTTTCTACCCCAGTAGCAGTAGCATTCTACTAAAATTATGTTACATTAACAAACATTTTAAATCTATAGTTGACATAAAACCAAAGGCCCAATAACAACTCGAATTCACTGCCAAAAAAGTTATTAACCTTAACGAAAGCGGCGACGTCAGATTGTTTAAAAATTTGTTATTTCCGTTTTTAATTTCATCTCTTCAGTTTGGTTCGCACTATACAGGATGCATAAGTTCACAAAAAGTGCCGACCTTTGAGTCCAACAAAATTAAAGACCAAAGAAAAAAACGCAAGGCGAACGTAATTCCCATCATTGGTCCATGCAAGGTTTGCCAATATGAACACTAAAATGAAAAAACGAAAATAAAAGTAAAAAGTGGGGAGAAATGGAAAATGCCATGTTTTATCGTCTTTTAAACACCCCAAATATGTTTACAAGCAAAACGGGCAAAAAAAATAAAATCAAATGGCTGGCGATTGCATTAAAATGTGTGAAATTAAATTTGTTGTATTATTGCATAAAACAACAACCGAATCCTGTAGACAAGAAATGCAATTTCCTCTAACATGCACGCCATGACACATAACAAGTTGCAAGTTTGTTTTACCGCAAGGCTGCGAAATGATTTATGCGGCACCAAACCCAGCGACGCACTATATATCACACGGGATGTGTCTACGATATAACATATCATAGATACATGTGTTTTTTTTTACGATAACGAAAAATCTAAAGGATCAATATATGAGCAGAAATCAAAATTGTTGAAAGTAATTTCAAGTAGTTTGTAAAGTAGTAGACAACAAACAGTGACCAACTTTTGTGAAATCATCACCATTTGCTAGTAACGGGTCCGCCATCTAAAGTTTTTTTTTCAACTACTGCTTATTTCGTGAAATGGTAGCTCATGTCTGATTTGACAGATAATTAGTTTTATCCTTCCGCTGAACGAATATGGTTGTGTATACGCTTGAACAACGCTGGGAAATATGGGAAAAATGGGCCTGCGATCGACTTACAGAAGATGCCGATTTTGCTAAAAAAAATCATCTTTACAGTTGAAGCTCATTTTGATCTTGGCGGGTGTGTAAACAAGCAAAATTGTCGCATTTGGGACACAGAAAACCCGCACGCATACATTGAAAAGCCGATGCACCCAAAACGAGTCACTGTTTGGTGCGGATTTTGGTCCAGAGGCATAATTATGCCGTTACCGTCAATGGCGATCGTTATCGGGCCATGTTGAACGAATTTTTGTTCACAAAAATTGAAGAGGAGGATATTGGCAACATTTGGTTTCAACAGGACGGCGCTACGTGCCACACAGCCGAAGCTACACTCGATGTTTTGCGCCCTGTTTTTGAAGATCGCATTATCAGCCGCAGAGCTGATGTCGTTTAGCCACCTCGGAGCTGCGATTTGACACCGTTGGACTATTATTTGTGGGGTGCCCTCGAAGATAAGTGTTACGCCGACAAGCCAGAGACAATTGACGCTTTAAAGGACAATATTCGTGAAGCCATTGGCGAAATACAGCTGCACACAATCGATAATGTGCTTAAAAATTGGACCGATCGTGTAGGCTACTGCATGGCCAGCCGAGGCAGCCATTTGAATGAAATTATTTTCCATTATTAACCGAAAGGATTGTACTTTCAAATAAAAAAAGAAATTTGAGAAAATATTCAGTAGTTTTTTTTATAGCATTTTCAAAAAAAAAATTAATTGGCGGACCCTTTATTTTAGGTGTTCAGTGTCTTCTTATTTAACATCACTGCGTCCTGTGGTGTCGTAAACAACAACTTTATAAAACTTATATGGGAATGTTTCTGTTGCTTCGTCAACACGTTGCTCTACATATTCAACATTTTCCGCAGTGCAAATTTAACGTGGTCTACCGGTTCGAGGGGAAACTCTTACAGCGCCATGTTGGTGGTGACGATGAACTACGCAACGAATTATTGCTCCAGAAGGCGAAATGGTGACGTTATAATGCAGCCGACATGCTCTTTGCGTTAAAACAATTGTTCGCTGATTTAAATAAAAAAATTCTATTATTCTGGTTCTTTGTTCAGCTGTGAATCTTTCCTTTATATATTCTCCAGGTGTTGTTTATATAATCTGAAAATAAAATGTTAAAATATATAAACAAAAAACGTGACTTTTGGCCCACCCTGTATTTATACCCTCACCCATAGGGATGGGGGTATATATCATTTAATACGTTTTTATGACTTTTTAAGACGTTTGAGCCATGTCCGTCTGTCAGGTTGGCTGGCTGGCTGGCTGGCTGGCTGTTCAACACGATAACTGCCGTAAATATTTATCCATCACAGTGAAATTTATCAGCGACTATTATTTGCCTATATTGAGTTTGGGATTGAAAATGGGCCGTTTGACCACGCCCCTTATGGTACCTCCCATACAAATCGAAAAATTTAGCACAAAATCATATTTCTTTCAAAACTTTCTTCTGGTAGATGTGATTAGCTTCAACTGACACACCGGTTAATAACCGGTAAATGCCTACTTCACTGGAGGAAATGGGCGAGATTGTCACAACCATTCTGGTACCTCCCATACAAAACAGGGTGTTCGTTCGGGTTGTGAATCCGATAAATCGAGTGAAATATTTCCCATCGTAATGAAATTAGGTGTAAGGCTTCACGTTATCAAAGGCCAATCACCGATTAAATCAATGGTGATTTTGCCACGCCCATTTTGGTACCTCCCATACAAAAGTCTCATTGTTCGGCACGAAAAGTCCCGCAAAACCGAACCAATCTTTATGAAAGTTTATACTAGCCAAAACTTAGTCACATAAAACTCTCCTATAGAAAATGAGCTGTTTTGCCACACCCATTCTGGTACCTCCCATATAAAAGTTGAGCGGATGATCGGTTGATCGACACGATAACTCTCGAAAACTATTACCGATCTTAATATAATTCTGTACTAGGCAATATTTTGCTAAATCCTACTGTTTAGTTAATAACTGACTATTTGGCCACGCCCAGTTTCGTACCTCCCATACAAAAGTTGGGCGTATTTGGGGTTTGCCGACTCAATATCTCCAATAAATCATAACTGATCTTAATAAAATTAGGAGGTACTGATCAAAATTTTGGCAACAACTTGCCATGCCCATTTTTGTACCTTGCATATAAATATTGGGAGGGAAACTAACTAATTTGGGTATTCAATAATATTTATCGCAATGTCAATCTGCTATTGAATATGGTCACTTTTGAGTATCGGCGTTTTTTACAGAACTGCCACGCAATGGATGACTTAGAGTGAGGGTATGATTAAGTCGGTTCACCCGACTGAAATTTATGTACTGGTTTTGAACTTACTTTTACTGAAGGCAATAAACTATAAAGAAACTCGTATATTAAACTCTCTAATACATTTTAATGTTGGGTCATTTAAGCTATAACTATCTCCATGTAAAAGTTTCTGAAAATCTTGAAAATTTTCTAAACATCTTGATGGAAAATTTAATTTAATAAAGCCTTAAATATGTGAACAATCAATAAATGCACAAACGACTTTGTACAGAGACATTATTGCCTGTAGTTTTCTACGATTAATCAACATTGGCAGATGTACCAATATACAGTCAGTCTGCTAAGATGAGATAGGGTCAGACAAGATCGTGATCCTTTAGCTAGAGAATATCTGATTTGTATTGGGGAAACGGCAAGTAATAACTTCGATAGCCCCTAGGCAGGAAATCTCTGGCTTGTACCAGGTGAAGAGTTGGTAACAAGGTAGAGACCCCCTCAATAAGAGATTCTCCGGCATGTACATGTAAACGGTAAATAAACAAGCTCGAGATCGGAAATCTCTCGTTATTTCCCAGGCGAAGTTGTAAGTGGAAGAGACAATTCCTACGGGATACTACGATGTCTATATTTTTGGCTAGGTCCCTCAGAAAGAGTATCTTTACAATATACAATATATTGGATCTTCAACGTCTGCGGACCGAATCGTCCCTAGCACTAAATTGCTCAGCTTTTTATACACTCAGAGTGCTAGCTGATATTATATATAGCTACTGTTACTATCATACCAGCTGTCTATGAATTTCCGTTGGTGATATTACGCGTCATATATGTAGAGTGTCTGCAATAACACCCAGGACATGGCTCGCCTTTCCATCTACTCCTATTAAAAAAATTAAATGGTTTCCCATTACATCCCATGAAGGAATTTGGGAGAGCTTCTCACAATCAGTGAGCTGTGCGCTTTATAATTTCATACTCACTGATTGGGACCTACTGTTTTCCACCGGTTCCGATCGGTATTTTGAGAAGCTTTTTCATGGCTAGCTACTCGATAGTGTCGCCGTCACTAAGCGAGGTGACCATCGTCGAAAGAAATTTTAAGGTGGTCGGGAGCTGGGATCGAACCCAGGATCTCCTGTACAAGAGGCGCGCACACTAGCCATTGCACCACCGATCGTATGTATTATGTACCTAATCGTATGTATTATGTACCAGCTGACCCCGCAATGCTTCGTCTTTATTGCATTAGACAATAGCAACAATCACAAAATATCCGAATATCGATATGAAAGACTGTTTGTAATTTACAAGAACGAACTAAGGACCCCGTACTTTTCACATTTGTAGAGGACCGAGATGTGAAGTCTGCCTGACATCCATTTTATATCAAATAATTTTTCATGTGTTTTGGGCTACACATTATATTTAGCTTTTCCCGCCATGTGTATAAATTAATAGTTTGAAGGGCTGTCCCGCTGCTGACCAGGCAACATATAACTGACCATGCGAAAAGCATGAATTTCGTAGATTTAGTCCACAATACAGCGGAATGCGACGTGTTTCAAATCAGTTTGAAGTGACTGTTTATATTGAGGAGTTCGTAAGCGATACGTGATATGTTACGCTATTGTTTCTGATGATCGGCATTAAGATGTAGTACAAGTACGATCTGTTTCCACTACTTCCGCTCGTTTCCCTCATGTTACAGAGTTACGGGACTGAGGACAGCGTCAGCTGCAGTGTGTGTCCCTGCTGGGGTTATTCATGCCACAGCTGATCTAATTATTTGGAATTTGATGGAGAACGGAGTATATGGAAGACTGAGCGGAATGCAATCAGAAGCAACAAAACGGCAAAATAAGCTAAAATTGTGTTTAATTGATACTACAGAAAATTATGCTTGCTGCTGGGTGCATCGAACATAAGTACGCATTCCCTTTTATTGCTGCACATTTTACATCGAACCAAAGTTGCATGCACCAGCAACTCCAACTCGATGAAATGACATACTGCCCTCGTCGTCATCGATAGAACGTTAGGAGCGACATGGGGACTCTTACCTGTTGCTCTATGGGTCACTTCAAGTCTTAAACATTATCTAATCTTTCAATAGAAATTTCTCTATAAAGGCTAAAATTTTAAACACATATTTTGATAGGATCAACTAACTACGTTGTGATAAGATAAAAAATGTTTAAAAAGTTGTATTGGAGTTTAATGTAGGTAACGAATACCAGCAGGTATTGAAAATATACGATTACCCATTACCCACAGGGTCCAATCGCAGAGCTAATAAATTATTTACCGCCATAAGAGGCTTTAACCAATGGATGGCCTTAATACAGCATCCCTTTCTTTAAAACAAAAAAATTCTAACACATATGGGAATTTTAGCGACATTTGCAAAAAATTTAGTTTAACGCTTTGTGTGTTAAAGTAATGCCGTGTCACAGACAGCCATTGCTTGAAGTAAAAAAGTTGTTATTTTTATGAATGGACGCACCGTTTCCGAGTTATATCCATTTTGTATATTTTATCGATTTTCGTATTTTGGCGATTGTTTTAAAAAATTTCTTATATACGGTTGGACAACTTTATAAAATACCCTTAGAAACCCTCAAAACTTGATTATTGTTTTGATTGGATGCTCTGTTTCTGAGTTATAGCCATTGTTGATTTTAGCGTTTCCTTATTTTGGCGATTTTTTAAAAAAATATTCTTCCATACGAATTTGACAAATTTCTGAAAAACCCTTAGAAACCCCCAAAAATTTGTTATTTTTCGATTCGACGCCCGTTTCCGAGATATAGTTCGTCGATACGAGCGAATTGTTTCATATTTCAGCGTAAGTAACAGGTGAAGCCCGCATTTGTAATGGGTAATCGTTATGGGTAACTCCCCATTGTCGTGGGTAACTACTCATTATTTTCCCCATTACCGGCGATGGGTAATTCCTCATTACCGTGGGTAGCTACCCATTATTTCCCCTTTTCCATTATTTTCCGATGGGTAATGGGTGAACGACCGCTACCCATTACCCACGACAATAACCCATAGTAACCTATTACCCACAAAATAAGAACCCTGTTTGTGGAGAAGAGAGCTGATGACATGCTTTGGTGGTTATTGAAATAGCTAGCTAAATGATAAATTTCACATTGTTTCTTTTACAATATATTCTATTAAATAGTACATTTTCATAAAAAGGTATTTTTAATAGTAATTGATCTTGAACCGAATTTTGCAAACAAGAAACCCCCAAAAATGACTTGTACTTCGATTGGACGCTCCGTTTCCGGGATATAGAAATTTTTTCTAATTTTTTTATATTTTAGATCAAAAATTGGGGTGGGTTCCGCTGGGTAACCTATAAACAATATATACTTATAGTTTTTTTTTTTTTTTTTTTTTTAATCGAGCGAACCCATCGCCGCCACTCTTACCCGCCCCTACCGACCGAGAGGGCCACGTCCCCATAACGTGAGGACAGCGTACACATTATAGACCGGTCTATAACGGGAGAGCAAGGATTATAAGTTCACACGTTACAACCAACTACAGAAATTCTTCACCAGTTGGTATTACACTAACATAAATAAGTATAAAAGCACATCACGAGATATTAACATAAGATACTTCAATATATAATAATTACGAGCAAAACGAAAACCAAATCATAAATCAGACCAGATAGTAAGGATAAAGTAAATTAAATTTACATATGTACGTCAACGAATATACAGCACTAATGCAATCGGTTCAAATGACAAATTATGCTAGACTTTGTCGTTTCCCAACTACCTGTGAAATCAATAAACTGATATAGCTCATTAAAGTCACGACACATTCTCCTAACTGGATCAAAGGACGCATAATTCGAACGCTGAAACTCGATGTTTACGAGTTTATAGTACCTCGTGGGTCTCAATGGGACATTTATGAAAATCTTAGATAACAGAAATTCAGAACATATACATCCATCAATTATCTTCAAAACTGTAATAGAGTTTATCATGGTACGTCTACTACTAAGAGTCGGCAATCTGATCAATGCTAGTCTACTGCTATACGAAGGAAGATTATGGTTCGGGTTCCATTGAAGATTTCTCAGACAAAAAATGAGAAACTGTTTCTGGACCGATTCAATCATATTAACATACAAATTGTACTGGGGGTCCCAAACAACTGATCCATATTCGAGAATAGGGCGGACTAGTGAAGTAAAAAGATTTTTCGTAACGTTTAATACCAACGTTTAATAAAGTTCAGAACGCCATAAGCCTTGTTCACCATCGTAATTATGTGGGAGTTGAAATTCAATTTTCTGTCCAAGAGAACACCAAGATCAACAAATGAATCCACCGATTCAAGAACATTGCCACCTAAAATGTATTTTGCCGAAAATAATGATGACCTAGAGAACAGCATATGCTTACATTTCGTAAAATTAAGCTCCATCAAATTGGTCTCGCACCACGTCTGGAAAGTAGACAAATCCCTCTGAAGTAAAGTATATTGACAATTATCCTTGTAAGAAAAATAGATCTTCACGTCATCAGCGTACAACATAGAGTCCGGGATACCATCAGGACCAGCTTTATTCGAGGCTTTCAAGCTGATTAAGTTATCTAGCAACCACGAAGAATTTACGACAGGTGCATCAAACGGAATGGTAGAGCGGACAGTGTACGGGTATGATTTGGAAACATCATAGGCTCGGGTGGAATAAATAGATGCGAAAAAATCGGCGAAAAAATTAGCAATAGACTCTTCATCTGAATATTCAATACCGTTCATTTTGATCCTACAAGGTGTGGAAGACGAATTACGCTTCAAGTTAACAAATCTAAAGAATGATTTGGGGTTCCGTTTAAAATTAGCCTTCAACCTATCCAAATATAATCTGTAACTCTCACGAGATTTAGAGTTGTATCTACTCCTAGCAACAATATACCTAGCATAGTCTGCTAGCAGTCCAGATTTTTTATACTTGTTCGAACATCTATTCCTTACATTCTTGAGACTATTTAGAGCCCTTGAGGACCATGGGGGACCAGTATTACCCCTTATTGGCCTCTTGGGTACAGACTTAGAAATATAGCCATTAATAATATTATAGAAATCATCCAGGGCGATTTCAAATTCAAAAGAATTATCACACTGACATATACTATGCCAGTCGGTATCAAAGATAAGATTATTCAAAAGTATAAAGTTCGCACGCGAAAAGCATAGGCCAACATAGGACGAAGAGCAATTGCAACCAACCTGCATGGTATCATATGTATAATTAATTCCCAGCGTTGGATGGTAACTATCCTCAGGAGAAATTAACGGATCAATTCGAGAAATATCAAAGTTGTTAGAATCATCCACTAAAACTAGATCAAGGACTCGATTCATAGAATTGGGAATGTCGTTCAATTGAATCAACCCAAGTTCGGAAATATGCGTAACAAAATCAGATGACCAATCATATGGTGTCAATGGAGTCAGAGAATTAGTATCGGGTAAAGACACCCATGTCACAGACGGCAAGTTAAAGTCACCCAATACTAAAATACGGTCCTTTCTACTGGCTAACGCAATAACTTTTGCAATAGCGTCAATATGCACTTGATATACCTCAAAGCATGAAGATGGCGGAATATAGGAACACGTGACAAACAATTTCAAATCGCCTAAATTAATGGACACCACAAGAAACTCAAGATCGCCAATGTCTTCAACTGTAACCAACTCAGAAGATAAAGAAAAGAGTTAAATATAAATAGTTTTCCATTACATCCAATGTAGGGTTTGGGGAGAGCTCCTCGCGATCAGTGATCATTCTAGTTTTATACAGTAATCCCTCGATTTACGTCCTCTCTATTTACGTCGTTTCTATTTACGTCGTTAAAATTTTTGTTCCTTCTAAATTCGATTTGCGTTGTCATTCGATTTACGTCTCCTCGTGTGAATTGAAACTTACATCGCAAACTGGGGAAATCCCGTTGTTAAATGTATGTATACATCCTTACTCGCATTCAATTTCGTTTTCATTTGTGTGTGTATCTGCGTATCAACAAGTTGAAATACAATGAGCTCCAAACGTAAAACTAATAAAATTTCTGAACCTCGGTTAAAAAGAAACCGAAATGTTATATCAATAAAAACAAAATTAGAAGTTATTCGCCGACATGATAGTCGTGAAAAGGCTTTTAATATTGCCAGTACGATGGGTCTTCCACCAACCACAGCAAGAACTATAATAAAAAATGCAAGTGAAATTCGTGCAAGTGCAACTGCAGCTGAAACTTTTTCTCTCGGAACCACCACTAAAAGGAGACCGGTTTTGATGGAACAAATGGAAAAGGCACTAACTGTGTGGATAAAAGATTTAGTCGAAAAGAATATTCCAATAACAACATTAGTTATTCAAAGTAAGGCTATAAATTTGTTCAACGATCTTAAAGCTAAATCTGCTCAAAATGAAGAATCGAGTGCTTTTAGTTTCAACGCCAGTGGTGGATGGCTAGAGAAATTTAAGAAAAGAGCAAGACTTCATAACATAAAAGTCGTCGGTGAATCTGCAAGTGCAGAACATGAAGCAGCCAAAAGCAAATAATTGCTGAAGGAGGCTACGCACCTCAGCAAGTGTTCACTGTAGACGAGACTGGCCTATTCGGGAAGCGAATGCCAGGAAGAACCTTTATATCGAAAGAGGAAAGATTTGCAGCAGGGCCAAAAGCTTCGAAGGATAGGCTTACGCTTCTCCTTGGAGGTAATGCTGCCGGGGACTTTAAGGTTAAGCCTTTGTTAGTTTATAAATCTTAATCTCCAAGGGCTATGAAGAATATTTGCAAACAAAATCTCCCAGTGATTTGGAAGTCGAACAAAAAAGATTGGATCACTGCTAATTTATTTGACGAGTGGTTTAAGGAGCACTTTTGTCCTGAAGTTAGCAAATATTGTGAACAAAATAATATGTCTCATAAAGCACTACTACTAATCGATAATGCACCTGGCCCCTCCATCAGTTTGGATCACATTAGCGATGACGTGAAAATTGTATTTTTACCTCCAAATACTACATCCCTTATGCAACCTATGGATCAGGGCATTATCGCTGCATTTAAGAAATACTAATTACGACGAAGTTTTAGAAGCCTTATTGACGCAATTGACACACCAGGAGGCCAAACTGGTCAAAATATCATCAGCATTAGACAATTTTGGAAAAATTATGATATCTTGCAAGCAGTGGACAACATAAAAAAAAGCTGGGAAGAAGTTTCTGCATCAACAACGAAAAATGGATGGAAAAGCGTATGGCCTGAATGCACTACTGATGGCGGTAATGACTTTAACTTGAACGAGATAAACACAGAAATTGTAAGCCTGGCCCAAAGTTTAGGATTTTCAGAAATAGATGAATCCGATATTGTTGATGTTCTGAACCAAGGGGATGAACCATTAACAAACTCGGAGCTATTTGCATTGACAAATCTATCAAATCAACGTTATAGTGATGAAATGGACTCTAATGTCGAAACTTGCACGAAGAGTTCAGAAATACCACTGAAGAAATTAAAGGAGGCCTTTGACTGCATTAATAAGGCTATGGAAATTTTTGAAGAATTTGATAAAGACGAAGAGAGAATTGAGACAACAAAAATATCAGTGAACACGAGTCTTAAATATTACAGAGATTTGTACGAACAGAAAAAGTTGTCCTTGCCTCAGAAGCGAATTGACTCATTTTTCAACCAAGTTTCTTCGGAAACGCCTGCATTGCGCCAGGAACAGGCACAGCGCTCTTCTTATTTAGACGGAGATATCGAAATGATGATTTCTGAAATTGTATGTTCATCCAATAATTCTGATAATTAATATGAACATGTGTCCTTATATTTATGTATGAATTTTTATAACTTTTCGTAATTTATTATTTTACCTTTAATTATTTATATTTACTTTTTAATATATGTACATATGAATTGTCTTTTCTTTTTTTAAATTTGATGAATTGTCTTTTCTTTTTTTAAATTTGTTGAATTGTCTTCTTTTTTTAAATATGTTAATAAATTGAACTTGCTCAAAGTATGGAGAATCTAAAATTCGATTTACGTCGTTTCCATTTACGTCACCATTTTCCGGTACCAATAATGACGTAAATCGAGGGATTACTGTACTCACGTTCTTGTTTTGCTCTCACTGATTGGGACCCACATCCTTACACCGATTCCGAACGGATTTCTGAGAACCTTTGCACTATCTGTACACCTTTGCACACTATACAACAATATTTAATACACAAGTAAAATAATACAAAATGTTAATAAATAATAACATTTCAAAACTAAAATCCCCAATAATAATTACGAAATTCAAACTAGAAAAGTACAGTCAGAGAATGTATAGGTATTGTGGAAATAACTGGCGGCTGCCACTTCCACCAGTTTAAATTTTTTTTGATTTTTGTCGATATATACATACATACATTGACTCTAACAACAAATCGCCCAATTGTCGCACAAATGCCACAACTGAAACTGGGAACAAAAAACTGTTGAAAATATATTAATATAATGAGTTTTAAATCTCGGACATTTCGACATGATTTGTGTGAAAATGAGATGAAGGGAAGAAATCTAAAACAGAAATCAAAAGTCGCGCCATAGTGACTAAATGATGATGGAATTACATGCGAAAAACAAAAGACTTAAGACACAAACGTGACATTGTAACAGTTCGAGTTAATGATGAGGTGAGTTTTTGCAGCTTTGAAGGTGATAATATGAAATGTGACTTTTCTTTGTTCGTTACAGTGGACAACCAAATCTTGTATTATATCTACGAATTGCAAGCATTTCCAAAGAACACACCTCAAAAGAACTTAAGGCATTGCATGTAGAAGAACAATACAGCTCCGCAGTTAATAAATGTTCAAGGCAACATTCAGAGAAAAAATCGCTTGAGACAGCGAAATTAGACGTAACCTAATTTAGAGGTTATCGCATCCACACTAGAGGTCATAACAGCCGAATCAGGATATGACAATTTGTAATTTGGTTGAGACAACCTCATTAGAGGATGACACAACCTCATAGGGGGATGACTCAAACTCATTAGATGTTGGCACAGCCGAATTAGCTCACATTTCTTTATATATATATGTGTATACTTCTGTATAAACTATTCTATAAATTATATAAACAATATAATTACTTCCAAACCAAATCGGCAATCACAAATCAACTGGCAAATCAAAAAACTAATCCTGCAAACTGAAATAATGCAAATTTAAAACTTCCATGTATCACTGAAACATTATTACAACCACTGTGGGCTGCACTGAAAGAAAAACGCTTAGTCGCTTGGATGAAACATTTTCGTTAATGTTTTTACGTTGTTATAGTGATACTTGTCGTACAGTCAGAGAACTAATTGTTTGAAAAGAGGTCGTAGCAACCGTAAATTCGGCTGTTACCACCCAATTGAGGTTGCCACAACCGAATTGAGATTGTCACAACCGGATTGAGGTTGTTACGACCGAATTTAGTCTCCACAGCCGAAATTCGGTTGAAGCAACCTCGTTTCATAGTTGATTCGGTTGTGACAACTAAATCTTCAAATTATATTCGCTCAGTCAACTAAATTTTTTAAAATTTCGGTTTAAACAACCGAATTTCAAATTAATTCGGATGCAACAACCGAAATTGGTACCTAATTCGGTTGGGGTAACCGAATCTGGTCTTACCCAACCTCAGTACGGTTGTAGTAACAGAATTTGACATCACTTCGGTTGTAACTATCGAATTTGGGTCAATTCGGCCGCAATAACCGAATCTTGCCTTAATTCGGTTGCAACGACTAAATTTGGCGTCAATTCGGTTGCTGTAATCGGATTTCTCATGAATTCTATAGGTACAACCGAATTCGTTTTCAATTCTGTTACCACAACATAATTCTATGTATTTAAAATCTGACGTTTAAAATTTTATAGTCAAATATTATTTTAAAAAGGTAAGTAAAATATATTTAGTATTAAATCGTCTTATTTTGCAGATGTTATTTAAGCAGATATCAACAGCAGATATATATGCGGTAGTCTGGATACAAAACGGCTTTGGACCTAGAGCAACCGACACAACACGTCAGAATTAGTGCGGTGTCCCATGATGGCCGGGACTTCAATAAATGTTGGAAGAGGCATGTAAATTAAATGTATTATTCTACTTATATAGATTACCCCATATATATGATTTTATTTTCTCGCTTTTTAATTTAAAATACAAGAAAATAAATCATCACTTAATAATAAAACAAAACTTTAATAATTCATTTATGACCGTATCTAAATTCGGTTGTAATTCAGTTGAGACAACCTCTAATTTGGCTGAGACAACCTCAAATGAGGTTGTGCTAACCTCTAATTCGGCCGCGATAACCTCTAATGAGGTTATGTCAACCTCTAATGAGGTTGTGTCAACCTCTAGATTACCCTTGATTATAAAATTTTAAACGTCAGGTTGTGTCAACATCCTGTTAGGTTGTGTCAACCTCTAATGATGTTGTGTCAACCTCTAATGAAGTTGTGTCAAATTCTGATGAGGTTCTGTCAGTTGACGAAACAATTTCGTTATTGTAATGAAACTAATTTTTGTGATGGTATAGAGAGTTATGCAGTCGAAAAAATTAGCAAGCGTAAAAAAGAGGCCAGCAAGAGAATATCGTGAGCGTGAGTGGTGTGTCACGTACACATCTTAAATCAGTTTCTTTGCAACAACCGATAGTAAATAAATAAATAAATGGTTTCCCATTACATCCCATGAAGCGACCGGGGAGAACTTCTCACAATCACTGAGCTGTGCGCTTTCCAGTTTTCACTCAGTGATTGGGACCTACAGTTTTACACCGGTTCCGAACGGTATTTTGAGAAGCTGTCGCCGTCACTATACGAGGTGACCGCCGCCGAAAGAAATTTTTATTGAAGGTGGTCAGAGCAGGGTTCGAACCCAGGATCTCATGAACAAGAGCCGCGCACACTAATCATTGCACCACCGACGGTCACAACCGATAGTGGTAGACATATTTCCCCGTCGGAATAGTTTAAACGAATTTGTTAAAAAGTCTAATTAGTTATACTTATTAATAATCGTTTATTGTGGAAAATTAATTTTGTGAATTTATGTGTTTGCTGTGATCGTTTGTGTAACTTGCGAATCTATAAATCAAATAGATAAATAAACAGAATGCAAGGAGCAACACGACAGCAAAGAAAGTGTCGCATCGATAGCAGACAAACTACCCCGAAATATCCCAGCGGGCAAAAAACCGAGCCATAGCGAGTATTACGCCAAATGCTCGCAAACGGGCTCAGAAGCGAGTACTTACCGGACCAAAACCGGGGGAGAAATTAAACTCGCCCAAATATTCGCAAACTGGTTTAAAAACGGGTGCTAAACGGACGAAAAAAGAGAGAGAAAAATTGTTGTCGTTGTGTCGTGCGCCAAACAGAGGCACACACGTGCAGGCACACGACACAACAACAAAGTTTTGGCTATTGCATTTTGTTTTATTTTTCGTGTTGTTCTCGCAAAAGATATTACAAAAGTCTCGCAAACGAATCTCTTGCAAGACATCGTAAACGAAACTTTTACTGCCACAAACTGAGCGACTGATGATTCATTTTCCGATCGTTTTCGGATCTGTTTTCGAGAGTTTTACCCGCAAAAGTCTCGAGTAACTCTCGTATGCGATATCGTATACGAAGTTTTGGTCCGCTGGGATGTAACTGAACTTTTGTGTGTGAATGCGCGTGACGGCACAAGTCACAACAAAATATTCGTGTTTTGTATTTTGTTGTTTCGTTGTGTTGGTATTTGGATGCAGAAAAAAAACCAAAAATATACATACATTTGTGCGGGCAGTCGATGCCAATGAAAATGAAGAAGTCAATGTAGCAAAGTGTTTCAAGTACGACGAACATAAAAAATAACAATTCAACGTACAGTCAAATGAATCCAATCGAAATTTTAACAAATCTGGTTAAAATAAATAAAGGAGCAGTTGAAGAAAATGCTTACAGAGCGATCCCTGGCTTAATGACGGGGAGATTTGGCGCTACAATTGAATATCAAAACCCTCAACACAACAACAATGGCATGATTTAACAAAACAATGATGTGGTTCTGTGTTAAAGGAGTAGATCTTATGTTCATGGTATGTACAGACATAGATATGTACATGTCTTAAATAGAAATCTTAACAAACCATTCCTCGTATATGTTTTTAATTGCAGGACCTCAATATGACGGCCAAATTAACACTCACCCCTCGACTACCACAATCTTCTGCAGACGAGTGTTTCAACATGGAATGAATATAATCAATTTAGCAAATATATTTTCGAAAACAAATATTTTAAACACACTTCAAAACATTGATTACAGCAGTGAAACAAAAACGTTGTAGTAACGAAGCATATTCATTACAACAATGACTCAAATTCATTGCACTAATGAAACAAATTCATAGCAGCAATGAACAAATTCATTGAAGGAATGAAGCAAATTGTTTGAAACAACGATACCTATTTATTGCAACAATGAAACAAATTCACTGCACATACATTTCATAGCGGGAATGAAACGTTACGTTAGCTTACTTTCGATGACAAAAGTTGTTGGGGTGATGAAAGTTTCCATTTCATCCATGTGTCGATGCTTTTTCGTGCAGTGTGGGCTTGGCTTCCACCACCGATATATTGGCAATGCAAATACGAAATGGGAATGATAAATATAAGATCGTCTATTTCTTGACGACCCCCGCAAACTTTATAAGGACAACGATTTACGGATTTGCACTTGAAATGTTAGAACACTATACAGATCCGCTGCCACTACACAACTGGCAGGTGTCCTCGAGATTTATAAGGCTGTCATTAGTACTATACAGGAGATGCGATGGACAGCTCTTGGCTAGACAAGGAAGACGAACTGTGACATATACTACAGCTGCCATGAGAAAAATCATGAATTTGGTAGGGGATTTGAAGTGGGCAAAAGACTGGTGATCTCAAGGTTCAACTCCGTTAGCGAACGTATAGCCACAATCCACATATAAGCGAAATACTTTAACATATCGCTAATTTGTGTATTTGGCCCGACGGAAGAAAAAGATGATGACACCCAGGACATGTTCTATTAGCGCCTATAGAAAACATAAGACCTCTGCTCTGGCCATGGCATTAAGATTGTTCCAGGTGATTTTAATAATAAAGTCGGCAGGCAAAATATCTTTCAACCCACCATCGGTAAATTCAGTCTACAAGCAATTATTTCCGACAACGGAAGGAGACTCTTTGATTTTTCCGTGGTGAAAAACATGGTCATCAGTAGCACGAGATTCTAACATAAAGACACCCACAAGGCCACTTGGATATCCCGTGATCAACAGATGGAGAAGCAGGCTGATCACCTGGTAATTGATAGAAGGCACTCTACTAGTATAATACAAATAAAATAAATGGTTTCCCATTACATCCTATGAAGGGACCGGGGAGAACTTCTCACAATCACTGAGCTGTGCGCTTTCCAGTTTTCACTCATTGGTTGGGACCTACAGTTTTACACCGATTCCGAACGGTATTTTGAGAAGCTTTTTCATGGCTAGATACTCGATAGTGTCGCCGTCACTATGCGAGGTGACCGCCGCCGAAAGAAATTTTTTTGAAGGTGGTCAGAGTAGGGTTCGAACCCAGGATCTCATGTACAAGAGCCGCGCACACTAACCATACACGTCCTTGTTATTCAAGGAGCTAATATCGATTCGTATCACTTCCTGGTTGCAGATAAACAGAGCAAAAATCCTACGAAACCACGCATATAGACAGCTAGGCATCGGAATGCTGCAATTAATAGCGATAGCAGCGACCTATGCAGAGAACCTCACTCAGATAGTGGTGCAGAACGTACCACCGCCTCATGATCGCGAAGCACAGTGGAAGCACACTGCCCACTACATAAAAACTGCTGCAGAGACCGCACCGCTTAAAGACAAACCATGGTGCACAGTGTCGCTTGGAAAATTATGAAAAGAACGCTGTACATATGGCAACAGTTCATTCAGTTGTAACGCTAACAGCGGCAGAGTGGTATAAATCCAAGAGGTGAGAGAAAATTTTTAGGAGAAAAAACGGTTGTGGGAAAGCTCGAGAGTGAAAAAATGTAATCATACAGAAGGAAGAATGAGGCCCGTAAATTCTACCGAAAAGAACACAGCCAAACCAACGGAAATAGAGCAGGGTCCCCTTATGTAGAGATAAAGATGGGATTCTTGTCACAGATATGCAGAGTATATTGGAAATATGGAGCGTTCACTTCTCAGCTTTGCTTGCTCCAGGAGGTTTCAATATAGGAAAGGTGTGGATCACATACAGGACGATGACGTCGACTGTGCCCTTCTTGCCAAAGCGAAGTTATGCTGATCGCGTGTGCTGATTATTTACACATCATTGGGCGAAATCTGCAAGAAGTTACTGCAGTATTTTCGAGATTGGAGAAGGAATCAGCAAAAGCGGATTTGGCAGTAATCGAGGGCAAGATAAAATTAAAAGTTCCGACAAGCAGAACATCCACCCGATTGTAAGAATGGATGAACGTTGTTAACCATTATAATTTCGCGGTAGTGGATGAATTTATTTACCTAGGATCTGCCGTGAACAGAGACAATATTGTGCCTGTGTGCAATTTCGGGCGAGCACTTCAGAGATAATACCCTCTCTAGATAAACGAAGATCCAACTATATCATATTCTCTAACAACATGTCTTGCTTTATGGCGCAGATCCTGGGTCATATCGCTTACTGATGGAACATCACTGGGAGTCTTCGAGAGAAAAATGCTTCGAAAAATAGACGATCTTATAATTGAAAACGGCGAGTATCGACGACGAGTGAACCACGACCTGCATAATCTGTGGCCCGACATCGACGTAGTTATGCGTATCAGAATAGCCCGATTACGCTGGCTAGGCCATGTCAGTAGAATGGATCAGAATGAACCAGTGCGAAAGGTATTCAAAGACGTACTCAAAGGACATCGAAAAATATGACTACCAAGACTTCCGCTGTCGGTGGTGTAATGGTAGTGTACGCGGCTCTTGTGCATTAGAATGTGGGTTCGATCCCTGCTCTGACCACCTTATATTTCTTTCGACGGCGGTCACCTCGCTTAGTGACGGCGACACTATCGAGTGAAGCTTTAGTCATAAACAAGCTTCCGAGCTGGTTGGAGGAACATCTCATCCTCATTTTGGAAGTAACTAAATCTGTGTGATTTATATGAAGTTGGAATATAACTTTTATAGCAGTACGCCGCAAAATGCATCATTGCTAGTTAATCCGTGGGACTTTAGTTTTGCACTGTCTTACTTTAAGGTCTACGGAATTATTTTCATTCATATGTACCCACTGTCGTCTTCGGAATTATGAAATATCCACTTCAATCAAATATGTGGCCCCATTTCTTTTGCTTATGGCCGCTGCAACGATCACATTCTTGTGTTGAAAATGAAAGTTGTCAGAACAGCCGGCGAATGACAAAAGAAAATCCATATCAATTCATTTCTTGTTTGTCTGTTGCCTTGCGATGTATAAAATTACATACTTACGCGACTGCGTGCGATCGGGCCAAGATTTATAAACTGTGTGTGTGTGTTAGTGTTGTTGCTACCCACACGGACTTCTGATGAAGAATTGCACTTGTTGCATCCATTCATGCTTCAAGCCAATAAATAAAAAAGGGCAATGTCAAGATACCACATGAAAAGAGCAAGACGAACAGAGGAAAGAAAGATGCCAAAATCGGAGCATGTAGCTAAATTGTTGCAAACAATAAGCGCCATACATACTTCATTCAATGCAGCACGTTAACCCATATTGAGCCGCACTTCGACTACTCGAATAGCAGGTTCAACTCAAATTTATTTTATGACGAAGTTCGAGCATCGTAGTAAATTTTCTTGGCTTTCAGGGAAAAAATAAAGCGGTCATGCCTCGTCCCTCTCGTCTGCTCTATGTGGAATCATTTTTCTATAAGACCCGGTTTCTTTAAGAAATATGAAACATAATTAAAAATAATAAATTTTAAAAATTATTTATTTTTTAAGGCAGAGATCGACAATAGTTGGTACGTGAATTTTACAGTTGGGTTTAGTACAGCCAGGTAATGTAAAGTATTGCCAGCAATCTTTGTCCTACTACTAGAACAGTCCCACCTAGTGACACTCTCATAGGTATAACTTTTATGACACCGTATCGGAATTTATATGGTCGTAACTAGGAAATTAATTTGTAACTGCAAAATCGAAGCAGCGCCAAACGTGTTAAACAAGGAATTTACTCGAACAGAAGTGAACTTGGTATATGGTGAAACAGACAGACGGAGGAAAGCATCGAGTTCACCTGATGCATATGAATTAATCGAACTGCACTACACGCCAAATATTCGATCAACAGTGGGGGATTTTTATGCATGAGCGGAAAATAATGCCCAAGCTGTTTAAATATTATAAATCTACGGTTTTCTGCAACAACTATCTGTGTCGAATTTTTTTTGAGATTTTAATTTCAAAATTACTTAAAAATTGTTTAATCCATTCCTTAAAGTTGTTTTAAATAAGGTCCAATGAAAATATCAGCGGTCACAAACGAACGTACGAAAAATTACAATCGTAGTTTGTTACTAATGGAAAATATTTATTCATTTATACATTAATTTTATAAATACATCGACCACAATAACACGCAACTACCACAATCTATCTCCAGACGAGTGGAATAGATTAATATATTTAGCAAATTAAGACCATTTTCGAAACAAAAATTCAAAATTATTTATCAAAACACCTGCAATGTAAAACTAACAGTGTTCTTATATACAATTGTCATGTAATTACACAATTGCAATGAAACAAAATCATAGCGGCAATGAGACAAGTTTATAGACGCAATGAAACAATTTCATAGCAGCAATGAAAAAAATTCATTGCAGCAAAGAAATAATTTCATTGCAAGAACGATACTTATTCGTTGCAACAACGAAACCAATTCATTGCAGCAATGAAACAAATTCATTGCAGCAACGAAACAAATTCGTTGCAATAATGAATCAAATACAACATACTTTCATCACAGTGTTGAACAATTTGCGGTTGGTGAACACATTTTCGTAGCTGGAATAAAACTGTAAGTTAGCTCACTTACGATGCCAAAAGTTGTTGGGGTAATGAACGTTTTCATCCCTGTGACGAAGCTTTTCCGTTCAGTGTATTGAGTCTTATTAAAATGAATGCTTGGAATACCGAAAAGAGGATTAGGATAGTGCAGCGGTACTATGCTTTACAGCCCTTTATTTCCGTCCAAAGGGAATTTAAGCGAGAGTTTGGCCGCACTCCCTGGAGTAGATGGACCATTATGAGATGAGTAAACATATTTGCCGAATCCGGAAGCATTGCTATGTTCGGGATCGCTGTGTTCAGGTCCAAAACACAATCAATTCAGGCAAATTCAAGTGTTTCGACTCGAAACTTATCGGCGCAAATTGGAGTTAGAAGACGGCCATTACAACAGATCATTCATGATGATTTAAACTTATTTCCGCACAAAGTTCAAATTAAAGCAAGCTAATCCACTGGATTTACCTATTTGTCTGAAATTTTGCCAAAAAAATTATTGAAATCGCCCAAGAAGGCAACAACTTGATAAATTGCTTGTTTATGTCTGATGGGGCCCACTTTGATGCTGGGGCCCACTTGTCTGTTAGACTATCAAAATTTGCCGTATGTGGAGTGAACCTAATACAGAAATACTCCATGAGACGGAACACCAGCCAGAACGAGTCACTGTGTAGTGCGCAGTTTCGTCAAGGTGCATTGTGGGGCGATACTTCCTTGTCAATGAGGACCGTTATTTAAAAGTGTTGGAGGAGTTTTATACACAGAGCTGCGCCGAACACGTATCCGTTCAACACCCTTTAGTGCCAGCAGGATGAAGTTATGGCGGACCTCCAACGAAAATTCCCAAACAAATTAATATCCAAACTGCACCAGACTTTTTTATGGGGTAGTCAAGTAGGAGGTGTACAGAACGAAACCAAGGAATTTGAGTGAATTGAAGCAGTTCATTAAAACAATAATTGCGGCGATCCCGACGTCAACCCTTCAGAGCGCAATGAATATTTTTCTGATGGTGTCGCATATGCATGGAAAAGCATGGTGGTCATTTACGAGGGCGGTCCCAAAACTAGACACAATTCGAAATTTAATTCATTAATTTTGGCCATCGCAATAGTTCAGGTGTGAACTGCTGCATTGTCTTGATGAAACAACACATTCCTTTTCGCCAAATGCGGCATTTTTTCCACAATTTCATCACTTAAACGGTGAAATAAATCAGCACAATATAATACTGATGGTTTTTCCTTTCATAAGAATGTGTAATAAGGGACAATTTCACTCCAGCCCCCCCATAAAAAAATTCAGACGTAAACTTTCACAACGCCGATACGCGAATATTTTTGGAACGAAGTTCCTTATCGCACGTTGCTATTGTTCGGTTGTTTGCCCTAATGTGTTTACTGGGCTTAGTATTGATTGATTTGTTTTAAGCTTGTGTACACTTTTTGTACTTATGTGAACCCTTTTACATCTTTGTCTACACTTTTTATAAACCCTTTTTTATATTTGTGTACACTTTTTGTAACATTTTGTAACTTTGTGTCCCTTTTTTTGAACGAAGTTCCTTATCGCACGTTGAGGGATGGGGGCTAAATGAAAAAATTTTAAACGACTTTGTTTTAACTACTTTATTACAACCCATTATTATCAACTATATAGGGTACTTTTGGTTTGGTTTGGTTTAAAGGGAAGTTTTCTAGGTGGAGCCTGTTTATTACATATTTGAACCCAATAAAAAGTAAATTTAGAAAAGCCAAAGTGCAAGACTGGCAAATCCATGAATTACAACCCTGAGCAAGGAATTACATTTGGCAGCACACTTACTCTTACACTCGTACTTTTGGTGTGTGTCTAGACTAATATATGGGACAAATTTCTAGTTTATTGGGAAATTTTCTAGATGGAGCCTGTTTATTACATATTGTAGTTTTGAACCGAATAAAAGGTAAATTTAGCAAAGCCAAAGTGAAAGAAGTTTAAAAAAATAGAACTTTCTTAAATAAGTGCGTTGTCTTAAAAAAAGTCAGTTTTCTCAAAAAAAATAAATATTCATATTCTTAAACAGAGTACCTTTACTTAAAAAAATACCTTATCTTAAAGAAGCACCTTTGCTTAGAAAAGTAAATTTTCTTATGCAAAGGACCTTTTCCTAAAAAAATTAATTTTTTAAACAAGTACCTTTTCTTAAAAAAGTACATTATCTTACAACAAATTGCCTTTTGTTAAAAATTACTTAAAGAGTACCTTTTTTGTAAAACAAAATAAAGTTTCTTGAGATAAGTACCTACTCTTAAAATTTTACCTGTTCTTTCGTAAAAACAGCTTTTCTTCAAAAAAAAAAACACCTTCTCTTACAAAAAATTCCTTTTCTTAAAAGTACCCTTTCTTAAAAATAAAATAATACCTTTTCTTTGATTTTCTTTAGATAAGTAGCCTTCCTGAAAATAAGTAGATTTTCTTAAAACAATAACCTTATCCTAAAAAGAGTACCAATAATTTAAAAAGTACCTGTTCTTAAAAAAAGTATTTCTTTGTAAAAAAAATCATACTCTTAGGCTTTTTCTTAGATAGAAACTTACATTTTTAATAAAAGAAGTACCTCTCATCAAAGAAAGGACCTTATCGGGAAAACATAATAAAGGGTTTTTCAACAGAGACGCTACAAAAGTAAATCGATAGGGACAGCAAACGACACCAAATTTTTTTCCGCTCTTTTGACATGTCTCTTCAGTAAGGTTTGCCATTTCATCATGGAAAGATATACGAGCTAACAACGAGTCTAAATTATTAAAATTTACTACCGAAATTTGGAGTCAGTGGCCTCAACTTTAAGAGCGCTTAAGAGCGAAAATCAGCTTCAGCGATGAGGCTCATTTCTGGCTGAATGGCTTCGTCAATAAGCAAAATATGCGTTATTGGTCAGACAGCAATCCACACGTAATCCATGAGTCATCATTGCATCCCAAAAAATTACGGTTTGGTGCGGTTTATGGGCCGGCGGCGTCATTGGGCCGTACTTCTTCCGTGATGATCAAGACCGGCACATTACTGTGAATGCGAATCGCTACCGTTCAATGATAAACGAATATTTTTGGCCCCAATTGGATAATATGGACTTGGAGGACATGTGGTTCCAACAAGACGGCGCCACAAGCCACACAGCTTATGCCACAATCAATTTATTGGAAACCAAGTTTGGTGAACGTGTTATCTCACTAAATGGCCCAGTCGATTGGCCGTGTCGGTCGTGCGATTTGACGCCGTTAGATTATTTCCTGTGGGGCTACGTCAAGTCTATGGTCTATGCCAACAAGCCAGCGACGATTGATGAACTTCGTACGAATATCGAACGTGAAATTGCAGCAGTATCGGCCGATTTATGCTTGAAAACCGTCGAAAATTGGGTTCAGCGTCTGGACTTCTGCAAGCGTGCCCGTGGTGGCCATGCAAAAGAAATCGAGTTCCATACATAATGGCATCGAACGTACTTTCACAGGAATAAAGAATTTCATTGGTATCTGAAACCGGTTTTGTGTCGCTCTTATTGAAAACCCCGATACATATTCTTACAAAAAGGATATACATATATATAATATTGTTTTTTTTAAATACATACATTCAATAAATAAAAAATTTCTTAAAAAAAGGTTATCATTTTACAAAAAGATCTTAAAGATCCATTTAAATTATAGTATTTTTCAACAGGCGCCTTAGGTGTGTTGGAACTAACTAACCCCTGACACCTCACGTAATTTTTTGTTTGCCTCCATCTACCAGAATCCGTTGTCAGAATCTTGTTATTTTTGTTATGTTCGACAGTGTAATGGGTAACCCACTACCCACGAAGTACAAACCGTGATAGAAACTCCTCCTGATCTTCACTTGTAAAAATACGTTTTTGAATTGTTAAGAACAAAAAAACACGTCGAAATGCGTCGTCTAGTAGACTATCAAATCATCCCATACAATTTTATTTTAGAAACATTTCAAAAAGTCCCCCCACTGTGTATTGCAGCGCAGTCAAATTCATCCTATTCGCCTCGGACATGATATGTACATTCTGCTTATGGAGTTAAAGTGAGTGTCTTGGACTACGTGCGATTTGTGAACTGCAAAGTGAAGTGAAAACAGTCAAGTGTACGCCTGTCTGCCTCCGACTGTTGAAATCGATTTACCGGCAACTTAATTATATTGTTGGAAACTGAAATGGAACGATCGGAACGGAACTGAACCGAACGGTGCTAGTAAGATGCCGCAAGTTGCGAGTGCGTGTGCATGCAATTTAATGAAAACATGTCGGGAACCAATGTCCCGGCACCAGCTCGATGCTATGCCGTTTGTCGCTGTTTATTTACCTCTTTCTTTGTTTGCCTTTCGTTGATGCTGTTACCGGGATGTATTTTTTTTTGTGAATTTTGGCAACGTAAAAATGTGAAAAGCCCACCCATTAACATCGACCGACAGTAACATATTGAATTGAAATTTGTTTTGAGTTTTTTCCCGTCGTTTTTTGCTTCTGATCTGATTGATACTCGTATCAACACTTGTAACTACATAACTTTTGATACCAATGTGAAAGTTGTTCACTGTATATGATGATAAATTGTGAACTAAATGCAATTTCATGAATTATGTACTGATTTCTATCAAGAATATAGGTACGAGCTGTGTTGAAATATCTTGTACTGGCTTACTTTAAAGCGTTTATAAATGGTTTCCCATTATATCCCATGGGGGAATCGGGGAGAGCTTCTCACAATCAGTGAGCTGTGCGCTTTCTAGTTTTATACTAACTGATTGGGACCTACAGTTTTACACCGGTTCCGAACGGTATTTTTGAGAAACATTTTCATGGCTAAATACTCGATAGTGTAGCCGTCACTATGCGAGGTGACCGCGGTCGAAAGAAATTTTAAGGTGGTCTGAGCAGGGATCGAACCCCGGATCTCAAGTACTAGAGGCGCGCACACTACCCACTGCACCACCGACGGCCACCTTTAAAGCGTTTAACTAAGTGTAAAATTGTATTCTAAAATGTAATGTATTACTATTAATGTAATGTTCTTTCTCAGCTATTGAATGCGAAATTTTTGAGTTTGAGCAATGCGGATAGTTATTTACTACATAGAACAATTGTATTTATTAAAATGAAATATTTAATCAATGGATATTTTGGTATCATTCGCAAGAGGGCGCAGTGCGATTTCTGCTAGAAACGGCAAACAAATTTGAATACTGAAAGGCCAAAGTGATGTAGCAAGTAAAATTTGTAAGGCCAGATATCTCGATAACCATTAGAGATATGCAAGAATGTATGTAGACTGTTTTTGTAGATATTGTCTAGTTGTAACTTAATTTTTATAATTTCAAATATAGGGTGGCTGATTAAAGCAGCTACCAAAAAAAATGTATAACTTTTTTTCTACTTAATGAATCTGGTTAATTTTTTTTTTGATTTTGCAGATTGATTTTTAGATTTAACAAAAATGGATGACTGGGACACTGAAACAATAATTTGGATTGTCCGCCGCTATCACGTACTGAAGTCAGTAGTTTCGGTCCAAAGAGAGTTTAGGCGAGAGTATAGGCGCAGATGGACCATAATGAGACTTGTTAACAATTTTGCCGAGCATGGGACAGTCAACAGAAGACCTTACCATCGAAACCATTCAGTTCGGACGGAGGAAACAATCGCTGCTGTAGCTGCTGGAATACAAAACAATCCAAGAGTTTCGACAAGAAGCCTATCTGCTCAAATGGGTATAAGCAGACAGTCATTGCAGTCAATTATGCACAAAGATTTGGACTTATTCCCATATACAATTCAAATGGCCAATAAACTGAACGCAGCAGACTTCCCGATTCGCTTGGAGTTTTGACAGGAGATGCTTCAAATGGTGGAAGAAGACGGAAATATGTTGAAATGTCTTTTCATGTCTGACGAGAACCATTTCGATTTAAACGGCAACATAAACAATCAAAATTGTCGAATAGGGAGTGCTTCCAACCCACAGATACTCCATGAGACGGAATTGCATTCACTTCGTGTCTCAGTGTGGTGTGCAGTTTCATCACGCTGCAATGTCAGGCCCTACTTCTTCAAAGAAAACGGTCACACCGTTACGGTTACTGGAGACCGTTACTTGAGCATGCTGAGAGAGTTTTACGCCAAATGAGAATTTCTTTCAACTGTGTCTGGTTTCAGCAAGATGGTGCAACTCCTCACATAGAATTGCGACGGAAATGTCCCAATAAGCTGATATCCAGAAGCTCCACATTCCGTTGGTCCCCCAGGTCGCCTGACCCTACTGCACCTGACTTTTTATTGTGGGGTTATTATAAGCAGGAAGTCTATAAAGCAAAACCAACAAATTGCGGCTATTCCTGTCTCAACTCTCCAAGCAGTAATGAACAACTTCTTGGTAAGATACTGCACATGCATCAACGAGCTGGGGGGCATTTAAATTCCAGTATTTTTAAAACCAACTGAGCTATATTTAATAAAATTGAATGAGCTTTAACATGAATATATGAAAAGTTATTTGAGTTCCTTAATGTAGCAATATTCATCAACCACTCTGAACTTCTGCCCCTGACCAGGTTGGACCCTAATTTAAAAATTTGTCAACTAATTTTTCTGATAATAGATCTGCTCCTACTTTCAGATCTATTATCTCGAAACTTATAAGACAAAAATGCATCATTATTGGCAGTATGATTTCATTACCCCAACGGTAGATAAATTATTCCCCTCTTTACAATCGATGAACGGTCAGCGGCTATAAACTCATTTTGAGGGTAAATTCGAACTTTGGCCTTTTTGAGGCAATGTCCACACGTCAGACTGTCATCGTGAAATGTATTGGTTATAAAGTCAAAAATAAATTGAATGCTGCCTTCCCACAGGGCTGTGGAGTCTGGCCAAAATTGGATGACTCCGACTCAAGCAATTTGAAAATCCACGACTCCAACACCAACATTTTGAAAATAGACGACACCACTTAAATACACTCATTTTCTATGGCATCATTATCATTGACACCGAAGCAATTTTAATTGCATTTAATATGTCATTGTTCGCTGCCAGGGGGGGTTGTTTCAACAAAACTAAATATCACATAAGTTGACAATAAATTCTGAAATTCGTTCGAAAAATTTAAAGCGGCAAGAGAGAAGATTTGAAGATTTAAATCTTTTAAAATTTTTATTTTTAGCTCGGGAGCCAAATTTTTATCTTCAAAGATTTTAAAAAAGTATAAAAACGATAATTCTTGAAACTACGAGAAAACATCTTTTGGAAAGGATTTTTAATGAGAAGGGTATAAAGGGTGGGTTTTTAATAGGATGGGTAAAAAGGGTCAAAATGGGTACTACTTCAAAATTCGAGAAGATTCGTTTGGAAAGATGACACCCGGTTCAGACAGGGCAAGTTTCCTTTCTCATTTCTCTAGTTTATAGGAGAGAGAGACTTGCCCGTACTCTTATTTCGTTTTGTTTTTCATCCGCAATTTTTTACGCGAAGTTAGCTGCAGACGACAATTTGAAATTTGCTTTTCATTTTTTGTTACGATCATAAAATTTTGGATAATAAAAAATGGACATAAATGTTTTGTTTGATGTTGATAGTAAATAAAGGTTCTCCTATGCAATCAATTATTGTTATTATTATTATTCCTTTCACGTCAATTTTTTCCACAAATATAAAAGTTTCCCTTCAGAATAAATGTTTTTCATAATTGAAATAAAATGGGATGTCATAAAAGAAAGAACGTGGAAGCAAAATAAAGCAAAAATTGCTCAAGCAAACTTTCCCTGTGTGAACACGAAAGCAAGTTCAAAATAGAATTGGCAATAACTAGAGCAAGTTAACTTGCCCTGTCTGAACCAGGTGTTAGGAATGTGCAAAAATAGTAAATGGGGCTAAAAAGCGTAAACTTGGGGCGGAAGGGGTAAAACTTTAAAATTCGCGAAAAATCGTTTAAAAATGTTAGGAAGAGGCAAAAATTGTGAATATGAATACAACAAGGGCAAAAGGGGAAATACTTGAAAATACGAGCAAAATCGTTTGGAAAGCTTATGAATGTGGGAAAATTGTGAATGTGGTTAAAAACGGGCAAAAGGGGTAAAACTTGAAAATGCGACCAAGTCGTTTGGGAAATATGAGGTTAAATAACAAAATGTCCGAAAATACATTCACAATGGTTGGGATTGTATTAAATTAAAGAATATGTGGGACGAAGTAACAAAAAAAGTGTGAAACTGTAATAAGTGAGAAAAGTGTGTATGGAATCTTTAAAAAAAAATTGTATTTGAGGGGAGGATTCAGAATGTGTTACAAATATACATAGCAATTAGTGTGTAGAGCGTAAAAGGTAAATCGTTAAAATTGGAAATAACACAGGAAACTATGGGTTTGGGCAAAATGGCTTTAATTGATTTTGTTCAACACCAAACTTCAAATTGTGTAGTAAAAATGTTGACATTTAAGGCACACACGCATTTTGAGTATAACCTTGTTTTTTTGCGCCCATCTTACCCAAGTTGTAAACCATTCCAACCCGATTTTCTTTCTTTTTAAAGTTTAAACATTTTTGTCCCTTTTTCTTCAATAATCCAAAACTAATGTTATTTGAAGCTTTGCAATTTTTGCGACATTATATTTTTGATTAAAAATTAATTAATGCAATCAAATTATTTTGATCATGTTGATTAACCTCAATCCATGAGTAGAAAATTAATGTAGTTGAAAACTGATTTATCATCGAAAAATGTATCACTCCATATAAAAATTCACATCCATGCCTGTTCCTGCTTTGAGGTTCGTAGAGTACAAAAATTATCCCACGACAAAGTATAGTTTAATAAGAATACGAAAAAGATATTTGCTAAGCAGATATAACGGAACTGTTGATACATGTGGAGCGACAAAAAAATACCCTATATTTAACATGAATTTTCTCTATTAAATGGTTGTTCCTCTCCCCAGTTTGGAGTAAGAGCACATTTAGAATGAGTTCTTATTCTAATAACTAGAAACGGAGCCAGTGCCATGAAACAATATTACAAATTGAAATACATATAGTTCATAAACTATTATTAAAATACTTCGAATCTTTCCAAACGATTTTGCATTAATTTTGAAACTTTACGCCTTTAAGACCTTTTATCCTGTTTTATCCACATATTATATTTTTAATACGTGACAAACGATTTTCCCGCACTTTTACCCATTATCTACCTATTTTACCCACATCTTTATATATATAGTTCTACTGCATGTGTGTTTGTGACTGAACTCCTCCTAAACTTCTGGACCGATTTGAATAAATTTTTTTGTATGTGTTTGGGTGGCGCCCTGGGTGGTTTTGATTTACTATTCGGTCCAATTGGACAAAGGGGTGTGGTACCTCAAATACAAATCGCTTGAAATGTTATGCAGGACAACGTCTGCCGGGTCAGCTAGTACAGTAGACTCCCACAAATTAGAACTCTCACAAATTTGAACTGTCCAGAAAGTATAACCTGTCATGTCAATGTATTTTACGCTCTGAAATTCGAACCTGTGATTCTAATTTCTGGACGTTTTTTATTTGTTAAATTCATAAGTGATCTTTGCTTATTGACATAAATATAAAAAGGGGAATTACCGAATTATGCGTGGTATTTACCATTCAGTCACATGTATGCAAATACATACATATGTATGTATGCGAAATTTGATACCCATGAACTTATTTGGGTCAGTTGAAAACAGAGTGTCGAAAGGGTAACTTGTTGAGATAAACGCGGAAAATTGAAAAACATGTCTAATAAACGTAAAAAAACACCTTATCTTTGGATACTAAGGTTAAAATATTAAAGAGGCTTAATGAAGGCGTACATGGAAGTCGTTTAGCTCCAGATTTCAATGTGACAAAATCTGCCATCAGCTACATAAAATCAAAGAAAAAAGACATAATGGATGCTGTTGCCAACACCTATCAAGAAACGAAAAAAAAAACATTACATGGCGCTGAATATCCGGAGATGGAAAGGCGTGTTTATGAGTGGTTTTTAAATCAGAGAGAAAAGAAGAACACCCTGACTGGACCTACATATATTAAAAGCAAAAGCTAAGGCAATTTTTAGTGAAGTGTATCCTGATAAGGATGAAAAATCATTTAATGCAAGTGATGGATGGTTTTCTAAATGTAAAACCCGATGCGGAATTCGTTACTTAAAAATTGGTGGCGAAATACTGTCTTGTGATATTGGTCAGGTCAATCCATTTCTACACAGATTTCGGGCAAAAGTGGCGGAAATGGGGTTAATGGAGACTCAAATCTATAATGCTGATGAAAGCGGACTATTTTTCCGTTGCTTACCAAATAAAACATTCGTCGCTGCTTGTGAAAAAAAGGCTCAAGGATATAAAATTCAAAAGGGACGCATTTCGTTTTTACTAGGTGCTAATTCTGATGGCTCACACAAACTAAAGCCATTGGTTAGTGGAAAAGCAAAAAACCCAAGGTGTTTTAAGGGATTTAATAACCCACTACATTATGACTTTTCGAAGAATGCATGGACGACTTCTCGGATTTTTCATAATTGGTTTCACAACATATTTATCCAAGAAGTATGTTTACCCCGTTTTTCTTAGTTTCATATATAACGTTTTTTTTTTGCAGATCATCCGATTCTCTGAAGAAAATAATTTGCCACCGAAGGCCATACTGCTTGTGGATAATTTTTCCGTTCATGCACCAATTCAGAATCTTCAAAGTGAAGATGGAAACATAATTGACTATTTCCTGCCGCCAAATGTCACAGCAGCAGTCCAGCCAATGGACCAAAATCCTATTAAATTGACCAAACTAATTTACAGAAGTAATTTACTTGCTCAGTTAATTGGTGATGGAGGTGAAGTAGATAAGCTCTTGAAACTCCATTCAATCCGGGATGCAATTATATTGTTGAAGCAAGCTTGGGACGAAGTACCACAAACAGTATTAAAAAATTCTTGGTCCAAGTTGCTAAATTGGGACTCCGACCAATATGACAGCGATGACGATTTGCCACTAGCTCAATTGCTTCAAACAAATCAGGATTGCAATGAACTTCTCCAAATAAATCTAAATCTTTTGACAGAAATTATGCCAAACAGTTCCATAATTAGTATAAATGAAATCGAGAATTGGAATAACGATGTCTTTAATGATGGATCTGATGTAGAAGAGAGTGATGATGGGGCCTCAGATGGCAGTCACCCCGATGTAATCGATGTCGCGCCAGTTATCGATCATTCGAAAGTACTTGAAAGCGTCAATAATGTTATAAACTGGTGTAAAAACAGTGATATTTTTTCGAGTAAACACATGACTAAATCTTTTGAGCATTCGTAACGACATCGTTGTATCCTATTTAAATAAATCCAAAAAACAAACAAACATTACCGATTATATGTTAACAAAACATTGAATCGTACATAATAAAAAAAAATAAATAATATGGTAGAAAATATTTTTGAGTTAGAGTTATTCTTTTGTTGTCTATGAATTATATGAATTTTATTTAAAAAACATTTAATACTAAGAAATACAATTTCTTTTGTGTTAACATAAAGTTTTTGTAACAAGTTTCATTATTTTATTTTAATTAAAAAAACGTCCAGATATTAGAACATTTCAGAAATTAGAACCACCCCTGGAACCAAGTGGTTCTAATTTGTGAGAGTGCACTGTATAATACTAAAAAACAAGACTTCTCACAAATTCATGTTTTGCCTTTTTTTACGTACCAAACCACAAATTCAAATCATTTCATGTATATTTTTGCTCTTTTAAGTTTTACGTATATTTGAATCTTTGAACTTCAACCATTTTTTAGCCACTGCACAATTTTTTGTTAAATTCCCAATCATTACAAACTAATTTTCTTGTTGTTTAATTTTTCTCCCTTTCTATTCATTTTTACCCACATACACATTTATTAACATATTCCCAATCATTCCAAACTAATGTTCCCCTTTTTTTCAAGTTTTACCCCTTCCAGCTACTTTTACCCATATACTATTTTTGATATACATAATATTCCCAATGATGTAAATTTTGTTTACTTTCAAGTTTTATGTTTTCTTGCACTTCGTACCCCTAGCTACGTTTCTTACCCACGTACACTATTTTAAACACATTTCAAATCACTCCAAACGATTTTCCTCGCATTTTTAAATGTTACCCGTTCATGACTCTTCTATAGCTTTTTACCCACACACATTAGTTGTCTTCATGAAAGCTCGAAAGAACCTCGTAAACTCGAAAACATCGTAAACTTGCACAGCAAACGTCAAAACAAGCAAATTTTCCATACAAACCGACTTGCACAAAAGTGGAAAGTTTCCGAGGCAAATTTGCTGAGCAAACCTGGAAAAAGAAACGTGAAATCTTTTGACATTTCAATTTCAATACTTTTGTATTGAAAAAAAGAGAGGGGTTTTGATTTATGTGAAAAAATTAAAGTAATGGAATAGGTAAAGCATATTCGTACATATGTATATGTAAATGAATATATATGTATATCTACTTTATAAGCCTTTTTTGGCAGATACACTGAGCAACTTTACTTGGTGCCTCATCAAACGCTTCGGGGCAAACTTACGCTGAGCAAAAGTTCTGGGTTTTCTTGTTTGCATGAATACCACTATTATTTTTAATAAATTTGTAATCATTTCTAAATATGTTTGCCGTTATTTGAAGTTGTACCATTTTTACCATTGTCTCCCCCTTTTTACCCACATACACTATTTTTAACACATTCGCAATCATCCCAATCGATATTTTTGCATTTTGAAGTCTTAAAACGTGTTCTAAACCTTTTTAACCAAAAACACTATATTTAATATATCCCTATTTAGCCTTATTTACTTATATTCAAATTACTAGTCGAACTCTAGACCCAATCATTCCAAACTAATGTTCTCGTTATTTGTGGTTCTTCGCCAAATATTCTTTTTACTTTTTATAGGTACATTCCCCATTGTTCCATCCGATTTTGTCCGCCTTTTATAAGTCTGCCCTTTCTGATAGATGTCGATTAATTTCTACACCTTGGACAACATTACAATCGATTTTTGTCGCAGTTGCCTACTATGTATATCCATTCCACTCGCGAGTCGAAAATTCAGCTCGTCTTCACTATAAAGCTCCTACTCCCAGTAAAATAAAATTTAAACTCCGAATCGAATTTTTATTTTTTATATTTGATTCGCTCGGGAGCGATTTAAATAAACAAATATATTTGAATTTAATGAATTTAATTCGCTCGAGATTTTACATTTTTTAAACTCGGAGTGACAGCTTTATATTGAGGATGAGCTGAATTTCGAAATATTTTTCATCAATATTGCAAAATCGCAAAATTTATTTTGGTTTTCAACTGCTTGTACTTAAATGAATAAAAAAATAATTAAAAAAAAATTAAGTTACAGTGTTTTATTTATAAATGCACTAAAAACTAGAAAATAATATTTTTCTTAGCCGCAATAAGTATATTCTTCTTCACAATGGTCCGCCTACTTAGCACTTCAACAACAATGGTCTAGATACTTTCAATAAAGACCGTAATTAAAATGAATTAGTTAATTAATTTTCTAGCGATCTCTCAAATAAAAAAATGGTGACAAAATTAAATGACCAATTAAGTGTCAAATTAAGTGTCAAAATTAAATGTCAAATTAAGTGTCAAAATTAAGTGTCAAAATTAAATGTCAAATTAAGTGTCAAAATTAAATGTCACCATTTTTAATTTAAATGCAAGCGTTTTATTTGAGAGATCCCTAGAAAATTAATTAACTAATTCATTTTAATTACGCTCTTTATTGAAAGTATCTAGTCCATTGTTGTTGAAGTGCTAAGTAGGCGGACCATTGTACAACCCCATCATGAAAAGAATATACTTCTTGAAGCTAAGAGAAAAATTATTTTCTAGTTTTTAGTGCATTTATAAATAAAACACTGTAGCTTAATTTTTTTTAAATTATTTTTAATTTTTTAGTAAATAATATTTCTGTCTAATATTTTGATTTTGTCGAAATTTAAAATTTTTAAATATATTTCATTGGGAATGATTCAATACTTAAAGTTAGTAAAATGTTGGCAATCGGCGATCATGTGGGTGTGCCCCAAGCATTTCATGCACATATAGTTTTCGTATACTATCCTTTGTTTCTCGGGGACCACCATGTTTTGAAAGACAGTACAATATTTCATCTGGTGATTCTGCTGGCAGAGTGGCATCGTAGCATTTTGATCTGGAATGGAAGAGAAAGACGAGGCATGTACAATTTTATTTTTTTTTGTCAATTAGTTATTACAACGACTTGGGTCAGTTTTAGAGTGCTAGACATTTTCTATATTTATTCTTTGGGTTGTAGTCTGCAGTTTTTAGTAAGCGATGGGGTTTACGTTGCGGTTGCATTAGCGGTTGTCACGAGACAACGTTTTACAATGGGAGGAACCATAGTTTCGTTTTGGGGGCTGGCTTCGGCTACCCTAACATTGTTGTCCTTGCCAGGAAATACCGTATTTACTGAGGGTGTTATAAATTCGCCTTTGGTCACCTTCCTTTGAGTCTCCGCTGGAATTCGGTGATAATTATATTCCCTTTTCCAACGTTGACAGAATGTTGGCTGTAATGACTTGATTAACGATATGTATTTTCTGGACAAAGATATTATACGTATTCCACGTTGGATGTGACTGTGATTGAGCGGAAGCAAAGACTTGACTGTGATTGGGCATGGCCAGCAATGGTCTTGATTTTACGATTGCCTCTATTTTCACGAGGAGAGTCGTAAACTCTTCGAATTTAAAGTTGTGATTAGTCATAAACTTTTTGAGATGGCGACACAGGCCACCCATGTGCGGTGCATTGGGGTATAAATGACCAGCTGAATCCTTGAGTAGAGAAGTTCTGCTAGATAGCTTTTTCGGTGGATTTGAGGAACTCCTGGTTCTCCTTAAGCAATTTGTAACTGTCACCAAAGGATCGTTCTGCTAGGACGCATGCAATTACCTGTTGTTGCATTTTGTGTTTGTAAATTGTACACTGCTTGTAATTTCATAGGCATTTTCATAGTAGAGTTTTTGGTCTTGGTACGTAATAAATCTGTCGGCTTGCCGGTAACATTATGTGGTGCTCAGAATGAAGCAGGATGTGATGAGTACATGTTATGACAAGCTCAGTGCATTTCGATTTCTCGGGAAGGATGACTGGATGCCTTTCGTTATAGCTTTATACAGAGATGGGTAGACGACCTCCACTCTAATAAGTCACGAGCTGTCCAAAACTGGTGTTAAAGCGAGAATATTGCTTCTTCTGTTTATAGGAAGTTTATCCTTGAGACATCTATATTCTTTATTGGGAAATTGCTTTTGCTTTAGATAAATTAGTCGATGCTTATGGTTCCTCCCTCTAGGAAGGTAATTTTCCTACAAGCATTATTAAACCGAAATATGTGTGATATGACTTAATAAATAATAAAGAAAATAATAATAAATAAGAAAATAATTAAGAAAATCTTGATGAAAATCCACATGTGACGAATTCGTCAAAATAGTTGAAACCTTCTTGGTTTCTAACTCCGTTCGAATGAGCATGATTTGGCCAATGGTATTTTTTTTTTTTTGATATAACCATTCTGGTCTATTCAACCATAGCCAGTTTGTTGTAAGCTCTTGAAGGTGTGTCTGTCTACATGTGCACTTCCTGCTTATATTTAATGTTTTTTGTTGCTGATTTAATAAGTTCAGTTAGTAGTTGCGCTCCACATAGTTCTAGTTTCTGAAGTGTCGTTTTCTTGATGTGTAATATAGTATATAAAATACCATGTAAAGGAAATGACAACGAGGTTTGTAACAACAAAAAAAAAATTTGTTTGAACATTTTTAAATTGACATAATTTTTTCACAATTGTTAATTTTGTTTTGTTTTAATTGTTAAATATTGTTTATATCTCCTGATGATGCTACACAAAGGAGTAGGGAAGAAATATCGAGGAAAATAAATATAACAACAGCAAATCTGACCTCAAGCTCGAAGAATATTGATTATTTATTTATAAACAATTTCATTGATGTAATGAAATATAGTCATTGATGTTATGATGATGCTATGAACATTTTTCATTAATGCTATGAGCATGTTTCATTAATGTAATAAACAGGATTCATTTATGGTATGAACATGTTTCTTTGAAGGTCTGAATATGTTTCATTGATTGTATGAATATATTTCATTGATGGTATAACACGTTTCATTGATGGTATGAACAAGTTTCATAGTTGGTATGAATAGGTTTCACTGATAGTATGAACAGGTTTCGTTGATGGTATGAACCGGCTTCATTCATGGTATGAATATGTTTCATTGATGGTATAAGACAGTTTCCATAACTAAATGCAATTTTAACTTTTGCCACACTATCATGTAAATAATTTGGAAAAATGCACCCTGCGCCATTTAAAAAAACGAAAATCGAGCAAAGTATGGGGTACATAGGGTCCACACGATTCTAAGTAAAAAAAATGTTAAATGGAAAAGTTAGAGGGAATCCCTAGTTTAGGTGTTATGGGTCTCCAAAGTTCGGGCTTTTTGTGGCACGAATTTTTCGACGATTATTAGGTTTTCTGGGACGGGGCCAGGGAGAGGAATATCTCTGTTTCAAATTTTGGATTTCGGAATTTTTTGATTTTAGGGAAATTTTTTGGACCTTATGGGTTCCAATAGGTCCGGCCGACAAAAAAATTTTGGTTTTTGAAATCCCCTTATTTTGCTCAATTTTCTGTTTTTTTTTTAAATGGTGCGGGATTCTGCATTTCAGCCTTTTATTTTTTTCTTATTTATTCCTTATCTCATACTGGCACTCATATATTGTGTCACAGCTACTGTACATATATACATAAATACATATATTTATACACAACGTACCTACATATGTACTTATTATCCTTTAACCAAATTAATGAATCGTTCAGAATTAATGAAATGTTACATTATATTAAAGAAAGATGTTTCATTATTGCTTTTTTAGAAAAAATATTTTAAAATTCAATAAAACGAGAGTAATGTAAAGGATGGCCTATTTAATAGATTCTACTTTACAATGTCGATAAAATGTCTGCAATTTTTCGCTATAGTTTCCCATATTTACATGAAAAACATATTTCATTCCATCAATTGAAAAGGTTTGTTAGCATTAATGACGGTCCACAAATTCAAAAACTGCAGCAATGAAGGAGTTCATTGAAGTAATGTAACATTTCTTAGCATCAAAGAAACTTTTCATTGCATCAATGTAAACCCATTAATGTAACCCATTCATTGATAAGTGCTTTTCTTTCAGTGTATGCAAATGATCGGAAAATATCGCAAGCACCCAAACACAATAAACATTCGCAAAACTTCTTTACATATCGATATATAGTACAACGTTATCCCTTTCAATAATTTTCAATGACGAAGAATTGGGAAGGAAATGCAAATTTCTCAGAATTAAAAGGCACCTCGTTCACAGGACGTGGGCATAAGTAGCCAACTGGTGAACAAAGTAATGAGAATATCTCACATATTTTTGGGTGTTGCAAAGATCTGAGTTGGAGGATTAACAATATTTCTAAGAAAAGTGTGCAGCACAAAACTTATACTATCACTTACTGCAAAACTTCTGCCTCGCCGCCCGTACTGACCATCTATTTTGAGTTTCTTTTAATAAAGCAATTAAACGTTTGATATGAAACAGCAACCACTCACTAAATGTGCTCGGAATAATTATATGTTTTCTAATAAATTTATTGCAATTTTTTAATTATTCCCACAGCAACTTTACAAAATGTTTGCTTTCATTTCTTTTTCCAATATTTTGTGCTGGTCTTGATTTGATATCGTATCACAACAAAATCAAATGACAACATAACAGCATCACTTTCATCCATCCTCAACATCATCAGCACCATCGTCATGACCATCCACCAGGCACTCTCGGTGGAAAATGTCATGATCATCACTATCATTTTCCACCTGTCCAAATGTTGCTGTGCCACTGATTTAAAATTCGAGATTCCATCTCATACAATATCGTCGCAAATACTGAGACTTCCAATCAACCCCAATATACATTGAATGAATGCCGGCTTATCGTTTTGTTTCTCTAAACTGATTATCTATTGTGGCTGAAGCAGAAAAAGTTAAAACTCCCAACATCTTGTCCAAGAGATGAACATTAAGATATGATAAGATACGAGTATCTATTTATATGATATCGGATGCGCGAATGTGAGTACTTTTGTATTTTGCTGTGACTATTGATTAGTTAATAGTTATGGGATGGAGGGGGCAGCCAGATTGCCAGCCAGGGGATAATCGGTTTAATTTGGTCGGCTGGAATTTGTGTATACCCTTCGAAAAACTCTTACCACCAGTGTCGACAAATCAAAGGCGACCCCGAACCAACGCTAAGTCGAACACTAGGGTTATAACTGGATATATAAAAAATCGCAACTTTTTAAGGGAATTTCAAGGAGATTATTTTCATCGACAGAAGACAATTGTCATTTTTCGGTGGTATTGTACATAAGAACGTGGATTCGATCCCTACTCAGTCCACCTTACATTTCTTTCGAATACGGCCACCTCGCTTAGTGATGGCGACACTATCAAGTACTTAGCCATGGAAACGTTTCTCAAAATACCGTTCGGAACCGGTGTAAAACTGTAGGTTCCTATCAGTGAGTGTAAAAACTGGAAAGCGCACAACCTCTCCTCAATCCCTTCATGGGATGTTATGGGACACGATGTTTTTTTGTGTTAAAGCCCACCTGATATTGGTTCGTTACTAGAAAATAATGCAACTTTTTTATTATTAGGTAGGGGTGTGTCGGATTTGGAGTAGATTTTGTTCAGTCCGGCCTGACTCCGTGTTAACAAAATTACTATCAGATTTTAAAAAGCGGCTGGCTAATTGGGAGCAAATGTTGTAATATGATACAGATATAGCAAATAATAGATAAGTCGCGGCCACAGTGAACTTTTTCCATTAGGGGATGTCCTTTACCTCTGTCACTTTTAATGAAGTTTGCAATAATTCTCATAAACGTGCATTCAAAACTGTTGAATTGTTTGTGAAAAAAAACGTAAACAAAGGCATTGGTAACAAACTTTAAATCATAGAGAAAATGGGAATAGAGAAAAAATTGTTCTTATCTGACGTTTCACTTCATATGCCCATAGAATAACACATACCATAGAAGGTTTTATTCGCTCAATAAATTAAACGTCATAGGTAGGATGGAAAGTAAACATTGGATGTATACAGCGATCAACATAGGAACAACAACCGAATTTCGTGTTTTTGTGGCAAACTAGTTGTGTTAAATACAATACAAATGTATACCAACGATAAAAGTCAACAAAAAAATGCAAAATATATTGAAATTTTTCAGTTCTACACCAAAACGACATGAAAAAGTTAAGTGAACATATTTTGTAACTCCACCTGGTGTAAGTTAATTTTAAATTTAATTTCTCTCATTTCCGCAAACCTACGATGAGAGTGTGAAATGAAACGTCAGATGAGAGAATAAGTTTATCTAGGTATGTATTAGTCTATGCATATGCCTCGTCCTAGGTTTGTGAAAATGAGAGATATTCGACGAAAATTAACTTACACCAGGTGGAGTTACATGTCCGCCTTGTACTCTCATGTGAAATGAAGTTAGAAGGGTTTTTTGGAACGAAGTTCCTTATGGCACTAAATGAAAAAGAAAATTAAATAACTTTTTTTAACACTAACATGCTACAACCCAGTAACATCAACTAGAAGTAAAGGGTTTTTCAACAGAGACGCTACAACAGTAAATCGATAGGGACAGCAAACGACGCCATATTTTTTCCCGCTCTTTTGACATTTCTCTTCAGTAAGGTTTGCTATTTCATCATGGAAAGATATACGAGCCAACACCGAGTCGAAATTATTAAAATTTACTACCGAAATTTGGAGTCAGTGGCCTCAACTTTAAGAGCGCTACGTCAAATTTATGGTCGTCATAATCGTCCTACCAGATCAACAATTGAGCTTCTAGTGGAAAAATTTGAATCCACAGGCACAGTACAAAATGTTCCCGTGCCAGTGAGACAAAGAAGTGCCCGTAGTGTAGAATATTGCTGCCGCTGAGGCTTCACTTCAAGAAAGCCCAAATGTGTCTCTCACACGTCGTTCTCAAGCGTTGGGCGTCTCTGTGTCGTCGTTGTGGCGAATTTTGCGAAAAGATATTGGCCTAGATCCTTACAAGATCAAATTAACACAAGAACTGAAGCCACTTGACCACCATGAGCGTCGTATGTTCGTGAATTGGGCTGAGCAACAATTTGAAAATGATTCGGATTTTCATCGGAAAATCAGCTTCAGCGATGAGGCTCATTTTTGGCTGAATGGCTTCGTCAATAAGCAAAATATGCGTTATTGGTCAGACTGCAATCCACACGTAATCCCTGAGTCATCATTGCATCCTGAAAAAATTATGGTTTGGTGTGGTTTATGGGCCGGCGGCGTCATTGGGCCGTACTTCTTCCGTGATGAACAAGACCGGCACATTACTGTGAATGCGAATCGCTACCGTTCAATGATACCCGAATATTTTTGGACCCAATTGGATAATATGTGGCCGTCGGTGGTGCAATGGTAGTGTGCGTGGCTCTTGTGCATGAGGACGTGGGTTCAATCCCTACTCTGACCACCTAAAAAAATTCTTTCGACGGCGGTCACCTCGCTTAGTGACGGCGACACTATCGAGTATTTAGCCATGAAAAAGCTTCTCAAAATACCGTTCGGAACCGGTGTAAAACTGTAGGTCCCAATTAGTGAGTATAAAACTAGAACGCGCACAGCTCACTGGTTGTGAGAAGCTCTCCCTAATCCCTTCATGGGATGTAACGGGAAACCATTTATTTATTTATTTTAATTGGATAATATGGACTTGGGGGACATGTGGTTCCAACAGGACGGCGCCACAAGCCACACAGCGAATGCCACAATCAATTTATTGGAAACCAAGTTTGGTGAACGTGTTATCTCACGAAATTAGATTAGGTTATTTTCTGTGGGGCTACATCAAGTCTATGGTCTATGCCAACAAGCCAGCGACGATTGATGAACTTCGTACGAATATCGACCATGAAATTGCAGCAGTATCGGCCGATTTATGCTTGAAAACCGTCGAAAATTGGGTTCAGCGTCTGGACTTCTGCAAGCGTGCCCGTGGTGGCCATGCAAAAGAAATCGAGTTCCATACATAATGGCATCGAACGTACTTTCACAGGAATAAAGAATTTCATTGGTATATAAAACCCGTTTTGTTTTATTTAAAAAAACTTTTGTAGCGGTCTTATTGAAAAACCTGATATATTGGATACTTTTGCTCTGGTTTGTGTCTAGAATAACATATGTTGGGATATTTCTTATATAATGGGAAGTTTTCTGGGTGGAGCCTGTAACCAATACTTAGTACACAGAAAATAAAGACAACTGTTAAATTTTAACAAAAAAAAATTGGTACGTGAAAAATCTCAGCACTCAATTACATTTTTCATTATATACCGACAAAGTAATTAAATATTGAAATAAAAATCGATAAATGGTACCAACAAAAAAATTCAGAAGAAATACCCCAATATTTAACCAAGTAAATACGATACGAACAACCACATAACTTCAGTTAGAGATAAATTTGTACAGGCAGTCGGTGGTGTAACGTGCTAGACGCTGCCCGAAACGAAGCTGTGTCACAAACATCGAAACGATCTTCGAGTGGATGTGAGTTCGAATCCTACCGCGGTTGTTTATTTTTTTTTTAATAAACAAAATTTTTAAAAAATACTTCGGATCGAAGACAAAACGAAAACTGAGATACAATTAAGTTTGTTAATATGTCAAAATCTTCATCGACTAAAAACGAATATATTTTTGATAAATAACGTACAAATATTTTCGTAAATGGGTGAAATTCATCGATTGAAAAACAATATTTTTCCAATAAACAGCCTACAAATATGGTGATTTTTTTTATCACAGGGTTTTCAATTAATATTTTGTTTGAATTTTCGAATTTTTTAATTGAATTGAAAAATTGTTTTTTTCTGTATATACTTTCACGCTGCGGAAGGAGCACAATTCGTGTGCCGGCCACGTGACCACGTGAACACACTGCGTATAATCATAGAACAAACAGTTGAACTACACTCGCCTCTGTATCTATTTTTCGTAGACAAGCGTTTGATTGTGTACACAGTCACTCAATGTGGTCCACCTTGACCAAACAGGGGATACCAGACAAGATAGTGTCCATGATCCGAAAACAGTACAGAGATGAAGCGTATAAAGTTCGTTTTAGTGGGAAGGAAAGTTAACCTTTCACCACATATGCCAGAATTAGACAAGGATACGTCTTGTCCGCCACATTTTTTCTAGCTGATGGTGTATGTGTAATGGCCCACAAATTTCATGGCCATGAGGCCAAGTTAAACAGACTCTCCGAAAATGAGAAGAAATAAGGATTGGAAATCAATATAATGTGAATTCGAACAGAACCGAATACCCCCACTAACAGTAGATGGTTTGCTAATAGAAGGCGTGGATTCAGTCAACTATTTACTATGCTAGACTACCCAGGACCTTGGCTCCGGGACGGAGTGATCGTATAAATAACGCCTATGTTGAATTTTTAAACCGGAACAAAATCTGGCGCAATAACAGAATATCGGAAAAGACGAAATTGCGAATATTCAATTGCAGTATGAAGTCGGTACTGTTGCACGATTTTACTGCTTGGAGCTTGACGAAGCTGACAATGACGTTTGCCAATCGTTGTCTGATAAAAAATCGCCGTATCTACTGGCCCGAGGAAATTTCTAATGTATTATTCTGGTACTATGAACGTATATGCAAAAGTCCTATAGAAATGGATATACGTAGAAGAAAATGAATGTAGAACGCCCAACAACAGATATTACTAGAACGGCACCTGAATGGAACTCGCACAGCTGTCGAAAGCCAGGAAGCGGTGCCTGGAGAAGGAATACAAACAAACTCGTGTACCATGGAATCAAATTAAATCACTTGCCATACACAGAAATCAATGGAGAGATTTCGTTGACGCCCTATGTCTTTCGTGAACCTTTTGGTTAAACTTTGTATTGTAATATTGTTTTATATTTTGATATTCTGTTTGAGTGAACAAAGGACATATTCAGGGTGGAACGCGGTAATTTGCTTATTTGGGAATGAAATAAAATAATTATAAACCTTAGAAAAATTTATTTTGTATTTTAATTATATTGAACAGTAAGGGAATTTGTAAATTACATGGTTCTAAATAGTTTATCTGGCAAATGTCGACCTTCGCTATCCACACACTGCTGCATACGTTTTCTGCAGTTTTCATGAACTCTAAGGGCCAATGATGCCTACTCGTGACATAGCGCACCACACAGTGCGTACACATGACACATTCCGTGCTGTTCTCAATGAAGTTACCCAACTTACAATTGATTGCCGTCCAGGAACACTTCCGCGTGGGGGAACAGCGAATCGTAAACGAAAAGCACGCTGCACTGCAATGATCGAGTGCGCATTTGAAAAATAAGCTTCAACACAAAACGACCTCTCCTCACGTGTCCAATGCATGATGGCATCTGAAAGGCAGACGAATACAAATCTCCCTTCAGCCACTATAAGTCACGCACACTCTCCACTCTCTTCAACCAACAGTGCCGAGACAGCCTGCAGTGGAAAAAAGCAAATTACCGCGCTCCACCCTGTATATATGTATAACTATTCTTATTGTAGTTTGTGTTCTGTTCTCCGTTTGGCCCTACCATATGATTTCACAATTTTAATTGTTTTTGATCTAACTTATTTTTATAAAATTTTAATTCCTTTAAAGGTCAGATCAAATTCCACTATACAAATTTGCAATAATTTTATCTTCCGTTTTGCCAAAAAAAAAATGGCCGTCGGTGGTACAGTGATTGTGTGCTCGCCTCTTGTACATGAGATCCTGGTTTCGATCCCTGCTCTGAACACCTTAAAATTTCTTTCGGCAGCGGTCTCCACGCATAGTAACGGCGACACTATCGAGTAATTACCCATAAAAAAGATTCTTAAAATCCCGTTCGGAATCGGTGTAAAACCTGTATGTCCCCATCAATGACTTTAAACTTAGAAGCGCACAGCTAACTAGTTGCGAGAAGCTCTCCCGAATTCCTTCATGGGATGTAATGGAATTTTTTTGCCAAAAAATCCCGTATTGAGGATTTTTCTACATTTTGTAACGTAATACACCCAGTTTTGTGCCTCTACCGACAACTTGGAAATTTCGAGTTATACCTCTTTTGTACTTAGGTTTCGATATGAGCAGCATTTATACTTCTTGTGTTCTGAAATACAATATCCTGCCTTCATTGATTGGAACAATACAACTCTTCCCAACTCTGCCGATAGTAGCGCACCAAAATGAAACCAAAAAAAAATCCAATCGAAAGCCAAATTGAACGCTTTAAGTTTATGGGAGTATAAATGTTTATCGCTGGCTTTAATTGTTGCATTTGTTAAAGTTGCACCTAAGCTGGTTGCAACACTTTTCAAATGAATGACATTATTTGATCAACGTTGTCTGATATCCATTCCAGCCGAGGCCATCGTTGTCGTTTCGTAGTTTATTGAATTTTTCTTTTTGATAATATTTATTTGTATCTCATATTGTTGCACCTTGGCGACGAACTCCTTTTGTGGTGCTCCCCTATCGCAGACAGATTGCTGCATGAATGAATGAATGGATGTGGATGATGATGACGCTGACGCTGGTCTTGGCCACAAACGAACCGAACCTAACCAAAGCTAAGTGACTTATTAGCCAATCAAGGTGATGACAAACTTGTCATGATAAATTGCATTAATAAGTTTATAAAATTGTTTTAAATTATATGAAGAAACTAAAATGTCGGAGCTCAAACTAAAACTGGCTGTGGTCGTCGACTACATGAGTGTTTGTAATCGTTTTAATTAACTTTGATGTTAGTTTGACGAAATTCTCCAAGGATTTCGTTGTTCCACAGTTGGATTCGGTTGAAAATAAAAATATGTTGTCGGCCGGCCATGAGTTTTTAAGATTTGTTTGCAAGTGATTTCCGTTGTGATTCTAATCGTGTTTGCGCCGCAATATGGGAGTGGCAACTTAGAGAAATTGATTACACTTTGGCTATGATTTTTCAAATCTAAATAACTTTTAACTTGCAGTCGAAAGATTGGACGTGTCCGCACTGTATAATGTGTATCTGGCCTTGTTAACAAAACACTTGGGAGTACAGCGATTTCATTGAATTTGCCATGTCTGCCAATGAAAGTGATAAATATGTAATATTTATGGATAATTTCTAAAATTTTAAGTGTTTTAAAAGGCAAAAAAAGTGTCATATTTATTTTGATATTGGAAAGAATTGGAAATCCGACAAAATTGCTGGCAGAAACATACAGCAGCTTGGGAGCAGTGAAGAATAGCACGGTAGTTGCAAGGGATGTTGTCGTTTCTGCAGTATTCGTATTTGATTTCTGTCAAATTTAGCAGCTGCAATAAATGTAAATTAAAGACGGCAACAACCAAATAAAGTGTGATTCATTTAGAGGTTTTTCCATTTCTTTGTTCTTCGCAGATGACGCATGGACTGGTGTCATAGTGTCACCTTGTTTTTCCTTAGTATTAATTGGCAAATCACCGTGGAAAGACCCATACCTCAACAACGCCTTCAAACTATTCAGCTCTATTACGATTTTCAAATTATTCAGCAGGGCTGTTGGTGGTGCATGAGACCCTGGGTTCGATCCCTGCTCTGACCACCTTAAAGCTCTTTCGGCGGCGGTCACCTCGCATAGTGACGTCGTCGACACTACCGAGTACTTAGCCATATAAAACCTTCTCAAAATACCGTTCGGAACCGGTGTAAAACTGTAGGTCCCAATCAGTGAGTATAAAACTGGAAACCGCTGGCTGTGAGACGCTCTCCCCTGTTACTTCATGGGATATAATGGGAATCTATTTATTAAATTTATTACGAAATTCGGCGTCCCGTGTAATATGTTTTTCGTGCACTTCGAGCACCATATGGTGGCACAAAGGAATACCTCAATAAACAAAAATTTCCTCATTTAGACTGATGAGCACACCGAAGATATTCTCGAACTAACCTTACACCCACAAAAATGAAATGATTGGTGTGGTTTATGGGGTGTGGTTATGAGGCCGGACAGAACATAACCGTCAATGGCGAGCGCTACCACACCATGATAACAGAATTTTTGTTGCCTGAAATTGAAGCCCGTTATGCCGACGAGATCTGGTTTCAACCAGACGATGCACACTGGTCCAAAATTAAGTTTTTTTTTGGCATAAATTCGAGAAACTTGTACTTTTGCATGTTTGTGGTGCATGCTGAAAACATGAAATTCACAAATTTTTGGGGTGATCGAGCCACGCCCACAATTACAAGTCAAAGTCTGTATAAATTAATACTAATTGTATGACCTTTTATGGACTCAAAAATTATTTGTAAATCTTTAAAAGATATTGGTATGTGTGTTCAATATAATATGTGCAAGGATCATTGCATAGTATAGTTTTATTTATTTTCACTAGATGGCGTTGTTTAAGATTAACGAGCATGAACTTTGAAATATTTGTGCCCTGAATCATACTTTAACAGCTAATTTACTTTTAATGTCGATTTTCCACACAAATAGAGAACATTTAGAACGAATTTGAGGCTAATTGGATTTGTAGCTACAAGCTTTGGAATTCAGAAGATGACATTTTTTTCCGTACATTTTATTTTTGGTTTGTTTAAAACTTTTATTAAAAAAAATAAATGGTTTCCCATTACATCCCATAAAGGGACTGGGGAGAACTTCTCACAATCACTGAGCTGTGCGCTTTCCAGTTTTCACTCACTGATTGGGACCTACAGTTTTACACCGATTCCGAACGGTAATTTGAGAAGCTTTTTCATGGCTAGATACTCGATAGTGTCGCCGTCACTATGCGAGGTGACCGCCGCCGAAAGAAAATTTTTTTTTTTTTTTTGAAGGTGGTCAGAGCCGGGTTCGAACCCAGGATCTCATGTACAAGAGCCGCGCACACTAACCATTGCACCACCGACGGCCACTTTTATTAAACACTGTTTTACTGAAGAACATTTTTTAGCAGTATTCTTATAGTTCCAATTCAATAGAGTACAGGTATGAATTTTCTACTTCGTCAGAATCAAAGGCACTATCCTCGTCATCTAAATATAAAACAATATTTGTTGGCCACGGGAATAATTGTGGAAACTAATTTTGTTTGTTCTGATAATGTCTTTTAGAGATACATAAATTAGACAAATGTGGAACCGAAGAATCCATAGCTCTATTAAAGACATCAGTTATTAAAAGCAATTTTTATCGGATTTATGACCCCTTATCGCTTTTGTAAAATTTGTTACGAGCCTCTGACGCATTTCCTCCTAAAAAGCCAGCAGGAACTACAAACGCTACAATAGTCTTGGAACTATGTGCTAATATCTTGTGAACAGTTGCAGACATAGGATACATTGTAATATATGAAGGAGCAGCCTGTTTACAGAAACTTTGGAATTTTTCAACATCGACTCCAAATTCGCAGGATATAGTTACCAATATTATTCGGAAACTATTAAGGACGTCCACATTAAAACCCAATAGTGATGCAAACAATGCGGAATTTGATAATGCTCTCTTCGCTGTGTTGCCGTGTTGGTATTCCCACCGCCATTTTGCTTTGGTTGGTCAACTAGAAGCGCCATTTCTGTCCTTAATCTACGCCGAATTTCATGTAATTGTTTTCGTGTCCTAATAAATATCAGTTTCGAATTCTTTTTAAATACCTTCCAAATTGTTGTCCATATTACAAACACTATTTCCGCTGTTAAAACATCAATTCAAAATCACAAATATTTTATAGGAATGAAGGCAATAAAACACTTGAAAACATGAGATCGAAAACCTGATCTATTGAAAACAGTATTGCCAGCAGCATAAAATATTATGGTGCATGTAAAGCCGTTTTTGGACTACAACCAAGAATATTATAATTCAATCCCTCTCATTCTCACTCATATATTTTTTTGGTTTTATTCAAGTGAAATTCTACTCAAGCAACAATTTTGTTCGAAACACTAGTATACCAATCACAACTTAAAAATATCAATGCAAATTAACACGTTGACTGCCAACTGCGAGATAACTCGTAGATTGATTTCCCTTCCAGGAAGCCAACTACGAGTTATCTCGTACTATCTTAAACTGCCAATTTTTGTATAGTTACGAGTAAAACCGCATTATATCAGTGCTAGTATCGATAAATGGCTTCTGGGATAAGAAACAAAAGGTAGTTTTGGCTTGCGTGAGCTGAACATTTATTTAAAAAAAAAATGTTATGGAAAAATTCATAAGTGGTTGAAAATCTCCAATCAACGCGAAGACGAATTCTTCTCTGAACTTTATCAGTTTTATTTTAGATGAAGTTACTTTTTGAAAAATTCTGTGAGCATTTTGTATATATATATATCTATAATATGTAGCGAAACCTTTTTGGGCCATCTAATAGCCTTTCTTAGAGATGAGTAGTACGAAATCATTTGGTCTGATCGGTCTATGCCAGACATTCCATTATTGTAATCTCGAACTATATTCGGTTTCATAGAAATTTTTCCATTGCGATTGGGCACCTCTACCATTTCAACAGCATGCATTTTTGAAATAGTAAGGACTTCTCGTTTGTCTTTCCATTTGCATACAGAAACAGGACCATTTTGCTGCCAAAAACACTCCCCTTTTTTCAGTATACGATTTACCACATCTCTGGGGTTTCGTTTTCTGTTACTTCGCAGGGTTCCACACACATAAGTTTTTCGTGTATATAACAGTATTGTAAGACTAACTGAATTATAAAAATTATCCATGTAAAGCGCGTAGCCTTTATCGAGATAGTCCTCAAGTAAATATAAAACAACGTCAGCAGTGTGACCTACATTATTGGTAGTTTCCTCAGATTTTCCGCTGTAACTTTTTACATAGTTTATATAGTTTGATGCCAAATTTGTTTTTTTTTATTTTTTATGTATTGGCGGAAAAGCAGTCTTCCCCGCCATAGCATCATGGATTCGTCAATACAAATATTTTTACTTGGTACATAGTTTTCACGCATAACATTGTTGAAATGATTTAGGATTGGTCTCACCTTGTATAAGCTGTCGGTAGATGCGTTTGAGTTATCAACCAAATGAAAATAACGAAGTAGCAACTGGAATCGATTTCGGCTCATATTTGAGCGCCAAAAGTTTACATTATATAGCTTGTTTGCCATTTGCAATAAAAGTGCAATAAAAACTTTCATCTCTGCAGCATTTACGTCTTGCTAATTTGTTAACCTTTAAGATTTTTTTATAGCATTTTGATTCCCATTTTCCCATTTTTCAATTTCTTGCGCAGCATATAAATTAGTTTGTTCTACCAGTAATGCGATTGTACTGAAAAATTTGATGTATCTAATTTCACGCCAACATTTTCTTCAAAAAGCAATAAATCAGGATTGTGTTGAACTTCTGTCCACAAATAATCATTCTCATTTGACGTTGTTGCTTGGAGATCATCGTCATTATCATCAGGTTCGGACCCGTCTTCAGGTTCAACTTCACTACCACTTGTATAATCAGAAGGCTCATAAATGTCGTTACTATCATCGCTGAAAATTCCATCATATTCTGAAACTCTTAGATTTGCGTTGTACTCAATTTCACTTTGATTCAGTGACCTTTTCTTATCCATTTTGGGTTCTTGATAATTATAACAATAAATTTAGAGAATGTTTATAAAACTAAAAAGAAAGAAAATAATAATAAAATCATGATAAATTATAATAACTATAAAACAAAATACTATAGGAAGCAAAAGTTATGTTTTTTTTAGGAGAAAAAGGGCCTACGAATTAACTCGTATTTGGCTTCTGCGTAGCGATTTCTGTCACAGAAGCCAACTACGAGATAATTCGTAGCGATTTCTGTTCCAGAAGCCAACTACGAGATAATTCGTAGGTACTTTTTCTCCTAAAATAAACATCATATTTGCTTTTTGATGATACTATCATCTAGAAATAGAGTTTTTAGTAATATAATGTGAAAAAATCAAAATGTAATTTTTGGCCAGTTTTCTGAAAATGGCCTTGGCAGTCAACGTGTTAAAATTATTTTATTCTAGAAACTCCAAAAAAAACCAACACAAGAGAAGAAATTCACATTCATTTGGTTTTTGTTTTCGGGTTTTCCGATAATGTTAGATACAAAATAGATTGCTACAAAATAGATTACTTACTGAATGTGCTTTACTCATGAGGACTAAGTAAGGGTCAATTGGTAAGGGTCCTTGTTTGCGAAAACGAGCAAAAAGTTGCAAACGCCGCATATGTAACATATTAGGGGATCCCTTAACAAGCAATCTTGCATACACAGCTTCATGCACAAGCATGCACAAATATAACTTTTCCTCCATGAAATATAAGCATTTTTTGATTATATTTTAACAAATATAAAGGATAAAGGAATTTAATTCTTTATAAAATGGTTTTATTCTAAGACCCTTGAACGTTATTTATCATATAACATTTAGCCCACTTACATTCAAATTCGAATTAATCTAGAGCCGCAAATATAAACATACTGTGAGAACGAAAACGCTTGATTTCTATGACTCTTCATTGAAATACTATATCAAGAAAAGCTTTTTGTTTATGATTTCTTTATCGTCCAGAGTGTCAGCTTCTAAAAAATGTATCCTTTATTTAAAAAAAAAAATTTTTTTTTTAATTTATGCCACAAAAAACTTGATTTTAGTCCAGTGTGCACTGATTCAAAACTTAACAATTTTACCCTAGTACCCTCCGACCACCAATCCGAAAATTTTCAAATCGCTGCCATTTCGCCCCCTCGCATTTTTGGGGATGGTCGTAGATGGACATATTTTCATGAAATGAGCCAAGGAATACGCTGGTGAAATTTGTCCAGTCGTGACTGAATCACCCCGTATTACTCGGCCACTTGTTTCCAGGGGTACATAAGTATATACTCCTTTTATTGCAGTTTATTCATGTGTTCAGTGTTATGCCTTGGAAATTGTTAGAATACAACAATACGAGTGACAACCACTTGCTTCTTAGAGACAGTATTGCAAAGGGGGGAGAGAATATTACAAGCACACCAATGATCACTTGGCTGAACTAGTAGAAGTTGCAGCAGTAATATTTGTTGAAATTGTGTGTTTGTTTCATGGCTCTACCCTGCAGTAAAGGGAATCGACTCTACGTCGATGAATTCATCGACTACCACAAAAAGCCTACGATTACCTGCCAAACTACCCGCAATGCTTTTGAGCGGCGAATTTAACAAGGGGATGGCCGCTTTGGTGATGGCTCACCCTTTGAACTACCATTCGGCGATGAATTCATCGGTAACATTTCATCGACGAATTTGTCGGTGACATTTCGTCGACGAATTCATCGACAAACAGTGATAGCAAAGTGAAAAGAACCCAGTTCGATTCCGGGCTGGGGTTTTTTCTGTTTATGTTTATTTTTTAATATTTTTTTAAATAACCGAAGCCGTTTTTAATGATATTTCATGTTTGTTTCAAAACAAATTTTGTCCATTTTTTTCTGGTAAAATGAAAAAATGTACAATAATCACTCGACGCACGTCGTTTCTTTTTAAATGTCAAACACTTAATGACTCTTTCTCTTTCTTGCGTCCCTCAACCCAGCTCATATTCTGAAATGTGGGAAATGAATGATGCGCTTTTGTTGTCTTTGTTTTTTTTGTCTATTTGCAATGTAGCATGTGTTGTTGGTAGGTTTTTTTTATTTCGGTCCCCGTTACAGTTTTTTGTTTGTGTCCTATGGCACGGGTTTTTTTTTTGGTTGTTATCTCTTTGATTCTGTGTAACGCTTTCTTGTTTGTCTCATGTGGCGTTTGTTGTTGGTTGGTTGTTATCTCTTTAATTCTCATGTGGCATGTGTTTTTGGTAACAGAATTCCCATTACAGTTTATCCAAATAATAACTAATCTGTAAAGTTAGTATTTCGTTGCAGTGTCAGTGCTTTTGAAAAGAATGCGTTTAAACAATAGTCACATTTGAATAAAAATGCTGTACAATAAATTATCTCAAGTAGCAACTTTCAATTCAATTTATTTCAATTCAACTACAAAGTTAACAACTTAAAGCATTAGGTGAAAATAAAACCATTAAATTCTTAAGGTTACTTCATTAACGAATAACAATAGAAAATCTGTCGAGACACCACTTTACAGATTACCACTAAGTACTAATGTAATCGATGAAAAGTCATCGGCGATGTAGTCGATGAAAAGTTGCCAGACACTACTTGTGAAACTGCAGGGTAACTGTCAAATTCAACACAAATACATACGAACAAAAAGAGTAAACAAAAAGTACATCAACAATTTACGCTGAATTTGACAGTTATGACAGACATATTATAGCAAAATCAGCTGTTCTGATGCTGCACCCTCTACTACTTCTTGCATGGACCGGAAGAGAAAAAATACCTTCGGATAGTCAAGTGAGTTCGATGTTAAGCATATATTCAGTTCTTGCCAATTTTTTGTAAGAAATTTTGTCATTTAACTCTAAACGGAAAATTTTCTTGCGGAGAGTTACGACCTAACTTTGATTTATCTTGTAAATATTTCATTTTTAATTCCTCTATGGGCTCCATTTAATTTTTGACGTATGTCGTGTTGCTTTTAGTTGTTATTTATTATTCAAAATGCCAAAATTCCGATCCCATACAATTGTTTTCGTACGAAATAACTGTGGTGTAACAACTCTGTAATTGATTTTACCTACGAAATTATAGCAAAGAGCTGAGTACGCCAAGCAAATGAAAAGTGAGCGATATTTTTGGTCCATGAAATTCTCGTTATTTTTTATACATGTAATTTTTATGGCAACGAAAATTTCATAAAAACTGAATACCGAGCATTATATGCTATGAGTGGATGCCAATTTAGTGTTGCCAGTTTTGCAATGAAAGAAATCATTTGTTTCCATCCATGCATCTATTCGTTAGTTCAGATACAATGAAAAAATTTATTGAGGCAACGAACAAATTCGCTCGTATGACGAAGCTTCTTTTTCAGTTTATGACACGTGTACATTAGACCTGTCCATATTTTAAAATTTTGTTTTTTACTTCGATTTCTACTTTTATATATCTTTGGAGCTAAAAAATAAGAACCGTGAAAAAAAATCGAAAATGTTGTACCAAAACTCAGCGCATCACGCTTGAAGTTAGAACTGCAGTGTTTTGCGATATGACGAAAGGTACAGACACAAAATTACAGATTATTTTTGAACGTATTATGTTTTCGCCATGGTTTAGAGGAAATTTTTTAAGGTTTCTATTATGTAATCTATTTCTGAAAATAAATTAGAAAAAAATCCAGATTTTTTTACAGCATCCGAAAGATGGAATTTCATAATTTTCATTCTGAAGTTCCGTTTTTATAGCGTCCTATTTTGGAAATCTCACTCCATCGCGTACACTGTTATTACTTTCACGTAAAGTCACATAACCTATGAACAAAATAAGACATAAATCATGAAAATCGATGAACGCATTTCCCTTTTATTCACAATTAAGTGAAGGTATCTCATTTTGACAAGAATATTGATTTTTTGTTTCAATGAATTTGGATAACACTGTGCAACACCAATTTTGGGGGTGGACGATACCTACTCCAAATGATAACACTAGGTTAGTATAGTCAAACCCCAAAAATGTAGACTGATGTGTAGCTATACATTTTTTTTCATGGGGGTGGCAAGTTTGAATTTTTTTATCCGATACTGTCCGAGATAAATTTAAAAATCGAGTATAAATATTGAAGTGAGCGAATTCTTGTGATAGCAGGTCTTCAGTGAAATTTGACAGGGATTATTTTCGTAGAATATTCAAATGCTCTATTTCAAAGTTGAAAGGTTCATTTTCGTCCTTTGTTCAAAAAGTACCAAAAATTTATGGATTCGGAATGTTCCACGAATTTATTCCCCCATTAAATTTCATTATGGGTCGTCTTAGACAAAAATTCTCTATCTTTATTATTAGACATTTTTTTTGTCCTTTTTTGAAACAAGGTCAAGAAAACTGCACCAAAATAACCGGCAAAATATCAATTTCTTGAAATTGCATATGTCCATTTGATCCTTTTTTAAAAATTTAAATCTTGAAATCTTAAAATTTAAATCTGAAATGGTTTATTTTGAACAGACTATGTTCTACAAATATATTGTCAAACAAATATGTATAATTTGCTCAAGAAATTTGTCTTTATTGTTTACATGTCCTTTAGACCCTGTTCAAAAAATATGCAAATGCAAGATAAAGGATTCCCGTCTGCGAAATCCTCTAGTAGAATATATGTAAAATGTACAGACATATATGTAAAAGCCTTTATTTCTGCCATCAATTAATTACTCACCATTTACGACAAATTGAGTATATGTGATCATCTGACTATATCAGTCTCTTTTAACTTGAAGCTTAAATCGTTATAAGCGGTAATAGATGCAGGCAGTCAGTTGAAGCCTTAGGTGATTTGATTCAATTTTATCAGTCACGTAACCATAAAAAACAGAAAGGAAATTACCAATATTGCGTCATCCAGTGCCAAGAAAAATGTCCATAAAAATCTTTTAAATTACAAAAAATATAAGTATCTAAGAAAAAACCCAGCTCCAAACGAGCTACCGTTCGAGTGATTAAACATTTGTGTAGTGAGTCGCCTAATTGCACGTACATTTCTCCCATACGAATATATATTTTTTTTTGTTTCTTAAGTTTATACTAAACAATTAAAGAGCGTAACAATATTAAAAAGCAAAAAATAATTTCTAATAAACAAAAAATGAAAAAAAAAACTTAAATTAACAATTACTTCCTCATGTTCAGTAACAGTGAGTGAGTATAGTTAGTAAGAGTAATGTGGGGCTAACTCATTGGATCGAATGTGCGAAAAAAAGCCAAATTTCTATTAAACAATATATCGTCGTTTGCATCCGATAAAGTCGAGATACTGTATACAATGAATGGCTTCTTTGATGGCGGTTATGGTGGCACTCAAGAGGGATAATGCGGTTGTAAACTTTTTGTGTTCATCTTTTTCTATGTTCGTCTATGGTGGGTCTGGGCATCTAGTGTTGTTTTCTGATCATACATGTGTTTCTCCTTAATTACCGCAATACCAATTTGGCCAACCGCCTCCACCAGCATGACAGAGGCTGGCTATCAGTCTAAACTTTTAATTTTGTTGGCGGAGAAAAAGTGTTTTATGTAAATATTTTACAAATAATTATGTGCGAAGTAATCAGCCAATGAACGCAGAAAAAACTCAAGTCGCTATAAGATAAATTTCTTCTTAACAAGCACAATGGGTGCACTGTAAAGGGTTTATTCATAGGAATACCCAATAGTTGTGATTCAGTGGTGGTACGTCAAAAGACTGTTTCACCAAATTGCTTTGGAAACGGTTTTGAAATTAGGCAATACAAATAGAAAATTATATTGTGGCCTCTCAAAGCTGAAACTCAATTCGCTGTAATCTCCCTATTTTACTGAAAAAAAAAACGATTTTCAGTATGAAATCTAATGCCCAGATATCACTGACGAAGTTTATGAAAACACGCTGAAAATCTGTCTTTGTTGTTGTTTGAATGCAAATTTAAAGTGTGTTTGGAGGCTGTCGTAAATATAGTATGCTTGTGTCCAAACATATTGTGTTTGCTATTCAATATTACATGTTTGAGACACAATGATTAATATGTTAGAATATATGTATGTGTGCGACCCACATATGAGGCGCTGAGCGCATTAGTGGCCTAACACACACCACTGTCGAACTGAGAAAAATTCACATAAAGTTTTGAGGTATTTTAGTTTATTCTTACAGCATTCAATTCTGTTCCGATGGATTACATTTTTGTATCAGGTATATCAAATATTATTCATATCAAGATTAATTGATTTTTTAGCAATTATTTTGCCCAGAAGAGGAAAAAATGTGGGATAGGCCACTATTGCACATAGTTATTCTAAAAATTTTTCAATTACAACTGTAGTTAGGCCGCAAGGTACTTTGTAATTTTTAAACAAAACGCTTAATTTCGTGCAAACAAAAAAGATTTATTAATTCAGTTAATTAGAGATTATATAAAAGGCACAACATATTTCTTAGAAATTATATGACGAATATGTGACGAAAAATACAATTATTTAGTTACATTGCGTCATCGTTTAATGGAATACAAATATCATTTCCTGCGTTTTCTGATGTTATTAGTTCCTGATAAAAATTATGATATATTGGAGGTATAAAAGGAAGAAGTTGAATTAGATCTCTCTTTTTGTCCATGCTTATCTCATTCCCTTGTGGATAAAGGGTATCCATTGTTGTAATTCGCTGACTTGTGCGTTTCTTTATCTTCAAAATATTGAATTCAACGGATTCATCGTTACAATATTTATATTTCGTTTTCAAATCGGAGCCACTGGATTTTTAACCATTCCACTTTTATATTTCCCACAGATTTGGTTCTTCTAACAACATTGGTTTCTTACTTCCGAGTAGAATAAAATTCAGTTGTAGTCATTGGGATAATTTGTCGTTAGTCATTGGGATAATGTGCTTTTTTCGGGCACTTTTTATCACTTGGTGCCAGTCATCTGGAATAAAAATATTTGGGTATTTTTTTTTTTGATTTTTCTATAAGGCCAAAATCCTGATCACATGGTAAGTAAGAATGGCAGCTGCACAAAAACTTATGATCGATTTCAGTCACTATAAAGTCTGAGTGGTTTACTATAAAACCACATATCAAAGACATTTTTATATTTCTATTCTGGCCCCCACATTGGCCAAAATACATTATTAATTTTTTGGTTTTTACAAATTTTTTTACGAAATGAAGTATGCAGGATCCAATTTCTTGTGGATCTCGTGAAGCCACAGATTCATTCCACGTGTACATTATCGCATCTCCCGTTGCCAGATTATGAACTCCAAGACAGTAAGTCCATAGCTGACGTTTGTAATAGCACACACCTGTTGATAGCTGTGGAGTGGCTAGAGTCTTCATGAGGTCGAAAGCGATTGCAGTGACATCTGAACTATTATTTTTGGCAAAATTAGAATCAAATTTCATACCATTTCTTGCATTGTCAGCTTTCTTCTGATGAAGCTCCCTTTCTTGAATTAGATCTTGTTTTATTTATTCATCTTCACATGCCTGTATTTTTATTTTATACGAATTACAACGTTTGCATGAATCTGTGATTGGTGGATGGAACTTTAAGTTGAATAGACTGTCAAAAGTTCTTCTAAATACCCACAACGAAACACAATTTCCAGCACCTTCTTCCTTTTTATATATATTATACATTGGGGTAATATTCAAATTTGGTGCCAGATACTGTGTATTAAGGTTCTTATTCCTGGCATAGTGACTATAATATTTGGTAAATTTGTTTATGAATTTTTTAATGGCTTCAATTTTAGATGTTGGTGTTTTGGTAGCAGGAGTAAATTGACCTCGTCCATCAGATGGAGGTGGATTTCCGAGTGGTTTATTGTTTAAGACTCTGTTTATCTGCCATCCGAAATCAGGAAGGTTTTTTTAAATAATGTTTTACAAACTATAATTTGTTTTCCCGTTGAATCTGTTAGATGGTAAACCCGTGAGTACATGCGTCGCGACTCTCCCTTTTTTTATTATATATCCTTTTTTTGTTGTAACGCTGACTAGTGCACACAGGTATGAAGTTTGCAAATCAAAATCTCCAATTTTATAATACCCATCGAATAACATTTTTTTGTTGCTCACCATTAAATTTTTTGTAGCATCGTTTTGTGCAAAAACTATCAACAGTTGCATGGTTTTTTGATTCGACTAATATTTACATTTTTGCTGTTGATATAAGCCAAACCTTTATTTCTCTTCATTTTTTTAATATTTCGTGACCACTTTTTGACGTAGAATACGTCTTACCTTACGGTCATGTCAGGTTATTATTGTTGTAATCTTTATTTCATTGAATTTGAGGAAACGGCTAGATGAATTTTTGTAAAATTTTTTTTGCAGGTAAATGAAGACGTTATCTTTCGTTTGATATACATTTCATATTGGTTGATTATTTCTAGTATTTTAATTTCTCAAATGAAAATTGTTTAAACACATACACTCAAACATATGTGTGGTGTTTGGTTGAGTGTTTTTGGTTGCTCAACATTGCTTAGGAACATGTATCTAGTAAAAAGTGAAACGAACAGCAAGCTAATGTTGCTTGGCAATATGTATCTAGTAAAAAGTGAAACAAACAGTAAGCTAACGTAATAAAGCTTTTTGCGAAAGCTTCAATAAAGCTGTTGTAACATTAATTTTGAATTGTAAAGCGTAAAGCTTTCACACAACGCTCGAATGCTAATGCGAAGACTCGATAAGGTAAACCTTTTTTAATATTAGGGCGGCCCTCTCAACATTCGCAGACTTATTTCAATAAAAATATTAATTATAAATATATAAATTAAATTAAGTTTAAAAAAATTTAACATAATATTTTTTTTTTTAAACGGACTTGAATCAAATGCCGTTGGTAAATATAAAAATTACAGCAGACAGTTGTCCGAGGCCTTCGGCCACGGACTGTCCCTGCAGGCTGTGTCAGAGACACGGCCATTAAGTTTAACGTAGAATACGCCATCCGATAAGACAGAAAACATATATAACAATAAATGATAAATAATATAAGCAAATGAATTTATTGTTATATATGTTTTCTGTCTTATCGGATGGCGTATTCTACGTTAAACTTAATGACCGTGTCTCTGACACAGCCTGCAGGGACAGTCCGTGGCCGAAGGCCTCGGACAACTGTCTGCTGTAATTTTTTTTCATTTCGGAACCTTTTTCTGCTGGTTAAGTTTTCAGTTGACGACTCTTCTGAGCTAATATCCATTAGAGACAAATTTGTATCTGAAGAAAATTAACGGACCATAGAAATCCTTGGTTCTGAGGCATCTGAACTGAGGCACAATACAGAAACAGGGGAACAGATAACGTAAAAAATTTTAGTTTTCATTTAGTTATACACAAAGTAAATAAATTTTATTTTGAAAAATACAATAAATTAACCTACCGGTTATTTCGCAATCCATATGCACTTTCCTATGTAAAACACAAGTTATATATTTTTGAAATCCAACTCTCGTAAGAAAGACAATAACAATACATGTAACATGAAAACAAACGGACGACGCCAACTGTACAATCGAAAAGCAAGTCATTCACAGCGCTGGTTTGTGTGGGTTAGGCCACTATTGCATTTCAAAGTAGTACTTTTTTTAAACTGCAGATAGGCAAAAGTGCTGCCACCTAGCGGATAATGTTTGTCTCTTTTCAAGATTAATTTTTATCGTTAGAAAATTGATTGTAAATATCAAAAATGTGTCTTACTCAATGTTTTTGTCCTTGTGGGTTAGGCCACTAATGCGCTCAGCGCCTCATATATTTATGTTTGTGATACAAATACACCTGTGTTTGTTGCACTGTCTATGCTCTCTCGAGAGCAAGAGAATAAAAGAGAGGCAACGAGTGTGGATATCTTGTAAGTGTGGATCTGTATTTTTGCTTTATTCTCTCAGTCAATGAGTCATAAATATTCCTGAATGTGCATGCAAATTGCAGATGAAGTCGGTGGTTCTTGCTTTGGCTGATGTATTGCGTCGTCAATGGTCATCGGACAGAGGATATCTAAAGCGCTTGATCAGTGGAAGAAGAATAAACGAAGGCTCGGACGGTTAAATGGTTGTTGGTGTAACTTTGGTTTTTGTGTATGTGTTTCGTATATATGCATGTGTGCTACAAAAGTGAGAAATGATTTTGAGGAAAGAAACTGGAAAGGGCAACAACGTGAAGCCCTTAGTCTGTCCGAGGCTTTACTGAGAAAATCGGAACGGCGGACCATTTGTGAAATAAAATTTAATTTCATGAAAAAAAAACAAATAATGCCTTCAATGCAAATAAATGTAAAAAAGTCCGTTTTAAATCTTTTAGTTTTTTGTATTAATTATTTATAAATGTGGATTTATATTGATAAAATTAATATAATAAATAATACATACACAAATTTTGAATCAAAAAATAATTAGTTTTTAAATATTACTATGTTTGTTTACCAGTAAACATGATGCTGTTTACATTAAAAACACATGTGATTGTGGGACTTGCAAACATATTAATGGTTGAAGTGAGTTTCAAACATATACATGATTCCTGCAGAATATGGTTGGGAGAATATGTTAGAGAGGCTGTTATTTTTCAGAGTGAATGTATTAAAATTATTTCAAAATTCTCCAACATGTGAAATTGTATGTCTTTCTTGCTTCAAGTGCATCGTGGGAGGGAGGTTAAGGGGTAAATTGTTTTTCTGAAAGTTTTTGTGTGTATTTTGCTTGACCCATAGAACAATTGTTTTGCTAACAAAACGAACTTTTTCATTTCCAGGTAAGCCGGGAGAACAAATAATTTCCCTAGAACCCAGGAATTCACAATGTGTATTCCTTATTTTCGTAAAGGATATTACTTATGGCAATGGGATAATAAATATAATTTCGGTTTGGAAGAAAAATTTAGTTAGGCGGGTCGAATAAAAGTAAACCAAATATCACATTCTTATTGGGCGATTTTTTATATGAGGTATTACTAATTTTATTTTGCGATTATTTAATGAAAAATAAGTAGACAGGGCCAAAAGTGGGCATGAGATTTGCATTTAATTACCATCACCGATCTGACGAAATCGCATAAACCAAATTCTGTTGACATTGATTATGATTTGTCAACTTTAGACACGAAAGTATCAAGGTTGGTGGTAGCAACATTTGAACCGATAAGATTAATTTTCAAAAACTACTGCCCTGATCGATTTGCAAATTCTGGAGCCGAAAGCACCAAGCATGATAAATGACTTTATATGGGGGTCATGTCTTTAACTGGAGTGACATGATTAATTTCTAAAAAATACTATCCCTGATCTATGTTGGTTATTAAACTCGGTAAAGATTATTAAAATCTACTGCCAATAGCATAGATAAAGTAAATTAATAGCTGAAGCACAAGTGTAGGGGAAATTTTAGTGTAATGGGTAATTTTCTAGATGTCGTTGAAAGCAAAAAATTTAATTTTTTTATTCTCAAAATAAAAAAGTAAAAAATATGACATTAAAATTTTAAAATTTTATATAAAAAGAAAAAATAAATTTCAACACAAATATCACTTCGAAACAAGAATACAACTCGTTACTTAAAGTAGAATATCTGATGACCATCGAATTGCAAAGCCATGTCACCATCGTCTATGCCCTAATAAATTGGTTCTTCCTCCGATTCAGCTACCATTCCTTGTTGAGAGACCTCAGGCACTCTAACGGTTTTGGCATCAGCGACCGCAGAAGTAGCTACAGTTTTTGGTCGGTGAAGTTTTTAGATTACACAGTGCAACACGAAAAAAAATAACCATATACGGACACCAGTACGTGATAAAAGACTAAAAAAGAAAAAGACCCGTGTCTCCCAATTTTTCCCAAAGTCATGCACTTTTTTTTTTATGGGCCGCCAAAGATTTGGGGCCTCGGTATCATTTTCGTAAAAATGTGATCATTTTCTCAGGCTCATATCTTGCAAACCGTTCAGAATTTCGATTTACTCTCTGAGGCAAAGTTGTAGCTCTTTTCACTTTTGCGTGCTACCTAAACAGTGTTAAGAATCATCTCTAGGAAGTTTATATGTTCTAGAAATTTGTTTATTGAGATCTTAGGTAAATTTTTGTAGTTGATTGTTTCCTTGAATTTTGAACGGTTTGCTACCTATGGACCTGAACACGGGAAAAAAGGTAAAAAAAAATCGAATTTTTTTAAGTTTTTTGCGGTTTTGATGTGGAAGGTGAAGTTTTTTTGATTTTATATGTTCGCAATTTCTGAACGGTTTGCAAGATATGAGCCTGAGAAAATGATCACATTTTTACGAAAATGATACCGAGGTCCCAAATCTTTGGCGGCCCATAAAAAAAAAAGTGCATGACTTTGGGAAAAATTGGGAAACACGGGTCTTTTTTTTTTTAGTCTTTTATCACGTAGTGGTGTCCGTATATGGTTATTTTGCCATGACTTAAAAAATTACACACAGTGTTATAACGGCGTTCCGGCATGTTCATCTTTGGGCGGTGTTACGGGTTTTCTCCTATTGATATCCCAACACGGGCCTTATGGATTTGAAATAGTTTTTTATATAAGAAACAAATGATTTTATAGAAAATCATTTAAATTTTGTCACATTTTCCTTGTTTCAATTACTTTCACAAAAATTTCCCACAATTTTGAATAAACCTCAATGAGAATTATGGGAAACTTCAATGGAAGTGACAGTAAGTAGTACAGGACACCACTAAGTGAACAAAGTTGACAATGGTCTCGCTATATCTATTATTTCCTTTATCTATGACCGACAGTAGGTTACCCGATTTCCATAGACCAATACTTACATAGATACATTTATTCTCTCATCTAACGTTTCATTTCACACTCTTCGTCGTAGGTTTGTGAAAATGAGAGAAATTAAATTTAAAATTTACTTACACCAGGTGGAGTTACAAAATATGTTCACTTAACTTTTTCACGTCGTTTTGGTGTAGAACTGAAAAATTTTAATGTATTTTGCACTTTTTTGTTGACTTTTATCGTTGGTATACATTTGTATTGTATTTAACACAACTAGTTTGCCACAAAAACACGAAATTCGGTTGCTATTCCTTTGTTGGACGTTGTTTACTAATGCCTCTATCTGGTATTATTGAACCCATGTTTTCCACCATCAAATGTTTACTTTCCACCGTACCAATGGTGTTTAATTTATTGAGAGAATAAATGTATCTATGTATGTATTCGTCTATGCCAATTTCCGTCTACCTATTCCTTTGTGATATGTAAAAAATTCGGGATCAAAATCAATTAGAGTGTTGTTATTCGAAAGTTAGTTCGTAGGAAAACAATTGTTTGATAACTCTTTGCAAACGAAATGTTGACATTTAGATAAATTTGACAAACAAAAATAACACCGATAGAATGAACGAAAAATCAAAAAAGAGTACGAAGAGCAGTTGTTTGTAGAATATTTTCAATGTAACTCAGATACAGGCGGTAACTCTCTGCAACAAAAAATTATAAAATTTCTCATCAAAATATCGCAAGGAATTGCGTAAGCCCCTCAAGAATCTCTGGAGTCCCTACCAATATCTGGATTAATTGGTGGTGTCGGATGAGTGGTATAAGTATATTGATGAACTGCTGATTGTGAGAAATCATAAGAAATTTTACAAATGACTACAAGAGTAGACCAAACCACCAGAGAAGAATTTGGGTTAGAAAGGGTGCAGATCCATGGGTCGAAAAGGGATAATTATCATCTGTATAGATAGATAACCAGTTTTAGTGAAACAATATGGGATTTAAAACAATTCAGAACATTGTAGATTCACTCAAGTAAGTAGGAAGCAACGTGTACATAGTGCCAAATAAGCACTCGACACGATAAAAGGATAGTGACAAATGCGAACACAAACTGCGGTGGCTTTACGGGCTAGACGCTGCTGTAGACGATGCTTCGCAAACATCGAAAGTCCGTCCAGCGATACATTGTTGTCACTAACCGGAAAAGAAATGATCTGTTAGCCTAAGCGGATTTACAACTTTAAAAAAATTATAATTACTTTCGACTAGAGTGTCAAAAACCGGGGAAACCGAATAACCGGTTGTTTGCTATTAACCGTCTGCCGGTTTTTTAAAAAACGTAAGTTTCGAACAAACCAGAAACCGGTTATTTGACTTTGGTTAACCGGTTAATCGGATTTTACTTAATTTGTGTTAATATCCGTAAACAAAATAATAACAAATGATATGATTTTCGACCTTTACCGAGGTTTTGGAATTAAGAAACATGGTTTTTATTTTGAAATATCTTATTTATTTTTCAATAAGTTTTAAATGACATATCGAAATATTTTTTTCACAATAATTTTATGACTTGAATTAGAATTAATTAAAATTTAATTAAGAATTAATTAAGCTTTACAAACATTTTTTTTTTGTCAAATTTCAAAATTAAAATTATTTATTAACCAAATATTTTAAACAGAATAAGAAATTCATACATGAAAATCATTTTCAAATTTGAATATGATTTTCGTTTTTAAATCAGTTTAATGCGAATTCGAGTAAAACTGTTAAATTTTAAAATATACTAAACCCGCATTCCAAATTCGAATATGATATATATTTTTTAAAATGTGATGATTTATTCGACCTTTCGTATTACATTTAAAATTTAAAATGTTCGAGCGTTAGATCTATTTTATTCTTCAATATTTCGATTTTATCTTCCCGACGATGCTACCCAATGGGTAGCGAAATATTAAAGAACATTTTAATTCTAAATATACAGTTTTTATTTAAAATGAAAGCGTAATTAAATACAGTTGTGAAATTTTGAGTTTGCAACACAAATAAGTGAAGGGTCCGCCATCTAACGTTTTTTTTTTCAACTAGTGCTTATTTCGTGAATGGTAACACTTAGCTTATGTCTGATTTGACAGATACATAATTAGTTTTATCCTTCCGCTGAACGAATATGGTTGTGTATACGCTTGAACAACGCTGGGAAATATTGCGACATTACTTTGAAAATCATGGTAATGTTGCAGAATGTGTGCGAAAATTGCGTACGGATTTTGGAAGAAGAGAAGCACCGTCAGCTCCGTATGTTCGTTATCTTGTGAAAAAAGTGAAACAAACTGGCATCCTCATCGATAAAACAAAGAGTGAAATGTCAAAAATAGTGCGTACACCCGAGAATATTGCTGCTGTGGCAGAAAGTGTGCGTGAAGCGCCATCAACATCAATTCACCGTCGTTCTCAACAATCGATAATGTGCTTAATCGATAATGTGCTTAAAAATTGGACCGATCGTGTAGGCTACTGGATGGCCAGCCGAGGCAGCCATTTGAATGAAATTATTTTCCACTATTAACCTGAAGGATTGCACTTTCAAATAAAAAAAAGAAATTTCAGAAAATATTGTGTAGTTTTTTTTTATAGCATTTTCAAAAAAAAAAGTTATTTGGCGGACCCGTTACATGAAACGTTCAATAAACAAATGTATTGTAAGTTCTACATGCGTAAAAATTACAAGTTCAACCAGTTTTTGACTAAATTAAAAACCGAAAACCGGTTTATTAAAAAATTTATTTTTCGAACAAACCGAAAACCGGTTTCTTAAAAAATTTATTTTTCGAACAAACCGAAAACCGGTTTCTTAAAAATTCCGGTTTGTTGGACACTCTAATTTCGACCCAAGCAAAGCAAAAACATTTGTAGGCAGGACAAAGTCTGCCGGGTTAGATAAGAAATTCATACATACATATGTTTGAATAACAAATAATCCCCAATTCCGAGCGGAAAAAGTATTGTTTAGGAAGTCCTTCTAACTGGCCTTAGTTTAGAGTCTGTAGACATGTCAGTTCCATTTTCTACTCCTTTCCAATTAACACAGCGTGGCATTTTTGGCAAAGCCTTCCATGCTCGCTTTTAGTTGGAGGCCTCATCGTAGGCGTGCTCTTACATAGAAGGCCTTTCCCGATATACAAAAGCAGACCTGGTACCATTCCTGGCAATGAAGGCATATTACCATGCCTGGAAAACAAGGCAATTTTTCTTTTAATTGTTCTTTTGCTCATTTTATTATTCAAATTACTTACGCGAAATACAACCTTCTTCAGCAAATTCTTTGATTCAACTAAAACCGTGGGCTGATTATATTTTTTACTCTTCATCTCCCTATCAACTCTTTCAATTTGATTTTCTCATAACGGGTTTTGAAAAGTATTTTTTCTGCTCGCATTGAGACTCCTCAATACATTCTAAATGGCGGATTAATAAGTCCGTGACTTTTCGAAATTCCCTCATAGTTATATGAAATGCAGCACTGCTCCCAGCAAGTAAAACCTGTTAATAGACTACTGTCAAATTTTGAGCACGTTCCGTCATTTACTTTACGTTTAACAGCTGTTCAAAACGTACAACCTTGTGCTTTTTTTTGAAAATGGAAAAAACTGAATTTCGAGTGCTCATTAAACATTATTTTTTGCGAAAAAACACCCTCAATCAAACCAACGAAAAGTTTGATAGATACTATGGGACTCTGCACCATCGATTTCAATGGGAAAAAGTGGTTTACTGACTTTCGTTGTGGTCGCACAACTACAAATCACGCTGGACGTTCTGGACGGCCAATTGAGGTCAATAGGTCGAAAAAATCCACGATATGGTGTTGGCCGATCGAAGAGTAATAGTGCGTGAGATTGTTGATGACGAGGGATTTCATATTCCAAGAATTCCATGAATTGGTCTACGAATTGGGTCATGAATTGGGCTACGAATTGGTACTTCATCCGCCATATTCTCCGGATTTAGACCCCAGTGAAAGAGATTTAACTCCAACGATGAAATTTTTAATCAAACAAATTCCTATTTTATGGACCTCGAAAAATCCTATTTTTTGGAAGGGATACAAAAATTGGAGAAACGTTGCGCTAAGTGTATTGAGCTAAAAGGAGATTATGTTAAAAAAAAAATTTATTTTTTTTGCAAAAAAAATCTGTGTTTCATTCAAAAAGTCACGGACTTATTGATCCGCCCTCTACTTAAGTTAGCCCTTATTATAGACTATAAAATTCGTCCTAAGTGATCATGCCAAACTCTGAACTGCCTCGACTTTGGAACCAGTTAATCATTTTAATTGTTTCTTCTAAACTGAAAATGCCCTTTCTACGCAAAAACATCATAACAATTTCAGACACCGTTTTTCATGCAATTTTCTATTGTTGTCGCATTACGAGTACTTTCAGTATTAAATTGAATTTCTTTTTATGCCAACGAATCGATTCGAATTGAACAATAGGGTGGAGTGAAATATATTTTTTTTTAATTTGAAAATTCCACACTCGGAAAGACTTGTAGTTTGGGATCCTTAAAAAGGGGAAAATAAGGACAAAATTTGCAAATATTATTTTATTTTTTTTTAATTTTTTGCTATTTTGGCCATGATTTCAAAAAATCCATGATTTCCAAAAATCCTAAATATTAACGAATCAACTCATCAACTAATTCGAAAGTTTGAGCTTGTTCAGTACCCAAACAAACGTATTTGAGGCAAAAGAAGAGGATGTTCGACCAATATTTGTAGCATTGGTGTCGATTATGTCAATTTTTTGAAGGAGGACCGAATTGGCTTACTTTTCATTTTTGGAATTTTCCGAGCGTAAAATTATTTTTTTAATTCGTCTAGAACTGATCTTATTGCTAGCAAAATTGTGACCATTTATTGGCCAGAAACGTTCCGGGGTTCAAAATATACACACCTTCAAACATGCGTATTTTATTAAATTTTCCTCATAATGATCATTTGCATAGAGAATAACGGATTTTGGAGGTTCTGGCCAATAAATGGTCACGATTTGGCTACATATCAGACCGCCTCATAGAGAAATTTAAAAGAAATGCTTTATGGTCGGAAAATGCAAAAAGTAAAATCAGCATAATCGTTCATTCTTCAAAAAATTGACGTAACATTGGAATCGACACAAAAGTTACAAATATGGGTCGACCATCCTCTTTTTTGCCTCAAATACTTTTGTATGGGGACTGAACAAGCTCAAACTTTGAAATTTCCAATAAGTTACTTCGTTAATTTTTAGGATTTTTTTAAATCATAGCCAAAATAGCGAAAGATTCCAAATTTCAAGGGCGTGGCACGACCTCAAAAATTTTGTAAATTTATTTTCCCTTATTAAAAATCCCAAACTACATCTCGTTCCGAGTGTGATTTATGGAACGAAGTTCTTTATCGCATGAAACAAAATTAAACAATGTTTTTTTAACACTATTATGTTACAACCCAGTGTTATCAACTATATTGGCTACTTTTGCTTTGGTTTGTGTCTAGACTAACATATGTTGGAAATTTCTTGTTTAATGGGAAGTTTTCTTCGTCGAGCCAGTAACCAATATTTCGCATATATTGTAGTTTTGAACGCAATAAAAGGTAAATTTAGAAAAGCCAAAGCGAAAGAAATTAAAAAAAAAGAAAATTTTGTTAATTAAATAAAATTAATTTTTTCAAAAAAAAACAACAAAGTACCTTTTGTTAAAAAAATACCTTAGGGGCCGTTCAAGTATTAAGTAATCACTATAGGGGGCGGGGGGATCTTTGCTTTGCTTATTTTTGATGACATGGTTGGTGGGGGGTCAAGATGGTGATTACGTCAGCATAACGGGCAATTTCTCAATCTCCCAATCACTTTAGCTCTACGCTTACATTCTTCACTCAAAGATTTTCTGCAAATGCCCTGCGATTATTTTTGTGCGACGTAAAATTGAAGCTATTAAATCGAACATGCAAAACGTGTGGTCTTTATCATACTTCCGTCAAGTCACTAAAACGTCACATCGAGAAGATCCATAAAAAGGTAAACACGCACACTGATATGAAAGTTAGGCCTATAAGAGTGGCTGCTCGTCGTGCTAATGAACTGATGTGCATTATTCAAAATTTAGAGCACCAAGATGTTGAATGGCTCGATGAGAACGACGTAGACATTCCAAAATCGGATGAAAGTGAGCAGACAGACAACATTGAGCAGCAAACATCCAATGTCATCGAAAATTTAGAATCATGGATTCGGGTGTCATGGACTGAAGACTGTTAACTGGAATTAATATGTAAACCAAAAATTTTAAAGAAGTTTGTTTTGTTCGTAATATTGCGATTATAATATACATATGGGTATTTCCACAGAAAGGTCAACCATTTGTCACATCACGTCACTCTCGATAATTACTTATATTTTAGGACCTGTTTGTTTGATTGTCATATTCACTTTTAATAAATATTCTGTATTTAGGAAAAGAATAGAAAACAATCGAACCACATGGTCATAAAATATAACCAATTAACGAGGGTGACGTGATGTGACATAGGGTGGCACTTTCTCTCGAAATGCCCATATGTACCTTACTCTATGTTGAATACCATGCCAATAAAGTTTGTTTAAATGAATATTATTATTAGTCCTCTTTCCTAAGCCTATTTTCTTATTTCTAGAATTATAACTGCTGCTCATAAATCAATAAAATAAAAAACAGAATACATTGAAAGTAAAATGCAAATACCAATGACTACGTCAGCATCGTGGGGAGGGGGGGTTGGGGTTTTTAAGGGCTTTGCTTACTTTTGATCACAAGGGGAAGGGGGGCTTAATAATTGTAATAAATCTGCTTACGTAATACTTGAACGGCATCTTGTCTTAAAAAATACCTTTGCTTAAAAAACTAAATTTTCTTACAAAAAGTACATTGTCTTAAAAAAAAGTTATTTTTTAAAAAATACGTACCTTTTCTTAGAAATGTAAATTTACTTACAACAAATTGGCTTTTCTTAAAAAACATCATTTTCTTTAAAGAGTAGCTTTTTTTGTAAAACAAAATAACTTTTCTTGAGCTAAGTACCCAATCTTAAAAATTTAACTATTCTTGAAAAAATTACCTATTCTAAAAAAATTCCCATTTCTTACAAAAAAAAAACCTTTTCTTCAAAAAAATAACTTCTCTAAAAAATACCTTTTCGTACCAAAATACCTTTTTTTAAAAGTACCTTTTCTTAAAAATAAAATAATTCATTTTCTTTTCCTTTCTTGAGATATGTAGCTTTCTGAAAATAAGTACATTTTCTTAAAACAAAATAACCTTTTGCTAAAAAGAATACCACTTCTTTAAAAAGTACCTGTTCTTAAAAAAAAGTACTTCTTTGTAAAAAAAAGCATACTCTTATGGCCTTTTCTTACAATAAGTACTTCTTCTTAAAAATAGTACCTTTTCTTAAAAAAAACATTAGTTTTTAATAAAGGACCTTTTCGGGAAAATATAATAACGGGTCCGCCAAATAACTTTTTTTTTTTAAAATGCTATGAAAAAAAACTACTGAATATTTTCTCAAATTTCTTTTTTTATTTGAAAGTACAATCCTTCCGGTTAATAGTGGAAATAATTTCATTCAAATCGCTGCTTCGGCTGGCCATGCAGTAGCCTACACGATCGGTCCAATTTTTAAAGCACATTATCGATTGCGTGCAGCTGTATTTCACCACTGGCTTCACGAATATTGTCCTTTAAAGCGTCAATTGTCTCTGGCTTGTCGGCGTAACACTTATATTTGAGGGCACCCCACAAATAATAGTCCAACGGTGTCAAATCGCAGCTCCGAGGTGGCCAAACGACATCAGCTCTGCGGCTGATAATGCGATCTTCAAAAACAGGGCGCAAAACATCGAGTGTAGCTTCGGCTGTGTGGGACGTAGCGCCGTCCGGTTGAAACCAAATGTTGCCAATATCCTGCTCTTCAATTTTTGTGAACAAAAATTCGTTCAACATGGCCCGATAATGATCGCCATTGACTGTAACGGCCACTCCTTGCTCATTTTCGAAGAAAAATGGCCCAATTATGCCTCTGGACCAAAATCCGCACCAAACAGTGACTTGTTTTGGGTACATCGGCTTTTCAATGTATGCGTGCGGGTTTTCTGTGTCACAAATGTGACAATTTTGCTTGTTTACATACCCGCCAAGATCAAAATGAGCTTCATCTGAAAAGATGATTTTTTTTGGCAAAATCGGCATCTTCTGTAAGTCGATCGCAGGCCCACTTAGCGAAGCGAAAACGCATTGGATGGTCAGTTGGCTTCATCTCCTGAACCAATTGGACTTTGTATGGCGTCATACCAAGGTCTTTATGCAAAATTCGTCTCCATGATGTCTCCGAAATGTTCAATTGTTGAGAACGACGGTGAATTGATGTTGATGGCGCTTCACGCAAACTTTCTGCAACAGCAGCAATATTCTCGGGTGTATGCACTATTTTTGGCTTTTCACGCTTTGGTTTATCGATGAGGATGCCAGTTTTTTTCACTTTTTTCACAAGATAACGAACATACGGAGCTGACGTTGCTTCTCTTCTTCCAAAATCCGTACACAATTTTCGCACACTTTCTGCAACATTACCATGATTTTTAAAGTAATGTCGCAATATTTCCCAGCGTTGTTTAAGCGTATACACAACCATATTCGTTCAGTGGAAGGATAAAACTAATTATCTGTCAAATCAGACATGAGCTAAGTGTTACCATTCACGAAATAAGCACTAGTAGAAAAAAAAAAACGTTAGATGGCGGACCCTTTACATACTTTTACAAAAAGGGCCTACAAATATAAAAAAATAAATAAATGGTTTCCCATTACATCCCATGAAGGGACAGGGGAGAACGTCTCACAATCACTGAGCTGTGCGCTTTCCAGTTTTCACTCACTGATTGGGACCTACAGTTTTACACCGATTCCGAACGGTATTTTGAGAAGCTTTTTCATGGCTATATACTCGATAGTGTCACCGTCACTATGCGAGGTGACCGCCGCCGAAAGAAATGTTAAGGTGGTCAGAGCAGGGTTCGAACCCAGGATCTCATGAACAAGAGCCGCGCACACTAACCATTGCACCACAGACGGCCCCAAATATACGGCCTACAAATATACTTTTAAAAAAAATACATTCTAGAAAAAAATTTTTTTTTAAAAAAGTTTATCATTTTACATTTTTTACCTTTTCTTAAAGATCCATTTAAAGTATCGTATTTTTCTACAGGCGTGTTGGAACTAACTAGTACATAATATATAGCGAAGGAGACTTCGTTCTAACCGGGTGCCCTTGACACCTCATGTATTTTTTTTTTAAATTTCACTCCACCCTATTGAACAAATCTCTCGGTTGGTTGATGGAGACGTGTGTTATGCCTTGTCATCGAAACCAACAATAGACATACATATGGATGTGGCTCAATGTTGACACACGGAAGTTCACCTTTATGCCCTTCGTTATGGCACTTAAACATGACGCGATTAACTTTCTGTTGGATGGATGGTGGTTAACTAAGGTGGCTCATGCGACTGCGCCCAATTGGCATTGGACTTTGTTGTACGAGTATGATGGACTTTGGTTTAAACAGCAGCCAATTATTTTTATTTATAACTAACAGAAGATGATGAAAAATAAGAAATTAAAGAGGAAAGAGTCATGAAATTTGCCACTTATATAGACCTTTTTGAGTTGATGAATGTACGTTTGGATGTTGTGGTTATGATAGTTCCAGTTCTGTCTGTCTGATCAACTTTATTGACTTCAGCCGTTTGTTAGATAGATTCAATGAGATCATGAATTTGCGGTTTTATGCCCAGGGAAAGTAATGACATAATCAATGCACTTACTTCAATCTGTGTGTCTGCCAGAAATTGTAAAATGTACACTTTGGAGTTAAAATAAAATTTTTTTTTTTTTTGACGTGACATTGATAAAATTTTGTTCATGTATTGCCTGATAAATTTCTGTACGAAATCTGTACGAAATCCGTTAAGGAGCGCAAAAATTATTGCGGTTTTAATGAAAAACACTGACTTTTTAAGAAAGACATTGAATTTTTGCTTCAATGCAAAATATTTCTTACATAACTTTACAACTGATCCATTTACTATATTGTATGTGATAGACTGAAAGAAAAATCCCTTTTGAACCATTTTCACAAAACCACCCTAACAAAGCAGATTTCAAAATTTAAAAAAAAAATTAGTACTCGTAGCTCACATCATCAGCAACTAGAAACACTGTGAAATTTAATGAAAATATGTAACGTTTATTCAACCCAGTCCACATCCTGATTCCGATAACATTATCTGAGCCTTCGGAAAACATGCCAACAAGAGTGATTTCGAGCCAGAAAGTGCCCCAAGGTTCTGAGCATTTTTATGACTCAAAAAATGTTGATAACTAAGTATTTAACCTAAGTATGTATTTAAAAGTACTTTCGGGAACATAAAATACCATAATCGCAGAGTCATTTATGAGCCAGCATCGCAAACACACGCGAAAACTTATAGAAAATCTTTCTCACTGCGCAAAATTCTTATCGCGACGTTCGATTTACATATTTTCGAACGCAAAATGCGGCTCGTAAGTCGTTAGTTGAAGATAACGCAATCGATCAGGAGTAAATGTATGTTTTAAACGCCCGTGCTCTTCTATAGGTTCGAAAACCAGCAGCATAATAACTCGTGATTAGGTTCGTTCCCGTAAATTTATTCGTTGCTGATTGCTTGCGTTGAACAAAGTTGCGTTCCAAAAACTATTTAGTGTACCAAACGGTGCATACAGTGGTTCAAAAAAGTACATATACATACATATATAGTACATATACACTTCACACGGAAAAAATAGAATTGGTAAAATCAAATAATTACAATTATATGAATACAATTTCTGGAATTCAAATATTAATTTCCTTAAATTGAAGAAAAAATTCTTGAAATCAAAATAGTTACTTTGTTTGTAGATTTTCAAATTAGTAGTTACAACAAAATATTTTTGCTTAATCAGCTAATTGTTTCACAGTTAGTTCAAATGAAAAAGTTCGTTAATGAATCAATTCAAATTTTTGCATTTTTAACCACCTCATATTTGTTGAAATTTTATTTCGAAATACATATATGATTTTTCAAAATATTCTGATGAGTCCTTTATGACGTCACAGCATACGAGAGAATTCGTAGATCTTCTTCGGGATCTTCGATCGATACTAATTCGCATATGTAAATTGCATAATTCAATTGTATGTATACGATTGATGATCAATCGATGGTATCAATTAGGGCACAGTAGTTAGGCGTACATACATACATACTAGGGCGGGTCGATTTGTAGGGAGTGAAAAAATTCACCAATTTCCCTATGATTTCCGTATTCTATGGGTTATTCCATGAAAATTTGCCGAAGGAACCATACCTCTATCGTTAAAATCGAGTCCCCTACTTTTTGTTGGTAAAAAGTTCAAAAGTTACGGGCATTTTTGTCCAAATTTTCGACCATTTTTCCATTTTTTCATGATTTTGTCCAAGAATATTACTTGATCATCCATTATTTAATTCAATTTACAATTCAAAACGAAGAGTTTAAGCCCAAATTTATCGAATTCGGTTGATTAATTCATGCGATATTGCTAAAACAAAATAACACATAAAACCAACTTTTTGATTTTTTTTCCCTTTTTATTTTTTTTCTACAAAAATTCAAATTAAGAGATAATAAAGTATCAATCAACCTATTATCAAAAAAAAATATTCAATTTGAGTGTAGTAAAAGACAAAATGTGAAAAAAAACATTATTTTTTCTGAAAGTCTTGTTTGCTTTCAAGTCTGGGTGTTTTCGTACGGCTCTCTAATGTCGTCGCCATAGCGCCTTCTACATTCTTTCCTGCAACTCGTTTAGCAGTGGCAGCCAGCAATTGGACATGTCTTTCCGTTCCTTGAATGTGTAAAGGAATTTGTGGATCATCGAACGGTGGCACTTCGTAATTTAAATATCCCTCCAAATGTTCATACGAATAACTTTGCGTAAACGGTGGTTCGAATAAAATGGTATCGTCATTTAAATCAATCATATTTGTATATTCCGTACAATTAAAGTTTATAAGAGATTTTTTATAAACTCTAAGTTCCGTTGGGTCGACAATATCTCTTCGGTGCACCCTGTGAAAAAATATGCCAATAATGTAAAGCGCAAATCAGTCCAGTCGTAACGTAAGGTTCGTAAGCTTCGTAAGTCAAAAAAATTGAGCCAAAATAATGGCCATGAAAGTAATATTCTTGGACAAAATCATGAAAAAAATGGAAAAATGCTCCAAAATTTGGACAAAAATGCCCGTAACTTTTGAACCGTTGGACCAATGTTGGAGATATTTTTTTGTAAATTGATCAAAATGAGCTCACGCGCCTACTGGCGATTAAACCCGATCGATAGTTTTCGAGTTATGGATGTGAACGTGTAGGTAATATTTCATACGAAAGTCAATTTGGGAAAAAATCTACCAACAAAAAGTAGGGGACTCGATTTTAACGATAGAGGTATGGTTCCTTTGGCAAATTTTCATGGAATAACCCATAGAATACGGAAACCATAGGGAAATTGTCGAAAAATAAATCGACCCGCCCTAATACATACATATGTAGAAACATAGATGGAAACAAAAATATTCATTAATTTGAGTCAGAAACATTAAGCGTGTTTTGGTTACACCGCTTGCTTATATATTCGCTTGTTTCGTATGAAACATTTCTTCAACCCTTATTCATATTTCTTAATAAAATGACTTAACGCGAAATTGCCGTTTTTTTTTGCAACTAAGCAAGCGACAATCGCTTGCTTGTAACCACAACACGACTAATGACTTGTTTACAATTTTTAGAAATTTGTTCATATAGATATTACTGAGGTGGTCCTACAGAAAGGTCTACAACTTTCGTATTTCTTGCTCTATATACATGCGGAAAATGGTAAAATGTTCATAAAAGACGTAGCCTTCACATATATTTTTTTCGGATTATTCGAAGAATGCGTCTTTTTTGCTACACAAAGTTTTTTGAGAAAAACCCTACTTTTTCATCGAATTTTTAAAATCTATTTTTGTTTTTCAGTTATTTCCTAATACCAATTCTGTTCTGAATATGCCTGATAAATTTCAAAGTTTTAAGTTAAGCCGTTCTCGAGTTATTATCAAAAGAAAAATATGTGAAAAACGTGGTTTTTTTGTCAATAAACGCCACAAAAAAATTTCAAAAAACATCAAATTTTGGAGAAAATTTTCTTTTAAGCTTGTAGTATGCATTTTAGAAACGAATTAAAAAAAATTAACAAACAAAATCGTGCGATTTTAATGAACTATTTATTAATTTATTTAAGAAAATTAACTTCAAAAAAAACTTTGCGTGATTTTTTGGGAAAACATTTTAGCCTGCGGCGCTTCAACACACGATCAACAAAAATTTTAATAAACTATATTTTAGTGTTTTGGAAAGAAATTATTTTAATGAACAATATTTTACTGTTTTAGAAAGAAAGGAAAAATTTTTTTTTCGGTCCTTCATCATTGCTTGGGAGACTATTTCATTTTGAAATTTGGGACCCACATTCATAATGAAAACAATCCCTAAATTTGGGGCCCATTTTCACTTTTCAATTGGGGTGTTATTTCCCGTGAAAAAAAACTCTGAAACATTTTTTAATTATATTTTCTAATTATGTTCATCATGGCAGTTCGTTTGAGCCCCATATTGACCAAAAATTTCTGATCCATATTTGACCATTTATAAATATTCAAATATGAGTCAGAAACCAATGCATTTTCAGATCGTACATTTTGAATAAATGAAATTCAGAAATGTGTCTTTTGTTACTAAGAATTATATACGCGCTTAAGCTCCTCAAATTTTTCTAACTCTTGGAATTGTATCGAATATTTAAAATTCTCTGATTTTAGATAATTAATTTCTATACTAATATAAAAGTCAGCTTGGAATAAAATCGCCAATCACTCTACATATACACATATTAATTAGATAACCTCTGCTATTTGTACTTTGTTGTTCGTCCTTTTTGTGATATTTTACTGATCTTCAGATTTGTTTCTATTTTCGATATTACGCTACACCATTCCATAGAGCAAATTACAATAGAGAAGTTTACTGTCTCAATGCAATAATTTTACCTTCATTGTTTTGGTTGCACGTAAACGTTGAATGTTTCAAGGCATGGCTTCAATAATAACAGATAGAGGCATTAGTACCAACCCTCCAACTAAGTAACCTAAGCGTGTTTGTGGCAAAATAGTTGCGTTAAATACAATATAAATGTATACCAACGATACCAGTCAACAAAAAAGTCCAAAATACATTTAAATTTCACAGTTCTATCCCAAAACGACCTGAAAAAGTTAAGTCAACAGTTCCTGTAACTCCACCTGGTGTAATTTAATTTTCGTCGAATATCCCTCATTTGCACAAACCTACGATGAAGATATTCTATGCACCATTGGATGAGCATCATAGAGTAAAACATGATAGTTCATTCCCTCTATAATTTTAACTTCATAGGTATGGTAGCATGTAAACGTATTTAAATATAATATTTTGCAAATAATATTTTGTACATATTTTCATACTTTTATTCTGTATTCTCCCGTTTTAAGACTTCGAGTAAATTTACAGCTGATTATCGTATTGAAAATCAGACGTGCGGTTACACGTAAGTTCGATTGCAGTGTATTCAGGGCTTTGTTGTTGGTATACATTTGTGTTGTATTTAATTATTTAAATTTCACAGCTCTGTACCAAAACGACATAAAAAGGTTAAGTCAACAGTTCTTGTAACTCCAACTGGTATAAGTCAATTGCCGTTGAGCATCTCTCATTTGCATAAATCCATAGAGTAAGATATAATGAGTGTGCATGGGTGTTTCAGTTCCACCAAATTCTCGTCGAAAACCACTTGGATAGGGTAAGTTTTGATACGGAATACAATGAAAAATTAAAAAAAGTAATGTGTTCTTCAAATCAAACCCAATTTATTGCATCTAAAGTTATTTTAAAAATAAAAAAACATCAAATAAAATTTTCAGGAAATTTTTTTTAAATCGCCTAGCGCTCATTCACAAATTTGCAGCTAGGAGGTCGATCGGCTGTGTCATCGCAACCCCCTGTACAAATTAATGACTACACATTGAAAAATCTGTCTTTTTGTTGTTGTTCGGATACAAATATAAAGTGTTTTTGGAGCTTGTCGCAAATATAATATACGTGTGTCCAAACACATTGTGTTTGCTATTCATTATTACATGTTTGAGACACAATGATTAATGTGTTATAATATATGAGTTTGCAACCCACATATATTTATATTTGCGATACAAATATAGCTGTGTTCGTTGCACTATCTATGCTCTCTCGAGAGCAAGAGAATAAAAGAGGGACAACGAGAGAGTCTATCTTGTAAGTGTGTATATGTATTTTTGCATTAATCTCTTAGTCAGTGAGTCATAAATATTCCTGAATGTGCGTATAAATTTGAGTTTCTTATTTTGCCTAATGTATTGCGTTTTAGTTTCATGTATTCAGTCGTCAATGTTTCATCGGACAGAGGATATCAAAGGCGTTTGATCAGTGAAAAAAGAATGAACGATGGCTCGGACGGTTAAATGGTTTGTGATGTTACTTTGGTTTTTGTGTATGTGTTTCGTTTATATGTATATGTGCTACCAAAGTGAGAAATGATTTTTAGGAATGCAACTGGAAAGGGCAACAACGTGAAGCCCTTTGTCTGTCCGAGTCTTTACTGAGAAAATCGGAACGGCAGACCATTTGTAAAATAAGTGTAATAAAAAGAAACAAGTAATTTATCCACGCTTGCATGAACTTGATTTGTATATAAATATCTTGTTTGTGTACCAACGCATAGTGACAACCAACGCATAGCTGAAACCTTCTGAAAACAAGAACGTGAGAGACAACAAAGAAAGGAGAAGCAAAAAAGCAGCAGATGCTCATTTCATGAAAACAAACAAATAATGCATTCAATGCAAATAGATGTAAAAATATTAATTTTTTGTATTACTTATGTTATTGTTAAAATTAATCATAATACAGAAAGAAAGTATAATTCGTTTCTAAATATTATTAGATTTGGGAGGAAGTTCGCATACGTTTCCCCGTAAGTATATGTAGGTTTGGGGGAAACACGCCAATTCTTCCACGTAAGTATATGGATGTTTGAGATGAAGAACGCATAAGTTTCCGCGTTAAAGCTTACATGTTTGTCAGTAAACATGATATTGTTTGCATTCAAATAAAGGTAAGTTTGGGACTTGCAAACATATGAATGTTTGAAGTGTGTTCTAAACATATACACGATTCCTGCAGAATATGTTTGGGTAAATATGTTAGAAATACCGTTATTTTTCAGCGTGTATGAGTGTGAAATGAAAAATCAGATGAGAGAAAGAGATTCTGTATTCTAATTTACTCTAAGGCTACCGTCATCAAGAAATATTAACAAATGTAACAAATCAATAAAAATTGTTAAAATTGATTTTTTTAAGTTACACAAATAAAAATAATACACTGAAGAAAAGTTTACACATAATTAGTTACACAAGGACGAAGGAAATACTTTTTCCCAAATAAATATCTGTCATTATAGCTACATAATCGGTGTATGTGTCAAAGATAAATGTAAAGATAAATGATAAATGTAAATGTAACTCAGGTCATATCGTGGGAAACCCGAAAATCAAATCAAAAAGAAGTTCAAAGTTGGCTATGAACTTTTAGTGCCACGTCCATTTCTACCGTCCCTTATTAACATTTCAAAAAAACCTGAATTAATTTTTCTTTATTTTCCAAATTCCATGATTCGATCGGTCAAAATTACCATTTCTCTGATCGGAATCCCAATTTCTCTGATTTAGTGCCACGCCTAAAATTAGAATTTCTAAAAATCCCTTCTTAGCTGACGTCTACTCCGTAAGGAGAATAAAAAAAAAATAAAAAATGGTTTCCCATTACATCCCATGAAGGGACCGGGGAGAACTTCTCACAATCACCGAGCTGTGCGCTTTCCAGTTTTCACTCAAAATTCCGCACGGTATTTTGAGAAGCTTTTTCATGGCCAAGTACTCGATAGTATCGCCATCACTATGCGAGGTGACCGCCGCCGAAAGAAATTTGAAGGTGGTCAGAGCAGGGTTCGAACCCAGGATCTCATGTACAAGAGCCACGCACACTAACCATTGCACCACCGACGGCCACCCATAAGGAGAATAACCGCTATATTTTCGGCGTGCTTTGGTGAAAGTTATTCCCTTGAACAAATTTGGGACGTGTAAAAATGACACATTGCTCACACATTACTCAAGAAAAAATTTTGAAAACTTTCAAATTTACAACATATAGACTTTGGCCCTTATATGTGTTTATTCCTCTCTGGGCTGAAATCCTGAAATTTTAAAACTTAACTAAAATATTAACTTTTCCAGTGGAAAATTGCATAATGCATTTATAAAACTGACTGCATAAGTCTGAAGAATATTTGTCAATTTGTATTTATTATTGTATTGGTCTCAATGATCTCGCTGTATGCAAATGTTGGCTAAAGTAAAAGACTTATTGCGAAACCAACAGAATTAATATGAAAGATGGCATGGGCCTTTTGGGTTTTCGAAGTGATATATCAGAGCCATCTAACCGTTTCAGCCCAAAAAGTTGTTATACGTAATATGAAATCTTAGTAGAAGTAGTAAGGGATAAATAATAACAAAATTGGAGTTTTAGGGTCTGAATCTAAAAGCAAAAACCAATATTTTCGAAAATTTGGAATTTGGAATCTAAAAGCAAAAAATTTAGAAAATTGTGTGTTTTATTTACAAACATTTGGCACAATCTCCTAATTAAAAACAATCATAAATTAAAATGTTATTTATCCGCTTCCTAGTATTTTGCAAAATTCATAAATAATCAATTACAAATCTTATAAATCAACTATAATTTCTTGTAATTAAGAAATTCGTACATCAAACCTCAATGGCTCTCATGTTAAGCTCATGTCAATTTATCAAAATGCGACAGATGATAGATTTACGCAAACATAGAAACTTGACAATTGCTGTCACCTTTTGTCAAAAGTGATGAGTGATTAAATCTTAAATAATAATAATAATCTATTGTCGTTGTATTATATAAAAAAAACGACAAAGAAAAACCACTAACCCACTCGAAACTTTCATCAAATCGATCGAAAGTGGTTTACTTTTACTAATTGTTATTATCGCTGTCAACAAAGACTCTCCAATTGTAGTTACATATTTCAATCACTTTTAACTTGGCCGCCGCAATAAATTATTGCAACACGACAAAATATGCCAGCTGGAAGATAAATAAATAGAGTGTCAATTCACAGGATGCAATCAAACAACCTGCATACATGAATTTTGTCGCAATCATATCTTTGGAAGAAAACAAAAGTGAAATAAAATCATTTCACACTTTTTATCATATCGCACCCAAAGGGTCATTATCAAAATATGTGGTTAGAGCTAACTGACAGTTATACAGCCCTGTCATCGCTTTCGTACGAAAACGAAATTAATTCGCAAATTGCATTTCGTTACGTTTTGCTTCTATGAATTTCGTACGTTTTGGTCATAGAGTAATACATACCATAGAAGCTTTTATTCGCTCAATAAATTAAACGTCATAGGTACGATGGAAAGTAAACATTGGATGGTGGAAAATATGGGTTCAATAATACCAGATGGTGGCAATAGTATACAGCGATCAACAAAGGAAAAACAACCGAATTTCGTGTTTTTGTGAAAAAAAAGTTGTGTTAAATAAAATACAAATGTATACCAACGATAAAAGTCAACAAAAAAGTGCAAAATATATTTAAATTTTTCAGTTCTACACCAAAACGACATGAAAGAGTTAAGTGAACATATTTTGTAACTCCACCTGGTGTAAGATAATTTTAAATTTAATTGCTCTCATTTCCACAAACCGTCGATGAAGAGTGTGAAATGAAATGTCAGATGAGAGAATAAGTTTATCTACGTATGTATTATTCTACGGTTTTGGTAAAAAGGGCAAAAATGAGGACATTCTTTTCGAACGAACATCTGGCCGCTCCATGAGTTAAGAATAGACAAAACAGAAACAAGGAAAACAAAATATGGTACCATGAAAGAATTTGTTATAAACTAAAAGAAAAAAGTAACTTTAGACGAATGTGAACAATTAAATTACTTCAAGTGCTGTATTAAACATAGAAAGGAGTATGCCAGGATTTTCAATAGTAGCAGTTATCGAGCACCAAAGGAATCAGTATTTTGTTCAAAAATTACACCGGCGAAGTTTAAGAAACGCATCAACATATGTGGCAATGTTGTACAACATCGTACGTTGGAAACATTTGAATGAATGAATGTCAAAAAGTTCGGAGGAACTGCAAAAATATTAATTTTTGTGTGCAGTTCGGATCATAACTAACAATATAAACAATGAATTTAGTTGATTATTGTTTTGTTTTGATAACATTCATAGGCAAGGGAAGGGCAATCTATCAAAGTGTACACATGCAAACAACACACAGGGTTAGCCACACCGCCCTCGCACAGTGGTTTAGAAGTGTGACGAAAACTATAATTTGTATTGTGATAAATTTTTGGTCACAGCAACGGCAATGAACTCTTGTTGTTGTAAAATATACCAAACGCGAGAAAGAGAATTTCCTCATCTTTTGACCTGCGTACGTATAGTTTTTAAAGATGTTGAGATAAAAATAGTTTTTCTCGTTTTAAAACTAAAAAATATGAAGTTTGTCAGAAAATTAACGCTATCTTCTGAAAGCGAAATTTCTGGCGGCCGAAACTTACACTGAAAAATGGAGATCACACTCTCATTTCTAAATATGTTTACATTCATTGAAATCTATTGAGCAACAATTTTATGTCGGTCCAAATCATAAAATAAAAATTAGTTACTACAATATTTACTACCACCAAACTATGAATGGCACAAGCCAAAGATAAATATCGTGTTAAAGCCAAGAAGTTATACTTTATAGTTAAAGTAATAAAATATCTCCAAAACTTGTATGAGATACAGTTCAAGAAAATCGTTGTTGGCCACTTAATTTTGTTTCGTTTTTAATTTCGTTTTCAAAAAAATACTAATACACGTAAAAAAGGTGACTGTAAAATTTTAACAAAAAATTGCTACTTGAAAAATGTCAGCACTCAATTAAATTTGTCATTGATATCATTGATATACTAGAAAATTAATCAAATATTGAATTACAAATCGATAAATGACACCAAAAAAAAATTTACATCGTTTTAAAAATAATATTATTCATATGAACAGGATTTTTAATCAATATTTCGTTTCAATTTTCCAATTTTGTAATTGAATCGAATAATTATTTTTTCCTGTGTAGCCAGTTTTTTTCAAAATAATGATTTTATTGTAATGCTCAAATGGCTTCCACGTGTTGCTTTACAGTACCACATACGAGCTTCCCAGTTTTTCAGTACTTTTTCGATTGTTTGGACCTATTCGAGCATATCGTGACCGACAATATCGAGTTCGTGTTTAAAGGCCTCAATGGACTCGGGATTGGTTGCGCTACACTTACCTTTCACGACGCCCATGAAATAATAGTCTAACGGGGCTGCGAGAGGGTCAATGGACTTTCGAGTTTCAACTGATTTTACGGTCTTCGCACACAGTGCGCAAAATATGGAATATGGATTGTTGAAACCATACGTCTTCCACGATATCCCGTTCGACGTTTCGAGTTTCGCACTTTCGAGTTGCGGCTGATTTTACAGTTTTCGAACACAGTGCGCAAAAAATCGATTGTTACGTACCTGTGTGGAACATACCGCCGTCCTGTTGAAACCATACGTCGCCCATGTTATCCTCTTCAACGTTTGGAAACAAAAATCGCTGAACATGTCACGGTGACGCACACCATTGACAGTAACGGGGGTACTGGCTTATTTTCGAAAAAAAATAAGCCTATGATGCCGCCATGCCAACAACCGCGCCAAAACGTCACTCGACTTCTCGTCGACGACATTTGGATTTTCCGAGCCCCAACTTCGACAAATTGGTTTTAACGTAATCCCCGAGGTGGAAATGAACTTCGTGGAAAATATGAGTTTTCGGCAAAAATGTTCAGCTTCAACCAAACGATCTTCTACCCATTCAGCGAAGCGAAAACGCTTCGGATGGTCACGAAGCTTCAGTTCGTGGCCTAATTTCACTTTATTAGCTTCCAAAGTTGAGTTGGATAGTTCATGAACTAACGGGTTTTTCAACAGAGACGCTACAAAATTAAATCGATAGGGATAGCAAACGACGCCATATTTTTTCCCGCTCTTTTGACATTTCTCTTCAGTAAGGTTTGCCATTTCATCATGGAAAGATATACGAGCCAACAACGAGTCGAAATTATTAAAATTTACTACCGAAATTTGGAGTCAGTGGCCTCAACTTTAAGAGCGCTACGTCCAATTTATGGTCGTCATAATCGTCCTACCAGATCAACAATTGAGCGTCTAGTGGAAAAATTTGAATCCACAGGCACAGTACGAAATGTTCCCGTGCCAGTGAGACAAAGAAGTGCCGGTAGTGTCGAGAATATTGCTGCCGCTGGGGCTTCAGTTCAAGAAAGCCCAAATGTGTCTCTCTCACGTCGTTCTCAAGCGTTGGGCGTCTCTGTGTCGTCGTTGTGGCGAATTTTGCGAAAAGATCTTGGCCTACATCCTTACAAGATCAAATTGACGTAAGAACTGAGGCCGCTTGACCACCATAAGTGTCGTATGTTCGTGAATTGGGCTGAGCAACAAGTTGAAAATGATTCGGATTTTCATTGGAAAATCATCTTCAGCGATGAGGCTCATTTCTGGCTGAATGGCTTCGTCAATAACCAAAATATGCGTTATTGGTCAGACAGCAATCCACACGTAATCCATGAGTCGTCATTGCATCCCGAAAAAAATTACGGTTTGGTGCGGTTTATGGGCCAGCGGCGTCATTGGGCCGAACTTCTTCCGTGATGATCAAGACCGGCACATTACTGTGAATGCGAATCGCTACCGTTCAATGATAACCGAATATTTTTGGCCCCAATTGGATAATATGGACTTGGAGGACATGTGATTCTAACAGGATGGCGCCACAAGCCACACAGCGAATGCCACAATCAATTTATTGGAAACCAAGTTTGGTGAACGTGTTATCTCACGAAATGGCCCAGTCAATTGGCCGCGTCGATCGTGCGATTTCACGCCGTTAGATTATTTCCTGTGGGGCTACGTCAAGTCTATGGTCTATGCCAACAAGCCAGCGACGATTGATGAACTTCGTACGAATATCGAACGTGAAATTGCAGCAGTATCGGCCGATTTATGCTTGAAAACCGTCGAAAATTGGGTTCAGCGTTTGGACTTCTGCAAGCGTGCCCGTGGTGGCCATGCAAAAGAAATCGAACGTACTTTCACAGGAATAAAGAATTTCATTGGTATCTAAAACCGGATTTGTTTTATTTAAAAAAATTTTTGTAGCGCTCTTATTGAAAAATCCTTACATTTGGGAACTACCCTATCGAATATATTGCGATGACTTCTTCTTACAGTTTGCGTTGAGTCAGAAATTTGGAAGAAAGTTTTTAATATTTCCCAATGTTATTCAAGCGTAAGGAAACCCATTTCGTAAATTTCTAACCTTTAACTAATAATCTGTTACATCATAAATGTTAAATCGATCATATGCTTCGAAATAACCGAGTGTTTATATTACAAAAGGTAGATGGTACATCTCTTCCAACTGTAACAATATGTAACCAATATGTACAATTTTTTAATTCTCGGAAAAATGATCGATTTGGGCGCATTCAAAATTGAAAATTGTATCCACTTTTGTCAAAACCTCACCAATTTCCTTAATTATAACTCTCAAAATAAATAAATTTTATGATTGAGATTGGTAGCGAATCCTTGAAGAAAAATCTGTTGTTTTTGGAATTCCAGTGCATATTGAATCCAAATACCGGCGGCATATTTTCTCACAATTGTATATTTGCCTAACACCGCTCAGTCGCAACTGACACCGTCTTTACCATATGTGCAACGTTCTTTTTCTCAGATACGACGCAAATTTGCTATGAGTCATCACCGGAATGCGGGTATCTTTAGAAATCGTACATATCTCAATTCTGACTTTAATCCATTTCAAACCAAATTATAGTTGGTCTCTTGTTATTCTCTGCGTGTTTTGATTTGCAATTCCAACTTCATGTGGTGCATGTGAATGAGTACCTTTACTTGCTTCTAAGGTCGGAAGATTTATAACACACATGTCTTCCTCACACATCCCAGTTCTCTAATCACATGTTATCGTACTACTACTACATCTATTTCTAGTTAAAATCTAGTAAACTGTGTCAGTGTATAATTTATACTTTAACTAGCATGTTCAATTATAAAACAAAAAATATACATAATAGACATTAACCGAAATCCTCCTTTAGAGAGGTATAAGAAACATATTCATTAGGGTGGCTTTATGATTGTAAAAAAGTGTAAGAATTTGAAGAACTGTAGTTCGGAATATTGTGACACCAGCCCTGAAAAAATAATGCTGCAAATTGTGCGTCACTTCGCAACGTTCCCAAAACAAATTTTTGTGGTCAAAATTATTTATTTTTTGTTGATAAAGAAATATTTTTTTGATGTGTTAAAATCTATAGGCACGGGTAGGGCAATATATCAAAGTGCACATACGGCAACAACACACTGCGTTAGCATCACATTCGTAGTTGTTGTACAACAATAGTCTCTCCCTGAAAATAAGTATGATGGTATTGATGCAGCTGCAGCGAACAAACAAGCAGGTCGTCGTCGCCAAAGAGTATTGAATAGTATAGAGAACTCATGGAACGAATTGTATGACTCAAAAGCATTGGCGACATCTGGCGAATGACTCAAAACGTATTACCACCGAGTAATACTTTAAGAGTGTGCACTAGTTCGTTTTTGTACGAGTTCCATGAAATACTTGGGAAACATATAGAGTATAGCGTAGTAAAAGAAAATATGTTTTGTTCACTTCTGTTTTGCGCTATGCTTCGCTTTTGATTTTCAGGATTTGTGTCGCGTTTCATTTACTTTCACCGAATAACCGTATTGCATTTAATTTGTTGTTATATTTTTTGTTAATTTAATCACTTTTTACCACTTTTTTAATACAATATTTCACAAAACTACCCGAAATTAAGAACGCGCCACGAACGAAAAAATCAAAACAAAAGTGAGAACATTTTTGCTGAATTCCAGTCAGCTATCACCATCTCTTCTTTGAAAGCATATTCTCTATCTGTTCTCCAAGTACTAAATTGAACAGCTGACTCATCGATACCCCCTGCGTATTACTCTCTTTTTGTCATAACTTGGTCCATTCATAATTTTGATGTGAAACATTGATGCCTTTTGCAACATTTGTGTTTTTTGTATTGTTTTATGTAATAACATTGCCGAAAGGATTCATTTATATTGAAATATTCTATAAACTCGTTTATGCTCTTTTACTCAGACCCTCTACATGAGAGCGGAAATAGAGTGCACTAAGTTATCTATACTATTCAATACTTTTTGTCGTCGCTCTGTTTATGACAAAACAAAAACAATTATTTCAGTGCGCTAAATATTGCTTTATTTATTTTGACAATATTACATCTAATGTTAAAGCAGATGTACATAAGAAAAAAAAAAAGAGCAATAGCAAAAGAGCCTTTAGCACAAAAACTAATCTTTTTTTATTTTCCAACGTAACATTTACTAATGTGTTCATAGAAATCGGAAAGGTGTTAACACATCGCCCGTGAGTTTGAACACTCATTGATTTTTTTATTTATTATTCAATCTTAACTCCCTTCTATATCTCTATTAATAGAGATAATATCTATATTATAGTTTTTTAAAAGCAGTTTTCAGATCTAGTCACTGATCTTCATCAACGGTTGTTGGAATGACGCTATTGAAAAATTCATCAAACATAGTGCAACCGCAAACTCATTTTAATAGAGAATTTCCCACTATGCATGTGTTTTAAAATTATCGCAAGCAACATACACAAGAGAACTTTCGCAAAAACTTCTTTCCATCTCTACACGCTGTGCCAGGAATCGTGAGGATGCATTTTGCCAAACTTCTTTTGGAAAACTATATCTCTATTAATAGAGATATAGATAGTCTTGAGCTTGAATAATAAACTAAAAAAGGCCGAATAAATAAAAATCACCCTCGTAAATATGTTTTTATTAATTACACTGTGCGAATCGAAAAAATAGCAAAGGCGATGAGGGTGGTTTTACACTAATTCAAGAACGGGGAATGGAAATGCATCATTAGTTTTTTGAGTTACAATTACGGTTTCATACAAAATATATGTCGGCTTGCCACACGTACTGTTTTTAACAGAGCGCGTGCTTTTTGTTAGTTCGTTGCACTATTTTCTGCATAACTCATAAAAAACTAGGCTAAAGTACTTTTTTAACCATCATATTTTTTTTATAGATTGTATAATTTTCTTTTGTTCAAAACCCAATTACACAAAATGTGTTTATTCAGAAAATTGTTTCAGTGTAGTGTATTGTAAAATAGCTTAATTCATTGTTGGCTGGCCTATGCAGGAATTTGATAATTGAAAATGAAGTTGAGGAAATAAATATAGTTATACAGTGAAATATTTTCTCTTATTTGGCGAAAGAATCTGACTACTGGCAATTTGTGAACGGAAAACTGAAAGAATGTGGGAAAATTACTTTTCTGCCGATGTTCAGAATCAAAGAGCCGAAAAAACCTGGTTTTAGAGATAAGCTTTGTTCTCAAATGTTGAAACCCAAAATGTTTGGAACAACTTTATTGAAGGAAGTGTACCGGTACAATCAAACAAATAGAAGTTAGTGGCCGTCAAAAGTGAGTCAAAATCGAAAAATCAAAAAAAAATCCACTTGATAGTCACAATAAAAAAAAATGTTTTTATGAAACCGTAATTATAGGTCAAAAAACTAATGATGCACTTCGATTCCTCGTACCCGAATTAGGGCAAAACCATCCTCTTCGGCCTTGTCTTCGAAATTTTTTTCCTAAAACTATCACAGTGTAATTAGTGTTATATGGATATTGTTATTTCTATAACTTTTCCGCCTAACTGACCGAAACTTATGATACAGTCAGTCATTGGGCAAATTCTTCAAAAAACTTGTTCGACGACGACGATCTTGTAAAACCAGAGTGGAACAATTTAATGTAATTGCTAGATTGGCTATAAAATTCTTATGTAGTAATAATTATGAGTAACTTACCTCTAAAAACTGTGTTTTGGAATTGCAGAAGTGTCTGCAACAAAACATATGAATTTTTCGATTTTTTGAATATAAATAACATTGATTTATGTTTGTTGAACCGGTTGATAAAGCAAATCTTTTGGCTGAAATGTTTGCAAGGAGTTCTTCCTTGCCGGAAAGCAATCAACCACTCCCCGTAGTAGATAACGTATCTGGCTTCATGCCTGAAATATTTTTTCGAACACGAGGAGTTAAAAAGGTTCTCGCGAATCTCGACGTAGGTAAATCCCCGGGTCCGGATGGTATATCAGCACTGGTTCTAAGTAAGTGCTCTTCAACGCTGGCACGTCCACTGCGCAACCTTTTCAATCTTGCATACCGCGCTGGGGTTTACCCGGCGTGTTGGAAGGTAGCCATCGTCCAGCCTATTCCCAAAAAAGGTGATGCAAGTGACCCCGCCAATTACCGCCCAATTGCTATTTGTTCTGCGCTCTCGAAAGTTATGGAGAGCATGGTTAACCACCATCTTGTGAAGTATCTCGAGTCAAATTACCTGCTTAATGATCGACAGTATGGCTTCCGTAAGAGAAGATCTACGGGAGACCTGATGGCGTTCCTCTCGGAACAGTGGAGTCGATCCATCCACCGGCTTGGTGAGAGTAAGGTGGTGGCTCTAGATATTTCCAAGGCCTTCGACAGAGTTTGGCATGAGGCACTCTTGTCGAAGCTGGCTGCTTTTGGTGTTGGTGATAATTTCACTCGATTTATATCGAGTTTTCTCAGAGATCGCACTATAAGAGTTGTTATAGATGGCATCTCTTCCGATGAACATAAATTAACGGCAGGGGTACCACAGGGCTCTGTTCTCTCTCCTTCTCTTTTTCTTATTTTCATTTTCGATCTCCTGGGTCGGACTGTGAACCAAATCTACTCTTTTGCGGATGACAGTAATCTCTGTCATTCATATTCATTCGACCACAGGCCAAATCTTCAGGAAATTAGTGATAAACGTCAATTAATGAATGAAACACTCAACCGCGATCTCGAGGCCATTGTTGAGTGGGGTCGATTGAATAGAGTAAGTTTTAATGCGGGGAAGACCCAGTGCTGTCTGCTTTCGCACAAGCGGACAGCTGACCCAGTCGTATCGTCATTATCTATGGATGGTGTGGATATTGAGGAATCAGACGCTCTTGATGTTCTGGGCATGAAAATACAATGTGATGCTCGCTGGGCAAAACATGTATTTGAAGTGTCGAAAGATGCATCGAAGTGCCTAGGCTTTTTAAAGCGGTGCAAGAAGTACTTCACTCCATCTGATCTCCTTAATATCTACACCACCTACATCAGGCCGCGAATGGAATATAACTCCCATATATGGGCAGGTGCTCCAAAGTCATCTTTGGAGTTGCTGGACCGTGTACAAAGGAGAGCAAAGGTGTTGATAGGGGACAGTAGGGTGTCCAGCTCTATTGCCTCCCTTGAGCATCGGCGTAATGTGGGTTGCGTGACACTGTTCTATCGGTATTTTCACGGTGCGTGTTCCTCGGACATCCGTCAACTTATACCAGATGTGAGGACATTTGGCAGAAGTACGCGGCTTTCAAGGAACTACCATCCGTTTACTATCTATTGGCCAGTCGATCGCACAACACACTACAGAGAAAATTCGTTCTTCAGTCGTACGGTCCGTATGTGGAATAAACTTCCCGCAAGTGTATTTCCCGCCAATTGTGACATACAGCGATTCAAGGCAAATGCAAATAAGCACTACTCCCTCTTTCCACCCTCCTCTACCTAAATTTCCGTCGCCAGCACAATGCATTGCATTTATAGGGGGCATCCCCTGAGTGCCGGTCTTAAAAAAAAAAAAAAAAAAAAAACATGGCTTAAACCACATACTAAAATATCACATCCCAACTACAAAGTTATACGTAGTGCTCGAGAAGGTGTAGGAGGAGGTGTTGCTATTCTAATCATAGGAACAAAATTAATAGAAAACATTGGTATTGAAATCGTTAACAAAAACTATTCAAACATTAAGATATTTAGTATTTACTTTCCAGGTGCTAGTAATACTAACATTAATAGTAGACTTCCGTAAAATACTCAGTACAACTGGTAATTATATCTGTTGTGGAGATTATAATAGCAGGCACAGAAACTGGGGATGCACGAGAGCTAATAGTTAGTTGGGGCAACTTATAAAATGAAATGACGACATTTTTCCCAATTTCCATATTATTCCCAACCTCGCCAACGTATATTCCAACTTGCTCAAGCTCCAATCCCTCTACTCTGGATATAATATTGTCCAATGCCCCACCATTATTATCCTCCTTAACAACATTAAATGATTTAGACTCGGATCACTTACCTGTACTGTTTTATATAAACTCCGTGTTTAATCGAGAAGACTATGGCCAATATAACTTCAATAGGGCAGACTGGAAAAAGTATAGGTCTATTTTGAATGCTACATTTACCCAAAGTTACATTTCTGGAGATAATGTAGACCATCCACCTCATATTGATGACAGAATAGAAACATTTACAAGCTCTCTGCATGAATCTGTAAGACAGTCTGTACCTTTTGTGAATAACATGACTAATTGCTTTATATTACCCACATATATACTTATTCTTATCAGAATTAGAAACATTTACAGAAGGGAGTGGTCTAGATACGCCTGAAAATACGACAAGAGGTACAGAATTTTAGAAACAAGGCATGGTCCCGAAAATTGATGGGACTTCATAAATCCTCCTCTACAAAAATTCTTAAAAACAAACGACAAAATATACCTCCCCTTACAGAAAGTTCGATTATAAGATACAACAGCAATGATAAAGCAAACTGTCTTGTTCAAACATTTCTACAGAATCATCACATATCTGACAGATTAAGTACTCGAAACCACATTAATATGGTGGAATCGTCGGTTTCTGTGTTCAACATGCAATTCCACCAAACTCCTTCCTACAACTGAAGTAATCACAAGAAACTTAGTTCGGTCCCTACTTAAAGATTTAAAAACTAGAAACAGGCTTTGATATGATTAATAATCGTATGTTAAAGCATTTACCGAATAAAGCTATTGAGTATTTGCCGTCAATCTTCAACTTGTGCCTAAAATTGCAGTATCTCCCTAATTCGTGGAAAACCGCAAAAGGAAAACCAATTAATAGTCCAGATAGCTACCGTCCAATTAGTTTACTAAGTAGTTTAAGCAAATTGTTTGAAAAAGTTTTGAAAATAAGCATTGGCACACACTTAGGTATAAATAACATAATACCCTTAGAGCAATTCGGACTCAGAAGATGTCATAGCACAACACATCAAATTAAAAGGATATGCAATCATGTTAAAGAAAATTTTACAAGTGGATTCTCAACAGCTCTAGATCTACTTGATGTAGCCAAAACTTTTGATTCCATATTGCATAATGCTTTAATACATAAAATGATAGATTATAAATTTTCACCATTCCTAATTAAAATTCTAAAAAGTTATTTAACTGATAGATATTTTATTGTTATTGTTGACAAAGAATTATCTAATGCAACAGAAATACCATCTGGTGTCCAACAAGGAACCGTACTGGGACCAATTTTGTACAGTATTTACATGTCTGACTTTCCATTGCTATCCCCATGCAAATATGCTGCGTTTGCCGATGATGTTGGTATATATTTCGCACATTCATTGGGTCTCGATATTGTGACCAGTGTACAATGTGCATTTAACAAATTAGTACAATACTATGACAAATGGAAGATTAAATTTAATTATGATAAGACACAATCTATATTTTTTACAAGAAAAAGAAAGAATTGTTTTCTACCATCCTCTAATTTAACCATAAACGGTTCTGACATATGTTGGTCAGATAATGTAAAATACCTGGGTATACACCTGGATAAAAAATTAAAGGCCACGGACTGTCCCTGCAGGCTGTGTCAGAGACACGGCCATTAAGTTTAACGTAGAATACGCCATCCGATAAGACAGAAAACATATATAACAATAAATTCATTTGCTTATATTATTTATCATTTATTGTTATATATGTTTTCTGTCTTATCGGATGGCGTATTCTACGTTAAACTTAATGGCCGTGTCTCTGACACAGCCTGCAGGGACAGTCCGTGGCCGAAGGCCTCGGACAACTGTCTGCTGTAATTTTTATATTTACCAACGGCATTTGATTCAAGTCCGTTTAAAAAAAAAATATTATGTTCAATTTTTTTAAACTTAATTTAATTTATGTATTTTAATTAATATTTTTATTGAAATAAGTTCTGCGAATGTTGAGAGGGCCGCCCTAATATTAAAAAAGGTTTACCTTATCGAGTCTTCGCATTAGTATTCGAGCGTTGTGTGAAAGCTTTACGCTTTACAATTCAAAATTAATGTTACAACAGCTTTATTGAAGCTTTCGCAAAAAAGCTTTATTACGTTAGCTTACTGTGTGTTTCACTTTTTACCAGATACATGTTCCTAAGCAATGTTGAGCAACCAAAAACACTCAACCAAACACCACACATATGTTTGAGTGTATGTGTTTAAACAATTTTCATTTGAGAAATTAAAATACTAGAAATATATCAACCAATATGAAATGTATATCAAACGAAAGATAACATCTTCATTTACCTACGAAAAAAATTTTAAAAAAATTCATCTAGCCGTTTCCTCAAATTCAATGAAATAAAGATTACAACAATAAAAACCTGACATGACTCCTCATACCGTAAGGTAAGACGTATTCTACGTCAAAAAACTCAGATTCCACTGTCACATTTCTAACATTCAAAAAAAAGTAAATCTCTATATTAAAATGTTGTACCCACTAATTAACAGAAAATCATCGTTAAGTATCTTTAACAAAATCATTATTCTTAAAGTAATATTTCAATCCATCATTTTATATGGTTATCCGGCTTGGAACACGTGTGCTGTGTCACATATTAAAAAATTACAAAAATGCCAAAACAAGGTATTAAAAATGATGCTAAATCTACCAAGGCGCTTCCCAACCAATTTATTACATGAAATAAGTAATACGTATAAAATTAGCCACAAGATTGCCACTATCACAAGCAATTTTAATACATCGTGCGAAATATCGGATAATGTTTTGATATCTTCACTTCTGGAAACATAGACTTCATATGAAATTTTCATATGAAGTATTATATGTATGTATATATTTCAAGCAAAGTTTTTTTTAGAACTTTCCTTTGAAGGCTTAAATAATTTTAACAAAATTAATTATACTTATTCCTCAAATATACTGCTCAAGATAAAAGGCCAAGCGATATTACTTAAGTGCAATAAATCTATGTATATAATCTGTGAAATGTAAATATTTATTCAATTTAACTAACTAATTTATGACGACTAAATTATGTCTTCGTTTCATAAAAAAATAAAATAAAATAAATATATACTCGGACAGACAAAGGGCTTCACGTTGTTGCCCTTTCCTGTTTATATCCTCAAAATCGTTTCTCACTTTGTTAGCACACATACATATGTACATATATACGAAACACATACACAAAAAACAAAGTAATATCACAAACCATTTAAGCGTCCGAGCCTTCGTTTAGTGTTTTTTCACTGATCAAGCCCTTTTGATATCCTCTGTCCGATGAAGCATTGACGACTGAATACATAAAACTAAACCGCAATACATCAGACAAAATAAGAACCACTGATTGCATCTGCAACTTACAGGCACATTCAGGAATATTTATGACTTCCTGACAGCGAATAATGCAAAAATACGGATGAACTTCCAAGATAGACTCTCTCTTTGCCCCTCTTTTATTCTCTTGCTATCGGGAGAGCATAGACAGTGCAACAAACACAGCTGTATTTGTATCACAAACAAAAATATATGTGGGTCGCAAACACATATGTTATAACACATTAATCATTGTGTCTCAAACATGTAATATTAAACAGCAAACACAATATGTTTGGACACTAGCATGATCTTGGTGGCCAGTTGACATCAGAATTTATTGAGATAATTTGTTCTGGAAGTCGTTGCTGCAATAAATCGATAGTTTCAAGGGCGGTGTCGCAGGTAGCCCCGTCTTGCTTAAACCACAGGTCGTCCAGATCCATGCCGGCCACAAGAACTCCGTTATTATGTTCGTGTAACGAATGTCGTTCACAGTCATTGAAATTTCGGCCTCATCTTCAAATAAGTAAGTCCCAATCACCGCACCAGGCAGTTGCTCATTGCACGTGCATTTGTTTCTCATGGATTGCATGAGGATTTTCTGAGCCCCAAATCCGACAAATTTGTGTATTCACGAAGCTACTCAGATGCGCTTCATCGGTGAAGATGGCCTTTTTAAATAAATTAGCATTCCCTAGTGCTTCGTGAAATTTGAAGTTGCTGAAAACAATGCCAAATTGATGTTTTCACGGTTTCACTCACTCAGCAACTTACAGACGCAACAAGATCGACCGGTACGCACAGGAGTCTTACTGTCCATAACCGACCTAGTTTCTGCAAATTTTTTAACCAGGTGCCCTTTCTCGACTGAAAATTCTTCGAAGTTTGCGAGCGGTCCCATCATAAATTTCCAAATTTTTGTAATAAGTTTTCACTATTATAACGCGTTGTTCTTTCGTCAAGCGCTCCATTTTTAATAATCGAAATAAACATACGTGACAGCTGCAAAATTTCAGAGTTGCCACTTGCAGAAAACAAATTACACTAAATTTAAAAAGCGTAATCTTGCTGAGACACCCCTTTACAAAAACATACAGGGACGATGAAAATTGTAACACGTTTCCCGTAATGGATGGTTATAACTTTATTTTATAGCAGCGTTTAACCATTTTTTTTAATTTTACTTTGGTATGGTCTCTTTTATAATGAACAGTTATACATTTGGTGCATTTGTAACAAACCCCAATGTTACAAGCTAAGCGATTTCAAGCGGCTCCCCATACAAAGTCGTCGAAAAATTAGTTTACCGGGAAATATAAAAACACGCTTAATATGTTATATTTATGATATTTATCTATTAGAGTAACCAAGTTTTCAATTAACTTAACTTAAAAATTGATCGAATCATACGGACATATATTACATTGGAAGATTGCCTGCCATCAATTACCGAGTGATCAATCTGGTTATTTGTTCGCGATCAGTTCTTTTATGGACATGTTGGAATCTCGTACAACTGACAACCATTCATGCTGTCTCTTCGAAATTTATCAGTGTCATTCCGTTGTCAGAAGTGATGGGATTTAGACTGAGTTTACCGACGGTTAGTTCAAATTCATTGTCTTTTCCAATTTAGGGATTAAATTCACCTAGAACAATCTTAATGTTCGGGGCTGGCCAGCTGTCACAATTACCTTTTTGGCGATTATAGAACAGACCATTGGACTGATTGTTCTTATCTTCCATTGAGGCATGTACACAAACCCAACAAAGAATTTTGGAAGTATTACCATGAGAATCAGTTTTGCATTAGTTCCCTGAAATTAGGATTTATCGATTTCCAAAGAACGCATTTTACACTATTTCCCAAAAGTTGTTATGAAAATGTTTCCAGGACAACAATCTAAGAAGTAATTGCGAGTGAATAACATTTTAAATGCTCCAAGGATGCAGTAAGACCATATTTTGTAGTTCCGAACGTGTCGCAAAGCGACTTGAAGTTGTTATTAATTATTTTCCTCATCTGAATATTTGATTTTGATCCACAATTAAAAACAGAACTTTTCAATTTATCAAAATTAAACAGAGACATTTTGTATACCAGGTTAATTTCTAGGAAATTGTTTTAACAGTGCTATTCTCGAATTCATGGCAACCGTCATTCATGAGTTTATTGTCATTGCATTCTTGTCATTGGCATTTCAATTACCTATTCTGGAATTGCTGTGACAAGTTTAAAGCTTTTTTGATTTAAAAATAATATCATTGTTACCAAAACTAAAAACTACATTATTAAGAGCTTTTGTGTTTGTTGAAAACAATTGAAATTCATAATTTTTAAATCTGGCAATGCCTTTGCCTAATAAATACTTATTACTAGGGATGGGGTTTTCATATCTTTGCACATATATGACAATATGCTCCTAATACATGCTCGTACAAGAAAATTTTCCTAAAAATTTAAACAAATGCATTTAGAAATATGGTTAATTACCAGCCTACGATGGAACTTACAACTTGGTAAAAAAACGAAATTAGAGAAAAATAAAGAACACGAAAAATTATTTTTATATCACGCTTACAGCGTCGAAAATACGGGTCCATTTAGGCGCGGCCAAAAACTGGCAAGTGTGGCTATTGAAATGAAACGCATTCTTTACGCATATTTAATGATGTCTTTAGTTTTGTGATGCGTCAACTGTGGACTCAAATATCCCTAATTTACCACGATATAGGGGGGCCTTGTGAATCGGAAACGAAATGGGTGGATTACCCGGTAACTAATCGAGTTATCTAAAATTGTTACATAATTTATTTGGCTTATTTATATTTTATTTATGGCCTTCTACAAAGAAGTACATAGAACCAGCAAATCGGCCGCGCAATCCTTTTTTGGTACCAAGTGGGTTCCATGGGTCCGCCATTCAAGAGTTTCTAAATCTTTCAAGTTCTAGTATTTTCGGCTAATTTCTTGGCGTAATTTTGAGCCTCTCCCGAAGACTGACAATTTTGCCTAATTTTGTTATACATAGACATATTTTTTTAACTATGCAAAAAAATATGCATTTAGAGAAAAGTCAATGTCAATGTGGGTATTCTGCAAAGTGTGCAATTGCATGGAAATCATATCCCTACTTATTACCAATTAGAAAAATGGTTATATAAAAATATTCTTTAAGCGGAGAGTCTAAACAACAAATAGACCACTTTTCCGTATTTCCAAGGGTTTTAGAAAACTTGGTTCAATTCACATAGTAATTTTTATTCCAAAATTGCCAAACCTTTTTAGCATATGCTTTTCTAAATTAAATTCCGTGGAAACCGTTATAAATTGGCAAATTTATCGTTTGGGCACTCCGTTTGCGAGATATATAGTAATTTTCTAAGTTTGTGCTGTTTATTTACACAACATTTTTATTGTCATGTGCTATTGAGAACGTTATAACTATTATTGTCAACTAAAACAAAAAGAGCTTTCGTTTGACATCCAGAATAGCAAATTGAAGTTCTTGTCACTAATGTATTTACTGTCACGACAAATACGCTTGTCACTCGGTCGAGAATAGCACTGTAAATCGCATCATTGAATGCAGATTTTGTTTCACTTTTACGAAATACAGGAGTATTTCACTTTTACGCGAATAGGGATTATATGTCGTACTACAAACCCGCATCCAAATGCATAAATTTATCGTGAAAGCTGCAGTAAATGTCATAGCTCTTCCTTCTTGTACAACCATGTCCTGTCCATCGTCCGGTTCTGTAAAGGCCTTTTCCATTTCATGTACATATTCATAAATCGTAGTTCTTTTAACGTTCGCGGGCATCGTTAGCATTGTCATTATGAATGGACCAGCCTACTGTGGTCTACAATTGAGGGCATGAGAATTAAAACTCGGTAAAGACCATTTTTGCAACTTTTCAGGAGAAGCAAAAAACTGTTCTCTGAATACCTTGTTTTCATACTCACTGACAATATGGATGTACTTTGATGCTCCCTAGCGGCCAAACTAGGAACTATAGAGGTGTGGATGTTATATCCGAGGGTGCGCCTTGGTCTTGAGAACAAGAATATGTGAAAAAACGCATTTCACCAAAAATGGTCTTTACCGAGTTTTAATTCTCATGCCCTCAATTTCACATACGCTGACCCGTATACAGCTCTCCGTTAGTCTGATGTAGCATAATTTTATATTTCTTTGGTGATTCTTTATCCGCCAATGACCAATAGTGTGGTTAATCCCATAGAGCAATAGATAAGAGTCGCCATCCCTCTCTTTGCGTTCTCTCGATGACGACAAGGTAGTTGGTCATTTCATTGAGTTCGAGTGGATGTTGTATGTTACTCTTTGATTGGACATAAAACAAATAAAAATAAAGGGGAATGCGTGTTTTCCTTTGATGCAACCAACTTAAAACACAATTCAGCTGTTGTTAGTATCAGTCAAACACTATTTAAACTTTGTTTGCCGCATGGTTTGCTCCTGGTTGCATATCGCTCTCTCGCCTATCTGTTCTTTTTTCTCTCATAGTCGTTTAACTGTGTTATAGATATTCCGTGTTCATCCGCCTTCTAATGACAAAAGATATGCACTAACACCTCGATGAGTTTCGCTGATGGCTGTCACTTGATAGCCTGAGACGTACAGCCAATATCATGTCATTCTTATTGCTCATACACGCGCAACCAGTGTTGCCGGAGACTGACTAAAAAATGATCCCAAATTAGCTCAAAATTTGTGCCGTTTGCCAAACCATTATGCCAAAATTTAGGTTTTAGTCTTTTGTGTAATTCTGAGTTCAAAACATTTGCAGACCCGCCAAGAAAATCGCATTTAAATAGCTGTTATACGTTAACCGTTCATCTTAAAAAGAACTATTATTATGGTTTTAACTTGTTATTATCGTAGCCTGAATCTTAATTTCATGCAAAACACTAACTTAAAATATTTTTAGAATTTCTACAACAACAACGAAAGCCAAACTATGGGTGATTTTCAGCTTCAATAAGTATCAAATTTTTTTAAGTAAAATTATAATTTTGTTTGAATTGTTAGAAACAATTTGTTTCAATCGTCTTAGAATACAAATTACCAAATTTTGGATAATTTCTATTGGAATCCGTTCCACTTATCCTAGAGAAGAGTCATGAAATCGTCTCTACTTCGAAATTTTCCTTGTCTGTTATTACTCTCATAATGAACCCCGAGATTTTCGCAGGAATTTATATCTGGAGCTTCGAAAATAAATTCTACCGGATTTAGACCATTTTACAAAAGTCACATCTTGTTATTGAAGGGCATTGTACGGTCCACAATGACAAATTTGAAGTTGGTTAATAATCGTCCATATTTTTACTCCGGGTACAAAAAGTACGTTTTACATCGGTTTTTTCCGTCCTGATCTCAGGAAAGCAATTTGACATCCCTAATAACAAAATGTATAAGGAACTTTATCATTTATCATTTATAATGGTCAACCTATTTCTGATATTTAATGAATTACATGTTTGCTTTTACGCCTGTGGAGTTACTTTGTTTGCCAAAGAAGTTGGAATATTAAATTTTCTGTACCAAACAATTGTTGTCGTACGAAATTACTTTGACTTAACAACCCTGTAATTGACTCACGAAATTTTCGTACAAATGTTAGTGAGTACCAGGCAAGTATACCGATAAATATGCTGTAAAAATAGATTTTTCAGATAAATTAAAGGGAGAAACGTTTCATACGAAAAATTGTGCCGTTCGGAAAAAAATGGTGCTAAAAAAGCTGCACTAAAATTAAAAAAATTTTAAATATTTTCAGAAAATTGTGCTAAACGGCACTTGGCATAATTTTTCAAAAAAACAAGTGCCAAAAGCAAACACATTGTGCCAAATTGGCATAAATTATGCCAACATGGTAACACTGGACGCAACTAATACATTTGATTTTGATCATCCATATTTTATTTTTACGATCTTTGTCCAGAAGCAAAGTTCGTATTTCGTGAGTAACGAGTTAACCTGGGTTACCCACGGTAACCCACTATTATTGCCGTGGGGAATGGGGAAAATACCACTTTTTAAAAATAGCGCTAAAAATAAAATGTTTCAAACAAAAAATTGCTATAACGCCCTCATGTTTATATTCCGGAAACGGAGAGTTCAATCGAAAAAATAACCAATTTTTGCAGGTTTCTAAGCGGTTTTCATAAAGTGGTCCAATTCGTATGGAAAATTTTTTTTTTCGAAAAATCGCCAAAATAAGCAAGTCGCTAAAATAAAAAGGTGGCTATAAATCGAAAAGAAGTGATGCTACATTGGAGACACCCATTGCTTAAAGCCTCTTTTGAAGGTAAAATTTTTATTATGTTTTCGATTGGACGCACCGTTTTCGAGTTATAGCCACTTTTTTATTTTGGCGATTTTCTTATTATGACGATTTTTCGAAAAAAAAAAATTCTTCCATACGAATTGGATCACTTAATAGAAACCCCTTAGAAACCACAAAAAAATGGTATTTTTTTCGATTGGACACTTCGTTTCCGAGATATAGAGATTTTTCCTAATTTTTTCATATTTTCGATCAAAAATGGGGATGGGTTACCAAGGGTCGTCGTGGGTAGCTACCCATTATTTTCCCCATTTCCCTGAGGGTAATGAGTAATCGTGATGAGTAATTTCCCATTGTCGTGGGTAGCTATCCATTATTTTCCCCATTACCCTGAGCATAATGGGTAATCGTGATTTTCCATTTTCGTGGGTAGCTACCCATTATTTTCCCCATTGCCCTTAGGGTACTGGGTAATCGTGATGAGTAATTCCCCGTCGTCGTGGGTAGCTACCCATTGGTTACACATGAGGGGGGGGGGGGGGGGAGGTAAATACGAACTCTGCCCAGAAGGAATTTAAACGTAAGATGTAGTTTCACCACATTCTGACAAAATTCGCAAACTTAGAAATAAATTGTCACCCTAATATTCATACATCACCGGCCACATGCAACTGTCTGACTGAGGAGTAAGTAATTTTTGGTGGCCCTTTTTGTCCGTCTGTTCAATTCTCATGCAGAGGAGGAAAGGTTTCACAGCTAGAAAACTCTTTACAACAACGGCGAAGTTCCCATACTATGTCGTGAACATATATGTACTTTAGTATGTATTCGAAAATAAATTAGACCAGTATAAAGGTTCTGTTTTTTTTTTTTTGTTGTGGGACAGTGTAATTAAAAAATGCACTTAACGAACGTCATTTGTTTTGGAACTCCGATATATCGTAGTGAACATGATATCGGAGCCGCGTGAAGAAAAGTAATGACTGAGTGGCAGTGGCAGTAAGTAATCACTCGGTCGCTGCTGCACATAAATTAAATAGAAAACAATAAATAAAACAAAAAAAAATATAAACAAAAGCAGAGAGGTAGAAATGACAATACCTAGTACATAGGGCCTCATGGTTTCAGAATCCATTGATATGAGGTGACCATATCGTGGTAGACACTGAAAAATATATTTGTGATATATACTCGTACACGCTGCTACATATTGCAGGAACCATGTACATGTTTACAAGCATTGTTTTCATGAATTGAAGATTTGTTGCATTTTTTTTCTGTCACGTTGTTGTTTACAGCAGCTGCGTTCAACAAACTACTCAACATTTCAATCGCACAAATATATATTATAACCTATTAATTATAATTTCTCAAACATGCAAACAGCAAACACAGTGTGTTTGGACACAAGTATACCATATTTACGACAACCTACAAACACGTTATATTTGCATTCAAACATCAAAAATGTACAGATTTTTCAGCGTCTAGTGGACGGTATTTAATAAATTGGATACTATTCAACTATTTTAAATTCATAAGACCGATTTGAATGAAATTTTACATAGACGTAGTTAAAGTTTGGTGAGTTTAACTATTAACTTTCATCTACACAAATTAAACGGAAGTTGCGCTGGAGGGCAGAAAAATAGAGAGAAAAAATTTGAAATTTATGGTCCGAAGATTGATCAAAGAGACATGAACTTTGTTTGAATGAGAACTGTTTCTCTAAAAAAAATATTAATTTCCAACATGGTATCATTTTAGTTCAAGAAAGTTGGTAGTTTGACTACTGCGTAATTTAAAATTTCTCAACATAGTCTACTCTTAACTGGACACATTTTGTCCATCGTTTTTCCCATTTTTGTATTCCTTCCATAGACGTAATAGGGTTTCTGATGGTCCTCAAAAGACGTGTTTGTTTTAATCATGACTACTGCGTAATTTAAAATTTCTCAACATAGTCTACTGTTAGCTGGACACATTTTGTCCATCGTTTTTCCCATTTTTGTATTCCTTCCAAAGACGTAATAGGGTTTCTGCAGGTCCTCAAAAGACGTGTTTGTTTTAATCATGGCCACTTCATTCGACCCAAATCTCTTACCGCCTACCTTTATCTTAAGGTTTGAAATAAGAAAGTAGTCACTGGGGGCTACGTACGCAGAATATTGTGGATAACAAACCTATTCGTAGATTTTGGACATGACCTGTTCGCCGGTGCGTTGTCATCTTGGAAGGGCACTTTTTTCTTCCCAAAATGAGATCGCTTTTGCTTGAAATCAATGTGGAATCTGTCAATCAGTTGTGAATAGTAATCGCCTGTGATCGATTTACCTTTTTCAATGTGGTCGATTGGAATGACGCATTTCAAAAAACTGTAGCACAGTGGGGCCCGATTGCAAAAAAGTGGTAATAATGTCAGAACTTCTAAACTATTAAACTGATTGTTTTAGAGTGTACTAGATATTTCTAGGGAGGAAGTAGGCTACCAGAATATGGTACTTAAAGGCACCATGTTTCAACGTGCGTTGAGCTACAGGGGGTCAGAGATGTCGCTTTGGTGATGTACAAACTCTCATGGCCTGTAACTTCTAAACTTGCAACCATTTGTTGTTTCAACTCGCTTTCTATGCATCCTTCATTAAAGAACGTCTATCGTAGGCTAAATGCGATCTGTTTTTATTAATTTTCAGCAATAAACGCTGTTGGATGTTGAAATTTATGAGTCTTTTTGACGTTGTTGGCCGGCAACCCTCTCTTAGCCTATTCGGTCCTAATCCACCCAGAGATATTCTCTGATGTACTGATTGATGAATACATGAAATTCCCTATTAGATTTCAATTTAAGCTTCCAATTTTAGTTTTTGGCATATTTAGATGCAGGGTTCTAGAGAAACTTCTTCGGATTTTATCGTTGATTAACATCTTCTTTAAATTAATAAAAATATATACAGACATACTCTTTGTTTCTTGCCAAACTGTGTACTGGCTCCAGAGTAAGCTATCAATGATAATGTCCACGTATCCCACCCCCGGGTAGCTAATACTTTTTAATAGAGATCAAAATTTAGGTTATTTAAATTAGGCCATGACCAATTTTTGGTTATAAAGGCAGTTTTTTAATTCCGAAAGGAATTGAAACTGTAAAACATAACACAAAAATTGTATTTGAATCAAAAATGAAAAAAATGTTTACTCGAAAGATCAACACATGGCATTAACACTTTAGAATGATTCCGGCATAGACGCACCGCGGTTGTTCATGACGAAGCGCTTTCTGGACGTCCAATTTTGGGTCACTTTTCGAGCATTGCTGGCCGTGTGTCACGAATACACGAACAATTGTGAAATCCAAGGCGTCAATTGTTGCTGGTTCATTAACATAAATCAGTGACTTCCCGTAGCCCCACAGTAGTACTCGAGACGTGTCAAAACGCATAACCTTGGAGGCCAATTGACAGGTCCATTTCCCGAAATCAACATATCGCCAAATTTTTCTTTCAATAAATCAAAAGCTTGCGCCATCCTGTTGAAACCACATTTCACCCGGATCAATGACACCCATAGTTTCAAACCAAAAATCATTGTAAATCATGGTGCGGTAACGATCTCCATTGACCGTAAAACGAGCTCCGGCTTCCGTTTTGAAGAAATAAGGTTTCGATGATGCCACCAGAGTGTAAATTGCATCAACCGGTGCATTTTTGTGGATGTAATGGAGTCTCCAGAGTCTGTTGTGGATTGTTCTTACTCCATATGCGGCAATTTTGTTTACCTACAAACCTGTTAATCCAAAAATGAGCCACATCGCTAATCACAATTTTGCGATAAGACATCGGCTCAGTTTCCAACTGCTCTAGAGCCCCGTCGGCATATGATGATCTCGTGGTTTTTATTCCAGCACCAGGTGGATCTTACATAGTGAACGATGACAAAGCGATAACTTTTAAACTTCTTCCACACTTTCGTTTAAACCTGCGATATTCTCCTCAGTGTGCATATTCCTTCGAAGTGCTGTTCTTAGTGCATCATTTACAGAGTACATGGTATGAAATCTATCCATAGTTCGACGGAAGGCCTGCTCAAATAAATCACGAAGTCGTCTATAACATGCCCGAATCCATGATTGATTTTTAAAATAAATGTGGATAATTTGGTAGCGTTGTTCAAGCGTGAGTCTATTCATGATAATTTTCCAGAGTATACAACTCATACTACTCATAAGCCATGACATGACAGTTCGTTTGATAACTAACCCCTTCGTAAATTCTATCTACGCACAAAATACCCTTACTTACTTAACTAGTCTCGAACAACCCCGAGGGCCTTACAAAACGAAGATAACATATTTCGCCAACCAGTTCGATCTTTTGCCTTATCTCTCCAGTTGGCAATACCAAGTCTATGCAGGGATGGGTCAACCTGATCCCTCCAGCTGAGTCTTGTTCTTCCTATTTTTCGTCTTCCTTCGGCTCGGTTACAAAACCCTTTGTGTTGGTTCTTCTTCATCCATTCTACTGACATGACCTATCAAGCGCCATCTCGTTATTTTGATCAGCCTAACTATGTCAATGTTACGATAAACCTCATACAGCTCATGGTTCATGTATCCCCAATACTCGCCGTTGTGCGCTATAGGGCCATACATTTTTCGGAGTATTTCTCTCTCGAAGATTCCTACAGATGTTTCGTCTGCTTGCGATAGGACCCAGGATTCTACGCCATAAAGCAAGACAGGTTGAATGAGAGTTTGGTACAGCCGGACCGTTGTTACTCGAGGGAGGGCTTTATCTCTAAAGTGCCTGCTTAGCCCAAAATAACATACATTCCCAAGCACAATTCTCCGCTTGATTTCAAGGCTGACATTTTTGTTCTTGTTTACGGCAGATCCGAAGTATATAAATTCGTCCACCACCTCGAAATTATAACGGTTATCAACGTTCGCGCTTTGGTCTAATCGCGTGGAGGCCCTGCTCGTTGAAACCATTAATTTTGTCTTGTCCTCATTTACCGTCAGACCCACTTTTCCTGACTCAATTCTCGGAAACACCGCAGTAACTTCTCTAATTGTGCGCCCAATGATATCTATATCGTTAGCATACACGAGCAGCCTGTGACTTTTGCTTCTGATGGTTTTATTCATGTTGACAGCAGCTCTTCTCAGAATAATCTCTATTAAGATGTTAAAGAGATCGCACGATAGGGTGTCACCTTGTCTGAGGCCTCGCTTCGATTCGAAAGGTTGTAAGATCCTTACCAACTTTCACTGCGGATTTGGTGTTCGTCCGGGTCATCCTGCAAAGGCGTATGAGTTTTGCAGGAATACCAAGCTCAGACATTGCTTTGTAAAGTTTCCCCGTATCGGGCTATCGAAGGCCGCCTCATAATCGACAAATAGATGATAGGTGTCGATTTGTCCTTCGTGGGTCTTCTCCAGGATTTGGGGTAGCGTGAAAATCTAGTCGGTTGTCGATTTTCCAGGCCTAAAGCCACACTGGTATGGTCCAATCAGGTCAGCGATAATTGGTTTTAGTCTTTCGCACATTATACTTGATAGAACCTTATATGCTATGGATAAAAGGCTTATTCCACGGTAGTTGGCCCAGAGACTCGGGTCACCTTTTTCAAATATGGGATATAGTACACTGAGACTCCAATCGCCGGGCATGCATTCATATAACCAAATTTTGCTAATGAGCTGATGCATGCACCTTATCAGCTCATCGCCGCCAGCCTTAAACAGCCCCGCCGGTATTTGTTGTTGTTCTTAGGCCGGGCAATAGCTATTCTGACCTCGTCTTGGTTAGGGGGATGACAATCGACGTCGTCGTCCATATTGTGATAGATTGTCGCTTCGTTATTGGATATTTCAGGTACCAGTAGCGCGGAGAAATGATCGCTCCATATTCCCAATATGCTCTGCACATCTGTGATGAGATTTCCGTCCTTGTCTTTACAGAATGGTGGCCCTGAACCAAGTCCCTTAGTTCCGTTTGTGACTTTTTGGTAGAATCTTCGGGCTTCGTTCTTCCTTCTTTTTGTCTCAATTTTCTCAGTATCGCGCTTTCTCCACTGCCGTTTCTTACGCCTAAAGAGACAATTTACCTCCTTTCCCTATAGCGCTCAGTTGCAGCTCGAGTTGCAATTGACTGAAGCATTGCCATACGTGCAGCGTTATTTTTATCATTTGCAATGCGACACTCTTCATCGTACCATGGTTTATTGCGAAGCTGTTTTTCGAAAACAAGTACGGTTGTTGCGGCAGTTTTTATAGTCAGAAATGGGTTTCCACTGCGCTTCCGGATCGTCATCGAGAGGGGTGGGTTATGTGCCAAAAGTGGCGAGAGCTTCCTTGAGTAGGCTGTGGCTACATTTGCTAATTGCAACTATCCGATGTCCAGCTTCCTCTGCGTCTGGTTTCGTACGACTTTCGCTGTACGTAGTCTTGTGCGAACCTTTGCTGCTGCCAGGTAGTGATCAGAATCGAATTTAGCTCCTCTGGTCACTCGTACGTCCATTACACTGGATGAGCGCCTTCCATCAATTACCACACGTGATCAATTTGGTTCTCAGTTCTTTGATCAGGGGATACCCAAGTAGCCTTGTGGATGTCTTTATGCTGGAATCTTGTACCACTAATGACAATGTTTTTGCCGCGGCAAAGTTAATCAGTCAGCAAGTGGACTGAAATTGCCAATAGTTGGATGAAACACATTCTCCCTGCCTACTTTAGCATTAAAATCTCTTAGTACAATCTTAATATCATGGCCAGAGCAGCTGTCATACATTTCCTCTAGGCGCTCATAGAATATGTCTTTGGCATCATCATCTTTATCTCCTGTCGGGGCATGCACACAAATTTATTCGGATTGTGGCTATACGTTCACTCACAGGATTGAACCTAGAGCCTAGATGTCGCAGTCTTTTGCCATTACAAATCCGCAACCAAATTCATGTTTTTTGTCATGGCAACTGTAGTATATATCGCAGTTTCTTTTTCTTGTGCAGCCAAGTCCTGTCCATCGCAATTTCTGGTTAGCGGTAATGTCAGCCTTATAACTTTCAAGGACATCTGACAATTGGGTACTTGCACCGGATCAATATAGGGCTCTTATATTCCAAGTGCATATCCGTAAATCTTGGTGCTTATAACGTTTGCGGGGATCGTCAACAAATAGGGGTTGTTTTTGTTTTCCTTTTCGTTCTTGTATTTTCACTGCCATTATAAACAGTGGCGGGAGGCAAACCCAGTCCACCGGGTTTTGCATTTTACCTACTGCCAAGATATTTGATTGCAGCCGCACATTATGGATCAGACGCTAACCAGGATGCAATGTCGAACCTGGATTTTCTGTTTTTGATTTCTATCCGCCGTTGGCCATATATGTCTGCCTCATCCGTCTTCTAAGGACAGAAGAATATGCCCGATAGCTTGATGAGCTTGAGCGACATCAGTCACCTACTAAGAATGAGACATATCAGTCATCGCATAACCAATCCGGCTGCTCATTTGTTTCGCCTTCCCACTCTAGCTAGCTAACGGAGGTTTCCGATAAAGCCATTGCCCAGGACATACTGCGTGGAAGTAGTGAGTTGCTTGATCTGCTCAATGAAGGAATGATTTCTGGCTTTTCGAACTTCCCTCGTAGTTATATGAAGTGCAACACTGCATCCATCAACTACCACCTGTTAAAAGACCTGATTTTGAGCAAGTTCCGTCATTTACTCTGCGTTTAACAGCTGTTCAAAACATTTTACGTCGTCCATTTTTTTAAAACTGGAAAAACTAACTGTCGAATCCTCATTAAACATTATTTTTTGCGAAAAAAAACCGTCAAACAAACCAAGTAGAAGCTTGATAAATCCTATGGGGACTTCGATAGTATGAGGATTTCGAGGGTAAAAAGGGGGTTACTGACTTTCTTTGTGGTCGCCAATTGAGGCCAATACACCCGAAAATGTCGAAAATATCCACGGTATGGTGTTGGCCGATCGAAGACTAAAAGTACGTGAGATTGTTGATGCCATAGGCATTTCATATGGCAGTGTGGTTTCGATGTTAAATGATCAGTTGGGTTTAAGAAAGCTATCTGCAAGATGGGTGCCGCGTTTGCTATCAATTGACCATAAACATAATCGTGGCTACGGCTCGGCGGAAGAGATTTAGCTCTAACGATGAAATTATTGATCAAACAAATGACTATTTTATGGACCGCGAAAATCCTATTTTTTGGAAGGGATACAAAAACTGGAGAAACGTTTGACTAAGTGTATTGAGCTGAAAAGAGAGTATGTTGAAAAATTAATTTTTGTTTTGCAAAAAAAACTGTGTTTCATTCAAAAAGTCATGGACTTATTGATCCGCCTCGTAAAATTGTTTTATAGATCCTATGAAATGAAAAATATTAAAGAAATTCATTGAAAGAGTGTTTTAGTGAAAAGTTATTTTGGGGTTCTTCAGGTAACCCACATTTCAATGAATAACGTGTTGTAGTTTTTGGCAAGAATTTTTTGTATCAACGTTTTAGTAAATTGTATCGGTTTGAGGCAAGTCTACTGAGTTGATCGGCACTCATGTAATGTCCGTATCAGGTCAAATTTGTGAAAAAATCGATTTTTCTCAGATTTTCGTTAACTTTTCTGGACTCACAATATTTGCAAATTTGTAGGCATGGTAAAGCTGAAAATTGTTGATTTTTTGTTTGGGTTGTATATGATACATTCTTGACGAGAGGAGATATCTTCACTAAATTGTGAATAGGAGCGAAACGCGTCCATCGATGTTTGTGATTCATCTCTCATTTTGTTCACAGGTCATGTGCCTTTCGGATAAACTGATAAAACTTTAAACCTTTTGCCGTTTCTTAAGTTTCTTGTATTCTTATTTATAAAAAATTTTAATTTTTTAAACAAAAAAATATTTTTTTTTTAAATATCTTTTTTATAACTGCAAAACTGTTGATTACTTGCGGAAATAGTATAAAATCAGATTAAAGGTATTTTAATTCTTATTTTTTTTAAATTTATTCGGACTAAATCCGACACGTCGTTTTCGAGTAATAATGACATATACATTGTTAAGATATAAAGTGGTATTTATAAGTTATTTAGGGTGACTAGACACGTTCAGATTGTATTAATATGTTCACAAAAGTAGTTCTGCTTTACCATGGCTACAATTTTGCCAAATATTGTGAGTAAAAAATTTGGAGTTCTTTGAAGTTATGATGAAAAAAGTGAAAAAAAATTTTTAAGTGCTGGAAAATCTGAGAATTGGTAAAAATCGATTTTTTTAAAAATTTGGCTTAATGCATACATTTAAAATTTACCGATAAACTCAGTAGACTTGCCTCTAACCGATACAATTTACTATAAACGTTGATACATTTCTTGACTATAACAGTGTAATCGTATTGATGATTCCTTTTATGCATGAAAAATTGGTAATCAGCTGTTTTTTACAAACCAAGCATTTGTTGCAGAACAAATAGCTGGTCATCCCAATCTCGTTACTAACATTCGCTTAAACTATTATCAAGAATTTTCAAATACGTAAACAAACGTCGAGTGAAACAAAAAAATACCCCACTGAATTGTCCGTCGTCTTGATAAAGATTTTGTAAAAGTCTGCTAGAAGATGGGGTGGGGGTACCTTATTCCTTACTGCTCCAGTGATATGTATTGTATGACAATATCGTGGAAGGTGGCGAATGGAACAATCACAATTTCAGTGAAACGGTAAAATATGTTAAACATCAGAATCAGCAGATTTACGAGGCAACAAGTCCAACGGGCAGACGGACGTCAACTTGGTCTTGCAGCGCATTCAATTTTGTTGACAAGATACAACATAATAAGACCACCACCACATAGGCCACAAGCGAATCGTGGACGATGACGACAATGACAAAGAAGCACCCAAAAAAACGTATCATAAAGTGTGAACGTGCAAATGAGAAAGGAACAAATTATCGCGAAGTAGAGAAATAAACAAAAACCAAGAACAGTAAAACAAAACGTATTAAAAATACGCGCGCGCAATGTCTTCTCGTGACGCGGAATGCCTATTAAACAAAGAATGAGTGAGCTCCCCTGGCTCTCTGTCGGAGATGGGTGGATACTCGAAATTTGTTTATTTCACTTGTCTGTTGTTCTTGTTGCTGTTGTACACCTTTTTCTGTGTCAGTCACATGGATAATTTCTAAAGTTACAAGCTATCGACATTGACGGCGATGTTGGTGATGGTGGTGGTGGTGGCACAGTGGAGATAGTTACCATACAGTAGAGTGTCAAGGAATTATGATTAGTTTCTGATTAAACTTCAACCACCTGACACTGTTGGATATAGTAAAACCAGTTGAGAATTGATAAAGTAAAAATGTGTCCTCACTAATTGACTGGTGCGCGGTCTCTGCAACATCTTAATTTGGTGGAAAATAAATTCGCTTACAGATTGCATGGTCTGTGATCTGTATGTCTCTCATTCTACATCATTTCCCTGGTGGCTTTTCGATCAGCTGTGTTATAGAAACCCCCTAGACCACCGTTGTATAGATATACGGCCTTATCCAAACTGGCCATAAATGGAAAATAAAAGAATTTTGGTAGTAAAATGCTATAATCTGCAAGCGTTATCCGTTTGTTAGTCGATTCATCAATCATAGACCAAACTGAACATATTTTACAGTAACATGTTACACGAAAACAGCTGAGCTGCCAAAAAGAAACTTGCTAAAATATCACCCTTTTCTTAGGATGGGTTTGAAAATGGGCATCATGATCATGCCGCTTCTGGAACTTCCCATACAACTAACAAATTTAGAAAAAAAAAAATTTTGTTTTTTCTATATTTTTTTCTTATAAGGAAACTATTCTCTGGAATTTTTCTAACATACGAAAGTGGGTGATTTGCTTTGCACAACCTAGTATTTCCAACTGTTTACCCGACGGTTGACTGGTAAATATAATCACTACTGATCTCAGTAAAATTTAGAACTATGTATATAATTTTAAGTCAAACATCACTTTGCTTTTGAAAATGCACGATTTGATTTTGCACGATTTTTTGTGATTTTTTTCCCACACAAAATTTGGGCATACGGTTGGGCTGATGATACGATAAGTTCTGCAAAACATAGCCGACCATAATTACTCTAATAGGTTGGGCAAATGACAATCTCCTTTTCAAAACGAATCACTTCGTCAGGCCCATTCTGGTACCTCCAATACAACCATTAGCGAGCTACGTGTACAAAATAATTCTACACTCATATAATTTTCGGTGGCGCGTCATAACGCCCAGGGACATAACGCCCATGGACGTTATGTCACACCTAAAATGGACATAAAGCCCATGGGCGTTATGTCGCACCTAAAATGGCCATAAAGCCCATGACCGGTGTGACATAAAGCCCGTGGGCGTTACGACCATGGGCGTTATGTCCCTGGGCGTTATGACGCGGCACCATAATTTTCACTGGATGATTGTGTTCGTTTTTATAATTTCTGCATAAAAAGATCTAATTTGTCATACGAAATCATAATTTTAAAAGACGATTTCCAAAAAATTGTCATCATAATTACAGCAATTAAAATTATGAGTTTTGCAGCAATATTATAATTCTCCATTTTTCGACTCAATTTCGAAATTATGTATTGAACCAAAGCCAATAGAGACTAGACTTTAAATTATCCTAAAATTTGAAAAAAATTAGATCAAAAACTTAGTTTGTTTCTTAATTTGATTGTTGTTGCTTTGCGCTTATTTTCTCATCCACTCTGTTCTCTATAAAATGCCAAATGCCCCAAATGCGACAATTTGGCTTGTTTACATAACCGCCAAGGTCAAAATGAGCTTCATCTGAAAAGATGATTTTTTTTGGCAAAATCGGCATCTTCTGTAAGTTGATCGCAGGCCCATTTTTCCCATATTCCCCAGCGTTGTTCAAGCGTATACACAACCATATTCGTTCAGCGGAAGGATACAACTAATTATCTGTCAAATCAGACATGAGCTAAGTGTTACCATTCACGAAATAAGCACTAGTTGAAGAAAAAAACGTTAGATGCAGGTACAATTAAAAATAAACTTAAGACTAGAATTGCAGGACACAAATCAGATCAAAAATATAGACACCTATCAACACAAAAAACAGCATTAACATCACACTGTGCAAACTTAAATCATTTTCCAAACCTTCAAGATACGTCAGTTTTCAAATGACATGAAAAATATGACATGAAAAATATTTTTTATCAATTGGTTTTCATTTCTAATTAATAGTTGTGTATATCTTCCTGACAATGCTATCCAAAGGATAGCGAAATATCGAAGAATATAAAAAAATCCAATGAGTGTTCGAACTCACGGGCGATGTGTTAACACCTTTTTGCTACACGGTACCTGTTCGATTTCTATGAACACATTCGTAAATGTTACATTGGAAAATAGAAAACAGCGTTCAATCATATGATGACGTTACATTTAAATAATATTAATTCCTAACTTTATTTAAAGACCAGTGCAAGCACATGTGTCATTATTTTCTTGCTCAATATTTTTTGCTTTATTCCCATAAAAAACAAAGAGAATGCAAAGCAACAGACACATGAACATACCTACATTGTTATATTCGTACATACGCGACACAAGTTCACACAATTGTCGTTGCTCTCTTGCTATCTCATAATAAAAAACTGTTAAGGGAATGCAAAGAGTGGTGAGTGTAAATTGTCATGGTGGAAGGTATATAAGCTTCAGCACGGCCGAACTTAACACCGTTTCCACTTGTTTTTGTATACACCGGGCAATGCTGAACATCAAATGACTCGCTTTGTTTGGCCATAGCAACAACAACGAAACAAGCAAACACACATACTTTGTCCGAAGTTCCCTGCAGTTTCACAAATAGTGGCTGGCAACTTTTCATCGACTACATTGCCGTTGACTTTTCATCGACTACATCGCCGATTACATTAGTACTTAGTGGTAATCTGTAAAGTGGTGTCTCGAGAGATTTTCTATTATTATTTGTTAATGAAGTAACCTTAAGAATTTAAAAAAATAAATAAATGGTTTCCCATTACATCCCCTGAAGGGACCCGGAAGAACTTCTCACAATCACTGAGCTGTGCGCTTTCCAGTTTTCACTCACTAACTGACTGACTGACTGAATTTAATAGTGTCCCTAATAGTCCCTTTGTGAAACAATAAAGTGTAATAAAATTGACAAATTTGTTTTGAAACAATCATGAAATTTCATCGGTTATTTAAAAAAATATTAAAAAATAAAAATAAACAGAAAAAAACCCCCAGCCCGGAATCGAACCTGGGTTCTTTTCACTTTGCTATCACTATTTGTCGATGAATTCGTCCGGCAAATTCGTCAATGAAATGTTACCGATGAATTCATCGACGAATGGTAGTTCAAAGTGTGAGTCATCACCAAAGCGGCCATCCCCTTGTTAAATTCGCCGCTCGAAAGCATTGCGGGTAGTTTGACAGGTAATCGATGGCCTTTCCTGGTAGACGATGAATTCATCGACGTAGAGTCGATTCCCTTTACTGCAGGGTAGCTGACGTATACGTGTGTCACATAACCACATGTTTGCCATATCAACAGCAACGAAACAGCCAAACACACAACATCACACATACTTTGTACGAAGTAGCTGACGTATTAGTATGTCACCATAACGTCGACTGCGATGGTTTTAGCAGCAGCATAAAATCTGGTTTTAGCAGATTTTGACTTTGATAGATTTAGTCCCTATACGCCGCTATAGATGTTAAAAAAAAAACCGTTTCCCATTTCATCCCATGAAGGGATTGGGGAGAGCTTCTCACAACCAGTGAGCTGTGCGCTTCTAATTTTTCACTCAATGATTGGGACCTACAGTTTTTACACCGATTTTTTTTTTAAGGTGGTCAGAGCGGGGATCGAACCCGGGATCTCATGTACAAGAGGCGCGCACACTACCCATTGCACCACCGACGGCTATAGATGTTAACACATCAAAAATTAAAAGCTCGAACAATTTAATTTTGAATGCCATACGAAAGGTCGGATAAATCATCACTTATTAAACAGAAAATTGTATTATCTAAACCATTAAGTTATTTAGAAAATTCACAATGAAATATCGTTTTATACCTATCCAACGCAAATTAGATGATATCACGTTTCAATCCACATCGTTTTTTCTTTTTGAAACGGATTAAAAATGTCAGAAACTGATAGTTTTACTTAGTTTTGCATTCAAATAATCTGGCAGAGTAATTTTAACTGGAATTCACGAAAAAAAAACACTTTTACAAAAATTGTCGTTTACTACGTTATTCGCGGCTGTGCTTCAACTGTCATAAGTGCTTGTCATCATACTGTTTGTACTGCTCTATTTTGTTTATGTCGTTTTTGCATTATTTATTTACATGTTATGCCCAGTAACAATAACAAACAGCACAGTTAATTCACATACACGCCAAATTGGAAACGCAGAGAAAATTAAGAAAGAAAACGATATGTACGAATGAAACACCAAAAAAAAACAACTACTCAAGTATCGAAATACAAAAGCAAAGCAACAAATTATTAACCGAAATACCATATCATCGCGAGCCCAGCCAGCATTACCCACTCTGCCCTACAACCAAGTGGGTATTACCTTGTGCCAATCCATTCCACACCACCACCATCACCGTCAGCAGCTTTGACGACAGACGACTGACAACAGCAAATAACAATCGAATGAATATTTTACGAAAGTGTACATTGTCGTGTCCGTCACTGTGATATGCAGCGCTGCGCTCCACTCACGGTTGCTGTCAATGCGATAGTTACGCTTCTCATTAACGTCCGTGCAATCGTTAGAAGTGCATCGCAGCGAAAGTGGCGTGTGCCGTGCTTGAAGTTTTCTTCCAGTTATAATTACGGTCGAGTTTTTTTTCTGCGTGTGAACTTCCCAGGCGAAAGAAATTATAAAATTGTCAAAAACCACTTAGCGCGAATGCTAAAAAAAGAAAATAATTTCAAAATCTAAAGAAATTTCACAGGCCATAATTAAAATTTTTAATAATTTCAAGAAAAACAATTATATGCAACAAAAAGTTATTGAGAAAACAAATTGTATTTATCACCTGTCATCATCTCAATATATCGTTCATTCCATAGTGTGTCGTAGTGCTTTTTGAATTCAAAGTGTCATCACTCTTGTGCATCGTCTATCACTTGTGTCTCCCTATCTACCTACATTCATCGTAGTCTTTATTATGATACACTCGTTTGTCATCATCGCCATCTCTGCTGTTGTCACATTATCATCATCTCAATTTCGTAGTTCGTCTTTAATCAATGTTTGGTATTTCCCTCAGTAATTGTGGTGTTGTGATCTGGCACCAGATCGTCATTGTCTTTGCCATCATTTCCCATCAGGTCAATATGTTTCTGGGACGAAGCGAATCGCTGAAATGGATACGACGGAAGTTTTCCAAGAGGGTAAGTGTGAAGGAGGTTTCCTATAGATCCTATTATATTTAGATATATGACGCGGGATTTTGGGCATAAGTTTAACGCTTTCTAAGTATTCCTTTTTCATAGTTTACAAAACCAGGCTGATGCCTGAAATAAATCTGAGGTTATTCTATAGCAGGAAGATATAAAATTGCAAAAACATACACAAAATCATTCAGAAAGTTCTGCCTATTCGGTAGAAAGATCGAAAATTTGTTTGCACCATCAGGCTACCAAGTGAATGTCTCCTAAATTGTATCCTGAACGACAAAATTTTGAATACGTTTTCAATCAAGCATAGCGCAAATAATGATAACTTCTTAGGCTGAAAACGTTGACGGCCTAATGCGCTTAAATGCCGTGACTGGAAATATCGTTTTGGCCAAAACAATATTTCTGCAATGAATCTAAAATGGCCCCTAGACCGTTTCAGGCACAATAACCTGTTGCAATAAAACCCAAAATATGCCGAAAACAATATGTAGAACAAAATCGATAACTTGCTTATTTATCGATAGCTGGGAAGCTTTTGTGTGCTAGTGATAGTAACTGTAGCAGCTTCACAAAGTAAAGCTTGTTGCGTGGCATTTTTCTATTTTTTCTTCATTCTATTGATTTTTTTAATTTCAATATTCGATAGTTCGACAAGTAAACACCCAAGCGAAGGTTTTATTTAGAAAACTAGATTAATGCTTGTTTGAAAGCAAGTTAGAGATATGAGCAACAGCGTTTTCATTCTTGGTCGCTTCGGGAGTGACTTTAAAACGACGCTAAATGCCACCGAAAACACTGCAAGTCGAAAAACGAAATAGAAGTGGACTCAGCGGATTTACAGTAATTTGGATCCTACGAATCGAAGTGAGTTATTACATTTTTGCCCTATAATGATGGTTTAAACAAATTTTTTTTCATACACTATTTTAATTTTGTAAGCAAAATTTTAAAATTTTTCTTCATAAATTTATTTCTAATTGCGAAACTGTTGCTTATCTTGAGAAGTAGTAAAGGTATAGTAATTGTTAATTTTTCTGGATTTGTTTAAACAAAATCGGATGAGGCGTTCTCGATTAATGGTGACATATGTATAAACTTGTCTCAAAAAATGAGCCTCTTAGTAAGAAATTAAATATAAAAATTCTGTATGAAACCATCATTATAGGCCAAAAAACTAATGATGCACTTTGATTCGTGGGACCCGAATTAGTGTAAGTCCGCAGATGTTTTTCAATATTTTTTTCAAAAACTTGCACAGTGTAATCGATTCGATGTCCATGCTCAATCTGGACATATGTGTGGTTGTCACTCTAAAACATAAATGTCGGTTATCGGTGCCATTTAAGCGAACAACCGTCTTGTCATTCAAGAGCGTGAGTTTGGTCGATAACTTTTTATGGGTCTGATGAAATAGAATAATATTTCCAAAAAATTTTGTATACATGATAGTGATGCGAACAACTTCGATTACATTCTTTGATGGTATCAAGAAGATCGGTAAACCTGTTCATGCTCAAGTTCATGCTCATGCTCATGAATAACAAGTTTGTGTTTCGCTTTATTGACGTTTCATCGCCACTTTCGAGCAGTCGCTTAGTCGTGTTCTTAGTCGTTGTTGTCTACCTCACTAACTTCCTTATAAAAAATTTTGGTAATTATTAGCCTATTTTATAGAAAATCGAAAAATTTATCGACAAATTTCATGATCATGACGAACAAGTCTATGGTGCGCTTACTTTGTTATTATTCCATTAGAAAATCCAACAATGAAAATAGAATTTGTATACTAAACTACAACTTTCGCCAACGGTGCAAAGGATATTGTGCGAGTTTCTTGCACATGAGAACTTGGGTGCAATCTCTTCTCTGACCACTTTTTTTGACGACGGTTGCCTCATTTAGTGACGGCGACACTAGACTTGTGTCGGGCTCGTTCACTACTTCTCGAACTCGTACATTTAATTTGCCCGGACATAACAATCACCAACAAACTGACCGTATCGAACATGTGCATTATGTTCGTAAGAGTGGCGTCTGGTCACCCTAAATGAACTATACAGTTCATGAACTACCCTACCCAACAAACTGACCGTATCGAACATGTGCATTATGTTCGTAAGAGTGGCGTCTGGTCACCCTAAATGAACTATACAGTTCATGAACTACCCAACTTTAGGCGACACTATTATGCCATGAAAGAGCTTCTCAAAAACCGTTGGAAACCGGTGTAACACAGTAAGTCACAAGCAGTCAGTTAGTGTCACAGTTAAGAGCGCATAGCTCACTGATGGCGAGAAGCTTTGCCGAAGGGCAGGAGACAGTTATTGGCCGTCTATGAATCAGAAAATCACAGTACCTATTCCAATATCCATCTAATTTCAATTATTATTAATTATTTATTCTCCATAGTCATGTCACGGAAGTGTCATTTATTTTATCGCTATGTAAAATAATATCCAAGCACTATTTGTATATAATTACATATTCCTTTTATCATTCTCTAGATAGTTCAGCAATAGCAAGAAATTTAATTACTCAATTTTCTTTTTGTTTTTTAAAATATTAATTATATTGCGAAGTATGACCTTGTTATCCTTCACGGTAGAGTCACTAGCCCAGCTGATTTGAACTATTCTCCTGAGTGGATATGGGTGAGTTCTTCTCTCATGTCAAAGTTTGTTTACATTTTATTTGTCTGTAACCCCCGTTCGCCAACAAGGCTGTTTTGAAATGGGTTATCTGTAAAATTCACATAGAAAAGTTTTAATTTTTAAATTTAAACATAAAATCATTATTTTTCAAACAGCTGGCTTTGACACATTCAAAATACTGAGCAAAAACAAAATTGATGTTGTTTTGGCCTTGTTGCACCATGTTATCTTTTCAATAATGAATTACAAACATTTAAATTTGTTATTCCGACAAAGAAGGAAATATTTATCTAAACAACAGGCAAAAATGTTCATGAAAAAAAAAACAAAAAATTAAGATCAACCACAATAATCTGCTTCAGAATGTTCGCTCGAATTGAAGAAACGGATCCATGTATACGCAAAAACTTTACCGAAGAAACGGAGACGGTTAAATGCCTTCTCTGGATCAGAAAACCCTAGCACCTTCTCCAATATCCATCTAAGATTAATAAGAGAATGTAAATATCATACAAAAAAGAAAGAATGTATCCCAACGTCCCAATTGTTTGTATCGGATTAAATTTTACATAACGCGTAACGTTTCCCAAAAAAAAAAATCAAAGATTAGCTGTTTATGGACTTTCTGCCCTGGGTCAGACAATCCCTTAAACCGGTTACGTACCAAGAAGTTGCAAGCTAAATTAAATGCCGAAGCCGAGAACCTGCGAAACCAATGTAAAGAAGGTCCAATTAGTATTGACGGTTGACGGTAAGCGATCAGCTGTTTGAGTTGGGGTTGCAATTTGCGTGTGTTAGAGAGAGACAACTAAAATTGACGGTTTACGACGGTAGACTTCTGCAGGTTGCAGAATCAACCGTCAACCGTCAGCCGTCAAGACCGATCAGCTGTTATTGTTATTGCTTTTACTTCGACATTTTGTGCGCGGCAATACACAATTACACGGCAACCACAATTTTCTTTTTATTTTTCATTTTTTTATTTGACACAATCACTTTTTAACACAAAACTCTTCCATGCAAATTATATTTTGTACAAATGCTCTTCGATCAGTTTTTTTTGGTTCTGTTTTGTCTTTCTACCGTCTAACCGTCATGACTAACCGCGCAATATTAAGTGGAACGTCAACCGTCAACCGTCGAGACTAATTGGACCTTAAAACATAACCCAGAGCAGAAAATTACCAAGTCCGGCCGTAGGACGGCCACGCTTTAAGGTTATTAAGCAACATACTATGCCCATGGCGATGTTGGACCAACCCCAGAAGATAAATTATAAATTCCGCCATTGGTCGTACAGAAAGAATTAAATAACTATTTTGCCATTACAACCCATGAAGGGACAGTGGAGAGATTATCACAATCATTGAGCTTTCGACTTTTACACTCACTGATTGGAACCTAGAGATTCACACTGGTTTCGAACGGTTTTTTGGGAAACTATTTCATGGGTAATTGCTCGATAGTGTCGATGTCACTACTGGCCATGTTAGACTACCAATTAATTAAAGAGTGCGCAAGAGTGATAATAGAAGTTTGGCTACAGTTTGAATTGTTGTCAGAATTTGGACGTAATGCGAAAACCATGGTAGAAATATAAGCTGTATTCGAGAACATGATAATTTTTACAAACTTGTACAAATTACTATTGCCATTTCCATAGAGTAATGTTATATAGAGCTTCCATCTTTCTCATCTGATGTTTCGTTTCACACTCTTTCTGGTGCGGTCGGTGCGATAGAGAGTTATTTGACGAAAATTTACTTAGACCAGGTGGAATTACAAAAATTTTTGACTTAAATTTTGCATGTCCTTTTGATGAAAAACTGTGAAATTTACACGTATTTTGGACTTTTTTGTTATCGCTTTTTGTTAGTAATGTTTATGGTGTATTTACACAAAAATTTTAACGCATGTTTTCTTGTTAGTTGGTTTGAGCCATTGCCTCTATGTGGTAATATTAAAGCAATACTTTCCAACATGCAACGTTCATATGCAACCACACCACAATTCGTAAATTTTCTGATGATTTTTTCTGATTTCCATGACTATTTCTTACTTGAATGAATTCCTTTGCTGTGCAAAGCCAGTAACGAGAGCGTCATTTGTATTATTGGTATTATTGAACCCATGATTTCCATCACCCAATGTTTACTTGCAACCTTACCTACACCCAGCGAAATAATTATAAAGGCAATATATTTTTTCTCGTTACTCTCAATGCACTGGGTTTTTGGTGTAGAATTTTAATGAATATATGTGTCATTAGGTATATTATGTCAGAGAATGTAACCATTCGATCTCTTTTACAAGTTAAATGAAAAGTGACGTTGTTTATTCTGTTTCTGGTGCGAAATATATATAAACGCCCGTTGAAAAATACGACGCTTTAAATAGATCTTTAAGAAAAGATACTTTTTGTAAAATGAATAATTTGTTTTAAGAAATTTTTTTTTTATACAATGTATTTTTTTAAAGTACATTTTTAGGTCCTTTTTGTAAGAATATGTATATTTTCCCGAAGAGGTCCTTTTTCAAAGAGATGTACTTCCTCTATTAAAAGCTAATGATTTTAAGAAAATGTAATACTTTTACATTTACTTTTTATTGGGTTCAAAACTACAATATATAATAAATATTGGTTTCAGTCTCCAACTAGAAAACTTTCCATTAAACAAGAAATTTCCCAAGATATGTGCAAGATCTAGTTAATTTCTTTCTCTATGATCCAAGCCGTTAGTCTAGACACAAACCAAAGCAAAAGTAAACAATATAGATGATAATAGTGCGTTGTAGCATAATAGTGTTAAAACAAAAGTTCTCTAATTTTTTTTCATTTAGCCCCATCCGGCAACGTGCGATAAGGAACTTCGTTCTAAAAATTACTCTATCCCAAATTCCTCTGTGATCGTACCCAGTAAATGCCAGTTGTTTGTGTGAATTCTGTAGATTATGTTGTACATACATTTGTCACATTTTTATCAGCTGATTTTGACAGTAACCGCCTGGGCCCACATGCAAGTGAAAGTTCGAAACCCTCAATACACACACTTGTCGCTACACGTAAACATTTTGGTTACATTCATCCCAACTGTCAACGAAAATTTCATGCAAGTAAATTTTGGCACTTTCATGAAAGAGGACAGTCGAAACTAAAGACACAGTGTTGCCCAATAGTTGCAAAAACAGAGTTAGTTGGGAAATGCAATTTTTGATGTGTTTTTCAAGGGCTGAACTAAAAATATTGTTACTAATGTACTTATACTTAATTTTGTGTATATGTGTAGTTAAGATAACAGAAAATATAATTGCGTAATAAGTAGATAGTAAGTGTATTTTTTTTACCCCGCTAAAGTTAATTATAGCGTAATTTGTACGGGACAGCTAAGCGATATTAAGTGACATTTCAATTTCCCACTTAAATTGCGACTTCAGCAATGACAATGTTGCCACATGTTCAATTTCAAGAAATGGCAACAAAAAGTTATCTTAGATAAATGTTATCATTTCTTGAGAATGAAAATGTTATCAATTAGAGACTCAAAAGCAGAAATTTACCAAATGTCTTACACATTTTGACTTCATTAAAATTATTTTATTTAATGGAAGACAACGCTTAATTTATACTTCTAAATTTCAAGGATAGATTTTTGTTTACGATTGAAATCAAAATTGGAAATATAGTGTTCACAACAACGCGCGGTAAACGTTATACATAGTAAACATGGTAGAATTATCTATCAGGTATAGTCGTTTAAACAGGTGATGACATTTTTTCCGTGTCGTTTTTCGTTTCGCATGTCAAAATCATATGTATTTTGTTTTTATACTTTTTGGTATACTTGTATTCTTGGTTGGTATATATTCGTGTAGAGTTTGACAACTGAAACGAATGAACGAAAATAAAATGGCTGTAGTTGCTGCTTACACCTCCAACAACATCTGCTGCTACCATGTATTTGTTGGCACTGGCTACAAACCTGTTTCCATATCGCATTTTTTACCTATTACAGAAAATGTTGCCACATTTCGTAGTATTAAGTGTGGATCGATTTATTTGGAAAGTCGTAAGTGGCGATAGCTTAATGGAATAAAACAACAGCCTTAGTAAATATAAATAATCTTCATTTATTAATTCCGAATAAAATATATTAACACAACATTTCCCATATGGGATGTATGTAGAACATTTCGACTATAAGGCAACTCTAATTTATTGTGAGTATATCGCGGTTGGATACAACAATTATAAAGGGATGACAACATTGCAAAACGCACCAGAAAACATTAATGAAATATAAATTAACATAGAGTACTGACGTGTAGTGTAGGCAACTCTCTGAGTAAATGAGGACATTTGGTGTGTTCCAGATGGGCGGTTGGATGTTGGAAAGTATTGCTTTAATAATACCAGTTAGAGGCAACGGCTCAAACCAACCAACAATAAATCAGCAATGGCGTTTCGATTTGTGCGTTAAAATTTGTGTAAATACACCACAAACATTACTGACAAGAAAGATAACAAAACAGTCCAAAATACGTTAAAATTTCACAGTTTTTCGTCAAATCGACACGGAAAATTTAAGTCAACAGCTGTTGTTATTCCACCTGGTGTAAGTCAATTTACGTCAAATAGCTCTCTATCGCACCGACCGCACCACGAATAGTGTGAACGGAAATGTCAGATGAGAAGAATGTCAGATGAGGAGAATTGTATTGACAACCTCCGCCGACATTGTGTACATAAAATTGCACCTGCAAGTGTAGCCAGGCAAAATATTGCAGGAAGTTTTTCGAAAATTAGCGAAGTTTTTGATTATAAAATGTATTCGTTTCATGCAAGTCATTACTTTTATGTGTGGCTGCTGGGTAACTCGGTAGTAAATTACAACAATGCTAATGCTGCTACCATAGATAAATAGACAAGAGTCTCTATCCCCCTGTTTACGTTCTCTTGATGATGGCGAGGTAGTAGGCCATTTCATCGGGTTCGAGTTCCTGTTGTATTTTACTCTTTGGCTGGACAAAAGACGGACAGAAATAAAAGAAAATGCGTATTTTCTTTCGATGCAACCAACATGCAACATAATTTAGCTGTCATTAGTATCAATCAAACACTAATAAAACTTAGTTTGCTGCATGGTTTGTTTGAGGTTTCTTAGGCTCCCTCGCCTATCCACTCTGTTCTCTATCATTTTCCTACTACATGGTCGAGCAGCTGTGTCATGGATACCACTTGCAACTATGTAGTACTTCTACCATGCCACATACAAATAAATAAAATTGTACCTACTGTTCTTTCATACCATAACTCATTTATAGCGTATAACTTTCATAGAGTAATACATATACATGCCTTATATAGAGAAAATATTTCTCTCATCTGACGTTTCCCTTCACACTCATCATGGTGTGGTCGGTGTGATACCAGCTGTTCGATTTACACCAGGTGGAGTTACATGAACGGTTGACTTAAATTTGTCATGTCGTTTTGGTTGAGAACCGTACAATTTTAACGCATTTCGGACTTTTTTTGTTATCTTTTATTGTTAGTATACATTTGTGTTGTATTTAACACAATAATTTTAACACAAAAAACGAAATGCCGTGTTTATTTTCTTGTTGGTTGGTTTGAACCATTGCCTCTATCTGGTATTATTAAAGCAATCCTTTCCATCATCCAACGTTCATATTACACTAGCCCAAATGACGTAAATTTGCTGAGCGAAATGTTAACTCTATATGTCATAAGTGTTTTAAATGTCAGAAGTGTCAATCAAATACAATTTAAATTCAGTTTTTTTAAACTCGCCTATTGCTTATTCTCGCTCACATTCTATGGTGTATGAAATTTTCGACTAAAAGGTCGATTCAGCGAGGGGGTTTCTATGGCACAGCTGATCGAAAAACCACTAGGGAAATGATGTTGAATGAGAGACCAAAGAAGAGAAACGGATTATATACCATGCAGCAAACTGAGTTTAAAAGAGTATGATTGATACTAATGACAGCTAAATTATGTTTGCATCGAACGAAAATACGCATTACCTTTTATTTTTGTCCGTATTATACCAAGCAAAGAGTAAATTACCAAAGCAACTCAAACTCGATGAAATGGCCTACTACCTCGTCGTCATGAAGAGGCATCGAAGAGAGTAACGAAGGCTCTTTAGTATTGCTCTGTGATTCAGCGAATGTCCGCTATGAACAGTTGAAACAGAACGATTCCCGAGAGGGAAATGTAATGAAACTCTTTATAATTTGAAGTAAATCGTACGATTATTCTGTTTCGAGTAACACCATCAGTTTTAAAAAATTAAAAAGCATCCGTCTGCCAATTGACGAGCAAAATACAACAATTAACAATTAAATACAACAGGGTAACAATATAAATTGTTTGCTGCAGTTTTCTTTGTTTATGTTTGTTTCATTCCAAATTCAACACTGATTTCATATTTCGATGAAACAGCTGGTCGACCTCTTAGCTGCAAATTTGATACAGGATAGAGGATAGGACAGGACAGGATAGACTTTGAAGGAGAATGAGCATTAGGCGAATTGAAAAAAACTGACTTTAAATTTGTTTTTATTGACACTTATGACTTTTAAAATATCTTTATATGCAATAAAATGGTTTTGATTTGAAGAACACTACAATTTCCTTTCCTTTTTACTTGTATTACGTCCAAATTCTGGTAGGAAAAAGTGGCGTAAAAAAACTGTATCAAAAGCTGTTGTTAGCCCAGTGACTTTCGACGAGAATTAAGTGAAACTGAACACACACCTGGACACTCTTTATATCTTACTCTATGTATTTTTCTGAGAAAATAACCGAAATATTGCTTCCGCAAATCGTTCACCTCCGGCATTCACTCTGGGGGTTCGATGAAACAGCTGATTGACTCCCCGTTGGAAATTTTATACAACATAGATGGTGAGGGAGAATGAGCGGTAGGCGAATTGAAAAATCTGAAAATATTATAACTATGGCGGAAACACATTTAACATTTTAAATAATTTCCTACTGTGCACAAAAAACCACTGTGCTCGATTTTAAATGATATTAATATTCCACAAATGTTTCAATTACGCATAAATGCTAATTATACTGTTTTATACTTAAACTCAAATAGCATCGACAAAAATTTCATAGACATCCGTTATGAATGATATTTTGACGATGTCACTTCAACACGACAAACTAGTGAAATCTACCAAACTTGGCAATGTCTGCCGAATAATAAACGTATTTCAACTTCTCACCCAATACTCGTAAGTCGGCAATGAATTTGCAATCACCACCAGCCAGCCAGTCATCCAGCCTATCAAGTGCCAAGTCAAGTCAAGTAATTTTCTGCAATTTCTATAAAAATTTCACTAAACGCGTCAGACATTTGTTAATTAAATTATGTTGATTTTAATTGACAAAGAAAATTAAATTTCATTAGCTTAAACCCTTAACTTGGAAGCGATGGCTGTAAGCAAGAGGATAGGGTTGAACCGGAACACTCCCTCAACAGTCTATGCTCGATTGCAGTGGGGATCCTTTTACGTTTGTTATTGATGTCCTTATTGTTGCTTTGGTTGATATTTTGTTTTTTCAACTTCCTACCACTCCTGTTCAGTTTCCGTCTAAGTTTTTTTAGTCGACATCTAATGCGCTCCAGAGAAAAAGGGTATAAAATCCTTAATACTTGCGCCGAAAACGGAAGTTATACAAATATTCCATACTTCGGTTTATTTGTTCAAAAAGAGGAAAAGGGAAGGCGAAAATGAAAAACTTCATGGAAATGTCAGGAAGAAAATGCATAAATTTTGTTTCTATGGGTGGTGGATTCGCTGTACTTTTGGGAATATTGTTGGATGTCACGCAATCGAGGATTTGTATACGTTTAGGCGTTTACTCGCGAAATGAAACGTTGATGAATGAGAGAATTTTTGTTCATGTTTAACAGTAAGTACTTGAGTTACGGCCTTGTTTGTGGAGGGTTCGTTTGATAACTTCTTTATGTCTGATATAAAATATTTAATGTTCTCACGGGCAACAAAGTATGAGAAATTAGTTAAGATGTTAGGAATTGCAGCAACACCCTGGATCCACATCACTACACTCAGAGAAACATACTTCTTTAATCCTATGAACCACCAACTTCAAACCAGTTTCATCAGTTTGGATTTACTAAATATGAACAAATTTTTCACAAAACTAATGCAATGTTCACCACTTTGAAAACAAAAGTCGGAAATAAAGAAAAGCGTTTTTTTTTAGTGTATCCAGCAAACCTAATTTACAGTCTTTATCTAATGTGGCCGTCGCACTGCCTTTTGTCTGCTTCCGTAACTTCTGAACTAAGAAATATATTATCAAAATTTGAAACGCATTAGAATGAGAAATGATTGGACTTTAAATTAATGCCGATACCGGGAGCCAGGTCTACTGCCTGGTCGAAACTATTCTGTCAAACTTAAGTATTATTTTCTGTACAAATATTATGTGTGTATGTTTATTATGTGTTTAGTTCACTCTATTTTGAATACTAAAAACTTTTATTAACCGTTAATTTTTTTTTGCTGTTTTTTAATTTTTTTTAGTTTTTAATTAGTTTCACGCTGAAAAATAACAGCCTCTCTAACATATTTTCCCAAACACATTCTGCAGAAACCATGTATATATTTGGAACACACTTTAAACACACTGCAAGTCCCAAATTTAAATGCAAACAGTATCATTTTTACTGACAAATATGTATGCTTTTACGTGGAAACATATGTGTTCTCCATCCCAAACATCCATATACTTACGTGGAAGCAGTGCCGTGTTTCCCCCAAACCCACATATACTTACGTGGAAAGATATGCGAATTTAAAACGAATTTTTCTTCGATTTCAATATATATGTACTATTTATTATAATCAATTTTAACAATATAAATCCACATTTACAAATAATTAATACAAAAAATTAATAGATATAAAACGACCCTTTTTACATTTATTTTTTTTTTAATGAAATGAGAATCTGTTGCTCTGTTGCTTCTCCTTTCTTGGTTGCCCCCACGTTTTTGTTTTCAGAAGGTTTCAGCTATGCGTTGGTTATCACTATGCGTTGGTACACAGACAAGATATTTATATACAAATCAAGTTCATGCACGCCAAGCGTGGATTAATTACATGTGTTTCTTTATAAAAAAAATAAATAAATAGTTTCTCTTTACATCCCATGAAGGGATTATGGAGAGCTTCTAACAAACAAGTGAGCTGTGCGCTTTCTAGTTTTACACTCACTGGTTGGGACCTACAATTTTACACCGGTTCCTAACGGTATTTTAAGACGCATTTTCATGGCTAAGTACTCGATTGTGTCAAAGGTCTTCACAAAGGGCTTCACGTTGTTGCCCTTTGCTCAAAATCGTTTCTCACTTTGGTAGCACACATACATATATACCAAACACATATCCAAAAACCAAAGTAAAGTCACAAACCATTTACCAGTCTGAGCCTTAGTATCTTCTTTTGTCGCTGATCAAACGCTTTTGATATCCTCTGTCCGATGAACCATTGACGATTGAATACATGAAACTAAAACATAATACATCAGGTTAAATAATAAACACTTCATCTGCAATATACACACACCTTCAGGAATATTTATGACTCACTCCTTGTCCCTCTTTTATTCTCTTGCTCTCGTGAGAGTATGGACAGTGCAACAAACACAGCTGTATTTGTATCACAAATCCAAATATATGTGGGTCGCAAACACATATACTATAACATATTAATCATTGTGTCTCAAACATTTAATATTGAATAGCAAACACAATGTGTTTGGACACAAGCATATTATATTTGCGACAAACTCCAAACACACCTTATATTTGCATCCAAACAACAAAAAAAGACAGATTTTTTAGCGTGTAGTCCTCTTCAAAATGGGCATTAACGATGGGAACAATATCTAATACACTTAAGATTTAATAACTATAATTAATGGGTGTTTTTCTTGACGTGTAGAACTATAAAAGAGAAAGAGAGATGTATGCCATTAGTGTTGGAATATAATTTCGGGCATGTGGATGCTGCGGCTGACTCGGATGTGATGCATACTGGAAGTCCCATTTTCATTCAGTTTTTCAAGCAATGGGACCGTATGTCAGCAGTGGTTCGCACAATGTTGTCTTCCAAGGCGGCCAAATTTTACGGTTTGTTCGGACAAACCAATGACTTCACGTAAGTCCGGAGAAGGAAATCTAGAGGCATTAAATCGCATGATCACGGTGGCCCATTGACTGAACAATTTCGAGAAATAACGCTTTCACCAAATGTTTCCTGCAATAAGTCAATTGTTTGACGGCCTGTTTGGCATGTGGCACCGTCCAGTTGGAAAATTTTGTCTTTAATCATTATAGCGATGACAGATCTGACCAATTTGTGACCGATTAATAGTCATCGGGAAATAGAACCTCTAAAAAACACCCATTATTCTCTTCCAAATACTTTCGTGATCTTACGTCTCGGTGCGGTGAAGTAAGTGGATCTGAACAGGCCACCAGTATATTTTTTAATTTTTATCAATTTAATCTATTTTACATGTAATATTCGGGGTTTCTTATATCACTTGTGTTTAATATTGTCGAAGTAATCCACTGATCATTCTGCATTAGAAATCCATAATAGGTATATACATATAGTGAAGATAATGTGTCAAAGCCGAAAATGTTGCCGTTACGTTCAAGATCTTTAACGAAAAACTTTCAATTATCTTTATACTACAACATTATAGGGAGCTCTTCTTCTCAAACTTCTAAAGGTTACGGTACTTCACATCAGGATTTTCATGACGTTTTGTTCGAGATTTATATGTGAGTAGTCTGGCCTGAATTTCTTCTTTAACATTGACAAGTATGAGATCAGTATGTAATGGATTGTTAGTAACAAACCATGGTACATTTGAAATTTCCGTAGAGTTTTTTGATTGAAACCGATGTAAAATTTCCAAATAAAAGTTCGCGCATGGCTGAATCCCATATGTCCATATCGGCTTGATAATACATTTATCAATCAATAGATTAGTTTTGAGCGTGAGTGTAGATCTATAGTTAATGAGAGAATTGAATTTATTCAATTGTATGTCGATAGTCTTTCCTTTTGTTTGAATAAGTTTTCTCCATGTGTGTCGTTTGTGAATATGTATTCAGCGATATTTTACTTCCACTGCCTGTATAATTTCTATTACATTTAGAGTTAAACGTTTGAGAATAAACGTGATTTGAACTGATTTTGTTTCCTGGACTTGGATCCTCCAATCATTTAGCCAAAATGAGGTATTATCGACAAATTTTTGAAGGGAGATTCTTGCCTTCATTGGTCTTCATTCATTGGCGTCAAAGGCAGCAAAAGTTAAAATTTCAAAACCGTGTGTTACTCAGGGAAAATTGGTGGTTCATAGGATTCCTTCTCCGGAGTTATGTGAATATTATAATCAACTGTCAAGGATTTGTATTTTTGTGAGATTGTTTACAATGAAGCAATACGAATTCGGGCTTCAATCGCAGAACAATAGATAAGAGTCGTCATCGCTCTCTTTACGTTCTCTAGATGACGACCAGGTAGTAGGTCATTTCATCTAGTTCGAATTGCTGTTGTATTTTACTCTTTGTTTGGACATAAAACGGACAGAATTAAAAGCGAATACGTATTTACATTCGATGCAACCAACTCAAAACACACTTTAGCTGTCAATAGTATCAATCGAACACTATTTAAACTTAGTTTACTGCATGGTTTTCTTCTAATTGCTTATCGTTCTTTCGCCCATCCACTCTGTCCTCTATCATTTTCCTACTACATAGTCGATCAGCTGTGTCATGGAGGCACCACCATTAACTAGACGTTCCGCGAAGGAGAGATAACCAAATCCGGACAAGGGTCATACATATCATATAACACATGTCTTTCTTTATTTTCCATAAAAGTAAATTATGACAATTATGGGGTAATTGTAAGCTCGTTTACAACCAAATAAACGACTCTTACGATAATTATCTGCGGGAATAGCATCAACTATCGTTGTCAACCATGAGTCTAAGTAGCAAACGAAATAATATTATTTTCGACTGTGGCCGTCGGTGGTGCAATGGTTAGTGTGCGCGGCTCTTGTACATGAGATCCTGGGTTCGAACCCGGCTCTGACCACCTTCAAAAAAATTTCTTTCGGCGGCGGTCACCTCGCATAGTGACGGCGACACTATCGAGTATCTAGCCATGAAAAAGCTTCTCAAATTACCGTTCGGAATCGGTGTAAAACTGTAGGTCCCAATCAGTGAGTGAAAACTGGAAAGCGCACAGCTCAGTGATTGTGAGAAGTTCTCCCCAGTCCCTTCATGGGATGTAATGGGAAACCATTTTTTTTTTTAATCCACATAGAGTAATGTCAAATAGAGCTGTCATTCTTCTCATCTGATATTTCCCTTCACACTATTCGTGGTGCGGTTGGTGTGATAGAGAGTTATTTGACGTGAATTGACTTACACCAGGTGGAATTATAAAAATTTTTGACTTAAATTGTTTATGTCGTTTTGATGAAAAACTATGAAATTTAAACGTATTTTGGACTTTTTTGTTAAATTTTATTGTTATTATATATTAGTATATATAAAATGTCAACGCACAAAACAAAATGCCGTTGCTGATTCATTGTTGGTTGGTTTGAGCCATTGCCCATATCTGGTATTTGTAAAGCAATACTTTCCAACATCCAACCACCCAACTGCAACATACCAAATGTCAACAATTTTCTGAGAGAGTTGGCTACTCTATACGGCATTACTCTATGGTAATCCCTTACCATTCTCTAAAAGTCAATTGTTCATTATGAATGCTAGATATTAGGAAACATACAGTTGAGAAAAGGATACTAGACCTTCTTTTTAACACCTCAAGAGGTTTCTTTCCTTATTGACTCCACATCTAATACAAAAATCCCAATAAATCCAAATAGAATTCGTTTGAAAATGATAAGAAATTTATCCCGATTCTTGTATACATTGTCCATTGAACGGTTCTTTATAAATTTCAAACATTTGTCCAAATTATTGTCTCTTCACCACTCCAAAATTCTTATTGGTCGGTTTTCGAACTCGAACGAAAGCCAGTTTCCCGAGTTTGTTTGAATTTGGGCTCCATTTAGGCTTCGTTCCATTGACTTCAGATTTGATCACAAATGACGATATATTCAAAATAGAAAAATTATACGATTTCATTCGAGTAGAAAACACAAGATCGTGGATCTCTAATCACTAATCACTAAATATTTTGCGATTATTCATATTGGAACAGTTTTATTCTTCGATTTTCCATGTGTCTTAGATCTTGTGACTGAAACCATGTGCATGGTATAGGGCCAGCATTAAATTAAATTCTATCTAATTGCATTATCTTAATGATAATTAGCACTTGCCCATTAATGTCTGCCGACATGGGAAGCCAAGTACAAGTCCGCCATTTGTTTATACATACATCAAGGTTCGCAAAATGAGACAAATTAAAATTCTATATCAACTTGTCATTCAGCAAATATTGAAGGCCGTCACATCCGGCCTCAGTGTTGTTTGCCGTATTAACATTTGATGCATTATGTATAAACAAATGCAAATGGTTGTGAAGGGTTACCACTATTGGTAGTTGGTAGGTAGGTTGTTGGCTAATTGATAAAGTTCATTTGTGCATCGAGAGAATACAAATTGTACTTAATCCAAAAGTCAATAACAAACCGCAGTTAGCCAGCCGTTTATTTGTTGTAGTTTGCTAACAAATTTTGGGTTTCTCCAAAAGCGAAATACGAATACCACATCCAAAAACTAAATTCAACAGAAAAAAAGTCCTTTGAGGTCAAACAATACAAAGAAGGAAATGAGCACATGTGATGTGAACTGAATTAAAATTTTCCATCAAATATTTTAAACTTACGCCCAATTCCACCAATCAAAGTTATAGCTAACTGATAATTAAAACTTATAAACTCCATACAAACTGACAGCTAAAACAGTTCGTTAGCTCTAACTGAAAAATTCCGACCACGTGGGGTTAAAAAGGTTTTGCGGAGCTCAATCTAAACAAACCTCCGGGCTCGAATGGAGTTCAAGCACTTGTTTTACAAACGAACTCTTCGACGCTTGCTCATGCACTGCGCAAGCTTTTCAGCGTTTCGTACCGTGCGGGTAGATTCCCTTTGTTGCCAATATCCAGCCGTTCCCTAGAAAAGATGAAGCTAATAATCCCAAAAACTAAAGACCAATTGCAATATGGCACTTGCTGCCGAAGGTGATGTTTCACTACTATCTCGAGAGTTATATCGAATTCAATAGCCTACTTAGTGATGAACTGTATGGCTTCTGCAGTAACCAGTCTACTGTTGATCTGACCACGTTCCTCTCGGAACTGTGGTGTCACTCCGGTTGTGGTTTTGAATATTTTCAAGGCGTTTGACAGAGTCTGGCACGACTCACTCATATCGAAGACAAATGTTTTTGACTTGGGTAGTAACTTCTCTCGATTCCCAGAAATCGGTCAATATTCATCACTCCATCTCACCTCCTCAATATCTACATCAATTTTATCCGGCCGAATATGGAAGATGTAGCAATTATATTTTGGGTGGTGCCACTGAGTCCACCTTGAAACTTCTAGACCGTGAGTGATGATGCTTATAAGTGACAACAGGGTAACCAACTTCGTTGTCTCATTTGAGCGTCGTCGAAATGGAAGCTGGGTATCGCTGGTTTAGCAATATTTCTATGGACAGTATTCCTTTGAGCTATATGACCTCAAACCTTATTTTAGAGTATTTATCCATACAACACGGATGTCCAAAGATTAACATTCTATTGTCATCACTCGGCCAGTAGATCGAACTATACACTACATAGAGAATACGTTTTTCAACAAGCAGTCGGCCTGTGAAATAGATTTACGGCGAAAGCACTACTTACAAGTATAATATCATCAAGTTTACGTTAAATATCGACAGACATTATTTTCAGTTTCCTCCTACGCCTATTCCCACTTCCTAAGTCCAATTATAGAGTAATTAAAAGATAAGAATTTCCGTCAGCCCTTTTATGATCTCTTGCGGTAACCGAGGTAGTTGAAAATTTTTTATAGTTCGACTTGCTGTTGTAGTATGTGTCCAACAAAATCACGGGGGATCCATGACACAGCTGATCTTAATAGAAGTTGGAATTCGATAGAGAACAAAGTGGCTGATATTATGAGCGATAAGCAACCAGAGGTAAACCAAACAGCAAACTAAATATAAATAGTGTTTGATCGAACTAATGACAGCTACATAATGTTTGATGCTGGTTGCATTCGAATGAACATCCACATTCTGTTTTATTTCTATTCAGTGTATGTCCAAACAAGAAGTAACATTGAACAGCAACTCGAACTCTATGAATATCCAACTACCTCGGTGACCACAACATTACCCAAACCGGTTTGTGGAAACTCTTATATATTAGTCTATTGATACAATGCTTTGTATTTATAGGGGGCATATTGATCACCTTTAAAATCCCGTTATTTCTTAATGAAAAATGGAAACTCTTAGTTTTATTTGATCTTTCGTTTTAACTGAAATTTGTCAATCTTGAAAATACTTTTGTAAATTTATTTTGGAAATTATTATAAAATCGGACATTAAAATCAAATTCAAAACGTAACTGGCACTAGTCCGGTCATCAAAAACCTATATCACAGAAAAATTCAACTCTGTGATGTAGATTAAAACTCCTCAGCGGTTGAAGTCGCAAGTCCTTCCACAGATAAGGCATGCGGAATGGTTCTTTTGTAATGCCTTCCTAAAATAAGGCATGCGGAATGCATGAATATTTTATTTATTTATCTATTTATTTATTTGACTCTTCTATACAACAAGATATACATCCTAAAGTTACAGTATAGAAGTTTAAAATGTTTAATTGACAATAATGTTAAGATATATGTATATAAAACAAAATAAAATTATCGAAATAAATAATATTTGCTAGAGATATAAATACATATTAAAATTTTTTAAAAAGAAAATGAAGCAAAAAGAATTTACAAATAAAATTCAAAATTAATTTAAAATCTAATAAATAGAAATTTATTAAATTTATTAATATTAAAATAAGAAAAAGGGGGAAGGAAGGAGAAAAAAAGAAAAAAAAAAACAGCAGACAGTTGTCCGAGGGCTTCGGCCACGGACTGTCCCTGCAGGCTGTGTCAGAGACACGGCCATTAAGTTTAACGTAGAATACGCCATCCGATAATACAGAAAACATATATACATTGTTGATGTTGCGCCTACAAATTAATTAACGTTTTTAATAAAAATATATATAAACAAGGGAACACAAAACTTACCTGAGTATTTATTTCTCTGCATAACAACCACTCGTTGCTTTCTTGTATTTCGTGTAGGTGCCATTTTGATTAGTAGTTTTTATTTTAATTTACTAAACGTCAACTGTCAGCTGCTGTCAAACAGCATCAAGCAGCATTGTTATTTTGCTTACTTGGCAGCTCTTTCATTTAACATAAAAATTTATGAATTAATTTTTTCATATATTTTTTATAATTATATATCCAAGTTAAATTCAAATTCACATTTAACATTTTGTTTCACTTAAATACATAAGTAAATATACGAAATTTCAATATTTCATCAATCAAAACAACAGCCGAAGGTTTGTGTCCACACTGAAACAGCAGCATAGTTTGTGTTCACGCCACAAACTCAAACACTCAACCAAACACGACACATATGTTTGAGTGTATGTGTTTAAACAATTTTCATTTGAGAAATTTAAATATTTGGAAGATATCAACCAATATGAAATGTATATCAAACGAAAGATAACATCTTCATTTACCTACAAAAAAATTTTTAAAAAAAGTTATCTCGCCGTTTCCTCATAATCAATGAAATAAAGATTACAACAATAACAATCTGACATGACTCCCTATACCGTAAGGTAAGACGTATTCTACGCCAAAATATATAAATAGTGGCACCACAGTAATAATTTAGTTTTATAATTTACGGTAAATTTTGCAAAATAGTCATGTAATAATTTTTTAAAACGAGTAGCGTTGCTGGTAGTTTGAATGTGGTGAGGTAAAGAATTCCGGAGCCGAATTGAATATAATATTGCCAGTCAGAAACAAGTGTCCGATGTCTTAATGGGATTAGAATATTTCCTCTGTATGATCGTGTCTGTCTAATTCGATCGAAAAGGTATGGTGGGCATCTCAGATATATTATTTTCTGCAATAGTAGTAACGCTCGAGATTTGAAAAGATTGTCAAGTGTTACACCGTATAACGCCATAAACATATCTACATATGTTATTAAAAGTAACATTGAATCTTCTACTACTTACTGCGTCGCAACAAGAAAACAGTTCACATCCATAAAGCAATGACGGCATTAGTTGTGACTTCGCAAGTAATAGCCGTATTCGCTGCGGCGTAAACGATTGTGTTGACCATAGAGCCCTTAATTTATTGTATGTTGTCCCCACAATGGAATTTATATGGTTTGACCAAGTCAAAGTGTTGTTAAAAATAATTCCCAGATTTTTCACGCTTTGAACTTGTTGTATTCTACGACCGCTAAGAATAATATTAACAGCAAAATTGTATTTCCGAGACCTGCCGTGAATGAGTAAGCACTTGGATTTTAATGGATTAAGACAAAGACCATTTGTCGATGCCCAATCTTGGATCTTCTGATATAATCTGCACATCGATATATCTGCAGATATATCTGCACATCGTCAGCGTACATATAAATTTTGCAATATTCTAACTGCTCAGGGAGATCATTAACGTAACACGAGAATAACAATGGCCCCAGAATTGACCCTGGGGAACACCTCTACACTGAAAGAAAAGGGCTTCATAGCATCAATGAATGGGTTACATTAATGCGTTTACATTGATGCAATGAAAAGTTTCTTTGATGCTATGAAATGTTACATCACAGAGTTATATACTAAGAGTGAACAACAGCTGTTAGAACCTTTACCGGATGTCACCGGGCAAGTTGTGATTTCATAGAGGTCGTGGTGCAGATGGCAGAACTAGGATCAAACATAATAAATACATCCATGCCAATCCATCCATCCATTAGTATCAATCAATTTAAAAATAATTTGTCTTCAATTCAGTTCACTTTATCCTGATTTTTAACTTTATAATCAATAATTTTCATCATCTTTGATGGAGTTCGTGTTGCTGTTAATATAAATAAGTCAAAATGCTTATTTTCGTTCGATGCAACCAACAACATCCATAATTTTGGAGTCATTGACATCAATCAAATATTATTGAAACTTAATTAACCTTCCAGTAGATAATCGATCATTTTCCAATTCAGTCTGTCCTCTTTCAAATCTGCAACTTTTATTCCGATCAGCTGTTGCATGGATACCCCCTGGTAACAATGATACAGCTACCACTTCCTCCATGCTGCAATTGGTCAGCATTTCCAAAATATGTTGGTGACGTCCATTCGCCGCCATGTAATCGTCGTACTTACTGTGTATCTCAATGTGGTTTAGTGAAACTACTACCTCCTTTGCCCTTGCCAAAGTTTTTATTATTGCTCAACTGGTACTGAAATAGGGCATGTATTGGAGCTTTTGCCGTTTTTTGAATGTTACACTTCCTCTCCATTAAATTTCTCGGTCTTATTACGCTGGTATAGAGGACAGTGTGTCATGTTGTGGGTAAGGGCCCTTTAAGAGTTCATAGTTTTACTACAAACGGCCCAACACTATGCTTCATGTATGGTGTTCCCAAAGTAGTTACTGGTCAAATATTAACCCTGAGTATTTCAGAATGTTTGCCATCTTTATAGTCTACCCTGGGATGTGAGGCATTCTTGGTTTTTTTTTTGTCACTTTTCCCATTATTGGTTACGTCTTTAACTGATTTGCTTCGGTTTCCATTTTCATGGCCGTCGGTATTGCAATGGTTACTCTGCGCAACACGTGATCTTGAGAAATTAGGTTCGATACCTTCTATGACCACTTCACATTTCTTTCAATCACAGTGATAGCGACACCATTGAGTAGATAACCATGAAAATGCTTCCCAAAAATTCGTAAAGAGTCGATGTAAAACTGTGGGTTCGAATAAGTGGGAGGGTGTAAAACCGCACAGTTCACTGACAGTGAGAAGCTCTCCCCTGTTCCTCATGGTATTTAATAGCAAAATATTTATTTATTCATTTATTTCATTTCCAGCGTCAATGTTAAACCTTCTTTTCAACCTTTTGCCATAACTTCCTTCATAGTAATTATGTTCCAATTATTCATTAAAATGAAAACTATTTCATCTACTTCTTTCGACCTCTTGTGATCCAGGAAATCAACCGCTGGGAATGGGAATAGGAAAACCCTGTATGTGAGCTGCGTCAGTATCTTTTGATGAAATTAAAAAATAAAGAAATTTGCAAGTATAAACAAATGAATAAAGAAGGCATCCGATTACAATTGGCTGTTACTTAACTTAAAAAGGAGTCATAATGAGAAAATCCAAAACATCGCACTTTAATAATCTTGTGAAATGCTTCCTTCTACGTTCCAAAAGAAAGAAAATCTGCAGATAATGGAAGCTAAATTGTTAACTATGGAAAAACTGTTGTTGAATATGTGTGAAAATGAATATGCCTTAGAGAAATATCTAAAGTTGATGTCCAAAACAAACGCAACCTCCAGACATTCATGGCGCTCCAAGAGCCACTACTGTGGAGTGAAAGGTACACAAATCAGGACAAAAATTTTACTCAATTCAAGTGGTTAGCAAGGAACTGTTTGAAAGAAGATTATAAGCTGGCATCGTTTAAACAATTGAATTTGAATAAATTGAAATTTTCAATACATCGCAATCGGTGCTAAACGGAAGATCACATATAGAAAGCGCTCATCTCTTTGTTTGTGACAATTCCTGCTTAGAATGCAATGGGAAATTTAGGCAAATTAGACGATCCTGACTCCAGCATTTTGAAAATACATATTTCCACTCCAACTCGGACTCCAGCACTTTGAAAACGCACGCCTCCACTCCGACTCTGGCTTCACCATTCCGTAAAAGTGCGACTCACTTTAAAAAAAAATAAATGGTTACCCGTTACATTCCATGTAGGGATTAGGGAGAGCTTTTCACAATCAGTGAGTTGTACGCATTCTAGTTTTACACTCACTGATTGGGACGTACAGTTTTACTCCGATTCCAAACGGTATTTTTAGAAGCTTTTTCATGGCTAAACATTCGATAGTGTCGCCGTCACTAAGCGAGGTGACCGCCGTCGAAAGAAATTTTAAGGTGGTCAGAGCAGGGATCGAACGCAAGTTTTCATGCACAAAACCCGCGCACACCACCATTGCACCACCGACTCCCTTTAGTATAAGATATTTTGGTATTTTCTATACGGACTATTGTTCTTGAACAACTTTTTTATAAAAAATGTTGATCTCGTTTCTATCACAAATGTTGGCCTCGACCACGTTAAAATAAGAAATGTGCGTCTCGACTAACTGTTTTACACGGAATGTATGTCTATCGAATCATCGTCGCAGATTTCTTAACCAGATGGATCAGCAGTGCGATATTGAGCTTATATGGGAGCCAGGGCAGTAGGACATTCGGGTTACTGTAGAGCGGATGACTTGGCAACGCAAGGGGCTATGTTATGGGTTCCATAGGAATTGAAATGTGTTGACATGCCCCTCGCGGCTGGGTGGTGATGGAAAGTTGGATGAAGGGTAAAAATTGTGTACTCACAAGACAAATTTGGTGACATTGGACAGACGAAAATCTATGAATCCAAACCATAAATGCTTGGGTAATTTTTGCCGGGACACTGTCTGATTGGTACACGCAAAGAAAAAAAACGTTTATTGCTCGGTTGCCGCAACAATACTTTGATTGATTTGTATTAATTTATTAATCGCAATCGTTCGTGTAGTTCTCCCAAATAAACTCATGTATCGCAAATGTGTATCATGTTGTTGGAAACTAGTTCTCGTTTGCATCAAACGCGTACAAAATTACCTTTGCCGCAAATTTAAAAACCGCTTGCGATAACTGAAATCATCCATTTTTCTAATGAGAGCACATATTACGAAGAACGTAAATTTCTCTCACTGTCTCATTCTGTCGACTTTATACACCATGGTAAAATTACACAGTGCAACACCAAAAAAAATAACCATATACGGACACCACTACGTGCTAAAAGACTAAAAAAAAAAGACCCGTGTCTCCCAATTTTTCCCAAAGTCATGCACTTTTTTTTTTATGGGCCGCCAAAGATTTGGGGCCTCGGTATCATTTTCGTAAAATGTGATCATTTTCTCAGGCTCATATCTTGCAAACCGTTCAGAATTTCGATTTACTCTCTGAGGCAAAGTTGTAGCTCTTGTTCTGGCCAGGCATATTTCATTTTTTGCTACCTATGGACCTGAACAGGAGAAAAAGGTAAAAAAAATGAAATTAAAAAATTTTCGGCAAATTTTTCACTTTTGCGTGCTACCTAAACAGTGTTAAGAATCATCTCTAGGAAGTTTATATGTTCTAGAAATTTGTTTATTGGGATCTTAGGTAAATTTTTGTAGTTGATTGTTTCCTTGAATTTTGAACGGTTTGCTACCTATGGACCTGAACACGGGAAAAAAGGTAAAAAAAATCGAATTTTTTTAAGTTTTTTGCGATTTTGATCTGGAAGGTGAAGTTTTTTTGATTTTATATGTTCGCAATTTTTGTTCTTTATTCTGAACGGTTTGCAAGATATGAGCCTGAGAAAATGATCACATTTTACGAAAATGATACCGAGGCCCCAAATCTTTGGCGGCCCATAAAAAAAAAGTCCATGACTTTGGGAAAAATTGGGAGACACGGGTCTTTTTTTTTAGTCTTTTATCACGTAGTGGTGTCCGTAATGGTTATTTTGCCATGACTTAAAAAATTACACACAGTGTTATCTATCGGGTAAACGCATCAGCTGATTTGTGGTTTGTGGTTTTTTCATCCATTCCGTGGGTAAGCTGTCAAATTCGATATTGTTTCTTTTTGTTTGCTGAAAAAATTCCAAGAATTTCAATCAAAATGCAATTTAATAGCATAAACTTTGTATCAAGTACGACAAGCTTATAAAATTTTTCACATTTTGTGTACAAAGTGTTTTCTATTATTCAGCTAATTTTGACAGCTGAACCACGGAATTGCTAATGCGATTACCTAATAGATAATTCTACCATGGTATACACAGTCTTATCCACCCATTTGGCATACACACTCACGCATACACATAAACGTGATCACACACTCTAATGCTTCTACCTTGTCGATATATGTATCTTGGAAGGACAATTGTCGCGTTGTAGTTTGCTGCGCTTTTAGTTGTGAAAAAATAGACAAAAATTCCAACTTTTTTTTAAAACAAACATTATGGGTAAAACCAAAATCATAAAAGTTGGAAATTTAAACAAAAAAAGCTTATGGAAACCTTAAATAAAAGTTTTAATTACAACTCGGTTGCTGTAACCGACCAAACAGTTGGCGGAACCGTTTTTGGTTTCTCGCAAACGTTTTTGTAGTTGGGAGCAACTATAACTCGGTTGCACTAACGCGTTAATGCGTTTGTCACAACGCGTTAATTGCAAACGTTTTTCAGTTCTCGCAAACGTTTTTGTAGTTGGGAGCAACTATAACTCGGTTGCTGTAACCGAAACAAAAGTTAGCGGAACCGTTTTTCGTTTTTGTCAGCTTATACTCTTCATAACTCGTTTGCTGCAAATATTTTTCGGTTCTCCCAAACGAAATGACATGTATGGATTAACAGAATTCGTTTCTCCCAACTACAGTCTCCAAACGAACTGCAGTTATCTGAGATTTCGTTTGGGAGGAACGAGTTTTTTCTTTGCGTGTTGGCCTACCACGAAATTACTCGCTGAAAATCTGCCTTTGTATGTTTGCTTGTCGCAAATATACAATACTTGTGTCCAAACACATTGTGTTTGCTCTTCAATATTACTTGTTTGAGACACAATGATTAATGGGCTATAATATATGTTATTTAGCTTTGTTTGTTGAAAACCGCTAAAAACAACAAACCGGCAGACAACAATGAAACAACAAGGCAGCAGATGCTCACGATTCAAATACAAGGTAGTAGCATTAGCATTGTTGTCATTTCCATACCCAGTTAGTGTCAAAATCAGCTGATAATGTATATATACATGTGCAATTGTGAACATAGATAGATAAAATCAAAAGAGAACGCACTCACACAAACATCTTTGACATTTACTGGGTACGATGAAATGTAAACAAAGGAAATCATATGGGCTGACGCTACTACCTTGTATTTGTATCATGGCAGCAGATCTTCAATTTATGGAAACAGTGCTTGCAAACATGTACATTAGGGGTGTTCTTATTTTGAAATATTTGAATGTTATATACCGCCGGGCAGATTCTTGTTCCTTTATATTAAAAACAAACAAAAATCAAATTTGGAGTACGTCCGATCATTTAAGTGGACCCGGAAACGTTTTCAAATATTCAATGGATATATATGAGCAAAACGTCGATTTTTATACAAATATCACTTTTACATCGTAGTTTTTCTAAGAAAAACTGAACGAAAAAATTTAATTTAATTGTATTTTCTTTACAATATTCAATCTTTACAATATTTTTTTGTGCTACCATAACACGTGTTCCACTTTACCCCACCTACTATATCGGCTGCAAGAAATTTCTGTATATTTTTTAGTGGTTGCAATAACGGTAAATCTTTAAAAGTTTGTGCTATTAAACAAATTGCTGATTTTAGAAAACTTTACTGTTTTTGTAAACAAGAAATTGTGTATTCCTCAGCGACAGTCACTGTTGATAACGGGAAATTTTTGCAAGCACAGTCGCTAGAACTCCAAATGCGATTGTTGTAGAAACCGTGATTTAGTTGATATTATCATTTGTTACGTGAGTATTGATCGGAGTAAAGTGAGTTCTGAACAGTGAAATTAATTAGTTTGTTATCCAAGTTGTGTTCAAAAGTTAAAAATCAATAAATACTATAACAATTAAGATGTCCAACATATCATCGACTACGGAAGAAGCACCAAGCACTTCAGCCGTTAGAACACGTAAAACCGTTGAAAATTTAAACCAAATCAATTTAGTTGGGAATGTTTCTCACCAAATTAGTGGCGCAAAACTTCCGTCAAATCGTCAGGTCTTGCAAGTCCTATTTTACAATGTGCGCTTTGTAAATCTTTCAGCAAAGCTAAGTGCGAAATTTGTAATCGATGCAGTTCAAATATTTTGGCATCAAGCACGTATACCCATTCGAGAAGAGCATAAGTGTGTTGACAAATTATTGAAATTATATAAATTATGGAAAAAAATTCAAAAAACGGTCCCTGAGAAAATATCAAATGCCCAAAAACAAGCTGCGGAAACATTTCTTGAATATCTGGACGAGTTATTTGATATTGCCACCCTCGATGCGCTAGAAAAAATTCGGATTGTAGAAGATAGAGGGTTTCTACTACTGCAAAGACAAAAAGGACGTCCTGGTTGAATGGCTGGTGTCGATATGGCTTTATGGTATCAAGAAAAAAAAAGCACAGGAACGAAAAGATAAAGAAGCTGTACGTAAAAGGAAGCACGAAGAGGAAAATACAAACCAAGCAGGCAAGTATTATAATATTAATAAAATAAAGTTTTAAATGTAAAGTTTCCTATTTTCTATAGATGTGTCTCAAATTATGGAGTGGAGTGATGAAGATAGTGTTAGCAACTTCCCAATTAACACCACGACTATCGAGAAAGAAACCCTAAGCACAAGTACTGTATTAGGACGAAAGCGAGGTCGCAAAAGTTTTATTACAGCTCGGTTAGTAGCAGCGCTGGACAATGCCAAAGTGTCTGATGGAATGGCAGTTCACATTCTCATAGCAGCAGCTGAAGCGCTAGGACATCGTGTAGAGGAGCTTGTCATTAATCGCTCAACTATTCATCGCTTGCGCCAAGAAAACCGTTTAAAGAATCTAAAGAAATTTCAGCTGATTTTACGGATAATGTATGCAGTTTTTAAATTTTCAACATCAGTTAGAATTAAATTCTGTAACAATCTTATCAACATTAATAGGTTAGTAAAATTGGTTCGGTTGTTGCTCATTTTGATGGAAAGTTCATGAAAGATTTGATCGGATCAACAAAAGTTGAACGGATTGCAATTTTGGTAAGCTACAACGGCACATCAAAGTTTCTTGGTGCACCGAAAGTAGAATCTTCAACTGGCAAAAATATTGCGGACGCAGTGTATGAAAGATTAGTTAAATGGAATATTGTTGACCAAATAAACGACTTGTCATATGATACAACATCTACAAATACTGGCATCAACACAGGCGCCACTGTCCTCTTGGAAAAGAGATTTGGTCATGGTCTAATCAATCTACCTTGCCGCCAACATATGTATTAAATAATATTACACAGTGTTTTCGAGACAAAGTTATGTTCAACTTCTGCTCCAGAAGTTTGAATATTTGAAAGATTTGCCAAATCATGGCCAAGTTTCTAGAAAGAATTATATAGAAGTGGCAATGAAGATACATCTGTTGCTTTAGCAATAAGCCCAGCTGAATATGAAAAATGGATTATTTTTTTTGTTATGATCAACTGAATAAATCTCAAAATCGAGAAGACTATAAAGAACTACTTCAGTTGGTCTTAATCTTTCTTGGTGCAGAGCGGTATAATATTCGAACTCCTGGTCATACTAGCCATGCACGCTGGATGTCAAAAGCAATATATTCTTTAAAAATATTTCTGTTCCGGGACCAGTTCTCACTTACGAAATATGAATTAAATGAATTACGCGATATTTGCATTTTTCTAGTGAAACTTTATATTAAAGTCTGGTTCAGATGTACGACGCCCCGCTTCAAGATCTGTCTTTTATTCAAGATGCTATAAAGTATTCGGAAACCAACCTAGAAATCTCAGCAGCAGTTCTAAAGAAAATAAGCAACCATTTATGGTATATATATCAAGAAACAGTAGCTCTTGCCTTTTTCGATCCAAATATAAGCTTTGAAGAAAAACGTACAATGGTTGAAAACCTTAAATTAAAAGAACCAAATGTGAAATTAAAAAATGGTCGATACTATTCGAATTTACAAGATTTTAAAAAATATTCTTTAAGTAATTTTGAATCAGAGAAAACAAAGTATTTCTTCAGTCGGTTTAGTTTACCCATGGCATTTCTAGACTTGGAGCCATCAAGTTGGGAAACATCATTTGAATTTGAGGAAGGTTGGACATTCTGTAAGGACTTATTTGTTGTAAATGATACTGCTGAGAGAGGCGTTAAATTCATTCAAGACTTTAACAGAATATTAACCAATGATGAAGAGGAAAAACAATTGTTGCTTCAAGTTGTTGAGGCTTATCGACAGAAATATTCATCGTATAAAAAATCTGATCTAAAATTATATCCATTGCCTCAAGAAATATATATCCAGAAACTAATTCTCTATTCCAATTTGATTTAAGGTACATATGTATCTGTTCACGTCAATAATAAAACATGTTTCGAAAAAATTATTCAAAACTGTCATTTTGTTTTATTTATTCGTATAGAGGTATCTTGAAGTCGTTTCCGGGTCCACTAAAAGTTATCGGATTCCCTCCAAATTTCACTTAATTAATTATTTAATATAAAGGAACAAAAATCTGGACGGCGAACTGAAATCAGAAACTTTTAAAAATTGTCCATACTAATAAGAACACCTCTAATGTACATGTTTCCTGCAATATGTTTCCGGCGCCATTATTATTCAGCATGTAGCGCTCAGGATTAAGGACTACTGTAGAAGCTTTAACAATGCGGAGGATGAACATCTGAACTGAACATCTTCTCTGAACGTGTTTAGTATTAGTCAGAAAGTCACTATCTACTATGGAATTCGACTTCTTGGAGACCTGGGCGGTCTTTAACAGGGGTTTAACTTCTTGGAGCAAACTTAGTGGTTCTCCGTTGGGACTTTCGCTTGACCTCGTTAGCCTGGTGTATCACAATGGACTAAAAAGTTTAAGTTTGTAGTTCGTCGACTGCCTCCAACACCTAACCTACACGCAGAAAATCTTTATTTTTTTGGTGTTTGGATGCAAATATAACGTGTTTGTAGCTAGTCCCAAATAGACTATACTTGTTCTCAAACACATTGTGTTTGCTTTTCAATGTAACATGTTTGTTACACAACGATTAATAGGCTATAATTAACCGTTAAAACAAAAACGAGGCATATAACAAAGAGACAACAAGGAAGCAGATCTTAAATTCTTGGAAACAATGCTTGCAAACATATACATGTTTCCTGAAATATGTTGCTGGGGCCATTATTTTTTTTTAACAACAAAACCAGCTTATTAATATTTCTCACGAAATTTTCATCATCCGCAGCATTCAAATTAATTATTTTGTCCTGAATTTTGCCACATATTGTTCACTGTGCGTACTTAGGGTTTATGGTTGGCGCTGATGGCGACGATACCGATGACGTTTATAGTGATAGTGATGTGGATGACGACGATAATGATGTTGATGTTGATGACGTTTCTGTGATGGCAAGATATCGAGCGCCCATAACAGTATTTTTTTGTTTACCTCCTCTAAAAAATGTAACAAACACTTTGGCCATGTTGGCCGTAGACATTCGGCGGATTTAGTAGTTAATATATTCATAAAAACGGTTTCATTTCTTATAAAGCGATGTGCTAGTAGATGAGCATTTCTCACGAACATTTTGATGAGGCTTTTCGAACTTCTATGAAAGCTGAGCTGGTGAATGAATTCCAAATGAAGGTGTGGACTAGATACAAACTATAAGGTGGTATTTACTATTGTTACTGTCAGCTTGTCAAGGTAGGGCACGGAGGTTAGTGGTGGAAGGGGACAACCAACCAATATCCGACTATAACTTAACAATTCATTAAACATGTCTAAGTACTCCGCATCAGGTATGAGTGAGTAGGTAGATAAAAGACAAACATAGTAGTTTTCCTTGCAGTGAATGTGTAAAAATTAATGTAACGTTCATTGGGCGTCGTCATACTTAACTTAACATATTATGCTTCCACTGAATTTCATTTAATTTTACTCGCATTCATTCAACTCTCATTGCCAACCAACATAATCGAGAAGTGTGTAAGAAAGAAGAAGAAACATTTTCACAGCACTTGTGGCGTGTCAAAGGAATGTGTTGTAAAGCCTTCGCTTTTCCATCCATGATAGCTGCTGTCAGGGCTGTCGAAATGCTTCCACTCTAGTTTCTTGTTTAGTTTGTGAAAATCTAGCAAGTAGATTTGAGCCTTTTTTCTCTCTACTCTCCACAACCCTTTAAAATTGTATTCCCAACACTTTACAGTTTATTCGGGAAAATTGATGGGGTCGCGCGTTGTAGGTTTCGACGTGTGATAGAAAATAAATTGAATTGGTGTCGAGAAAAAGAAAGAAAATAAATGTGAAAATTAAATGAAATTATAATTGAAAATGTAAATGTAAATGCTCGTTTTTATTAAAAGATGAAAAAAAATTTTGGAAAGGTGATTTTGTGTTTCGAGTTTTAAAAGTTTACATCACTGATACAATTGAAATGCACTATGTGGCAAAATAAAAATGTAATAATCTGAGGAAACTGAACAGATTTTAGGTTTATCGGACAAATTTTTCCAGGTACGTCTTTATTTATTTAACGTTATAATTTGTGGACTAGATTCAATAATCCCTCAAATCGATAGTCATTCTTACAAGTTGACATCATTGTAATACACTGGGTGACAAATAAAGAATTTGCTAGAAATTTCGACTTCCAGTCCACTACTTTGCTTTTAACAATCACTGAGCTGTGCGTATTCTATTTTTAGCCTACAATCGTGGGAATAATAATGGCTAAAAGATATCCAGAACTGTGGCAATAAAACAAAACAATCGGACGAAGGGCAGACCAGAAACACTTGCTCCTTGCAGAGAGGAATAAAGTAATCAGTAGGAAACAGGGTTAAAGGCAAATTTATTGATACTGTGTAGAACAACCTGGTAAAGGCGGTTGTTGACAAAGGGAATAAAGACTTACTTTTTACTTTTATTGACTTTTTTACAACCTCATGAGGTCAAACGTCTTACACATATTAATAAAACAAATTTCAACATATTCTTCCAACTGGCTTTATCCTTCGCCTTTTCTCGCCAGTTGGTAATACCAAGGATACGGAGGGATTCTTCTGCCTGGTCTTTCCAGCGAAGTTTTGGTCGTCCTCTTTTCCTGCTTCCATCGGGTACGTTATCGAAAACCTTTCGTGCTGGCTCATCTTCATTCATTCTGATAACATGGCCTACCCAACGCAATTGGCCTAATTTGATTCGTCTAGCTACGTCCACGTCAGAATATAGAGTATATAGCTCTGCGTTCCAGCGACGTCGGTACTCTCCGTTTTCCCCAACAGGACCATATATTTTACGGAGAATTTTTCTCTCGAAAACTCCCAGGTGTTTTTCATCCGCTTGCGATATGTCCCAAGTTTCGGAGCTATATGTCAAGACAGGTAAAATGAGAGTCTGATATAGCTGGACTTTTGTCCGTCGAGAGAGGGCTTTGTTCCTAAACTGCTTGCTGAGCCCAAAATAACATCCATTTGCAAGCACAATTCTCCTATCTATCTTCAGGCTGACGTTGTTGTCCTTGTTCAAACCGGATCCAAGGTAGACAAATTCATTTACCACTTCAAAATTAAATCTGTTGTCAACGTTGAAGTGCGGACCAAGTCAAAAGGATTCTCTAGACGCTGACACCATCAATTTTGTTTTGCCCTCTATAACAGCAAAACCCACCTTCGCTGATTACTTTTCGATTCTTGAAAATAATGCAGTAACGTCTCGCAAGTGAAAATACAAAAACGAAACAGAAAACTTAAACAACCCCTATTTGTTGACGACCCCCGCAAACGTTATAAGGACCACGATTTACGGATATGCACCTGGAATGTAAGAACTCTATATAGATTCGGTGCAAGTATCCAACTGGCAGATGTCCTCGAAAGTTAGAAGGCTGACATTACCGCTATCCAGGAAATGCGATGGACAGGACATGGCTGCACAAGAAAAAGAAACTGCGATATATACTACAGTTGCCATGAAAAAAAACATGAATTTGGTTGCGGATTTGTAGTTGGCAAAAGACTGCGACATCTGGTCTCTAGGTTCAATCCTGTGAGTGAACGAATAGCCACAATCCGCATAAAAGCGAAATATTTTTATATTTCCCTAATTTGTGTGCATGCCCCGACAGAAGAGAAAGATGATGATGCCCAATATATATTCTATGAGCTCCTAGAGGAAACGTATGACCGCTGCCCTGGCCATGAAATTAAGATTGTACTAGGAGATTTTAATGCTAGAGTAGGAAGGGAGAATGTGTTTAATCCAACTATTGGCAATTTCAGTCTTCATGCTGACAGTTCCGACAACGGTATGAGACTGATTGACTTTGCCGCGGCAAAAAACATGGTCATTAGTGGCACAAGATTCCAGCATAAAGACATCCACAAGGCTACTTGGGTATCCCCTGATCAAAGGACTAAGAACCAAATTGATCACGTGGTAATTGATGGAAGGCACTCATCCAGTGTAAAGGACGTACGAGTGATCAGAGGAGCTAACATCAATTCTGATCACTACCTGGTAGCGGCAAAGGTTCGCACAAGATTAAGTAGAGCGAAAATCGTACGAAACCAGACGCAGAGGAAGCTGGACATCGGAAGCTGCAATTGCCAGAAGTAGCCACAGCTCTCGCAACTTTTGGCACAGAAGCCACCCCCTCCCGATGACGATCCTGATGCGCAGTGGAAACCCATTTCCGACTCTATAAAAACTGCTGCGACAACCGTACTTGGTTTCGAAAAACCGCTTCGCAATAAACCATGGTACGATGAAGAGTGTCGCATTGCAAATGACGAAAAGAACGCTGCACGTATGGTAATGCTTCAGTCAATTGCAACGCGAGCTGCAACTGAGCGGTATAGGGAGAAGAGAAAGGAGGTAAACCGTCTCTTTAGGCGTAAGAAACGGCAGTGGAGAAAGCGCGAGAGTGAGAAAATTGAGACATACAGAAGGAAGAACGAAGCCCGAAATTCTACCGAAAAGTTGAAAACGGAACTAATGGACATGGTTCAGGGCCCCCCTTCTGTAAAGACAAGGACGGAAATCTCGTCGCAGATGTGCAGAGCATGTTGGGAATATGGAGAGAGCATTTTCTCCGCGCTACTAGTAGCTGAGATATCCGATGACGATGGGACAATCGATCACAATATGGACGACGACGTCGATTGCCCCCCTCCTAACCAAGACGAGGTCAGAACAGCTATTGCCCGGCTTGAGAACAACAAAGCCGAAGGAGCCGATGGATTACCGGCGGAGCTGTTTAAGGCTGGCGGCGATGAGCTGATAAGGTGCATGCATCAGCTCATTAGCAAAATTTGGTTAGATGAATGCATGCCCGGCGATTGGAGTCTCAGTGTACTATGTCCCATATTTAAAAAAGGTGACCCGAGTTTCTGTGCCAACTACCGTGGAATAAGCCTTTATCCATAGCATATAAGGTTCTATCAAGTATAATGTGCGAAAGACTAAAACCGATTATCGCTGACCTGATTGGACCATACCAGTGTGGCTTTAGGCCTGGAAAATCGACAGCTGACCAGATTTTCACGCTACGCCAAATCCTGGAGAAGACACACGAAAAACAAATCGAAACCTATCATCTATTTACCGATTATAAAGCAGCCTTCGATAGTCCGATACGGGAGAAACTCTATGAAGCAATGTCTGAGCTTGGTATTCCTGCAAAACTCATACGCCTTTGCAGGATGACCTTGACGAACACCAAATCCGCAGTGAAAGTTGGTAAGGATCTTACCGAACCTTTCGAAACTAAGCAAGGCCTCAGGCAAGGCGACACCCTATCGTGCGATCTCTTTAACATCTTAATGGAGATCATTATGAGAAAAGCTGCAGTCAACATGAATAAAACCATCAGCAGCAAAAGTCACATGCTGCTCGCGTATGCTGATGATATAGATATCATTGGGCGCACAATTAGAGAAGTTACTGCGGTTTTTTCGAGAGTTGAGAAGGAGTCAAAAGTGGGTCTGACGGTGAATGAGGACAAGACAAAATTAATGGTTTCAACGAACAGGGCCTCCACGCGATTAGACCAAAGCGTGAACGTTGATAACCGTTATAACTTCGAGGTAGTGGACGAATTTATATACCTCGGATCTGCCGTGAACGAAAACAACAACGTCAGCCTTGAGATCAAGCGGAGAATTGTGCTTGCGAATAGATGTTAGTTTGGGCTAAGCAAGCACTTTCGAGATAAAGCCCTCTCTCGAGTAACAAAAGTCCAGCTGTACCAGACTCTCATTCAACCTGTCTTGCTTTATGGCGCAGAATCCTGGGTCCTATCGCAAGCAGACGAAACATCTGTAGGAGTCTTCGAGAGAAAAATACTCCGAAAAATTTATGGCCCTATAGTTCACAACGGCGAGTATCGGCGACGCATGAATCATGAGCTGTATGAGCTTTATCCTGACATTGACATAGTTAAGCGGATCAAGATAACGCGATTGCGCTGGCTAGGCCATGTCAGTAGAATGGATGGAGATGAACCAGCGCGAAGGGTTTTCGAAACCGAACTCGAAGGATAGGACGACCAAGACTCCGCTGGGGGGATCAGGTTGACGAATCCCTGCGTACACTTGGTATTGCCAACTGGAGAGATAAAGCAAAAGATCGAACTGGTTGGCGAAATATGTTATCTTCGTTTTGAAAGGTCCCTGACCCCCGGGGTTGTTCGAGTCCGGATAAGTAAGTAAGTAAGCAACGTCTCGCAAATTTCGCCCAATTATGTCTATGTCGTCAGCATACGCCAGCAACATATGGCTTTTCTTGTTAATGGTCTTGTTCGTATTTACTGCAACCTTTCTCATTATTATCTCCATTAAGATGTTGAAGAGATTGCAGGAAAGTGTGTCGCCTTGTCTAAGTCCTCGCTTGGTACAGAATGGTTCAGAGAGGTCTTTCCCCACTTTCACTGCTGATTTGGTGTTGGTCAGCGTCTTTCTACAGAGGCGGATCAGTTTTGCCGGAATACCAAGTTCAGACATAGCTTCGTACAGTCTTCCCCGTATGGGGCTATCGAAAGCAGCTTTGTAATCGACAAAAAGGTGGTATGTATCGATTTGCTTTTCGTGGGTCTTTTCCAGGATTTGGCGTAGCGTGAATATTTGGTCAGTCGTGGACTTCCCTGGTCTAAAACCACACTGATAAGGTCCAATCAGGTTTTCAATAATTGGCTTTAGTCATTCACATAATACGCTCGACAAGACCTTATACGCGATGGATAAAAGACTGCTACCGCAATAGTTGGAACAGACACACGGATCACCCTTTTTGAATACATTACATAATACACTGAGACTCCAGTCGTCGGGCATAGATTCCCCCAGCCATATACCGCATATCAGTTGATGCATGTGGGCTATCAGTCCTTCGCCAACCTGCCTTAAAAAGTTCAGCGGGTAGGCCATCAGCACCCGCGGCTATATTATTCTTCAGGCGGGAGATCGCCGTTCTAATCTTGTCTTGGTTGGGGGGGTACAATCTATACTATCTTCCACTATCATTACCTCCTGATCTTCAGTGGAAGAATCTGAGTGGAGTAGTGCTGAAAGGTGGTCTCTCCACATTTTGAGCACACACTGCATCTCAGTCACCAGATTCCCATTCTCGTCCTTGCAGGAGGGCAGCCCATTATTAGGCCCGTTATTCAATGTTCTTACCCTCTGGAAAAACTTTCGGGATTCACCATTCATCCTGCACATTTCGGTTCTTTCACTCTCTCTCTGCTCCCTCTGCCATTCCCCCCCCCCCCCCCCTAAGTAGTTCGTTTTCCTCCCTTCTCAGCTTCTTATACCGCTCACTCGCAGCACGCGTTGTAACTGACTGTTTCGTTGCCATACGTGCAGCGTCTTTTCATCAGTTGCAATGCGACATTCTTCGTCCAACTACGGCTTATCCTTCCGCGGTTTTTGATAGCCAAGTTCAGTTCTTGCAGCGATTTCCAAAGAATGGGTGATGTGCTTCCACTGCGCATGTGGGTCTTCGGGAAGGGGGGTATTCTGCTCTATCAGGAGAGCGAGTTTCTGTCGGTAGGACATTGATATATCCGGTATTTGTAGCTTGTCAATATCCAGCTTTTCCCGAGTTCGGCTTCGTACGTTTTTCACCCTGCTCAATCCCGTGCGAACTTTCGCAGCCACCAGGTAATGATCCGAGTCGATATTGGCACCTCGAATCACACGTACATCCATTACACTTGAAGAGTGCCTGCCATCTATTACCAAGTGATCAATCTGGTTCTTCGTCCGCTGATGCTGGAATCGTGTGCTACTAACTACCGTGTTCTTTGCAGTGGCGAAGTCTATCAGTCTTATTCCATTATCGGAGGTGGTATCATGTAGACTGTGATTACCGATGGTTGGTCGAAAGACACTTTCCTTTCCTAATTTGGCATTAAAATCGCCTAGAATAATCTTAATGTCATGGTCAGGGCTGCGTTCATATACTTCATCCAGACGCTCATAAAATGTTTCTTTGACCTCATTATCCTCTGCCGGTGCGTGCACACAAATTAACGAGTTGTTGAGATATTTCGCTTTGATGCGAATTGTGGCTATGCGGTCACTCACTGGGTTGAACCTTGAAAGTAAGTGTCGCAGTCTCTTGCCAACTATAAATCCGCAAATATCGAAGTTTTGCTTCCTGGTTCAACCGTATCCTGTCCATCGCATTTCCTGGATCGCAGTGACGTCAGCTTTATATTTTCCGAGGACATGCGCCAGTTGGAAAGTGGCAGCAGTCCTGTATAGCGTTTGCACATACCAGGTACATATACTTAAATCATGGTCCTTATAACGTTTGGCGGTTTCTTTGTCCATTATATTCTTCGTGTATTTTCATTGCCAATATAACGGTGGCGGGAGGAAAACCCGGCCCTCCGTGGTTTGCATGTTACCTACTGCCAGGATGATTATGTTTCAGCCGGCAATTATGGATCAGACGCTGACCAGAATGCAGTGTGTCGATACTGGATTTTGGTTTCTTCTATTTTGATCTGCCGTTGGCCAGGGGTGTTGGATCATCCGCCTTCAAAGGCAGAAGAATATGACCACTACTTCGACGAGCTTCAGTGACAGGGTCACCTAATAATCCTGAGACGTATCAGTGCTCGCAATACCACTCAGGTTGCTCATTCGTTTCGCCGTCTCACTTTAGCTAGCTAACGGACGTGTCCGAAAAGCCGTTGCCCAGGACATACTGCGTGGAAGTAGTGAGCTGCTTGAACTGCCCAATGAACGAATCATTTCTAGCCACTCCCAAGTGAATGGCTACCAGAAACTTTCCACCTCCAAGGACAGTCCCATGTCGAAAAGACTATTTCCAAGTATAATTGGAATCTTTTTCAATATTCATACAGATCCGAATCGAGATACTAGGTTCTCGACCACGAGAAGCCAAATTAGTGGCATTTGGAAGTTAATGGTCGGTGGACCACTCTCAAAAAATGGGCAAGGGCATCACTGAATATTTTTGGAAGGAAATTCCACCCATTCCGACCCTCGTAACTCCTAAGTTCATTTCGAAGGAAAATAATTACCAACATCCAACACAATTGGGAAATCTTCGGATTGGAAGACACAGATGATATATATACAAGCCATATGCACAAGACATGTCAATACTAGTACAATATAAGTACATTTGCTTTTTTTCAAGTCATGTACTATAGCGAAGTTGCGGCAACCAAATACTTCCGTGTTTTGAAAAAAGAAAATTGGTGTATGCGTGGTCTACTTCCCTTTATAGCGTATTTTATTTTAATGTATTTGATTGTTGCAATTTCGCTACAGTCGGTGGTGCAATGGGTAGTGTGCGCGCCTCTTGCACTTGAGACCCTGGGTTCGATCCCTGCTCTGACCACCTTAAAATTTCTTTCGACGGCAGTCACCTAGTATAGTGACGGCGACATTATCGAGTATTTAGCCATGATAATGCTTCTCAAAAATACCGTTCGGAACCGGTGTAAAATTGTAGGTCCCAATTAGTGAGTGAAAACCGGAAAGCGCACAGCTCACTGGCTGTGAGAAGCTCTCCCCGATTCCTTCATGGGATGTAGTGGGAAACCATTTTTGTTTTAATATGCTTGGATGGCCATTCAAGACGTCTTGTGCAGATGTCTTGTACACACGGGACGTTGAAAACTTTTGAGTTAATGCTAAAGGATAGTGGTTTAGAAAATAAATACCACAGACACTTGGCAAATGAGTCGATTTAAAGATAATGCTACACGAGATATTCGTTCTGAACAACGTATCATCACGAAATTTTTCACTGCCTGACGACGGACAGGAAGTTCCGGTTGTGAAAACAGCAGTTTCCTCAGATCAACCTGCAGCCATTCTCTTTCAAAACGCGAGGCGGACTTGGTCTACTCCAAGAACTACAATGGCACCAGTGCCGGTCACGCTTGAATTGAATGTGACCACTATATGGTTTGTCGCGTCTTATATACCGCATGATGAAAATGGGTCACACTCAGTAACCTCAAGGCGTCTTACAGTGAATGCGAAAAGGGTATGTAGTAACACTGCTCCCAACGAAGGAAGTGCATTACTTATGGGTAAAGCTAAATATCAAGATGTGTGCACTGGATGACGTATACGCGATGATCATGGAATTGAAAAAGCTTAAGGAGAATTAGATATCTGATTATTAGTACATTGTATTACAGTTGGAGTGGAACAAATTGATGTAAAGTGTACATTGTACAAGGTGGCGCAAAACTAAACTTCCGATGTTTTCTGGCTGTAATTTAAAAAAAATTAAATACTTTGATTCTTCTTGTGGATTATTTTTATTTGGTCTTTTAATTTTTTTTAAATCAAGTCGAGAATATGATGTCATGTAAATGGCCGCCGCCACAGTTGATTGTTATTTGAGCCCTTTTTATGGCATTTTCCATCACTTTGGCCAAAACTTCCGGCGATACGTCCTCACATTCTTGACGGATATTGTCTTTAAGAGCTGCAAGAGTCTGAGGCTTGTTGACATAAACCCGCGACTTCAAAAGGCCCCACAAAAAGAAGTCAAATCAGCCGATCTTGCTGGTGGTCAAATCAGGCGATCTTGCTGGCCAGTGCATATCGCCAAAACGGGAGATTAGGCGCCCGGGAAATGCATCCTTCAGCATATCGGTTGTGGCACGTGCAGTGTGTGCCGTTGCACCGTCCTGTTGGAACCACATGTTTTCCAATCCCAATTCATCAAGTTGCGGCAAAAAGAACTCGTTGATCATTGCTCTGTAGCGCTCACCATTCACAGTAACTGTTTGGCCCGCGACGTCGTCGAAGAAAAAAGGTCCGATGACTCCTCCAGCGAAAACAGCACACCATACAGTGACTTTGAGCGGGTGTAATGGCTCTTCGTGGGTTACACGCGGATTTTCAGTGCCCCAGAAGCGTAAATTTTGCTTACTTACGTAACCGCTAAGATGGGCCTCATCACTCATGATTATTTTTGATGAAAAATCATCTTCCTCTTGGTGGTGATTAAGGATGGCTTGAGCGTATGTTAGACGCGATTGGCGGTCAGCAGCTAACAGCTGATGCACCGTCTGGACTTTGTACGGAAACATCTTCAAATCTTGTACCAAAATTCGTCGACTGATACCCATTTGCGTGGCACGTCGTCTGGTCGATGTCGACGGCGCATCCATGACATCCTCGGCTACCGCAGCAATATTCTCTGCAGAACGGCTACTCCGGGGTCTGCCACGCCTGGCAGCATCTCCTGTTGTGCCAGTCTCTTCGAGGCGAGCGGCTAAACGTCGCAGTGTTTCACCAGTAGGCGTTGGACGGCCAGGAAATCTGCGACGAAATTCACGTTGTGCCAAAGTCACCGACCGATTATTGGTCAAATTAATAGTCAGCAATATTCCGCGTTCTGGAGCAGTGTAGCGTAACATTGTTTATTAACGTGTATTTCGCATGTGTTTACTACACAAATGTCAAAACAGAACAGACATTAGGGCCAATCGCAAAATTTATAGCATTTTCTGATAGGAGGATTACTTTTGCGCCACCTTGTACTTGTTTACTCATATTTATGAAATTATTTTATTCACTTTATGAAAATTATGCGTTATTTTTATCAAAACTGTCATCAATTCAATTACATTAACACTTTATTAATTACATTACCTCCAAGTTCAGGGTGTCTCCGCCGCAATACTTCCTTTTTACTTCATTAAGAGAAAGCGTTGAGAATACTTCAAAAATTTAGAGCCGTTCATAAATATTTGTTGTTCAGTCAGCTTCACTTGTCATAGGGGGTATAAATAAAAGTACAAAAATAATTGTTTAATAATCATAATACAATTGATCAAAAAATTCACAAAAACAAAATACATTTGAATTTGACAAGTTCGGACCACAGCGACATGAAGAAATCAATCAGCTGTTCCAATGATACCGCCTGGAAAAGATACATCGTGGGGGGCAATAACCGACTTAACTAGCATGGAAAGCCGATCGAAATTTGAGGCGTCTCCTGTCGAAGCCTACTGTTTTTTGCAGATATGCGCAGCTCCATTATACATAAATACATAATTCATAATACATAAGGTCCATAAATACATAATATATATGAAACGTTGTAAAGAAATATGGGGCTCTAAAAACCTAATCTTTATATATATAATTGTACTGCACGTGTGTTTGTGACTGAACTCCTCCTAAACTTCTGAACCGATTTGAATAAATTTTTTTGTATGCGTTTGGGTGGCGCCCTGCGTAGTTTAGATTTACTATTCGGTCCAATTGGACAAAGGGGCGTGGTCATACAAATCGCTTGAAATATTATGCAGGACAACGTCTGCCGGGTCAGCTAGTATAAGAGAAAATTCTACAAAAAATCATTGCGGTTTAAAATATACATTCACAAAAATTCATCAAAATTATTCAATGATGATGAAAAAATTTTTAAAAAATGTATCATTTAAAAACATAAAAATTTTCCTTGCATCAATAAAATTTTACATCAAGTTAATGAAGAACTAATAATGCAGCCTTTTCATTGTGGTGATGATCAATTATTTTTTCAGTGTATCTAAACAAAGGCACACCTCGAGGGGGAGTCTTGTTTCCACTCTGTGGAACTTTGCAGGAGGCGGACGAGCATTCCGTCTTGGTATATGAATTGGAAGTGTTCTTGTTTATGCTGACGTAAGATATATTATCCAGTGTAACTTAAGGAATTTAGGTAGAAGGTAGGGTGAAAATAACCTGCGTGTAAACCCGGCCAAACCAAACTGACACTTTTGCGACCAAGGCTAAAATACCCATCACTTGCAACGGGCTTAAATTACGTGTGCCAAATATCTGCTATGGATACTTTCACCAACTATAGGTCAGTAAATATCTACAGCCATGGTGAGACCGATAATGCTCTTCGTGAGGTGTCAAGTGCTTTAACATGCCACCGATTGTGTACGTATTGGCAAATTACGTCCGGGATTTAATAGAAGGAGGTCTCAATATTTGTATCAATTTTGACGGGTTACGTTCTGAGACTGAAGTTCATAGTAAATAACTTTTGCAAAAACTCTAACGATGACAAAGAATCCACTGAACATCATACAGCACTAACCAGCAGGATAATTTTTGTTATGTGATTCTACTTCTTTAGACACATGGGAGAGGTTATTTATTTGGCGTAGGCATGGTTTTGGTTCCTTTGAGCAATCTAAATCGTTCTCTGGTGGGGCTGAAACTCAATCTCGATAGAAGGTCGTATCACAATAGACTTAACTATCTAAGTGAGTCGTTTATCGACTGCCACCAGCACCTAACCTAACACAGCATAAGAACAAAGGACATAGGAACAAAGTATGCACGCCACAAGGGGAAACCCTTTAATCACTCCTTTGGGTCAACAACAGAAATACGTCAACATCCAACCAATCTTTACAAAATGACCATAGAGGAAATTGAATTATCGTTGGCACAACCATGAGATCTGAATGTTAATCCGAATATAATCGAAGTAACGGATGTGTTTTTTATAGGCTCACAACTTTCAGTTAGTTGTAACAGTGCTTTATTTGACAGCCGATTTAACAGCTGATAGTAGCTTTTATTTCATTTGGTTTCCAACTTCATCACGGATAGACAGAAAACAGAGTGGATAGGCGAGAGAGTGGTAAACAACCAGAAGCAGCCAATGCTGCAAAATATGTTTAATATGTTTAAATAGTGTTTAATGCTATGTTTTCTGTTTGTTGTATCGAACGAAAATACGCATTCCCTTTTGTTTCTGTGAGTGTTATGTCCAACCAAAGGGAAAAATTCAACAGCAACTCGAACTCAATGAAATAGCCTGCTACCTCGTCGTCATCGAGAGAACATAGAGAGAGGTATAGAAACTTTTGTCTATTTCTCTACACGCTGAAAAATAACGGCCTCTCTAACATATTCTCCCAAACATATTCTGCAGGAATCATGAATATGTTTGGAACACACTTCAAACATTAATATGTTTGCAAGTCCCAAACTCACTCGTGTTTAAATGTAAACAGCATCTTGTTTACTGGCAAACATGGCCTTTCCAGTGTCTTTCCTCAAAATTGTTTCTCACTTTGGTAGCACACATACATATATCCAATACACAAAAACCGAAGCAACATCACAAACCATTTAACCGACCGAGCGTTTGTTTTCTCTTTTTTCACTGATCAAGCGCTTTTGATACCATGTGTCCGATGCAGCATTGACGACTACATGAAACTAAAACGCAATACATTAGCCAAAATACGAAACACTGACTTCTTCATACAGATACACACTTACAAGATAGACCCTCTCGTTGTCCCTCGTTTATTCTCTTGCTCTCTAGAGCAGGGTCCATCATAAAGAGAGCCAGCTTAAAAATGTGTGTGTAGTGGTGAGTGTATTTTGAGTGCACTGGGAGAAATTTCGTGCTACCTATGTGTAATATTTTTATATAAACACAAATTAGTTCCTATACATAAAAATTTAAAGCAAGTATGAGTAAATTTTTGATTGTATGAAAATATGAATGCGTGTATGTTTCAATATGTGAATTTATGAATATTGCAGTTTAAGTTAAATCAGTTGAAGAATATAATTAAATTATCTTCACAAATAATTATTTTCTTCAAACATTTTTCGAATATACATATTTAAATTACAATACATGCATATATATTTAAATTGCATATTTAAAATATAAAAATTACAAAAACAAAAAAAGTTGTTTCCAGTCTACTTTCCACAATAAGCGAAAAATATTCCAAGTGTTCTGAAAATATTTTGTTTTCTCATTAAAGCTAGAGAGCTGGCATTCAAAATTAATGTGTTTTGTTTTTACAAACACATACCGACACAGACCTGCTTTATTGAAAGCTATCATACAACAGAATGAAAATTATAGATTTTACGCTCTTTGCACAGAGTTTCGTTAACAGTCGTGTTGTGTGCGTGTAAAAAGCCGATCGCGTTCGGCCCCTGGGGCAATAGCATGATGACCACTGCTCTAGAGACAGCTGTATTTGTATCACCAACAGAAATATCTGTGGGTCGCAAACACATATATTTTAACATATTCATCATTGTGTCTCTCTGTCTGAATAGCAAACACAATATGTTTGGACACAAGTATATTATATTTGCGACAAGCTCCAAACACACTTTGTATTTGCATCTAAACAACAAAAACAGACAGATTTTTCAGCGTGTATGGATAGACTTACACAAAATCAACGCCTGCAAATTGTTGAAATTTACTATCAAAGTAATGGTTTTGTTCGAAGAACTTACCGTACACATCGTCCATATTATGGTAGTCATAATCGTCGACCAGTGTAGCTAATTCCAATAACTTTGGATCGTTTTCGCACCACGATTACTCCTACACGCTAAAAAATAACAGGCTCTCTACAACATTTTCCCAAACATATTCTGTAGGAACCATGTATATGTTTGGAACCACCAAACATGTGTGGTTTTACGTGGAAACATATGCGTTTTTCATCCCAAACATCCATATACTTAAGTGGACCCTTTCGCGTGTTTCCCCCAAACTCACATATACTTACGTGGAACCATATTTCCTCCCAAATATAATAATATTTTGAAACGAATTATTCTTCGATTTCAATATATATGTATAATTTATTATAATTAATTTTAACAATATAAATCCACATTTATAAATAATTAATACAAAAAATTAATAGATTTAAAACGGCCCTTTTTATATATATTGACGTAGAATACGTCTTACCTTACGGTATGAGGAGTCATGTCAGGTTTTTATTGTTGTAATCTTTATTTCATTGAATTTGAGGAAAAGGCTAGATGAATTTTTTTAAAATTTTTTTTGTAGGTAAATGAAGATGTTATCTTTCGTTTGATATACATTTCATATTGGTTGATATATTTCTAGTATTTTAATTTCCCAAATGAAAATTGTTTAAACACATACACTCAAACATATGTGTGGCGTTTGGTTGAGTGTTTTTGGTTGCTCAACATTGCTTAGGAACATGTATCTAGTAAAAAGTCAAACGAACAGCAAGCTAATGTTGCTTGGCAACATGTATCTAGTAAAAATTGAAACAAACAGTAAGCTAACGTAATAAAGCTTTTTTGCGAAAGCTTCAATAACGCTGTTGTAACATTAATTTTGAATTGTAAAGCGTAAAGCTTTCACACCACGCTCGAATGCTAATGCGAAGACTCGATAAGGTAAACCTTTTTTAATATTAGGGCGGCCCTCTCAACATTCGCAGAACTTATTTCAATAAAAATATTAATTAAAATACATAAATTAAATTAAGTTTAAAAAAATTGAACATAATATTTTTTTTTAAACGGACTTGAATCAAATGCCGTTGGTAAATATAAAAATTACAGCAGACAGTTGTAACAATAAATGATAAATAATATAAGCAAATGAATTTATTGTTATATATGTTTTCTGTCTCATCGGATGGCGTATTCTACGTTAAACTTAATGGCCGTGTCTCTGACACAGCCTGCAGGGACAGTCCGTGGCCGAAGGCCTCGGACAACTGTCTGCTGTAACTTTTTGCATTGAATGCATTATTTGTTTTCTTTTATGACATGAGAATCTGCTGCTCTTTTGCTTCTCCTTTCTTTGTTGTCTCTCACGTTTTTGTTTTCAGAAGGTCTCAGCTATGCGTTGGTACACAAACAAGATATTTATATACAAATGAAGTTTATGCAAGCCAAGCGTGGATTAATTCCTTGTGTTTTTTTTTATTATATTTCACAAATGGTCCGCCAATCCAATTTTTTCAGTATATCCTCGGGCAGAAAAATGGCTTCACGTTGTTGCCCTTTCCAGTTTCTTTCCTCAAAATCGTCTCTCACTTTAGTAGCATACATATATATGAGACACAGACACAAAAATCAAAGTAACATCACACACCATATAACCGTCCGATCCTGTGTTTATTCTTTTTTTACTGATCAAGCGCCTTTGATATCCTCTGTCTGATGAACCATTGACAACTGAATACACTAAGCACTTTATCTGCAATTTACATACACATTCAGGAATATTTGTGAATCACTGCTTAAGAGAATAGTGCAAAAATACAGATACACACTTACAAGATAGACTCTCTCGTTGTCCCTCTTTTATTCTCGTGCTCTCGAGAGAGCATAGGCAATGCAACAAACACAGATGTATTTGTATCACAAACATAAATATATGTGGATCGCAAACACACACATATATTATAACATATCAATTATTGTGTCTCAAACATTTAAAATTGAATAGCAAACACAATGTGTTTGGACACAAGTATATTATATTTGCGACAAGCTCCAAACACACTTTATATTTGCGTCCAAACAACAAAAAAAGACAGATTTTTCAGAGTGTACTGATAATATGCATCCGGTAGGATTCCAAACAGTGCGCACCGAACAAGCTATAGCTGCTGTATAGCTAAGCATTGAAGAAGACCCACGTCAATCAATTCGGTGCCGTTCTCAGCAAATGAAGATGTGTCCATCCACTTTATGGAAGATTTTACGAAAGTATCTTGCTTTACGAGCTTTTAAGATTCAACTTATGCCAGAACTAAAGCCAAACGACCATCGTATACGCCGCTAATTCGACCAATGGGCTGAAGAACAAATTGTTATTGATTTTGGTTTTCTATACAAAAATTGTTTTAATTGATGAAGCATATTTTTGGTTGAATGGCTACGTAAATATGCTAAATTATCGCATTTGGAGTTAACATAATCCACAAGCGTTTGTCCAAATATTATTACATCCACAAAAAATTATTAATTGGTATGCTTTATGGGCCGGCGGAGTCATTGGTACATATCAGAGACCTGCATGCGGTTGTATTTTTTTTTTGACTTGCGGTGTACCTGCTAATGATGGGGTGTAATTGCAGCCACCGCAACTTCCGACTTATCGCCATCCCAACTTCTCACCACCGCAATTTACCACCACCGCAATTTATGCGGTACACCGCATATTTACTTGATTTTTACCCTGCAGCAACTAGCAATACATAGTACAATTTTTGTACTTGTTGACACTTTTAATAAATAAAGGTCGAAGAAATAAATAAAAGGATGTTAAAATGTTATTATTTTCATAAACCAAAGTGGTGGTAACTTGCGGTTGTGGAAAGTTGCGGTGGTTAAAAATGGCGATGGTGTGAAGTTGCGGTGGTGCCCTGTTGCGGTGGTCGCAAGTTGTGGTGGTGGCAGGTTTCGGTGATGGGAAGTTGTGGTGGGGGATAGTGGCGGCGCACCGCAACTCTGGTGCATATGTCTTCAAAAACGATGATGGGCAGAATGTTAATGTCAACTGTCAACGGTATAGAGAAATGATTACAAGTTTTTTCGTTGGCATTAATCTTGCTAACAGGTGGTTCTAACAGGACGAAACTTCTGATGAACCAATAATTTCACGAAATGGTGCTGTTAATTGGCCACTAAGACCGTGTGATTTAACCCCATTGGATTATTTTTTTGTCAAATGCTTTCCGTTTTGTTCTGATATGGATTTTTCAAATATGCCGTTTATCAAGATGCATTCCGAGATTTTTGACTTTTTCGTTTTGAGGGACTGCATGTCTGGACTGCATGTCTGCTGTTTAAGAGTAATGGTGATATGGACTCATTTAGTTGTTTTAGATCCTCATTATGTTTAAAGTTGTAATTTCCTTTAAGGCTGTAAGAGATCATGTTTTCTCCGGTTAGTGAAAAAATGTAAATGCCACGGGTGGGACGATCGTTTCGATGTTTTTGAAGCATCATCTTCAGCAGCGTCTAGCCCGTTAAGCCACTACGGTGTGTATTTGCACAAGTCACTAACCGAAGACATTTATTGATTGTGTGCAGAGTGATTGTTGTCGCTACTTACACATTGCATTCTTACTTACACGCACTGATGCAGAAGTTTTGAAAGTTATATTTATAGAACGAACTATTCTAATTGTAGTTGTCTCGTTCTGTTTTGGTTTGGCCCTACCATATGTTTCAAATTTATTTGTCTAGATTCATTTGGCTTTATTCTGCACTCCTAGAGCCATATAGAAACACTGTCTATGTAATTTTGAAGAACCTTACTAGCATTTTGGAAATTTTCGTAAACAGTGTTTGTAGCTTGTTAGAAATATAGTATACTTGTGCCCAAACACATTCTGTGTGCTATTCAATATAACATGTTTGGAACACAATGACTAATAGTATATAATATTATATGACTTTGTGACCCGAATGTGGCTCTGTTTGCTGAAAACATCTGAAAACAGAAATGTGACATACAATAAAGAAACATAAGGCAGCAGATCTTCAATTCACGAAAATAATACTTGCAAAAATGTACATGGTTCCTGCATTATGTTGCTGGGTCTGATATTTCTCAGCGCGTGGTACTCTCAGATGGGAGCTCCATCTATATGTCAATATTTGTAATGTTAGTGAATCCACCTAAATATCATTTTAAGTATTAACAGAGATGTTTGAACATACCGGGTGAGAAATTCGGACAGTATTCTGATTAGATCATCTGGTGTTTGTTTGAATTTGTGTTTTGGTTGTAATCAATAATCGAGAGTGATTGTTTAATTCAAATTTTAGAAAACGTTTGAAGTCAATACATAGGTTTATTAACTAGCCAAGTACCTTATACTATGCTGCAGTAGACAGGGCCTTTTAGTAGGTCTTTATTTCACATTTACCCAGATTAAGGTGCCGTTTATTAAGATATATTTTCTGCATCGCGGGAGCTCCATAAACCACGTCCGCACTGATAATTTAACACAGATATGTATTTTATATGTCGGTGGTGCAATGGTAGTGTGCGCGCCTCTTATACATGAGATTCTGGGTTCGATCCCTGCTCTGACTACCTTAAAATAGTGATGGCAACACCATCGGGTAATTAGCTATGCAAAAGCTTCTCATAAATAAATAATCCGTTTGGAGGCGGTGTTAAGCTGTAGGTTTCAATCAGTGAGTCTTAACATTAAAAGCGCATAGCTTACCGATTGCGATAAGCTCTCCGCAATTCCTTCATGGAATGTAATGGGAACAATTTTTGTTTTTTGTTTTTTATATATGTAAATGTGATTAACAAGCAGTTCTAATGAGACTCATTGAAATTGATAAGTTTCATTGGTTAAGCTATTGATCTGATCTACTAAAATCGTTTATGGTGGGTTATGATTTTTCAGAGTATTTTTCTGGTCGTTTAAATATTTCCTCGGACACAGGGCCTGGAATCGCACGATTATACTTACATACACGCTGAAAAAAATGGTCTCTGCAACATATTCCCCCAAACATTCTGCAGGAACCATGTATATGTTTGGAACACACTTCAAACATTTATATGTTTGTCAGTCCCAAACCCAGGTGTATTTAAATGCAAACATTAGCATATTTACTGACAAATATGTATGCTTTTATGTGGAAACATATGCGTGCTTCATCCCAAACATCCATATACGTACGTGGAAGAATTCGCGTGTTTTCACCAAACCTCCATATACTTACGTGGAAAGATATGCGTATTTAGAAACGAATTATTCTTTCTTTCTTTATTTATTATAATTAATTTTATCAATATATATCCATATTTATAAACAATTAATACAAAAAATTAAAATATTTAAAATTACCCTTTTTACATTTACTTGCATTGAATGCTCTTTTGCTTCTCCTTTCTTTGCTGACTCTGACGTTTCTGTATTCAGAAGGTTTCAACTATGCCTTGGTTATCACTGTGAGTTGGTAAACAAACAATATACTTATATACAAATCTAGTTCATGAAAGACATGCACGTAATAATTACTTATGTTTGTTTTATTATATTTCACAAATGGTCCGCCAATCCAATTTTTTCAGTAGAGGCTCGGGCAGAAAAGGGGCTTCACGTTGTTGCGCTCTCACGTTGTTGCGCTCTTCGCAATAGATCACGCACATTCAGGAATATTTATGAATCACTCACTGAGAGAATAATGCAAAAATACAGAAACACACTTATACACCCAGCGAAATAAATATAATGGCAACACCATTTTTTGTTTTTTCCTAATGTTGAGATGCATTTCAAGATGTTATTTTATATTGTATTAGGGCTTTCAAAATAATATACTTTTCACCAAAAATACTTTGACCATGACTTCTTCCAGGCTAGTCAACAAAATTAGACTAATTACTAGTGCGAAATATTTATAAAGGCAAAAGGTTTATTTAAATATTTTAACAAGTTTCGTAAGACGTATGATCTCCATTAACGCTGATAACTTCTACTAAGCGTCTTAGCATTGAGTTTATCAACGAAGGAATATGCGCAGAATCAGTTATCTCCCATTTTCTTGAATTGATACTCTTCGATCCTTGACGTTCTTCAACTGGCGACGGAGTGATAAACTTCGGTAGGTAAAATAGACCAGAGGTTCTCGATCGGATAAAGATCAGAACTAAGTGCAGGCCAATCAAGAGTTGGTATTTTTCCTGGACTCCAGAAGTTTTTCAGTTTACTTAGACCGATATACTGCTGCGTTGTCCTGCTGGATGATAAATTCTGAGACACAAATTTCCTCTCCAGAATTATCTAAGACGACATCAAATTGTCGAATATAATACTCGGAGTCCATTTTTATGGAAATGAGACATATTGGAGTGGTTCCTCTATAAGTCATACCTGCCCAAACCGTAAGGGACAATTTCGCCGCTGACGCATAATTTTGGAAAAATCTTTGGAACGCAAATATTTGTTCGATCCATCAGGCCCATCCAAATTTAATTTTTTACATTGTCAAATATCACTCCTCATCCAAAAATCTGTATATTTCAGCGATTTTAAAACTGGCTAATTCATATCTTTGTTTAAGACCAAGTTTTGCATACTTTTTTCCATATGACAGGTTCAAGTCGCGTTTCGTTATTTGTTGAACAAGACCCAACCCTGCTCCCAAGATAAATTCAGCTATAATTTCCTTTTCATCGAAGTTTTCTTTAACAGCAACCCGTTTGATCTCTCTTTTGGCGCTTTCACTGATCAGCGGTGTCCTTCCTGGTCGTTTTGTGTTTCCACATTGACCATCCTGTTTTATAAAATTGTCAATGACACAGCTAGATCTTTTTAATCGCCTCGAAATTTCCTGACTGGGGAGCCCTTCATCATGATAATTTTAAAATTTTAAGGTGTAAGATATACACACTCGTCGCCCCTCTTTTATTCTCTTGCTCTCGAGAGAGCATAAACAGTGCAACAAACACGGCTGTATTTGTCTCACAAACACAGATATATTTGAGTCGCAAACAAATATGTTATAACATATTAATCATTGTGTCTCAAGTATGTAATATTGATTAGCAAACACAATGCGTTTGGGCACAAGTATATTATATTTACGACAAGCTCCAGACACATGTTATATTTGAATTCAAACAACAAAAACGATAGATTTTTCAGCGTGTAGTTAAGGTATCAAGAAGTAATTGAGTGCACTGAATATTTCTTCTGAGTGCACTGAATATTTCTTCTGAGTCCTTGAAATCTAAAGAGGTACAAATAGCACAAATAATTTTTGGCCAAAACAACGTGTACCGGGGTCAGATAGTACTTTATATACTCCAAAGAAATAGTAGAATGTCAGCTCATTGTGATGCTATTGACCATATTGAGAACCACATATGTTGATTTGATAGTGTTGCATAGCTGCTTCTATGGAAGCGGTTAATTTTCGTATTATGTGTCTTTGGAATTCCTGAAAAATCCATTCCTCTAGACCAGCTTCCATTTTTTTTGCTGGGTGATAATTTCTGATGAGAAAAATGGGACATGGTTTACTCAAACTCTGCTAACAACTAAACGGCCACACATTGATCGCCTCATTTAAATCAAAACAGTAATAAAATGTTTCCCACGTAGATAATTTTGCGTTATGTTTTCCCTTTATTTTTGGGTCATAACGTATCATTTTGTTGCTGGAATGATAATCACAAGTTCGTGAATGAACCAACGAAATTGCGTTGAATTCCATCAAAAACATCAATAATGTGTCGAGTAGTTTAGTAAAAATTGTATATTGCATAAGTTTCTTTCGAGGGAGAAGGTAAAAAAAACTTGAAATTATGAAATAATAGATTTTTATCGTACCCCCTTATACGAACACTGGCGAACGTGAATTTCGAGAGTTTTGCGGTTGTAAATGCAGTTTACACTTTCATAAACAAAAAACGTAATCGATAAAAGTAAAACGCTTAAGAGAATATTGCAATCACTGATGTACAAACATACGCAGTTCAACGTTTAAATATGTACACAGATATGTTGATATACTCGTACTCGTATAAATTGCTAAATCTGACAAATAGTGAATAAGTATGTAGTGCGATTTCAACAAAATGCAGGCCAAAGAAAATATTCCAATTGTTTCCGAAACGGCCAGAAGAAAACAAAATACCATATAAAGGGTTTTTCAATAAGAGCGCTACAAATTTTTTTTTAAATAAAACAAAACCGGTTTTAGATACCAATGAAATTCTTTATTCCTGTGAAAGTACGTTCGATGCCATTATGTATGGAACTCGATTTCTTTTGCATGGCACCACGGTCACGCTTGCAGAAGTACAGACGCTGAACCCAATTTTCGACAGTTTTCAGGCATAAATCGGCCGATACTGCTGCAATTTCATGGTCGATATTCGTACGAAGTTCATCAATCGTCGCTGGCTTGTTGGCGTAGACCACACACTTGACGTAGCCCCACAGGAAATTATCTAACGGCGTCAAATCGCACGACCGATGCGGCCAATCGACTGTGCCATTTCGTGAGATAACACGTTCACCAAACTTGGTTTCCAATAAATTGATTGTGGCATTCGCTGTGTGGCTTGGGGCGCCGTCCCAATTGTGGCCAAAAATATTCGGTTATCATTGAACGGTAGCGATTCGCATTCACAGTAATGTGCCGGTCTTGATCATCACGGAAGAAGTACGGCCCAATGACGCTGCCGGCCCATAAACCGCACCAAACCGTAATTTTTTCGGGATGCAATGATGATTCATGGATTACGTGTGGATTGCTGTCTGACCAATAACGCATATTTTGCTTATTGACGAAGCCATTCAGCCAGAAATGAGCCTCATCGCTGAAGATGATTTTCCGATGAAAATCCGAATCATTTTCAAGTTGTTGCTCAGCCCAATTCACGAACATACGACGCTTATGGTGGTCAAGCGGCATCAGTTCTTGCGTCAATTTGATCTTGTAAGGATGTAGGCCATTATCTTTTCGCCACAACGACGTCACAGAGATGCCCAACGCTTGAGAACGACGTGTGAGAGCCACATTTGGGCTTTCTTGAATTGAAGCCTCAGCGGCAGCAATATTCTCGACACTACGGCCACTTCGTTGTCTCACTGGCACGGGAACATTTTGTACTGTGCCTGTGGATTCAAATTTTTCCACTAAACTCACAGAAAAATTCGGTTAAGGCAGCCGAATTAGCCGTGACCGAATTTAGAGGTTGTCTCAACCGAATTAGACGTTGACACAACCTCATTAGAGGTTGACGCAACCTCATTAGAGGTTGACATAACCTCATTAGAGGTTGACACAACCTCATTATAGGTTGACACAAGCTCATTAGAGGTTGACGCAACCTCATTAGAGGTTGACATAACCTTATTTGACACAACCTCATTAGAGGTTGACACAACCTCATTAGAGGTTGACACAACCTCGTTAGAGGTTGACATAACCTCGTTAGAGGTTGATGCGACCTCATTAGAGGTTGATGCGACTTCATTAGAGGTTGGCGCGACCTCATTAGAGGTTGACACAACCTCATTAAAGGTTGGTACTACCGAATTTACATAGTGTCACAAATTAATTTTGAATGTTTTTTTATTCTATTTATTATCCTGTACTCAATATATTACAAAGCGAGGAAATAAAGTCATTTAAATCATTGTGATCTTGCAGTCCCGTTCATCATTTTGATGTAGGTCCTAAACGGTTCTACATACTTACATATGTACGGACGATTACAGCATAGCTCAACCGACCGACCTTGAAAAACTTGAAACCTCTTCATATCTGCTTGGATATTTTCTGCAAACTAAGAAAGACATTTGAATACAAATCCCGTAATTACAATATTTGTACTTACCTTTCTTAATAACCACAAAAAAAACCTTGATATCGCCGGGACAGCAATAATTATACATTCTTTATCCTTCTTTAGCATAATATTTGTTTTTAGAATTTTAAACGTCAGATTTGAAATACATAGAATTCGGTTGTACCTACAGAACTAATGAGAAATTCGGTTACATGAACCGAATTGACACCAAATTCGGTCGTTGCAACCGATATAAGTATAAATTCGGATACTGCAACCGAATTGATACCAAATTCGATAGTTACAACCGAACTGATGCCAACTGCTGTTACTCCAACCGAATTGATACCACATTCAGTCACTCCAACCGAATTTTGTGCCAATTGCGGTTGTCGTATCCGAATTGATTCCACAGTCGGTTGTTCCAACCGAAATTTTAGAAAATTTAGTTGACAGAACGAATATAATTGAAGATTCGGTTGTCACAACTGAATAAATTTTGCAACGAGGTTGTTTCCACCGAATTTCAGTTGTGGGAACTAAATTCGGTCGTGACAACCTCAATTACGTTGTAGCAACCTCAATTCGGTGGTAACAGCCGAATTTACGGTTGCTACAACCTCTTCTCAAACAATTAGTTCTCTGAGTGTAGACGCTCATTTGTTGATCTGGTAGGACGATTATGACGACCATAAATTGGACGTAGCGCTCTTAAAGTTGAGGCAACTGACTCCAAATTTCGGTAGTAAATTTTAATAATTTCGACTCGCTGTTGGCTCGAATAGCTTTCCATGATGAAATGGCAAACCTTACTGAAGAGAAATGTCAAAAGCGGGAAAACATATGGCGTCGTTTGCTGTCCCTATCGATTTACTTTTGTAGCGTCTCTGTTGAACCCCTTTACTTAGTTATCCCCAGAAAATTCGAGATTCGAGTTAATTTGCTACTCATCCGAGAGAAACTGAATTCGTAAGCGATGATGATAATATTCAATAATGTGTTTTGCCCCAAATTGCACAGCTACTTACCCCAAATCTGCAACAAAATTAAATAAATTTAAAAAAAATTTATTACAAAAAATCATATAAATCATTTAATTGATGCATGAGATTCGGATTTGTAAGAAAAACTTAAAACGTTCAATATTCACAAAAGGATTTGAGGAAATGCGTGCATCAAGTTAGCAGGCATTCCTATTAGGGGATGGCAAATGGGACTGCGTTTTAAAACGCCCGGATTTCGGGATTTTGAAAAATTAAATTCCGAGAGCTCGGGGTTTTTCGGGACGCTTATTTTTCAGGTTTAGTGTAAGAAATAAAAAAATCAAATAACTATAGCACAAAACGAAAAGGTAATTCATATTTGTTTTGGGCATACACATTAACGAAAAGTCAATTTATTTTTAATAACATATGTGTAATATATGCGTATATTAAATTTAAGATTAAAGGAATTGTTTTGTCAGGAAAGCCCGCAACAGAATTTGAGCATCTAAAGTGCCATCTGCTAATCTGGAATACAGGTGAATGTTTGCTGATATTGCAATCGCAAAAGCTCAATAAATATAAAAGGATGATGTTACTAAGGCCCTTGGCATTGGAATAGAGTGAGTAAATCAGTGTTCGGGACAGTGTTGCCAGAAGCCGTCAAAAAAATTATGCTAAATGCCCAAAAAAAATTGTGCAAAATGGAAGGAAATTATGCTAAAAACACCAAAAATAATTGTGCAAAATGCAAAAACATTATGCTAAAATTAAAAAAGTTAATTTATTATATATTTGCCGCTGTGTGTAGTACTTAGTACTTACTATAGCCCTTTTAAGCACTATTTTTATTCACAAATTCGTATAAATTTGAAAAAGTAATTTTGTAAGAAAAAGAAAATTTTCATAGAATATATTATTAAAAAACTAATGTGAAATTGATTATTATGGTGGGTGATTAGGAATATATGTAGCTATTTCAAGGCCGTTCTCCACGAGTATTTAGGTATATTATCACACATTATAGGAAGAAACAAATCTCAACTAAGCGAGAATTGTCTAACCTCCTACTTGTGTGAAAACACCGACAACAATACTTTCCTATAAGCTTCAATATTCACAATATTCCTTTCCTATGTAGGGTTTCACCGAAAGGCATTGCATAGATGTTGTTGTTTCAAAAAAAGAAACAACGATTGCCTTGAGATTGGTGTACAGGGTACCATCCGCGTATCCTTCCATTTTAGGGAGTAGGCAGCAGATGATATGCTTTGGTAGGCCTTGAAATAAATATCTATATTCCCAAACATTCACCATAATAATCACTTTTACATTATGTTTTTTAATAATATATTCCATGGAAATTTAGTTTTTGTTATAAATATATTTTTTTTTTCATAGAAATTGATCTTGAACCGGAAAAATTATTAAAGAACATTACATCTTAAAGATCGAATAATAAAACTAAAATGGATTTCATAAAAACATTAAAACAAAAAATCAGTTTGTTTAAAAATTTTTGGTTGTTTTATAAAACAAAAGCTCCGCTGATTTATCAGAAGTTTCTTGTGTGTAATTTTAAGACCATTTACATTTTCGTTTTGTATTTGTAACTACACTTATTAGTAGTAAGTCCTGAAATTTTAATCTGAGAGGCGTTTCATTTTAAATATTTAAAAAAAATGTATCTAGAAAAAATTTTATTTTTTGTTTCTTCGAGTTTTTGGCATTAATGAAAAGCCAAATTACATTTTTTGATGCAAGTGTACCTTAAGCTTCAGTTTTGTTGGATAATTCTGCAAAACGTATCGTATTTCTATTCTTTCAAAAGTATAATCTGTTGATTCAGAGTGAAACCCTAACGGTGTAAACGAACATTACCATTTTCATACTTCAGTATTGCATTTCCTTCCATTTTAAATTGGAAGTGGCCAAAAACGCATGTACGCTTTACATTGTTTCAAAAAAATGTTCTACACTGGTTTTCACAGTGTTTTGAATTTGTGGATTATATTGTTGTATTTACAGGTTATTATAAAACATTCAAAAACTTAATCTTCGTAAAATTGTAATACATTTAATTTTTCAAAATAATTAGATTATTAGTTTTTAATTTTTTTTTTTTGCCAAAACGATTCCGTAATCATCACATCCAAGAGGTTACTATAACAATTTTGCACGAAATGTAATGTAAAAGTGTGACATAAGTTGCATAGAAATAAATGTTTCTTAGTCTTAAAGTTTTGTTAATGGTTCGGGAGAAATCCGCCTCTAACGCTGAAAATAGAGGATCAGACAAAACGTTGTGGACCCATGAGGCAAGAAAATGTAATGAACATATGTTTCGTTTCACATCCTTTGGTTTGTTTTGGCTCATAAGAAAGAATGTATTGTTACATGAATCAAAATACAAACGTGCGGTGTGTATTCAAATTCCTAAAGATTCGTTATTTCTTCAGAAATATTCCTGTTACATGTTATTAAAAAGTAAAATACAAAAAAAAGCTTCTCAAATTACCGTTCGGAATCGGTGTAAAACTGTAGGTCCCAATCAGTGAGTGAAAACTGGAAAGCGCATAGCTCAGTGATTGTGAGAAGTTCTCCCCAGTCCGTTCATGGGATGTAATGGGAAACCATTTATTTTTTTTAAATACAAAAAACCGTTAATGGAAAATTGGTGCAATATGAAAAAAATTATGCTAAAAATTTTATAAAATATATCAAATTGTGGAAAAATGTGGTGAAAATGATGCTAAAAAGCATTTAGCATCATGTTTCAAAAAATTATGCTGACGCCAAAATATTATGCTAAAAAGCATTAATTATGCTAAACTGGCAACACTGGTTCGGGAGTCTCCAAATGTATAGACTTAAGAATTTTGGGAGTAACACATAACACAAGAGTTACGAAAACGATAAGACAATGCATACGGAGCAATCGCAAACAACAACTCTAAAACGAGGTATTCGTCGAGCAAACGCACGGCACGAACTGTTCAACTCGAACATGTAACTCTCAATGGCATTCACACAACCAGACTACAGCTTGAGTAACGCCTACTCAAATTAAATGGTTTCTCATTACATCCCATGAAAGAATTGGGGAGAGCTTCTCACAACCAGTAAGCTGTGCGCTTTCTAGTTATATACTCACTGATAGGCACTTATATTTTTACATCGGTTCCGAACGGTATTTTGAGAAACTTTTTCATGGCTAAATACTCGATAGTGTCGCCGTCACTATCCGAGGTGACCGCCGCCAAAAGAAGTTTGAGGTTGTCAGAGCAGTGATCGAACCCAGGATCTCATGTGCAGTAGGCACCACCGACGGTAAGATATCGACAAATTTTGCAACATTTTGCAAGAAAGTAACTTCGGTTTACTCATATAATAGATCCTTCTTTCGTTAAGTAGGAAATGCTTTTGATCAGATGACTAAATTCTTTATTATGCAGTTAAATAGCTAACACCTTCAAGCTAAAATTTGTGAAATGTCGCATTATTTTCAGTTGTCAGTTTGTGAATATGTTGTCAGTTGTGAATATGTCGTGAATATGAATGATCAAAATGAGCATTTTAAAAGCCGCGGAAGCACACCGGGATATTGTTACGTGTATGAGTTGGATGCGTTGGTTGGATGGTTCAAAAAATTTCGATCTGGCAATTTCACGATAAAAAATGGCCACAGTAGCGGAAGGCCGAATGAGGTTTATAAGGACAATTTCAAAGTCGTTATCGCACCTGACCCCAACCTTTGTGTTCGGGAAGTTGCAGACAATCTGAAAGTTTCGCACATGACTATTAAAACCCATTTGAAACGGCTTGGACTAATCAAAAAGCTTGGTATTTGGTTCCGCACCAGCCTAAGGAAATCTACTTAACAAAGCGGATAAACACTTACGATTTGTTGCTCAAACGCAGCCAAAATTATCCGTTTTTGAAACACATTGAAAGAATTGGAAAAAACGTTAACCGAAAGAGATCCTGCCCAAGCACGATGAACGAGCTCAAACTTTGGCAAAGGCAGAACTGCACCAAAAAAGATTATGTTGTCCATTTGGTGGTATTTTTAGGGAGTAATTTAATTTGAACCAAACCATAAATTCTGACGTCTATTGTCAGCAATTGACGAACCTTAATGGGGCACTGAGAGAAGAAACACGTCCTGAATTGATAAATCGCAAATGCCTGATTTTCCATCACGGCCTCACACATCTTTGCAGACTCGGCAAAACATATTGGAGCTTGGATGGGAAGTTCTCCCACATCTGGCACCTTCGGGTTTCCATCTATTCCGGAGTCTGCAAAACTTTTTGAATGCATATTTTTTTCAATACAAATGAGATTCTTTAAACTGAGGTGTTCGAGTATATTTGTGGGACGGACCAGTCATTCTATGAATCTGGGATCAAAATGTTGCCCGAACCATGGCTGGAGGTCATTGAATAAAATTGCACCTACATTATACTTATACACGCTGAAACCTCTGTCATTTTTTGTTCTTCGGATGCAAATATAAAGTGTGTTTGGAGCTTGTCGCAAATATAATATATTTGTGTCCAAACATATTGTGTTTGCTTCATGTTTGAGACAAAATGATTAATGTGTTATAATAATTGTGTTTGCGACCTATATATATTTATGATACAGGTGTGTTTTTTGCATGAATGAAAGAAATGATAAGATTTACGCCAATGGTGCTTAAAAACTGTTCTCTCTCTGCGCATCTACGGCACGCTGAAACCTCTGTCATTTTTTGTTCTTCGGATGCAAATATAAAGTGTGTTTGGAGCTTGTGGCAAATATCATATATTTGTGTCCAAACATATTGTGTTTGCTTCATGTTTGAGACAAATGATTAATGTGTTACAAAATGATTAATGTGTTACAAAATGATTAATGTGTTATTGAATAAAATTGGACCTACATTATACTTATACACGCTGAACTCTCTGTCATTTTTTGTTCTTCGGATGCAAATATAAAGTGTGTTTGGAGCTTGTCGCAAATATAATATATTTGTGTCCAAACATATTGTGTTTGCTTCATGTTTGAGACAAAATGATTAATGTGTTATAATACATGTGTTTGCGATATATTTATGATTGTGATACAAGTACAGGTGTGTTTTTTGCATGAATGAAAGAAATAATAAGATTACGCCAATGGTGCTTAAAAACTGTTCTCTCTCTGCGCATCTACGTCACGTTAGCGAGTATGCATTAGTAAATTGTGAAATATGTATGAAGATTCAGCGAAAACTATAAACTCAGAAGAAATTGTTGTAAATAGCAGTGAAACGTTTGTTAAAAATAAAAAAAAAGTTTAGCAGAAAAATTTGTAATACATTTAAAGATATATGAATTTGTTAGAGTAAAATGTTCGAGAATTTAATGTTTTTTGCAGGGAATTATATTCAGGAGATATTTTATAGAGAGAAGTACAATTGTTTTATAATATTTTCAAGAAAATGTTTAAAAACGCAGGCGTGCCATCAAATTAGCATAGAATGCATAGTATGCAAAACAAATTTTAGCTAACCTGACGTCACAAAAAGAGTGAGAGAATTCATACAAACATAATGGACCTGCGCAAGGCGCAATCTAATTATCTTTCATTCATGGTGTGTTGCACTGTCTATGCTCTCTCGAGAGCAAGAGAATAAAAGAGGGGCAACCAGAGAGTCTATCAGTATTTTTGAATTATTCTCTCAGTCAGTGAGTCATAAATATTCCTGAATTTGCGGGTAAATTTCAGATGAAGTGTTTCTTATTTTGCCTGATGTATTGCGTTTTAGTTTCATGTTTTGGTTTGTGATGTTACTTTGGCTTTTTTATTATATGTGTTTCGTATATATGTATGTGTGCTACCAAAGTGAGAAACGATTTTAAGAGCAGCAGAATCTCACTTTTTGAAAAAAAACAAGTAATGCATTCAATGCAAATAAATGTAAAAAGGGCAGTTTTAAATCTATTAATTTGTCGTATTAATTATTTATAAATGTGGATTTATATTGTTAAAATTAATTATAATAAATAAAGCGTAAAGCATACATGTTTGTCAGTAAACATGATATTGTTTACATTTAATTACAAGTAAGTTTGGATCTTGCAAACATATGAATGTTTGAAGTGTGTTTCAAACATATACACGGTTCCTGCAGAATATGTTTGGGAAAATATGTAAGAGAGGCCGTTATTTTTCAGCGTGTAGATTAAAATTAATTATTTAAATAAAATAATTGAAAATTACTACGAGCACAAAAGCTAAATTTCTTTCTTGCCAACCCATTAAATTTAATTATATCGGCATCATTAGGGCACCAAAAAAATGAGATCTTGTCGTGCAAGAGTTGGAAAAAAAATTAGACAATTTGCTGCTCACACACTCCTATGTGTTGTGTACTGCAATTGCGATGGAGGCACAAAATATTTGTGCAAATCAATATAAATTGATTAAATTTTATTTATTAATTAATATTTTTACACTTTTTTTTTTAATTTTTGGATTACATTTATTTGTTGTAGCCCAGCGACGGAAGGCATGACCTGAAAGGCCTGAAATCATGACCAAACAAGCCTTCTTTAAAATACGAAAGGCCTTCCCTACACATTACATCCTCCTTTCATTTTAATATTGCGTGAGATTGGGAGGCAAGACCTTCCTTGCCCCTTCCCTAAAGAAGGCCTTAGACGGCATTTACGTTAATTTATTTTTGTTAAACAAAAATAAAATTAAAATAATTTCAATTCAATTCAATTTATTTATTTGCCCTTAAAACTAACATTTTTGACTTAGAGCTAACTACGAATAATTGCCTATAGGGATCAACGCACATGGCGTTTTGCCACTACAACATTCTTGGTAGTATTATTGATTATATTCAATTTTTGATATTTATGAAGGGAAAAAATTTAACCCTTTAGGTTCTTAAACTAAAAACTAGGTCTAGAGAATTTTAAAACTTACAACTAATTACACTAAAACTACAGGACTACTATCCACTGCCTAATATATTTATATGATCGAAACAAGAGGTTTGACATTTTTCGTAAAACTTTAAGGTTATTAAGTCTATGTTGTCTTTGACTAGCAGAATGTTGGACTGTATATGTAACCTATGAGTGGAAAAATATCTTGGCAAGTTAAAAATAAGTTTAAGAACATTGTTTTGGGCAACTTGAAGTTTCTTAATATGGCAAGTAGCTGCACCTCCCCAAACCGGGGTCGCGTAAAATAAGATGGGTCTAAAGAAAGAATTAAATATTAACATTTTATTATCTATACTCAATTTTGATTTTCTTTTAATAAACGGATAGAGTATTTTTATCGTGATATTTATTTTGTTAATAGTTTTCGCGATGTGTTCTTTAAAAGTTAATGACTTATCAAGGTAGACTCCTAAGTATCTGACATGACTTTCCCAACTAATTTCCTGATTTAGTATTATAATATTTGACTGTGGGAGAAAATTAATGCTTCTTCTCTTGGAGAAGAAAATTGCCTGCGTTTTAGCAGGGTTAATTTGTATTTTCCACCGGTTAAAGTAGCTATTCACGAAATTGGCAGCTTGTTGTAAGTTTATCAAAATATTGTTAGGCGAAGTATCTGCAGTCAGAATAGCCGTGTCGTCGGCAAAGATTGAAGCCTTGCACTCTGGCAGAGTCGGAAAGTCGGATGTGAAAATGTTGTATAAAATGGGTGAGAGACATGAGCCTTGCGGACAGCCTGCTTCGATAATATACTCGCTAGAGAATTGCTTATCAACACACACTTGAAAACTACGCTCAGATAGGAAACTCCTGATTATTTTGACTAAATATATTGGAAAACCTGCCGCTTTCATCTTGTGGACAAGCCCATCATGCCAGACAGAGTCGAAGGCTGCTTTAATATCGAAAAGAAGCATGCCTGTGGATTTTTTACAAGACAAGTTACTGCGAATCATTTTTTTAATTCTGACCAGTGGGTGTATAGTGTTGTGTTCAGGTCTGAATCCAAATTGTTCTGGGGGTAAGATGTTATGATCGTCAATGAAGCTCTCGAGCTCGTTCTTAATAATCTTTTCAAATATTTTTCCTATTGTATTTAAGAGGATAATTGGTCTATATGACTCCGGACTCTTTTTCTCTTTGCCTGGTTTCAATATAGGTACAACTTTAGACTTTTTCCAATCCTTCGGAAAATAACTAATTTTTAGGCAAGAGTTGAAAATAAGCGTGATGTACTTGATAGCGCCAGGAGGCAGTCTTTTTAAACAGATATTGGGTATATCATCTAAACCAGGAGATTTCTTTGGTTTGAGTTTCTTAATAAGTAGGGAGACTCTAGATTCTACGATTTGTAGGCAGTCATTGTAGTTCGGGATTAGTCTGTCCAAATCTTCAATGGAGCTTTGGACTAAGTTTTTGGTTGCTGAGTTACTTAGTCTATCTGAAAGCGTATGGTTCAATGAGAATTTTTGAGCCAGAATTTCAGCTTTGCTTAGATTGGTGTAATAACTTACACCGTTATCTTGAAATGTAGGTAAGCTACTATGTTTCTTCTTTAATACTTTGGCTCTATTCCAAAGTTTAGAAGAGGCTTTAGGGAGACTGGACAAAAATAGGTTCCATTTTCTGTTTCTGAAGATCAACAGCTGATACTTAATTGCAGTATTTAGCTTTTTAAAATCATTTCTATATTGGGGCTGTCTAAATCGAATCCATAACCTTCTAGAGCTATTTCTGCATTTAATCATGTTTAAAATATAATTAGGGATCTTTTCACCGAACTGTTTGCCTACAGGGATTTTGGGGGCAGCGCTGTTGATGCTTTCTTTGATTACATCTATAAGCGTGCGAATTGCATTATCGACGTCAGATGAAGTTCGAAGTGCTGGTGCATGATGGTACAGTAAATTTGTAATTGTTCTTTTATACAAGCCCCAATTTGTTCTTTTTAAATTAAATTTATATTCAACTGTTTTACAGGAGCTGCTGTTGAAAAAAGTGAGTACTGGGAGATGGTCGGAGCCTAGACTATTCACTGTCATTGGCCCTGATAGTTTATCAGGGGCGTTAGTAAGAAAAAAATCTAAAACTGAAGGACTAGAGTTGGTTGTATTTGGGACGAACGTTGGATTTGGTGTATGGGCTATGGCCAAATTGAAAATTTTAAAAATTTGCTGAAAATATTAAACAAAAAACAAAATTTTAAAACTTGTATGAAATTTTCCAATTTAATTATGGTTACACAGAATCGGAAAAGAAATTTCTCAAAATGGTAAAAATCTACTTCTTGGTTATATATGAGGAAAAAAATGCATGCATTCCGTAGGCCTTATTTTAGGAAGGCATTACAAAAGAACCATTCCGCATGCCTTATTTGTGGAAGGCCTTGCGACTTCCACCGCTGGGAAGTTAAGGAGGAGTAACCAATTCAAAAACATGGATATTATTCTTTGGTGTGTGTTTCATGTAATAAATAGACTATAGCTCAATATTGTTCTAGTTTGGTTTAATTTAAATTTAGACTCCGAAAACTGGTCATTTGTATATAATTTTGATTTATAACATTAAGTATTTTCCAGTATTTTCCAACTAGTCTTTGTCTCAGTTTGTTCTAGAATATTTAAATTTTTTGGGAATGTAAGAATATTCGGGAATTTCGGAACCTTTAGAGAATATCGTGATGACGAGTGAGACGTTTCCCATCCCGCCTATCCAATGCAGATGCCCACCTCTGACTCACGTACAAAAGTTCGGCAGCCGTCCGTCTCACGGAACTAATTTATTAAAAATAATTACGGTTGACACAACCGAATTGATATTAGGACGTTTGAATTTAGTCACCACAATTGCAATTCTGTTCAAACAACCTAGTTTCATAATTGATGCGGTTGAATTTCGAACAATATTTGTTCTATCAACTAAATTTTCTATAAATTTGATTGCAGCGTCCGAATTTTGAATTAATTCGGTTGCAACAACCGAATTTAGATTCAATTCTGTTGCAACAACCGAACTTGGTATTATCATTTCTAATTCAGTTACCTAATTATTGTCCAATTGAGATTGGATTTCACTTCTAACCTGACATTCAGAATTCAAAACAAAATTATTCTATTATAAAAAGAACGTAGAGTTGTTGCGGTCGTTGTTTTATCAAGAATTTGTTGTGTTTATTAAGAAATGTTAGTAAAATAAGCGGAATAAATAAAAATCATCCCTTAGTAACAAATTTGTAATTATGGATTTTCCGTTAAAACGTCTTGTTTTGAAGATAGTTTCCCATTTCATCCCATGAAGGGATTGGGGAACTCGTCTCAAAATCATTGAGCTGTGTTCTTTCTAGTTGTATACTCACTGATTTTGGACTACAGTTTTGCACCGGTTCCAGATGGTATTTTCAGACGTTCTTTCATGGCTCAGTACTCGATAGTAACATCATCACTAAGCGAGTTGACCGTCGTGGAAAGAAATGCAAGGTGGTCTGAGCAGGAAGCGAACCCCCGTTCTCATGTATAAGAGCTGCGCACACTAACCATCGCGCCATCGACGGTCACAATAATATGTATGATTGTGACACAAATATAGATGTGTTTGGGGTACACCATTTATTATCTCTCGAGAGCAAGATAATAAAAGAGGGGCAAAGAGAGATTATTATTAGTACCTAAGTGTGTAACTGTATGATTGCATTACCACCGACAGCCAGATAATGAAGATAATGGTTACATTTATCAACGTGCGGTACCAGCAAATATAATATGATCTGAAGATTTTCAAGTTAGGTCCATTGAGACTGTTCTGTATTTGTATAGCATGGTTGAGTAGTTGGATTTATGATTTAAAACGGTCAGACACAAAACATGATAACTGAGGCTGTGACCTATGAAGGTTGGGACTTCACAAACAGTCGGAAGTGGCATGTCAAATTAATTTGTTGCCCAACCTATTAACCCTCATCTTCTTAATTTCTTATCCGGTCTCGAATAACCCCGGCGGGTCAGGGACCTTACAAATCGAAGATAACATATTTCGCCAACCAGTTCGATCTTTTGCTTTATCTCTCCAGTTGGGAATACCAAGTGTAAGCAGGGATAAGTCAACCTGATCCTTCCAGCGGAGTCTTGGTCTTCCTATTTTTCGCCTGCCTTCAAGTTCGGTTTCGAAAACCCTTCGTCTTCATCCATTCTACTGACATGGACTAGCCAGCGCAATCGCGATCTTTTGATCCGCTTAACAATGTCGATGTCGGGATAAAGCTCAGACAGCTCATGGTTCATGCATCGCCTATACTCGCCGTTGTGCGCTACAGGGCCATAAATCCTCCGGAGTATTTTCCTATCGAAGACTCCCACACATGTTTCATCTGCTTGCGATAAGACCCAGGATTCTGCGCCATAAAGCAAGACAGGTTGTATGAGAGTCTGGTATAGCTGGATTTTCGTTATACGAGAGAGGGCTTTATCTCTAAAGTGCTTGCTTAGCCCAAAATAACATATATTCACAAGCACAATTCTCCGCTTAATCTCAAGGCTGACGTTGCTGTTTTTGTTTACGGCAGATCTGAGGTATATAAATTCGTCCACCACAGTTATCAACGTTCACGCTTTGGTCTAATCGCGTGGAGGCCCTGCTCGTTGAAATCATTAATTTTGTCTTGTTCTCATTTACATTCAAACCCACTTTTGCTGACTCCTTCTCAATTCTCGAAAACACCGCAGTAACTTCTCTAACTGTGCGCCCAATGATATTGATATCATCAGCATACGCGAGCAGCATGTGACTTTTGCTGCTGATGGTTTTATTCATATTGACTGCAGCTTTTCTCATAAAGATCTCCATTAAGATGTTAAAGAAATCGCATGATAGAATGTCGCCTTGCCTGAGGCCTCGCTTAGTTTCGAAAGGTTCGGTAAGATCCTTACCAACTTTCACTGCGGATTTGGTGTTCGTCAAGGTCATCCTGCAAAGGCGTATTAGTTTTGCAGGAATACCAAGCTCAGACTTTGCTTCGTAGAGTTTCCCCGTATCTGACTATCGAAGGCCGCCTTATAGTCGACAAAAAGATGATAAGTGTCAATTTGTTTTTCGTTGGTCTTCTCCAGGATTTGGCGTAGCGTGAAAATCTGGTCAGTTTTCGATTTTCCAGGCCTAAAACCACACTGGTATGGTTTTAGTATTCCGCACATTATACTTGATAGAACCTTAAATGCTATGGATAAAAGGATTATTCCACGGTAGTTGGCACAGAGACTCGGGTCGCCTTTTTTAAATATGGGACATAGTACACTGAGACTCCGATCGCCGGGCATGTATTCATATAACCAAATTTTGCTAATGAATTGATGCATGCACTTTATCAGCTCGTCGCCGCCAGCCTTAAATAGCTCCGCCGGCAATCCTTTTGTTGTTCTTAAGCCGGGCAATAGCTGTTCTGACCTCGCCTTGGTTAGAAGGTGGGCAATCGACGTCGGCGTCCAAATTGTGATCGATTGTCCCATCGTCATTGGATATCTCAGATACCAGTAGCGCGGATAAATGATCTCTCCATATTCCCAACATGATCCCCACATCTGCGATGAGATTTCAGTCCTTGTCTTTACAGAAGAGGGGCCATGAAACATGTCCATTATTCCCGATTTTGACTGTCATCTCTTACCCTCATGAATAATTAAATTGTTAATAAAATATTCACAAATTCTCTGTAAATTCGTTTCTAATTAATAGACCACAAAAAACAATTCGGTTGCGACAATGTCTTTCAAAAATCCAATTCTGTAGCCACAACCACAACAAAATTTTGATTAGATTGTGATAACCTAAAAATTGTGACGGTGGCGGTTGTGGCAACCTATAAATCGGTTGTAACAACCTCTAGGTAGGTAGTCGCAAGTTCTATTTAGGTTGTGACAAACTCTAAATTCGGTTGTGAAAAACGCATTTTTTTTGTTAGTTGTGGTTGAGAAGCTCTCCCCAATTCTTTAATGGGATTTAATGGGCAACCACACGAAACCATGGTTGCCCGATGCGGTAGCTCCTCGGAAGCACCACGGACATTAATTAAATTTGTTACTGACCAACGAAAATAGGCGCCACCTTCAATTGAATATTTACGATTGTGTCACGCATCGTTTGGTACCTGCCATACAATAGCAGTTGGGTGGGCAACTGGCTGGTAGACACAATAAAACCCGAAAGGGACAACCGATCCTAATTAAATTCAATTTTAGAAAATAGTTTGCTATTAAGTATTGTCGCCAAATCGTGCAACTGAAGGTAGTTCGGTATAAAAATATAGATCCATAATTTGAAATGGAACTCGGATTTGTGGTGAAGGTACGTTTAGAGATGGCGACACTATCGAGTACTTAACCATGAAAAGCTTCTCAAAATACCGCTCGGACCCGGTGTAAACCTGCAGGTCCCAATCAGTGAGTGTAAAAATTAGAAAGCGCACAGCTCACTGGTTGTGAGAAGCTCTCCCCAATCCCACTGGTTGTGAGAAGCTCACTGGTTGTGAGAAGCTCTCCCTAATTGGAAACGTTTTTTTTTACGTTTAAATCGGTTCACACGACTGAAATTTCTGTATTGGTTTTGTTTTCCTCTCATTCTTCAGTGCTCCTTCAAGCTGTTGCTTGGCATGTTGTAACAGTTTCACTTTCAATATCATGCGATTTCTCTTAAGCAAATTTCTTATTCTCTCGCATGAAGACAGTTGAAAATTTGCTACCGATTTTCACTTATAGCCAAACCGACATTTGACTAAACATTATTAATCCCTCAGTACCACCTTAGTCGTACTATCATCATTCATTTAGATCATATCATCTATTTGATTATTACGCTCAACGCTTCATGGAAAACTACGATATTCAGCAGATCATATCGACCACAAGGCATTAAGCCAAAACCAAATAATGTTAACTTTTCAGATTACTGACTACCACCAACCACTATGTCTGCCATGTGTCCTCATCCATAAACCAAAACAATAATTTGTAAGATGCTGAGCCACACACAGCGTCCAATGCATTTGGCAACCCAACTACAACCAACTACAGCAAGAGTGCGGCCAATTGTCTATGGCCAATTGTGTAGTATCCATATGGCTAATACCAATAGCTGCAACAACAACAACAGCAGTCCATGCAGAGCAATAACAGAAGATTGCAATGAATGAATAGCAACAGCACTGATGAATATCATTAAACCCATGGATATGAGCATGGGTGTTAATCTCATATTTCTTAAAAATTCAAACATTTTGGCCAGGAACTACCAATAAGACCAAGCACATAGTCATAAAACCATTACAATTGGATGCAATGGATTAGGATGTAGAGCTGTAGGAGAGCTAAGAGGAATGTTTCGGTTTACGCAAATACGGCAACAGCGACTTAACCAGCCACCTCCAACACCGCCACCACAAAATTAATAGGCATTTGCCAGCTCTTTGGCGTATTTGTTGATTTTGCATTTTATTTGAGTAAGTGCACCTTTCTCGCTTGTCGCACTCTGGACCGTCCTATGGGAAAAAGTGGAAATAGGTAAACAGAAGGATTGCTTTTGATATTTATGTACATCAAATTATGGGCAAGATTCCGGAAATTTAAAATGGGTATTATTTTTTTCGTGGTAGCTCTACTCCTGGCAGTTTTATGGGACTTTAGACTTGAGAATTTTTATAGAACGAAAGCTAAAATTTTTTTTAATTTCTAACATGGATACGGATATTCAGGGTGATTCAGCAAGTTCCGTACAAATTTCTCCAGCGTATTCCTTGGCTCATTTCATGAAGAAAACTCCAATAGGACCATGTCCGAAAATGTAAGATAGCCATACCTCTTACCTTTCCAAAATTACCTCAACGAAGCCCAGAGGTCTTACCGTTCCAAAGTTATGACCATTTTACTGAAATGCAAAAATGTTTTTTTTTTGTTTTTGGAAGCGAAATGACAGCACACATTTATGACAGCACAACTTTTGCCGTGAGATGTTGCAACGTGATGTACACGCATTTATGTTTTTACGTTCGATAGTGTGGACCGACGAAGCGCAATTCACGAGAGACGGCATAACTAATTTCCATAATTTGCACGAATGGGCCCATGACAATCCCCACAACAAGAAATAAACAGCATTTCAACACCAAGTTGCCGTCAACGTTTGGGCTGGCATCATCGGCATCACCTTGATTGGGCCAAAAGTACTTCCGCCCAGGTTAAATTCGCAAAATTCTTTGGCTTTTTTGCAAGAAGTCATGCCTGAAATCCTAGAGGAAGTACCTCTTGCGGTACGAGATCATGTTTTCTACCAACAAGATGGTGATCCAGCGCATTACGGGCTTTTTTGTGCGGGATTGGCTTAACACCAATTTCCCTCGACGTTGGATTGGACGAGCTGGACCAATCGCCTGGCCGCCACGATCTCTAGATCTCACACCACTTGATTTATTTTTGTGGGGCTACATGAAAGATTGTGGGTATTCTGTGCAGATCCACAATCGTGAGCAGTTACTTGCACGCATTGAGGAAGCTGCGGTGAAAGTTCGTGAAAAGATGAGTGAACTAAACGTGGCGGATGTGGTTCGCAGACGGCTGCAATTGTGTTTAGTAGAAAATGGGAACCACATTGAAAACTTCCTTTAACATCAAATGTTTTTTTCTCCTTATGTGTTTGATTCTTCAGCCAAAAATTTCAATAAAATAAAATCTTAAACGTGTTAATTTACAAAAACAAATAAATGTGTGCTGTTATTTCGCTTCCTAAACCAAAAACAAACATTTTTGCATTTCAGTAAAATGGTCATAACTTTGGAACGGTAAGACCTGTGGGCTTCGTTTAGTTCATTTTAGAAAGGTAAGAGGTATGGCTATCTTTCAACAGAAGTTTCCTGCCATCTGGCTGAGCAAATTGAGGTTATGTAAATTTTTTTTGCATTTTTTTCCGAAAGCTCTGTATCTCGGCGATTTGACTTTTTCTATTTTTTTTTATTGATTCTGAAAGGCCCAAAAACAAAAAAATCCGACCACTGGCTCAGAAGTTAGCAACTTTACCCTACTACCCTCCGACCAACAATCCGAAAATTTAGAACCCGCTGCCATTTCGCACCCTTGTATTTTCGGACATGGTCGTAGTGGACTTTTTTTCATGAAATGAGCCAAGGAATACGCTGGAGAAATTTGTCCGGAACTTCCTGAATCACCCCGTATAATAAATATTACACACAGAGAAGAGATTCGTTGTCCCAACTATATTTACAGCCAACTAAAATTTGGCGGTTCCTTGGACTATCACAGTGGTCAGTTGTGAATACCAATAATTGTGTTCTTTATCACCAAATGTTGTGCATATCAATTGATTTGTAAGTCAGTTTTCGTTGCCAGCACTGAAATATTTAGTTGAAGCTACAGCAACTAGAAAGAAATTTGGTCTGTCAATCAAATTTTAGTTGTTGCAATCAAATTATCCTTTAGTGGTGAATATTCTATTAGTTGGATGAACGAAAAATATAAAAACTAATTCGGTTGTACCAAATAATATATTGCTATGCTCAAATAATTATGTACTTGAATATGATGGCTGTCACAACCATTTGGTGATGCTTTAACCCATTATGAACTTTATAGAAAAAAGTAAATACAATTATTTTTTATTAAAATTGTGTATTTTGTATTTAAATATAAACAAAATTATTATTATTTATAACCAGTATCTCGTTTCTGTAGTTCTTGAATCGCAAAAGTTTTCACATGAAACATGTGAATTGACACAAAAACGCTACGAATCGGTACAAAAAACCGTTTCTCACATGTGACTGTTTCTACAACATTTGTTTTGCGAAAACTTTCTGTCACGTACTGTGTGTTTCATAAACAGTAGGGAGTCGAAAAATTTATAATTTGAAACGTCAAAAATACTCACAAATTAAAACGGTGCGAGATTTTGGTATTGTTTCTACAAAAAGGCTTTTAAGATATTAAGAATTTATGTTTTAAATAGAGAAAGCAAGAATTATACCATTTTGTTATGTATTTCCATTAATTTCTCCTAAATATTACAGAAAAATCAAAAAAGCAAAAACAAAATATAGTTGAATATATGTCAACAAATTTAGAAACTGCAAGAGAAAATTTGGAGGGTTAAACTAAATTGTAAGGAGCAGTGGAAGACCATAAAAAAAAAAACTTCTGTTTGTTGTCCTTTTTCGCACCACATTATTTTGTTTGTTTATATTTTTGAATTGCTTTTGACAGCTTTCTTGGAATTTTCCAATAAAAACGCGCACAAATCGAAAAACGATGGAAGTTTTTGTTCCATGCTTAATGTGAAAACTTCTTCGATTCGAGAACTACAGAAACGAGGTACAGGGTTCGTATTTCTTGCCTATTTTTGATCGAAAGTATGCAAACATTTCTATATCTCGAAAACGGAGCGTCCAATCGAAAAAATAAAAAATTTTTACGGGTTTTTCAGGGTTTCTCACAAAGTGTTACCACTCGCATGAAATAATTTTTTTTCAAAAAATCGCCAAAATAAGAAAATCGGTACATTTAAAAAATGGCTATAACTCGGAAACGGTGCGTTCAATTGCAAAAATAGTAAATTTTTTACCCCTAAAGGAGGCTGTAACCAATGGATGTCTTTACCACGGCATCACTTTTTTGTTTAAACAAATCGCTAAAACTGAATTTTTTCAAATAAAAAATCGCTAAACCGCCATTATGTATATATTTAGCAAACGGGAGCGTTCAATCGAAATGTAACTAATTTTTTCGGCATTCTAAGGGTTTTTCATAAAGTGGTCCAATTCGTATGGACTTTTTTTTCTAAAAATTGCTATAATAAAAAAATAGCTATAACTCGGAAACGGTGTGTCCAACCGCAAACGCAATACCTTTTTTACCTCCATAGGAGGCTTTTACCAATGGATGCCTCTCATACGGCATCATTTAAAATCCGTTAAACTAACATTTTTCAAATAAAAAATCGCTAAAACTCACATATGTATGTATGTCCGAGTTGTAACCATTTTTTATTACAGCGCTTTTCATATTTTTATGATTTTTTGAACAAAATATCTTCTATACGATGGACCACTTTAAGAAAAATCCTTAGAAACTCGTAAAAAATAGTTCTGTTTTCGATATTGGCGTAGGGGCGTTTTAGCGATTTTTAATGCCAGAAAATTTAGTTTTAGCGATTTTAGAACAAAAAAGTGAAGCCGTTTTGAAGACATCCATAGGTGCAAGCCTCTTAAACAGGTAAAAAGTTTATTGTTTTTGCCACTGGACACACCGTTTCCCAGATATAGCCAAAAACGATGTACAAGTAGACAGTCAAAATTTCTCTTCATTCAAATTCCAACAAATACAACGAGTGAAACCCTAGTCATTCTCTGTTCTCTCTCTTACTCTCTTGATTGAATATTTCAATACACGAGCAGCTTTTTGATAGTGTTATTGTATATAACTATACAAATTCCAACCATGTTGAAGTAAAATTACATAAACTATGCAAACAAATATGTAATGACGCGAGAGAGAAATGCGTTTGAGTGAATTTCTGGCACTTTTTGGTTCTCTTTTACCAGGGTTGCCAAATTGCGCACATATTGTGGTCGTCTAATTCTAGATCGTTTTGATATAGCCATTTTTATATTTTAGCGATTTTCTTATTTTGGCGATTTTTTGAAAAAAAATAATTTCATGCGAATTGGAACATTTTGTGAGAAACCCTTAGGAACCAGTAAAAATTGTTACTTTTTCGAGTGGACGCTTCGTTTTCCAGATACAGAGAGTTTTTCTAAATTTTTCATATTTTCGACCAAAAATGGGGATGGGTTTCCCTGGGTAGCATATGTATGTTTAAGTTAATTTGTGTCATCCAGAATAATAGTTCATCCAGCCAAGTGTCAACAATTATTTGCATGTGTTTGTGAAGGCGTCAATAGTGGCGCCATATTCAACGATTATGTTTAAAAGTCTCACTTCACCTCAATTTATGATAATATATATTCTTCACTGGCTGATATCTATACACTTTATTGTTTTTTCATAACTTTGTTTATGACTTTCTGTTTAAAATATTAGTTTTTCTGTAAAGTCCTCGTGTAACATTCCAATATACGTAGTTTCTCGTTAACAACAAAGCCTCTTGTGAAAAATCGAATATGTATATAACTTTGTTACAAAACTAATTTCTGATTACAGTGACTAATATTTGAATAGGAATTCTAATATTGTACCTTTTATTAGTTGTATCTTCCATTTCAGATGAATGAGGTTTTTGAAATACTCAAATTGGTTAATACCACTAAAGTTCGATAGTAGCAACTTGTATTTAGTAAGACCGATTTTTAATCTATGAATAACTGTTGGTCCCAATAAAAAATCTCTGAGAAAATAGAGCTCTATTAAAAGTATTAAAACAGGAACACATGAGAATAAACTCAAATTTTACAGGATTGGAAGGGCATATATACCCGTTAACCGTTATTAAGCGATTCGACGAATATATCGCAAACTTTAAAAAATTGCTCACAAATTTGATGAACAGAAATGTAAATTGTGGTCTGCAAGGGATTGTATGCGGCTTAGAAGTCCACCAGTAGAGAATTCACAGAGTGTACTTTTCGCATTTAGTTTCAGAGAAATGTCAGAATCTTGTAATGTGAGATTATCTACTTTAACCCCTTTTTGGAACGAAGTTCCTCATCGCACGTTGCGGGATTGCGGCTAAATGAACAAAATTTCAACAACTTTTTTTAGCTACTTTATTAAAACCCATTATTGTCACTATATTGGGTAGTTTTGGTTTGGTTTGGTTTAAATTGAAGTTTTCTAGGTGGAGCCTATTACATATTGTAGTTTTGAACCCAACAAAAAGTACATTTAGAAAAGCCAAAGTGCAACACTGGCAAGTCCATGAAATACAACCCTAAGCATGGAATTACATTTGGCAGCACACTTACTCTTACACTCTTACTTTTGGTTTGGTTTGTGTCTAGACTAACAAATGGGGAGAAATTTGTTGTTTAATGGGAAATTTTCTAGGTGGAGCCTGTTTATTACATATTGTAGTTTTGAACCGAACAAAAGGTAAATTTAGAAAAGCTAAAGTGAAAAAAGTTTAAACAAATAAGATTTGCTTAAATAAGTGCGTTTTTTATAAAAAACGTAAATTTTATTAAAAAAAATACCTATTCATATTCTTAAACAGAGTACTTTTCTTAAAACATACCATATCTTAAAGAAGTACCTTTGTTTGAAAAAGTACATTATCTTACAAGAAATTGCCTTTTCTTAAAAAACTACCTTTTCTTTAAAGAGTACCTTTTATGTAAAACAAAATAACTTTTCTTGAGATAAGTACATATTCTTAAAATTGTACTTGTACTTGTCACGACTGGACAAATTTCACCAGCGTATTCCTTGGCTCATTTCATGAAAATATGTCCATTTACGACCATCCCGAAAATGCAAGGGGGCGAAATGGCAGCGGTTAGAAAACTTTCGGATTGGTGGTCGGAGGGTACCAGGGAAAAATTGCTAAGTTCTGAACCAGTGCACACTGGGACAGATTTAAAAAATTACGGGGATAAAATTAGTAACGTCGTTGTGTTTGAATTTAGATGTGTCAAACCCATTAGTCGGTAGGTTTTTGAGGGTGCTGAGACCATTTCCGCCATTGCTTTTACATCGTGTGGATAGGGTTGAGTTATATTATATTAAGGGGGGGGGGGGGGGTAAAATTTAAAAAACGTTCTGGGTATCGTTTCATAGGTTTTTGGATGCTCCGATTTAATTTTTGACACAAATTTTTCGATCAGGATTTCGATAACGAACCTAACGGAGGGAAGAGCATGTGTAATTTTACCTTTTCCCATAAAATTTTTCTTCTTAAGAAGGTTTAACTTTTTAAACTTTTCTATCAACTTTATTAAGGATTATAAAATAAATAAAAAGTTTGAGAAGTTTGTTTCGTAACCATACAAGATTTATTTGGGACCTCAAAAAAAATCTTTAAAAAAATCTATATAATTACGATCGATATTTTCATCATCGTCGTCTTCGGATCTTACGAAATGTTAGTTTGAAATTTCGAAATTTTAGTTTGACATTTTGTGGTATTGCCTGACCTAAATTCCGACACAGTGATATTTTTAACTTTACACTGAAAAAACTCAATTTTTACACAAGTATTTTGTATTTAAATGTGAAGTCAAAAACTGGACCAAAGTTTAAAAAAAAAATTTCTACAGAAAATGGTAGTAAAGGGTAAGGAAATAAAATCAGTGACTTCGGTTAAGATCTAAAGTATTCAGAAGTTGGTCCTAATTTTGTTTGGTCCACAAGAGATTAAAAAATTTAATATCTTTTTATTCTGTTGTTCGACCTTTCTTTATCAATAAATAATCAATATTCTTCGAGCTTGAGGTCTGATTTGCTGTTGTTGTATTTATTTTCCTCGATATTTCGCTACTCCTTTGTGTAGCATCATCAGGATAGTTGAACAATATTTAACAATTAAAAACAAAATAATTGTTAAATATTGTTCAAATATCCTGATGATGCTACACAAAGGAGTAGCGAAATATCGAGGAAAATAAATACAACAACAGCAAATCAGACCTCAAGCTCGAAGAATATTGATTATTTATTAAAATTTAATATCTTTAGTCAATTACTTTCATTGCAATTGAACTAGAAACCTTATGTAAATTAAATTAACTTAATGTACAATTTTGTAGCTCTGATAAAACCAAATAAACGAAAGAAATTTAAAACATCCAAAAACATAACCTTCATATAACACACATCTACTAAAATTAACCCAAAATTAGCCTGCATGCATGTATTGAAACAGTACTCAACTTTGGGCCCCTTGCCTGATTAGCTACGTGCCTGGAAACTTCAAAACATTTAATTTTCGGCTTCAGTGGTTACTTGGCCACTCTTTAAGTCACTTATTTTATGTGGATTACTGCTTCGATTTTTGGAATTTCGTCCGGTCATTTTTTAAATCTGTCCCAGTCGGATTTTTTTTTTGGAAGCCAAATAACAGCACACATGATTTTCATTTCAGTCAAATAGTCATAACTTTGGAACGATAAGACATCTGGGCTTCGTTTAGGTAATTTTGGAAAGGTAAGAGGTAGGGCTATTTTTTAAGAGAAACAAAACACATAAGTTATCTGCCATCTGGATGAGAAAATTGAGGTTATGTGCACGTTCTTCTGTCTTTTTTCCCAATTTTTTTTTTAAAGCTCCGTATCTCGGCGATTTCACTTTTTTTAATTTTTTTAATGATTCTGAAAGGTCTCTTAAAGGCTTTTCCAACAATTACAAAAAAAATCCGAACACTGGTTCAGAACTTAGCAATTTTACCCAAGTACCCTCCAACCACCAATCCGAAAATTTTCAAACCGCTGCCATTTCGCCAACTTGCATTTTCGGGGATGGTCGTAAGTGGGCATATTTTCATGAAATGAGCCAGGGAATACGCTGGTGAAATTTGTCCAGTCGTCGCTGAACCACCCTGTATATTTATATATTCGATACATTCCTTTGCTCACTTCGCACCCACTGTGCGACTGCACATTTATGATTTGTCGCTTTACAAATGAAACGTCACAGAAACTATGTTATATCCATGTTGCAGCAGTTGAAACAGACAGACGCACCTCCATGCTCCTCACAGCGTAGCTTGCAACGTTGTGCAGCAAGTGCAGTCTGCAATTAATAATAACAATTTAACACTTTTCAAATGAAAAATTATATCTTATAACTCCTTTTCATGGCAGTGGGATTTACATCGAATAATGCTCGTATCAGATTAAGACAATGAATGCGATTATTATATGGTCGATGATTGTTTGGCGGTGGCTTGAAATGAAATGAAATGATTTCCCATATTCCCGTATTTCAAATAATCGGAAGGAGTTTGAATGTTTTATATGTTATCAGTCGAAAAAAAAGCAAAAGTAACATGCGCTCGTTTACAAGTGAGGAAAGTGCATCATTATGTTTGAAAATCGCCAAAGGATAAAAAGTGTTAAACATTTCCGGGACGAATGCAATCAGGTTGTTAAAATATTGATATATTATCCATGAGGACAGACACTATTATGATGATAGTGTTTCACAGATGTACATACCTCGAAAGCATCGAAAATTCAAATTTAACACTCATTAAAAATTGAATATAGAATTTTGTTTAGAATTTATGTTTTTAAACTATCTGGCACGGCAAACTTCGTTTTGCCCAAATTACTTATAGATTTGTTGATTGAATTAATTTCGAGTATTCACGATTCCACCCGAAACTTGCTTTTTTTGATTGAAAATTTGCGATCGTTAACTGGTGACGCAATAAAGTATTTCTAAGTATAGATTGAATGAAACACTTTTTGAATTCAGAATCCTATATTTATACGGAAAAATGACCTGACGGACATCGTCCCGTGCAATATTTGACGAATATAGAATAAAATCATATATATGAATTCTATTTGTTTTATTGAAATCTAAAAACAAGAATAGAACAATGATTTTATTCAATTTAAGGCTGTACGATACACAACCTTTTTTTGTTTTTGGAGTGTGGATGGTTTCCCAACTCGGGAACACGCCACATATAGCAGGCCGTGTGAAAATCATGTCATTTCCAGATTTATGCCGAACATTTCCAGCGACAGCCCTTGTGACTTTTATATGGTCATCGCAAAAGCAAGTTTCTCTTGCAACTGCCTACGATTAAACTGAAACGACAAATCGCTTGAAGTCAAAGGAATTCGCGGAATTAGGCATTTCTTGAACGGATTAGTCATCTCTTGAACGGATCTTTCAACATCCATTGCAGAATTTTTGGGCACAAAGACTACGTAGCATACTGATGAAAGATCTAAGTTTAAGATGCAAATGATGAGGAGGCAAACCAAGCAAATCCAAAGAGTTTAGAAATTCCACTGGATAATTCAGACCAAAAAAAAACCAGTGTCTCCCAGTTTTGCCCAAAGTCATGCATTTTTTTATGGGCCCCCAAAAGGTTTGGGGCCTCAGTGTCATTTTTGCAATATAGTGATCATTTTGTCAGGCTCATATCTTGCAAACTGTTAGGAATTTTGATTTATTCTCTGAGGGAAAGTTGTAGCTCTTGTCATAAAAAACAAAAATTGTGAACAGATAAAATCAAAAAAACTTCATCTTCAAGGTCAAAAACGCAAAAACTTACATTTTTCCCCCTGTTCAAGTCCATAGGTAGTAAACCGTTCAAAATTCAAGGACACAATCAACTAGAAAAATGTACCTAAGATCTCAATAAACAACTTTCTAGAACCTATGAACGTCCTAGGAATGATTCTTAACTGTGACGTTTCCGTTTACTTCAACATTGAGATACTATGCTATCTCACCGACCGCAGCAGCACAGGAAAAGCAGTAAGCTCAGCACACGCAACAAGGGACGCAGCACACAATATAAAAGCGACACGACGCTCACATCGAGGCATTAGACAGCGCGACGTCAGCGAGACCTCAGCAGTGAAAGTTATAGAGAAAGTGCTAAAGCAATTGTCTTCTTTATGACAAGAGCTACAACTTTCCCTCAGAGAGTAAAACAAAATTCCGAAAGGGTTGCAAGATATGAGCCTGACAAAATGATCACCTTTTTTGCAAAAATTACACCGAGACCCCAAATCTTAGGAGACCCATACAAAAAGTGCATGACTTTGGGCAAAACTGGGAGACACGGGTCTTTTTTTATTGTCTTTTATCACGTAGTGGTGTCCGTATATGGTTACATTTTTTCGTGTTGTGTGTAATTAATCGTTTCAACGTGATCGATCGATTTGTATAAATGCAAGTCTCCCGGAACTTGACTTTGAATTGTCTAACTCAAGTCATTGACATCAATATTTTTCGCTGCTAAAATTGCGCCTGCGCCCAACCAATCGTAGTTACGATAGTTTTGACCAATGTTCGGCTATACATACATACATAAATTGACAAATGGCAGGTAGTATCGATATTAACCCACTTGCAGTGTCTACCGCAATTTGGCAGAAATCAGACAGACCGCTCGCAAATTTCGAATAATTTTCAGTCGAGATAAAGCGACTAATGTGTCAACCATTCGAAGGGCGATCAGCAAATTCGAAGAAACTGGGTCGGTTATGCACAGTAAGACTCCCGTGCGTCAACGTACCGGTCGGTCTCTTGAAAACATTAGTGCTGTAAACGAGAGTGTGGTCGAAAACCCGAAAACATCAATTTGGCATCGTTCTCAAAAACTTCAAATTTCACGAAGCACTACGCAGCGAATTTTGACAAAAGACTTCGCCCTTCATGCGTACACAATTCAGTTTACTCAGTAACTCACACCAGCAGACCATGGAAGCGCCGGCAATTCGTTCAATGTGCAATGGAGCACAGTGAAGTCAAAGACAATTTTTCAAAAAAAAAGTCATCTTCTCCGTTGAAATGCATTTCCATCGTAATGGCTTCCTGGATACACAAAATTGTCGAATTAGGGGCTCAGAAAATCCTCATGCAATCCATGAGAATCAAATGAACCCACAACGAGCTACTGTCTGGTGCGGATTTTGGTCAGGCGGCGTGATTGGGCCTCACTTTTTTAAAGATGATGCCGAAATTGTAGTGACTGTGAAAGGCATTCGTTACAGGAACATGACAACGGAGTTCTTGGGGCCTCAACTGGACAGGCATGAATCTGGACGAATTGAGGTTTTAGCAACGCGGCGCCACTTGCAACACCGCGCATGAAACAATTGATTTAATGCAGCAACAATTTCCACAACAAATTATCTCAAGAAACTCTGATGTCAACTGGTCACCAGGATCATGCGATTTAACGCCGTGATATTTCGTTCTGCGAATAAACCAGAATTAATTCCTGAGCTTAAATCCGAGATCCAACCCGTCACCGGTGAGATACAGCCACATGTCTATGGAAAAGACACAGAAAATTTCATGAAAAGAGTAATGGTCTGTCATCAGAGCTGTGGGGGTCATTAGACGGACCATACTTAAACGGAACATGTCTTTTTTACAACACAATAAAAAATCACAACTATCTCAAAAAATACGTGTTTTTATTTTAAAAATAAAAAGTGCATTCTTACTGAGACACCCTTTACTGGACCCATGCAATGATTTTTTTTCTAAACAAATCCTGTAGCTTCAACTTTTTTTCGGCCCGGCCTAATGAACATCAATTATAGATTTAGATATGGTTGGAGTGCAAGTTAGGTAAGTTCCAGAGAAATTTGGCTGCCAAATTTAAAATAGAAGTACATCCCCGTCAGTATTAGATGCATTAAATATTAGATACTTAACAACGTCATCTAAGATGTTTGGACTATTTTTTCAATTTTGTGGTACAAAATTGTTATAAAAAATTCGAAAAATGGATCATAATAAGGGCTCATATTTCTAATGGGAATTCCCGGCATCCGGGAAGTTTGTTTATTTTTCCCGCTTACCCAGGAAATGAAACAGTCCGGGAATTTGCATTTCCCAACTTGGTGGGATCAAAATAGTTGTATGTATTAGGGTGATTTCAAGTTTTTTCGACCCATTCGGGATATTTATGGCTTTGGATTTTTATAACATATTCTTCTCGTTTTTGCCGTTACAATACCGTTCGTTTCAGGTCAAAATTCCTCACCGTTCAGCGTTTTTATGATGAGATAGCTGTGTTCATTTTGGAACAACTTTTGAATGCGACATAAGATTGTAACGATCCAGATATCACCTCATCATTTTTAGGAATTAAAAAGCAAAATGGCATTAAAAGCAAAGGGGATCAAGTTTCAAAAGTATGGTTTTTGGGTCGATTTTTTTGGAACTCCCATTCCCAACCATCCGCCAAAATAATCAACTCCTCTTCTGCTTGAAAATACTATTTTCTCTTCAATGTATTTGTAGTAGCAAACAATGATGTATTAAAACTATTTGTAGAAGAAAAGAATGACCCTGCGGATGAATACTGATGACTGAAAAATAGAATCTTTTATATATCGCTGGCGTATACTGACGACATAGGCATCATTGGGCGAAATTTGCGAGAGGTTACTGCAGTATTTTCAAGAATCGAAAAGGAATCAGCAAAGGTGGGTCTTGCTGTTAATGAGGGCAAGACAAAATTGATGGTGTCAACGACTAGAGAAACCTCTCGACTTGGTCCGCACTTGAACGTTGACAACCAATTTAATTTTGAAGTAGTAGATGAATTTGTCTACCTTGGATCCGCCGTGAACAAGGACAACAACGTCAGCCTGGAGATAGATAGGAGAATTGAAGTGGTAAATGAATTTGTCTACCTTGGATCCGGTTTGAACAAGGACAACAACGTCAGCCTGAAGATAGACAGGAGAATTGTGCTTGCAAATAGATGTTATTTTGGGCTCAGCAAGCAGTTTAGAAACAAAGCCCTCTCTCGACGGACAAAAGTCCAGCTATATCAGACTCTCATTTTACCTGTCTTGACATATGGCTCCGAAACTTGGGTCATATCGCAAGCGGATGAAAACCACCTGGGAGTTTTCGAGAGAAAAATTCTCCGTAAAATATATGGTCCTGTTGGGGAAAACGGAGAGTACCGACGTCGCTGGAACGCAGAGCTATATAGTCTCTATTCTGACGTGGACATAGCTAGACGAATCAAAGTGTGCCAATTGCGTTGGCTAGGCCATGTTATCAGAATGGATGAAGATGAGCCAGCGCGAAAGATTTTTGATAACGTACCCGATGGAAGCAGGAAAAGAGGACGACCAAGACCCCGCTGGAAAGACCAGGCAGAAGAATCCCTTCGTATCCTTGGTGTTACCAACTGGCGAGAAAAGGCGAAGGATAGAGCCAGTTGGAAGAATATGTTGAAATTTGTTTGTTTAATTAATATGTGTAAGACGTCTGACCTCATGAGGTTGTAATATAGTCAATAAAAGTAGATATCGCTTAAATACACGGAAATGGGATACAAAATATAATACGAGGGCGGATCAATAACTCCGTGACTTTTCGAACTTCCCTCGTAGATATATGAAATGCAAAACTGCTCCCGATGCAACACTGCTCCCGATGTTGCAAACGATGTACAAGTAGAAAGTCAAAATTTCTCTTTACTCAAATGCCAACAAACACAGCGAGTGAAACCCTAGTCATTCTCTGTTCTCTCTCTTACTCTCTTAATTGAATATTTCAATGCACGAGCAGCTTTTTGATAGTGTTATTGTATATGAGTATACAAACTCCATCCATGTTGAAGTAGCATTACATAAACTATGCAAAAAGTATGACATAATCAAGATATGACGCGTGAGAGAAATTCCTTTGAGTGAATTTCTAGCACTTTTTAGTTCTCTTTTACCAGGGTTGCCAAATTGTGCACATCTTCTGGTCGTCTAATTCTAGATCATCTTTACATCACGTACCACCTGTTAATAGACTACTGTCAAATTTTCAGTAAGTTCCGTCATTTACTTTGCGTTTAACAGCTGTTGAAAACATACAACCTCGTGCATTTTTTTAAAAATGGAAAAAAGGGAATTTCGAGTGCTCATTAAACATTATTTTTTGCGAAAAAAAACCCCGTCAATGAAACCAAGGAAAAGTTTGATAAATACTATGGGCACTCTCACCATCGATTTCAATGGTAAAAAAAAGGTGGACTTTTGTTGTGGTCGCACAAGTACAAATGACGCTGAACATTCTGGACGGCCAATTGAGGTCAATACACCGGAAAATGTCGAAAAAATCCACGATATGGTGTTGGCCGATCGAAGAGTAAAAGCGTGTGAGATTGCCATTTCATATGGCAGTGTGGTTCCGATTTTAAATGATCAGTTGGGTTTAAGAAAGCTGTCTGCAAGTAGGGTGCCGCGTTTGCTCTCAATTGACCATAAACGTGCGGGTGCACACGTGTGTAGTCTCAATGGCAAAATTCCATGAATTGGGCTACGAATTGGTACCTCATCCACCACATTCAGCGGATTTAGCCCCCAGTGACTATTTCCTACTTCCAAACCTAAAGAAATGGCTCGGCGGAAAGAGATTTGGCTCCAACGATGAAATTATTGATCAAACAAATGACTATTTTATGGTCCTCGAAAAATCCTATTTTTTGGAAGGGATACAAAAATTGGGGAAACGTTGGACTAAGTGTATTGAGCTAAAAGGAGTTTATGTTGAAAAATATTGTTTTGTTTTTGCACAAAAAAACTGTGTCACTGACTTCTTGATCAGCCCTCGTATTTAAAATGTACATAAAATAATATTTTAATGTTATAATATTTTGAAATTTTGATTAATGTTGGAATTGGGTTTTGTTATAAAATTCGAATTTAAATTTCGTTTAACTGCAATCTTACTTTGGATTTGATTGCGGACCTAAAATATAAATGCTAGATATATTAAATTTGATTTTTTGGTTGAACTAGTGGTGCAGCCATTCCAATCAATGACTGTCATGACGGTTTGTTTTCTTTAATGCTTCTCGTAAAGTGACTTATTATTTATGCTGGCACCCAAATTAAATCCCATAATAGAATTTCCTTTGGACTTAATTAACATTCATCATGGCCTCCCCTGTTAATTGCACTTGTATTAACCCCAGCTGTCTTGCTAGACCTTAAGAAAAGCTCCCCCACTACCGAAAATAACAACACTGCGCATGTCAGCATCAGCGCCATCTATGAGTGATTACGAGTTTTGGTAGTGATTCTAGCAACTTAGAAAGCTTTCTAGAATCAAAAAGAAAATATCTAAAATTTCTTTGAAACTCTAGTTAGTGGTTAGTAAGAGCTAAAGAAACTAATAAACAAATAGAGTGTATTAACAAATTCTGCTGCTAACAATTTAGAGAAAATCAGTGAAGAAACTAATCAACCTGGTGACCAAAGTGAGTAAAAAGACATTTTGAAATTGAAATGCAAATTGTGATTTCAATGAATGCCAGTGATACAAATTACGGGTCAGCGAATGTTTGGCTCTACCCGTAAAAACCTCAAATAATTTATGTTTTGAGGTCACAATTTTGAACTTTGGCGAACACGGAATTTTGGTGTATTGTATTTGGGCTGCGAACGAATAAGAAAGTGAATGAACTAATCAGCGAAGTGAATGTGAATTATGATTTCAAGTGTACACTTGACCTACGTCAATTTCGAAATTCCGGTATAAAATCAATATGACGTTTTAAAGACAGTTTCGAATATGAATATGAGGTTTTGTTTTCCTTGCTACACATGGTAATTGTAGAGTTTCCATTGTATTTGACTGTGGGAGGGGTGTACATACATATTTCACATGCAACAAATTGTGGCACGTTCAAGTGGCACACATACATCGATTACCAAACATTCCCTCGCTTCGCTCATCACAACTATGACATCATGTGAGGGGTTTTTACTTCATTTCAGCCAAGTTAGTGCATTGCCTGCTATTGAAACATAGTGTGTGTGTGTGTGTGTTTGCCTTTTCCACTTTTTCCCTTTACGATAAAGAACTATCGTTGTTTTTGTTATGTTTTTTCTGGTGTCTAGGCAAAGACGATCAATAAATGTCCTCAATTCGGTTTAGAAAAGAAAGCACAACCATTAAAGCCAACAAAGAATTCACAAGTACACATAGTTTAACACGTCCCATACATTTATATTATTGTGCTATACAAAGTGTTAAAAGGTGGTTGTTCTAGTTAACGAAATGTTACTTAACAAAGTTAAGAGACCGTTCCAGGAAATGATGATATTTGTATGTAGGCCAAACGTATCCTGTTTTTCTATTCAAACGTTAGAGCTTTTAATTCTATTGATATGAGTCCTTGGTGCAGGAGTCCACTGAATGGTTTTATCCATCCGAACTTAGCAGAAGCCTACTTCTCAATTTATTCAAATTTTTTGTTCAATTCAATTCAACCGAAATTCAAACCGAAATTTCGATTTTGTTAGAACTGTACCCAAATTGTATAACTTGCAATTTTGAGTGTGTTTAGAAATTGAATTAAAATTTCTTAAATAAATATTATTTCAAATTTTAAAAATTTAAACTATTATTTTTTTTTCCTAAAATTTTGAATGAGAATCTGTTTTGGCTATAGAATTGAACCCGAACACCGAAAGGGAAAATGTCCTCAAATTTTTCATCGGAACTGAAATGTGACGAATATGTTTCATAGCAACATTGGTTACGTCTCGTTGGTGCGGTTACTATATGCAAAGCAAGATTTCGTCACTATAAACGCAATTTTACACAAATCCACGTCGCTGGACGAATTTTTTTACGACAAACGAAGAATTATATTTATAAGATACGAAAAACGTGCCTTGCTTGTACAAAGTGAATGGACTACCTGTATATTCATAAATTTTACTATATCTGCGATCTGAAATGGAATCAGGACATATTTGGAATGGGCATGTTATGTGCTGCTATGGGGCTAATTTGGAATGTACAGTTAGTCCATTCACTTTTATAATGAGTGCCCGATATTCAAACTCGAAATCATTACTTCTCTCAATGACATGTGTCGCTTCATAAAGTTGACTATATCTGCGATCTGAAATGGAATCAGCATATATTTGGGAAGGGGAAAGTTATGTGCTCCCATCAGGCTAATTTCCAATATACACACGTAAAGAAAAAACTCGTTCCTCCCAAATGAAATCTCAGATAACTGAAGCTCGTTTGGGGACTGTAGTTGGGAGAAACAAACCTCTGTTAATCCATACTTGTCATTTCGTTTGGGAGAACTGAAAAACGTTTGCCGTAATCGTGTTATGAGAAATGACAGCTAAAAAACCTTTAATATAAACGAAAAACGATCGCGGCAACTGTTCCTTCGGTTATAGCAACCGAGTTGTAGTTGCTCCACCCAAAAAAACGTTTGCGAGAACTGAAAAAGTTTGAAGTAAACGATTTATGAAAAATTAGAGCTTAAAAAACGTTTGCGAGAAACGAAAAACGGTTCCATCAACTGTTCTTTCGGTTACAGCAAGCGAGTTCTTTGTTGTTTAAATTTCCAACTTTTATGATTTTGGTTTTACCCATAAAATTTGGTTTGAAAAAGTTGGCATTTTTGTCTATTTTTTCACTGTCTACTTACACGTCTGTCTCGCCTCGCATTCAAATAACAACTAAAAGCGAAGAAAACTACAACGCGTCAATTGTGCATCCAAGATATATTCACAAGGTAGAAGCATTAGAGTGTGTGATCACTTTTATGTGTATGCGTGAGTGTGTATGCCAAACAAGTGGATAAGACTGTGTATACAGTTGACAGAAGGAGAAAAATTTACGTTCTTCGTAATCTGTGCTCTCATTAGGAAAATGGCTAATTTCAGTTATCGCAAACGTTTTTTAAATTTGCGGCAAATGTAATTTTGTATGCGTTTGATGCAAGCGAGAACTCGTTTGCAACAACATGATACACATTTACGATATACGAGTTAAATTGGGAGAACTACATGAACTGTTGCGATTAATAAATTAATACAAATCAATCAAAGTATTGTTGCGGGAATCGAGCAATAAACCTTTTTTTTCCTTTGCGTGTACTTTCTTTTTATTTTGTAATATAATTATTGTTTTTAGAATTCTAAACCGGAGGTTTGATATGTGTACATAAATTATAGTTATACAGTTACGTTTAGGTAACCGAATTGAAAACCAGTACATAAGTTTCAGTCGAGTGAACCGACTCTCACCCTAAGCCATTCATTCCGTGGGAGTTCTGTTAAAAAACGCCCATACTCATATTGATCCAGATATTATTGAATTTCCAAATTAGTTACGATCCTAAGTGATTTTGGGAATTTTGTTCCCTCCCAATACATCAGTACAAAATGTTATTAAGATCGATTATGATTTATTGGAGATATCAAGTCGTGTATGGGAGGTACGAAACTGGGCGTGGCACAATAGTCAGTTATAAATTACATAGTAGCGTTTAGTAAAATATTGCCTAGCACCGAAGTTTATTAAGATCGGTTGTAGTTTATGACAATTATCGTGTCGATCAACCGGCAATCCGCCCAAATTTTATATGGGAGGTACCAGAGTGGGTGTGGCAAAACAACTAATTTTCTAAAGGAGAGGTTTATTTGACTAAATATTGACTAGTACAAATTTTCGTAAAGATTGGTTCGGTTTTGCGGGACTTCTCGTGTCGAACAATCAGACGGCCAAACACCTTTTGCATGGGAGGTACCACAATGGGCGTGGCAAAATCACCCTTGTTTTAATCGCTGATTTTCATTAAGGTCGGAAGCGTTTCACGGGATTTATCGGATTGAAAACCCGGACGAACACCCTGTTTTGTATGGGAGGTACCAGATTGGGCGTGACAATCTCGCCCATTTCCTCCAGTTAAGTAGGCATTTAGAGATTATTAACCGGTGTGACAGTTGAAGCTAATCACATCTACCAGAAGAAAGGTTTGAAAGAAATATGATTTCGTGCTAAATGTGTCGATTTGTACCAGAAGGGGCGTGGTCAAAACGCCCATTTTCAATCCCAAACTCAATATTGGCAAATAATAGTCACTGACAAAATTTCATTGTGATCTGTAAAGATTTACGGCAGTTATCGTGTTGACCAGCCAACCAGCCAGCCAGCCAGACACACCGAAAACGAATTTCGTCCAAAGATACTAAGGGTCTAATACGGTTCCTTCGATGTGTTACATTTTTTATGTAATAAATGATATATATATGGGTGAGGGTATAATTAATTCCGTTATACCAACAGAATAAATGAGAAATTAAATTTTCCTAAATTCCGATGTTGCAACTGACTTAAAACCAAATTCGGTTGGTGCAATCGAACTGGAAACTAATTTTGAAACAGAACTGATTTCAATTTCAATTATTGCATCCGAGTTAATTCCAAATTCGGTTGTTGCAACTGAAATCAAGCAATGTCCGGTTGTTGCACCCGAGGTTTTAGAAAACGTAGTTGATAAACGACTCTAAATATAATTAGGCCAAGGATATTTCAACCGTATTTCAGTTGTCGGGACTAAAACGAGTCATTACAAGCTAAATTCGGTTGTGGCAACCGTAATCCGGTGGCAACAGCTGAATCTACGGCTTATAAAGGGTTTTCCAATATGGCCTTGACAACTTTGTTTTTAAATAAAACGCAACCCATTTGAGATATTTCCAAAACTTTATGATCGACTTGAAATATAATCAACACCTTTATGAATTGAACTCGACGTCGTTCATTTAGCCACCATGGGCACGCCGGCAGCGATCGATTCGTTGCACCCAATTTTCAATGACTCGGTCACACATTTCGGGCGGAACGGACGCTATTTCGGGTTCAATATTGGCTCTGAGTTCTTCAAACGTCATCGGCTTGTTGGCATAGACCAATGATTTGACTTAGCCCCAAAGAAAAAAGTCTAGAGGCGTTAAATCTCACGAACGAGGCGGCCAATTGATTTGTTAATTTCTTTAGACAACACTCTCACCAAACTTACTCTTCAATAAATCGATTGTAATGTCCAAGTCCATGTTTTCCAATTCGGGCCAAAAATGATCGGTAATCATCGCGGGATAACGATCGCCGTTCACAGTAACGTGACGATCGTTATTGTCGACGAAAAAGTATGGCCCAATGACGTCGCCGGCATGCAAACCGCACCAACCAGTTATTTTTTGTGGATGAAGTGGTGATTCATGAAGCACATGTGGATTTTCACCAAACCAATAACGCATTGACGAACCCATTGAGCCAAAAATGAGCTTCGTCACTGAAGATGATTTTGCTACGAAATTCATCATCTTGGCGCATCTTCTCCAGAGCCCAATCGGAGAACGTACGTCTCTCAAATGGGACGATTCTTGAGTCAGCCTGATCTTGTATGGGTGTAAACCAAGATGTTTACGAAAACTTCGCCGTAAAGTGGTCTTGGCGATGCCCAGTTCTTGAGAACGCCGCAGTATCGACTAATTTGGATCGTTTGCTACGGACGCCTGAATGGCAACGATATTTTCGTCACTTCGACCAACCAGTTGTCTCACTGGTGCGGCAGCATCACACAATGAATATGTAGACTCAAATTTTTGCACTAAACTTGATACTGCTTGTCTACTAGGGCGAGAATAACGACCAAAAATTGTAGTTAACGCTCTTAAAGTTGCGGTCACCGACTCCGAATTTCGGTAGTACATTTTTATAATTTGCATACGTTGTTCGTTCGAGTACTTTACCATGATGAAAATGTAGAGTTTACTGAAAAAATTACTAAAGTGAATCACAGTCTTGTTATTCATGAGCATGAGCTTGTTCGATAACTTCTTATCTGGCTGATAAATTTGAAAAAATATTACCAAGAACATTTTATAAACATGATAGTAGGCGTGTTTTGGTTACACCACTTGCTTAGATTATCACTTGTTTTGTATGGAGAGCTAAGCGATATTAAGCTGCACTTGAAGTTACCGCTTCCATTTCAGTTCTATGCAGGCATAAAGTTACCACTCTGAAAGAAATCAGAAAAACTGTGGTGTATATCGTTATAGTTAAGCAGAAGAATATAAACACTTGTAAGAATACCTACAAACCATGCGTTAGAGCAAGACGAATATAGTATGTATTTTCGGTTGAAACAGACAGAAAGTTGCCAGAATGAAAAAATCAGAAAAACAATGTTGGATATCGTCATTGTGAGCCAAAGACAAGGGGAAGAATATACTTAAATTCAAGAATTACTCCAAACCATGCATTAGAGCAAGACGATTATATATATTATAATAAATTATAGCTAGTTTGGCGTTTTGGATACAAGCAAGCAAGCGATAATCGCTAGATCGTAACGAAAACACGCCTAATAATGCAAACAACTTCGATTACATTCCTATTTGGTATCCAGAAGGGCTGTAAACTGACAATAAACATTAACGATAGTTGATGTTCATGCTCTTGAATGAATGAATAATCAATGGTTCACTTTAGACGTTTGCTCATGCGGGTTATGTCCTTTTGCAAGGTATTTACAAATTTTCCAGGGCATTTAGATATTTTAAATTTGAGCTTCCGATAAATAAGCAAGTTATCGAAAAGTGTAGTTTATTTTTTTTGCATATATTTTGTTTTCCGTAGGAATTTAATAGAAACAAATTCAAATACATTAAGGGGCTTTGCCAAACTGCTAAATTATATCTCGAATATAAAGCGAGATATCGACAAATTTATAGTTGTTTTTTCCCAATTAAAGGGAGATTCAAATTTGTATTTAAAATTAGATTTACTGCTGATATTAAGTTTTAGTTTTCGATTGTAAATTAAAACATTATTTTAGAATTTACTTGTGGAACAATATTACTAACATTTCTTATTCACTTCTAATTTTCCTTTCAGAACAACAGCAACACTACAGCGCCCATCGAACACACTCCCGCCAAAATTTCGAAAACTCACAACGAAAACTGCGAACATATACGAGATCTTAATGAGATTCTAGTCGTTACAAATCCAACGCCAACGCCAAAGACCCTTAATTGTGCGCAAACGCCGCTGCCTCCAACAATTCACAGTGATGAAGTCATGCTTAAGACAACCACAATGCTGCCATCAACATCAACTGACCATAGTCAATCAGCATTATCGGCACCCATTGCACGTGAAGAAGAATGTGCCGAAGAAGTGGAGGAGGAATGGAGCCCTGAGAGGCAAATTGATAACGAAGACATGCTAAAAACAAATAACACAAAACAACCACAAGAAAGTGATCAGCAGCGCCAGGTCCAGCTACGGCCCCAGCTCCAGCTCCAACATCAGTCCATCGATATGATCAATGAAAATCTAGTGCGTCGTAGTAAAGCATCGCGTGTCCGTAATTATTTGAGAAAATGTAAAGATCGTTGGCTGGCAGTTACCAATGATGGGCATAATGCGGAACGCAATCATCTGCAAGCGGGACATGATCCAATATCAACAACAGCAACAGTAACAACAACAGAAACAACCACAACATCATCACCAACCACAACAGCAACAACAACTTTGTCCACAGTTACTGAGTCAAATGTCAGCCAACACCCCCCAAGGCCAGTTGAGATAACCACCAATGACTCAATGACAACGGAGCCGATAGGTGATGATGCCGCAGCACAATCCGGTAATACTGAAGGTACCAACTCCACTACCGCCACTAATATCACTCGACGTCATTATCGTCGTCATAGTCAGGGTTACAATAATTGCGCCCTTGGGTCTGTTGTGGAAATAGAAGACGATGAAGTCGATGATGCTGATGGTTCCTATGAAGATATAGACTTTGGCCTTAAAGGTTATTCCATGGAATCGGTCACAACGACTTCCCCCACCAAAGATGAATCATTAACATCTAGAACTCACGGAAATGATGTGGCAAATGCTCAACGTGTGAAAGGAGAAGAGAAACAAATAAAATTGGTCAACATCCATGATGATCATGATGTGGTTAAGGGAATTGATGGACAACATTTAATAGATTCGCTCCAATTGGTAGGTATCAGTAACTAGAAGTTTTGATAAAAACACAAACGATATTATGGTTTCAACTGAAGGCCATCAACGATAAAAAAAATTTGTTTCCCCATTACATCCTATATAGGGACTGGGAACAACTTCTCACAATCTGTGAGCTGTGCGTTTTCTAGTTTTAAACTCACTGTTTGAAACAAACAGTATTACACCGGTCCAGACAGGCTTTTAGGGAAGCTTTGTCAGGGCTAAGTACTCGACAGTGCCGCCGTCACTAAGCGAGGCCACGGTCGTCGACAGAAATGTAAGAAGGAATCATGTCCACGTTCTTATGTACAACAGCCGTGCACACTAACCAATGCACCACAGACGACGACTCTAAAAATTAATAGTGATTGCAATTTCCATAGCAGGGTTTATTTACTCTTTTCACTATGGAAAATTTACATTTTATTTAGAAATATTTATTATACTCGTATTGATAATAATGCCCATCATTTGTGGAAATGTCTGCAGATTTACCATGAAAATTAGTATTTTTCATTTATAAAGGAATACACACGCTGTAAAATCTGTATTTTTTGGTGTTTGGATGCAAATATAACGTGTTTGTAGCTACTCGCAAACATAGTATACTTGTACCCAAACACATTGTGTTTGCTATTCAATATTACATGTTGGAGACTCAGAGATTAATATGTTATAATATATGTTTTTTGTGGCCCAAGTGTGGCTTTCTTTGTTGAAAACGTAAACATGACAGTCAACAGAGAAACAAAAAATTTCAATTCATGGAAACAATGCTAGCAAACATACATATGTTTCCTGCAATATTTTGATGGGGCCGTTGTTTCCTGAGTGTATTTAGAAATTTTAGGAGTGAAACTTCTTGGCAGGGTGTTAAAATCAGGAGTAACACGTCGCGTTACACAAAAGTAAGAGTGTACACAAAAAGTGTAAACAAACGTGTTCATTAATGTACACAAAGTCTAGACAAAAGTGTTAACAGTGTACATAAAGTATATACAAATATACAAAAGGCGGTTGGAAAGAAGTTCCTTATCGCACGTTGAGGGATGGGGGCTAAATGTAAGAATTTTAAACAACTTTTTTTTTAACTACTTTATTACAATCCATCATTATCAACTATATTGGGTATTTTTGGTTTGGTTTGGTTTAAAAGGAAGTTTTGTAGGTCATAATAATGCTCGTAGAATAGAAAATCTACGTTTTTATATTTTTGGCCTACAACTTTTTAACTTTTTATTAGTTTAGCATCAGAGGGCACTGTGGGACAGGATCCCAATTTTTTGGCCAAAAGTATGGTTTAGATAAAAGCGAAATATGATGTCAATTTAGAAATATGGACTTATTGTATATTAAGGTAGTAAAAGGGTTTTTCATTATGATTTACGGTATCTGACTTTCAGGGTTCCAAAGTCAAATATTCCTATTATTACGAAATTTTTTTGTTCAACGTATAAAGTCGGAAACTATTTGATAGATGTCGAAATGAGTTTTTATATTCATGTTTATTTATTCAGGGGATTTGGATAAATAAAATAATAAAAGAGCTGTTAATATTATTTCCTCATCACACAAAAAATATTCTAAATTTTTCAAAAATTTCGTATTTAGTTGAAAATATTCCATTTCCAACACCTAGATCCAAGCGGATCCAAGCTATTTTGAAGTAGGATTGGTATTGGCGTATGGCTAGGAGTATTTGCTACATAAATGTTTGCAACCGTTTGCCGCGGTTCATAAACATGGACGATACAGCAAAATTTATGAAGTCGTAGCTCTGCATTTAAGATGTAGTGACTATCGCATGAAATTAAGCTTATAAAAATTAAACTCTTTCAAACTCCAAAATATATATAGTTTGTGATTTGTACTTGTATATGCCATTCGTAAACCAGTGAAAAAAATGTCTCGGGACAGACTCCACCGACAAACCGGGGTGAAACCCTCGATTTTGCAAAACAAAATGATTTTATGTGTATATTCTTAAGAGGTAGTGGGAAGCAAAATGTTTCCGCATCACATTGGTTAAAAACGCGGTTCGTTTCTCATTTCCGTTTGACACCTCGTGAACTTTAAAAAATTAAATTTTAACAAATTGAGAGAACGAGAAATATTAGAGCAAATAGATGATGAAAAAAAATTCAGAGAAAAATATTTTTAATTAAATTAATTACAGCGAGTTCCGTACACGCTGAAAAATTTGTGTTTTTTTGTTGTTTAAAATAGTGTATAGTATACTTGTGTCTAAACACATTGTGTTTGCTACTAAATATAGCATGTTTGGAACACAATGATTAATAGATTATAATATATGTATTTGTGTCCCAAATATGGATTTGTTTGTTGAAAACTGCTGAAAACAAAAACGTGCCAGACAATAAAGAATCAAAAAGCAGCAGATCTTCAATTCTCGAAAGGAATGCTTGCAAACATATATATGGTTCCTGCAATATGCTGCTGGGCCGTTATTTTTCAGCGTGTAGTAGAGGGCATTCCAGAAAAATTACATTACAAGATTGGTTTCTGAGATCGATGTATACCTCAGATCCTCAAATATCGACAACAAGTCTTCCAGCACAATTTGCAATACAAGTTAAAATACCTCTTCCGTCAGCTGCAATTAACCTACTAGCTTTGCCTGCAATACATGGAACTGGTAGCAAGATGTTTGATGAAGAAGATGATTCCGAACATTCAGATGAAGACACCGACAATTTTGAGCTAGATACTCAATATTGTCATTAATTCCACAGTTTAATAATCTATTTTGATTCAAATTAAGAAAAATATTTTACATGTATGAATGAACTGTTTATATTAATTTCCATTTTCATTTAAAATAATTAAAAAATTGTATATGTGGCAGGGAAAGTTAAAAGGGACCTATGTCCCGAAACCAAGTTTTGAAGAAAAGCGTCTGTGAAGTTAACAAGTTGATCAGGCGTTTTTATTGCTTGAAACTCGTTACTCCGGGCTTTTGGGGTCGCTGATTACGAATCTGGTATTAGAATTTGAAAATTCAGAATTGCGGATCCAATATGGCGGACTATATTTGTAATATTGTGAAATTGTAAAATACAGAATAGTTAATTCAATATGGCGAATAAATTTTGAAAGAATGGATTTTTATGTACATTTATGATGCAGTTAGAAAGCTGCGGTTTATTGCATGAGAAAGATAGTGTTGTCTACTATAAGAATCACCAAAAAAGTAAAAAGTAATTAAAAGTTTTTTTATCCGTAGATGCCTTTTAACTTTCCCTGTCACATATATCGTAATACATATACTGTCTTTTAATTTTTATTGTCGCCATATTGATAGTGACCGTCGGTGGTGCAACGGTTAGTGTGCACGGCTCTTGTACATGAGATCCTGGGTTCGAACCCTGTCCTGACCACCTTCAAAAAAATTTCTTTCGGCGGCGGTCACCTCGCATAGTGACGGCGACACTATCGAGTATATAGCTAGGAAAAAGCGTTCGAAATCAGTGTAAAACTGTGGGTCCCAATCAGTGAGTGAAACTGGAAAGCGCACAGCTCAGTGATTGTGAGAAGTTCTCCCCGGTCCCTTCATGGGATGTAATGGGAAACCATTTATTTATTTTTATACTGACTCCGCCATTTGGAGTTTTCAAATTCCGATATCTAATTCGTAACAAGAAACCCGCAAAACCGTAATACGGCATATCTGTTTCGTAAATATTTGGTTTCTGATTTTCCTGGTCGCCATATTAAATCCGCCATTTTGAATTTTCAAATTCCGATATCAAACCCCTAACCTCTAAAACCCCTTTGTTTCCACAATTTTGTTGTGCACGTTGAATATTCTAGTTTTGGCCAAAAATCTGAGATCCTGGCCCACAGTGGAGTGCAGCAGAAGAGCATCCAACTTCATGTCAAGAAATATAAAAAACATAAATTTAAGGGCCCGTTGGCAATACTGGACCTTAAATTTATGGTTTTTACATTTGTTGACATGAAGTTGGAAGAAAATGTTAACGAAGAAACTTAAATTTGTTTATAAAACTAAAATGTGTGTGGATTATAATGGGTGTTTCAATAAGAGCGCTACAAAAGCTTTGTTAAATAAAACAAAACCGGTTGGTATCTAAACCAATGCAATCTTTATTCCTGTGAAAGTACGTTCGATGCCATTATGTATGGAACTCGATTTCTTTGGCATGGCCACCACGGGCACGCTTGCAGAAGTCCAGACGCTGAACCCAATTTTCGACAGTTTTCAAGCATAAATCGGCCGAAACTGCTGCAATTTCACGTTCGATATTCGTACGAAGTTCATCGCTCGTCGCTGGCTTGTTGGCATAGACCATAGACTTAACGTAGCCCCACAGGAAATAATCTAACGGCGTCAAATCGCACGACCGAGGCGTCCAATCGACTGGGCCATTTCGTGAGATAACACGTTCACCAAACTTGGTTTCCAATAAATTGATTGTGTCATTCGCTGTGTGGCTTGTGGCGCCGTCCTGTTGGAACCACATGTCCTCCAAGTCCATATTATCCAATTGGGGCCAAAAATATTCGGTTATCATTAAACGGTAGCTATTTGCATTCACAGTAATGTGCCGGTCTTGATCATCACGGAAGAAGTACGGCCCAATGACGCCGCCGGCCCATAAACCGCACCAAACCGCAATTTTTTTCGGGATGCAATGATGACTCTTCGATTACGTGTGGATTGCTGTCTGATCAATAACGCATATTTTGCTTATTGACGAAGTCATTCAGCCAGAAATGAGCCGACCATAAATTGGACGTAGCGCTCTTAAAATTGAGGCCACTGACTCCAAATTTCGCTAGTAAATTTTAATAATTTCGACTCGCTGTTGGCTCGTATATCTTTCCATGATGGAATGGCAAACCTTACTGAAGATAAATGTCAAAAGAGCGGGAAAAAATATGACGTCGTTTGCTGTCCCTATCGATTTACTTTTGTAGCGTCTCTGTCGAAAAACCATTTAATTCGCAAGTTTTATTTAAAATTTCTTGAAATACCAATCTTTAAGGGAATCTGTGTTACAATCAAGCGTGTTCGTAAATAACACTAAATTCAATTACTTGATCGTGAGTGCACGTCATTCAAAACATCAATCTCGTGCGTGATTGTGCTTGACTGTAATTTTTGATATTCACGGTCATGAATTGTACTCGTGATTCGCACATGTAATCAGCGAAACCTTTACAATTTTATCTTTCCGTCTCCAAGAAATTTTCCATAGTGTTTGAAAAGACAAGGAGACTTTTTTTGTTTTTTTTTCTTGTTACACATAAACGGTGGGCCATATATAATTTGGAATGTAGTTTAATTTCGCTTTAAAAAAAAAACTAGTAATACATTTGTTTCAAAATTATGATTTTATTGGAAAAACACATCATTGACATTTTCGAATGAAACACTAAATCATTCAAATAGCTTCCACGAGTTGCTTACAGTACCTCATTCGAGATGGCCAACTTTTCAGTACAATTTTGTTTGTCCCTCTATCTCGTAAACTACAGCGTCGATTTCGTGTTTTCAAGCCAGAAGATGATTTGTCGTCAAAAAAGCTCATCTTTGGAACTCAGAACTTTGGAAGAACGTTTTCAAAATTTCTCAATTTTCTTAACCCTGCTGTTAGATTAGAAAAAACTTACGAATCTTAGATTGAGGGACCATTTGGTCCATACTGCAATTTTCATCCAAAATAATAATTTTATCTTATTCTTTGTAACTATTTTGGTTCAAAAATTTCTAAAGCAAGTATTTGACATATCAAAAACATCCGCTAACATATCAAAAACATCTTCTAAATATTTGACATGAATTTACATTCGCTTGGTAATGAAAAAACTTACGAACCTTAGATTGAGGGACCATTTGGTCCATACTGGAATTTTCATCCAAAATAATAATTTTATCTTATCCTTTGTAACTATTTTGGTTCAATAATTTCTAAAGCAAGTATTTGACATATCAAAAACATCTTCTAAATATTTGACATGAATTTACATTCGCTTGGTAATGAAAAAATGTACTATTGACCAAATGGTCCTCTAACCTAAGATTCGTCATTTTGTATTTTTCTCAGTCCTGAATAAAGTTAGAAAATTTAATTTTCGCACATAACATTGTTTTATTAAAAGACCCCATTAGCAGAAAAATTTAGTCAGTATATATCACCGTTCCAAAGTTACAAGGGAAAACAGAAAAAATTTGGACCAAATGGTCCTAATCTAACAGCAGGGTTAACGCGCAAAGCGACCCAGTTCCTAAATTTCTAACCTTTAACTAATAATCTGTCAATTCATAACTGTCAAATTTGCAATCTGCTTCGAAATTTTACAAAAGTACTTACACTCTGAAAAATCTTTCTGTTTTTGTTGTTTGGATGCAAATATTACGTGTTTTTGTAGCTTGTAGCAAATATAGTGTACTTGAGCTCAAACAAATTGTGTTTGCTATTCAATATAACATGTTTGAGACACAATGACTACTAGGCAATAATTTAGGTTTTTGACATCCAAATCTGGCTTTTTTTGTTGAAAACCACTAAAATCAAAAACGAGGCGGATAACAAATAGGCAACAAGGCAGCAGATCGTCAATTCATGAAAACAATGCTTGCAAATATATACATGTTTCCTGCAATATGTTGCGGGGGCGATTATTTTTCAGCGTGTACCAGTTTTGTAACAAACGAATTAGTGTTTAACGTTAGATATGAACAATGTTTAACAATAGAACCGATTGAATAAATAGCGTTTGGTATTAAAATGTCGTGAGTGGTCGTGCGTGCGAAAGGTAGAAAAATTGTCGTGCTTGATCGTGCGTGACATTTTTTTCGCCTCGTGAGCTTGGGTGATCGTGAGTGAAAACTCTATTACAAATATTTTGGGTAGCTCAAATTTCAGGGCCTAGAAATTCCCAAAAATAATTTTAGATACGAGAATAAATCATTGAAAAAACAGGTATTACAGAAGTTGGGTAAGTAAGCAGAGTGTCCAAAACCGAAACCGAGAAAAACGGTTAACCGGTTTTTTTGCTATTAACCGTGTGCCGGTTTTTCAAAAATCGTAATTTTCGAACAAATCGGTTATATGTCGTCGGTTAACCGGGTTTTTCTCAATTTGTGTTAAGGCATGTTCATGTATACCGCATTTCAGCTCAAAAGATTCTAGACTCGCCCTAGAAAACTCAAGTGTTCAGGTATGCATATTTTGACATTCGAGTAGATTCCGCTTGACATTGAAATTTTGAAAGAAATCTAAAAAATTTATAGAGACTACAGTAATGACAAAATATATGCAGAATTCCTGGATTTCATTGTCATTTCGTACAAAATCTCAAAAACTACGAAATCTCGGTATACCTGAATGTCACTTTAATATCCTTAAAAAATATTAATAATAATTGATATGATTTTCGAATTATAATGAAATTTTGAAATTAAATAACTTGAATTCTGTTTTCAAATATGACTCTATGCTTCAATAAGTTTTAAATGCTATTTCCACATATTTTTTTATTCAAATTTTATTAAAAATGAATTAAGAGTTAATGAGACTTTTCAAACTTTTTTTCTAAATTTTAAATATAAAATAATTTTATAAATAAACGTTGTAAACTTAATAAGATTTTCATACATGAAAATATCTTTCTAATTTGAATATGATTTTCGAATTGAAATCAGTTTAATGTGAGTTTGAATAAAAGTTTAAAATTTTATAATAAACACGCATTCCAAATTGGAATCGAATAAAAAAAATTTGAATAAGTAGTTATGTGAAATGGGCACTAAACAAATGTATTGGAAGTGCCACATGTGTAATTTAATTTATAGAAAAAAATTCGAAAAAAAACCCGGTTCAACCGGGTATTTTCCAAAATTAAACACCGAAAACCGGTTTCTGGGAAAATGCATTTTTCGAACAAACCTAAAACCGGTTTCCTGAAAAATTGGTTTTTCGAACAAACCGAAAACCGGTTTTTAAAAAATTCCTGTTTTTTGGACACTCTAAAAGTAATCCACGTATCGTAGAAGTGGGGAAAGAAATAAACCCGGCTAACTGCACTGAAAGAAAACCCTACACGAAAATTATGAATTCGTGCTTTGTACTGTTATAAAATTTCTTCAATTTCCAGCATACGACACACTTTAATGGATAAATTTAAAACTTCACATCAATTGTTCTTCAGATTCGTTCATCAATTTACTGTAAATGAGACATAACATTGACGCGAAATTGTCATTGAGCTGATGTAAAGTGTATATTAGTAAAATTTACTTGCTTGCTCATATTTTGGATATTATTTGATAATTTTTATGCAAATTATGCGTTATTTGCCTAAAACTTGTCATCAATTTGATGATATTTTACAATCATTCAATGTAATGCATTTCATTGAATTCAAACATCGGTGCGTTTATCATATCAAAACTTTTGTTCCATCCAACGTATTGCTGACGTTAACTCAAAGTTCATGGTGTCACTACTTCTCTCGTCTAGTTTTTACTTCAATATTGGAGAGCATAGAGAGGATTTCAGTTTGAAATTTTGATAGCTGTTTCTGTTCAGTCAGTTCCACTTGTTTATGTCATACGTAAAAGTTCGAAAATTTCGTTTAATAACACCGTACAATAGTACTTTTAACACATGAGCAAGACCTAAAACACGCCAAACTAGAGCCCCTCTGGAGTAAAACTGCGTTTACAGTTTCTCATTCCCTCATCATTTGTCCTTTTTAGAGGACTTTCAAGTTTTAAAGGACATTTAAATAGAGAAAAGATTTATATATATTTCTACTCATCCTACGATGCTGAGATAAAACCAAATGAAATAGGAGACTCTCCTCAATTTTGCAAAAATATTTGTTTTGTTATATCAGGACAAAAGGACCTTATTGAAGTCCTTTCAAAATTTTGTCCTTTAATATCCTTGAGAATTTCCAGCCATTTCATCCACAAAAAATATATGTTAAGGACATTAATATACGCCAACACGTTGCTGAATTTCATTGTACTTACTGTGTTAGTTTAAGTTCTACTATACAATTTTAAGTTCTACTATACAAAAAAAAATAAAATATGTAACTCCCTAATATTAACCAATTTTCTTTAAATAAAATCTAACACATGAACAAATGGATACACACATAAAACTGGAACCCCCGTGAATTAAAAGTACGTTCACAGTTTTTCATTCGGTGATCCGGTGTCCCTTTAAGAGCGCTTTTAAGTTACAAAGGACATCAAAGTTTTAACATTTTTTTAAATACTTATGTTTGACCTACGATGCTGAGATGAATACCAAATTTAAATGATGTTAAATATTCAGTCCTGAAATATGCTTGAAGATTTTTGTCAAGTATTTCCCTGGAAATATATGTTAAGAATTTTAATATACAGCAACTAGTTCTTAAACCCTTTTAACTTTATTACATGTTATTTAGTTTTTCGTAAATATGTCAAATTTCTGATTTATGAAGCAGGCCACAAAACAATTATCAGTTCTAAAACTATTATGCAAATAAATAGTGTTTTGTTTTTGGTTTTTTAACGTGAGAAATTATAAAATAAGAAAAAGTGAATAAAATTGAAAGTGACTATGGAGTGCCCCAATCGCAATAAATTTTGTGTTGTCTGCGGACTATTTGAACCGTATAAAAAATCGCGAAAAATTACAAAAACCTTTGTGGAATGTTACGAACAATATTTTTTAATTAATTTTGTACCAAAATTATGGTATCAGCCTGAAGTTGTTATCGTGGTATACTAGGTTCGAATTCCGTTAACCGACAACAGCATCCGATGAAATACCCAGTGATTTGGTTGAATAGAAGTGAACATGCTTTGGAATCGTGCTACTTTTGCCAATCGCAGCCGCGTACTAAAAAGATAAAATACAAATTGCGACATAAAATCCAATACCATAGTTGTGTTTCAGTGAAGCCAGCTGTGTTGCGTTCTAGAACAAACCCAACCGCTCCATCTGAAGAGCAAATTCCAGATGCCGTTGAAGAGCACTCATTGTGCGCCGACAATGATATTGAATATATGTCGGAATATCAACCGACAAACAGCGAGCTCGGCTTTGCTCCTCGTCATTTCATAACACATGCCGATTTTGATGATCTCGTGCGTGATATAGGTGTAACAAAAACCAATTCCAAAATTTTAGCATCCCGTTTACAACTGGTTTCTGACGATTTTTGCGTAACTTCTTCCCGAAAGCGCTCAAAACAACTGTCTTTTGATGAATGCTTCAAAGTTTATGATCAAACAGGGATTACGTATGCAGTAGATAGTGAAAATCTTTTCGAAATCATCGGCCACCCCTATAATCCGGATGAGTGGCGCCTCTTTATAGATGGTTCTGTGAAGAGTCTTAAAGGCGTTTTAATACATAACGGTAACGCCTTTCCGTCAGTGCCTATCGTTTATGCTACCGATGTAAAGGAAACATATGCAAACAGGAGCAATATTCTTAAATTAATTAATTATGACCTCCATGGATGGGTGATTTGTTGTGATCTCAAAGTGGTTGCTATTATAACAGGGCTTAAAAAAGGATTTTCAAAGCATCAATGTTCTTGTGTCTCTGGGAAGGTAGATATCGTGAATTACACTATACTGATCACGAATGGCAGCCTCGCATAACCCATAGGCTTGGACAAAATAGCATTGATCACACGCCTCTAGTGCCTTCGTCGAAGATTATTCTTCCACCCCTTCATATCAAATTGGGGCTTATTCGAAATTTTATTCGCGCTCTGGCTCGTGAAGGAGAAGCCATGATGCACCTTAAGACGATTTTCCCAAAATTAAGCAATGCCAAAATTGATACTGGTAAGTTATAAATTAGTATGTATAACCTCTAAAGCAAAAAAATACTTCTTTTTTTATGTGTACTTAACGCACAACAATTAAAGAAATTGATCAATTGTAAGGAGTTTCCGAATTTTCTTACAACAGTGGAAAAAAAAGCGTGGGATTGCTTTAAGGATGTAACAACAAATTTTTTGGGCAAGAACAAACCACAAAATTACAAGGAGATTGCCCATAAAATGGTCCGTAGTTTTGGTGAAATGGGTGCCAACATGTCACTCAAAATACATTTTTTGGATAGTCACATTGATTTTTTCCCAAGCAGTTTGGGTGATTTTAGTGACGAGCATGGTGAACGATTTCACCAGGATCTCGCCACAATTGAAAATCGCTTTAAAGGAAAAAATACTTGCCATATGTTGGCAGAGTATTGTTGGACACTTTGTCATAAGCGCCAACAAAAATGTATACGGTTTACCTGAGAAGGATGCTAATATCGAAATGTTTAAATAGTTTTTCATTTACTTATGTAGTTAGTTATGTAGTTAGAAAAACTTCTATCACTTTAAAGGACACTGTGAAGGGTAGTCATGGATTCGGCCAAGTCGAATTTTACTTTTGTACTTGTTTAATATTAAAAAAAATATTTAATGGACTAATAAAACTGCCCCTGAAATTCTTGTCTTTGACTTCATATTCATATATATTAAAAGTTTTTGAAATTTGTATGTCCTTGATCACTTTAAAGTCCTTTTAAAAGGAGACGAGATCACCAAATGAAAAACTGTGAACGTACTTTTAATTCACGGGGGTTCCAGTTTTATGTGTGTATCCATTTGTTCATGTGTTAGATTTTAGTTAAAGAAAATTGGTTAATATTAGGGAGTTACATATAAATTTTTTTTTTTGTATAGTAGAACTTAAAATTATTTTTATACTAAACTAACAAAGTGAGTACAATGAAATTCAGCAACGTGTTGTCGTATATTAATGTCCTTAACATATATTTTTTGTGGATGAAATGGCTGGAAATTCTCAAGGATATTAAAGGACAAAATTTTGAAAGGACTTCAATAAGGTCCTTTTGTCCTGATATAACAAAACAAATATTTTTGCAAAATTGAGGAGAGTCTTCTATTTCATTTGCTTTTTATCTCAGCATCGTAGGATGAGTAGAAATATATATAAATTTTTTTTCTATTTAAATGTCCTTTAAAACTTGAAAGTCCTCTAAAAAGGACAAATGATGAGGGAATGAGAAACTGTAAACGCAGTTTTACTCCAGGGGGCTTCTCGTTTCACGTGTATTAGGTCTTGTTCATGTGTCACAATAAAACTGAACAAAAAATTATAAAACCAAAATTCATTTGAATTTTAAAGTTCGGCCCAAATGAAGAAAATAAGGCAGATGTTCAACGCTACCACTTGGAATAGATACATGTTAGGAGCAATAAGCAACGTAACCCGAAAGAAACTCCGATCGGAATTCTAGCTGTCTGCCGCCGTTAATGGGTAACATCCGTACAACAACGAATAAAGTGTGTCACACATTTCGTTAATATAATTTAGACGACATGTTGTAAAGAAATAGGAAGGGGCTAAATATCTAATTGTAGAGAAATTTCTAAAAAAAAATAAACATAGAAGTTTAAAATACAAGTTTGCAGAAATTCATCAATTCATCAAAATTTCAAAAGAATTTGAAAAAAACAATCGTTAGTTTGACGAAAATTTTCATTGTATCAGTGGCATTTTATATCAAGTTAACGTTGAACTGTTGATTAAACTTTTTCATTATGTTGATGATCAACTAATTTTTCAGTGTGTTTGAATTCCCATATCAGGGACATCTTTACGTACACCCGAATATTTCCAGTCATCGAACAAAAAAGCGCACTGCAAAAACAAACAACACATGAAGATAGATATCTGTCACCTGTCTTCATGACGCACTTACTTTTTATATTTATTTATTTTTAAACTGATAATTTTTATTTTCTATTCAAGCTCAAGACATTACAATATCTCTATTAATTGAGATATAGTTTTCAAACGGAATCCTCATGATTCCTGGCAAACCGTATACACGGCCTCTGTAACATATTCCCTCAAACACATTTCGCAGGAACCATGTACATACATGTTAACACACTCCAAATATTTATATATTTGCAAGTCCTAAACTCACTTATATTTAAATGCAAACATAAGCATGTTTACTTGAAAATATGTTTATTGATGTGTTAACATCTACAGAAACGGGTAGGGCAATCTATCGAAGTGAACACATCCTATTGATGTAGCGGCAGCGAACAAACAAGCAGGTCGTCGTCGCCAAAAAGTATTGAATAGCATAGAGAACTCATGACACGAATTGTATGACTCAAAAGCATTGGCGACATCTGGCGAATGATTCATAACATACTACTCTCTTTTTGTCATAACTTAGTCCATTCATAATTTTGCTATGAAACATTGATGCCTTTTGAAATATTTATGCTTTTTGTATTGTTTTATGTAATAACATTCTCGAAATGGTGCATTTATATTGAAAGGTTCTAGAAAGAGAATAAGACTCGTTTATGCTCTTTTACTCAGACTCTTTACATGAGAGTGGAAAAAGAGTGCAATAAGTTCTCTATACTATTCAATACTTTTTGTCGTTGCTCTGGTTATGACAAAACAAAAACAATTATTTCAGGGAGCTAAATATTTCATTATTTATTTGAACAATATTACATCTACTGTTAAAGCAGATACAAGAAAAAAAAAGCAACAGCAAAAGCGCCTTCAGCCCAACAACTATTGTTTTTTAATTTTACAATGTAGCATTATAAACATTCATGTAAAATTCTATAGAAATGGAACAGGTACCGTGTAACAAAAAGTTGTTAACACATCGCCCGTAAGATCCAACACTCAATGAGATTTTTTATGTGGAGCTTATTTTTATGAATGAGAGTTCGAATTGCACTAGCGGCATTTACATTTTTCACTAACTGGAAAACCCATGATCTGTTAGCCTAAAAGGAACAACAACTTTAAAACTAACTCGGATCAAAGACAACTAAAATTAGTAAAAAAGCAAAAGATTAGTCAAAAAATCCTATACACGCTCATTTGGGGAATATTTATGAATCACTGACTGAAAGAATAATCAAAATATACAGTCATACACTTCCAATAACATTAACTTGGGCTCAGAACAATCTCTCTTTGTCTCTCTTTTATTATTTTGCTTTCGACAGAGCACAGCGACGAAAAAAATTAAGTAAACAGTGTACCAAGCACATCTGTATTTGTATCACAAACAAAGCTGTATTTGGATCACAAACACATACATATATTATAACATGTTAATTAGTGTGTGTCAAACATTAAATATTGAATAACAAAGACAATGTGTTTGGTTACAAATATACTAAATTTGTGACAAGCTCCAAACACACATTATATTTGCATCCAAACAAGAAAAAAATATAAATTTTTCATTATGTAGCTATTTCAGATCTAGACACAGGTCTTCATCAGCGTGGTTTTGGACTGATGCTATCTTTTAATATTTTCGTAGAATAAAAATAATTTAATTATATACGATCCTGCATGCAATTCCGTACAACATTTGCTTATGATAAAAAATTTAAGAGTTAAATTTAGAGCAACTCATTAATACCGCTTAAAACCAGTTTTAGATACTGCCGCAAACTTCAAGATCTTTATACTGCATTATTTGTATCTTCATTGTTTTCATTTTCATGTCTCACTGTCTTTTCTATCCCTCTTTCTTGCAGGAATCTCAAATTGCTGCCCTGATTGACACTCATCTTGCATCCATTTATCCTGTCTTTAACCAAACAACACGTGCAGTTTTGATACGTGAAGCACGTAAAGTTCTCGTAAAGACCTATCAAGGTTGTTTGACAACATTTCGACGGCAATTTCTATGTAAATTTGCAGAAATTGTTGTTTTGCTCAAGCAGCGCCATCGTATCGGTGAGGTAAGTTTTTTAATGGAATTAGGAAATAAAAATGTCTTGGAAATTTGTGTGATGTGTCTAGTTGGAAAAAATTACTAAATAATATAACAATGAACCGACAACATATTGTATGTATGTATATATACTTGCAGTGCATAGCAGTCATCTTATTTTAAACAACCTGTAGTAGATGTTAGTAACCGTTATGACTGACCTCATTGGCATTGCCTTCGCCGTAAATTATAACCAGTTTTTTCTTTCAACCTGTGAATTTTATTTTCGGCCGAAGCTAATTTCTTTTTTTTTTTTGTATATTTTTGTGATATATGACCAAATAATAGCTAGGCCCTAACTGAGTAACGAAGCATCCAATCTACAAAAGAACCATATTTTAATCTCCACTTGAGGCTATTATCAGGTGCCCTCACAACTTGAAAGGTGGCCCTTACTTTTCTCGTGTGACATCTGTCTATCCAAACGCTGAAAAATCTGTCTTGTTTTGTAGTTTGGATGCAAATATAACGTGTTTGCAGTTTGTCGCAAATATGTTGTACTTGTATCCAAACACATTGTGTTTGTTATTCAATAATATATGTTTGAGACACAATGATTAATAGGTTATAATATGTGTTTTTGTGAACCAAATGTGGCTTTGTTTGTTGAAAACTGTTGAAAACAAAAAAGTGACACACAATAGAAAAACACAGAAACCCAGCAGATCACCAGATCATGAAATCCATGCTTGCAAACGTATACATGTTTCCTGCAATATGTTGCTGGGCCGTTATTTTTCATGATATTTCACATAATTAAGAGCGGTATAGAAACTCTTGTCTATTTCTCCGTCCTTCTCTTGGTGTTCTCTCGCTGACATCGCGGTACATCGAGTTCGAGTTGTGTTGAATTTTACTCTTTGTTTGGAAGTAAAACAGACAGATATAACAGGGAATGTGTATTTTCGTTCGATGCAACCAAAATAAAACAAAATTTAGCTGCCATTAGTATCAATCAAACACAACTTTGGTTTTAGTTTTTGATTATGTTTCAGTCGTATATTTAGGTTTTTAACGAGTAGGTTTGTTTTTCTATTGTTCGTTTTACGATTAGTGACGAAAAAAATTTAACTTTTCGTGTCTTTATATTATCTACCCATTTTCTGGCATTTTCCACTTTCCTGTTCCTTTTCTGTCAATTTTTCCATACATTTTTCAAAACGTGTACTTTAAATGGTCCAAAAATTGCAATCTTTTACAATAATTCAAATTCACTCTGAGTAAAAAGTATATATTTTAAAAATCACATGAGGTGTCAGGGAACGCCCGGTTGGATCAAAGTTCCTATCGCTATATATTATATAACGGGTTTTTCAATAAGAGCGCTACAAAAGTTTTTTTAAATAAAACAAAACCGGTTTTAGATACCAATGAAATTCTTTATTCCTGTGAAAGTACGTTCGATGCCATTATGTATGGAACTCGATTTCTTTTGCATGGCCACCACGGGCACGCTTGCAGAAGTCCAGACGCTGAACCCAATTTTCGACGGTTTTCAAGCATAAATCGGCCGATACTGCTGCAATTTCACGTTCGATATTCGTACGAAGTTTAACAATCGTCGCTGGCTTGTTGCCATAGTCCATAGACTTGACGTAGCCCCACAGGAAATAATCTAACGGCGTCAAATTGCACGACCGAGGCGGCCAATCGACTGGGCCATTTCGTGAGATAACACGTTCACCAAACTTGATTTCCAATAAATTGATTGTGGCATTCGCTGTGTGGCTTGTGGCGCCGTCCTGTTGGAACCACATGTCCTCCAAGTCCATATTATCCAATTGGGGCCAAAAATATTCGGTTATCATTGAACGGTAGCGATTCGCATTCACAGTAATGTGCCGGTCTTGATCATCACGGAAGAAGGGCGGCCCAATGACGCCGCCGGCCCATAAACCGCACCAAACCGTAATTTTTTCGGAACGCAATGATGACTCTTGGATTAAGTGTGGATTGCTGTCTGACCAATAACGCATATTTTGCTTATTGACGAAGCCATTCAGCCAGAAATGAGCCTCATCGCTGAAGATGATTTTCCGATGAAAATCCGAATCATTTTCAAGTTGTTGCTCAGCCCAATTCACGAACATACGACGCTTATGGTGGTCAAGCGGCTTCAGTTCTTGCGTCAATTTGATCTTGTAAGGATGTAGGCCAAGATCTTTTCGCAAAATTCGCCACAACGACGTCACAGAGATGCTCAACGCTTGAGAACGACGTGTGAGAGACACATTTGGGCTTTCTTGAACTGAAGCCTCAGCGGCAGCAATATTCTCGACACTACGGGCACTTCTTTGACTCACTGGCACAGGAACATCTTGTACTGTGCCTGTGGATTCAAATTTTTCCACAAGACGCTCAATTGTTGATCTGGGAGGACGATTATGACTACCATAAAAGGCCACTGACTCCAAATTTCGGTAGTAAATTTTAATAATTTCGACTCGTTGTTAGCTCGTGTATCTTTCCATGATGAAATGGCAAACCTTACTGAAGAGAAATGTCAAAAGAGCGGGAAAAATATGGCGTCGTTTGCTGTCCCTATCGATTTACTTTTGTAGCGTCTCTGTTGAAAAACCCTTTACTAGTTAGTTCCAACACGCCTATGGAGTCAGTTGCAAAATACGATAATTTAAATGGATCTTTAAGAAAAAATACTTTTTGTAAAATGATAAACTTTTTTGAAGAATTTTTTTTTTATACAGAATGTAGTTTTTAAAAAAAGTAAGAAGATGTAAGAATATGTGTTTTTTTCCTCGAAAAGGTTCTTTTTTAAAGAGAGGTACTTCTTTTACTAAAATGTAATGTTTTTTTTAAGAAAAGGTACTACTTTTAAGAAGATATACTACTTTCTGCAAGAAAACGCCACAAGAGTAAAAATTTTCTTACAGAGGAGAGCAGATACTTTTGGAATGAAGATCCTTAAAGCACGTTGCGGGATGGGGGCTAAATGAACAAATTTTAAACAACTTTTTTTTAACTACTTTATTACAACCCATTATTATCAACTATATTGGGTACTTTTGGTTTGGTTTGGTTTAAAGGTGGAGCCTGTTTACTACATGTTGTAGTTTTGAATCCAATAAAAAGTAAATTTAGAAACGCCAAAGTGCAAGACTGGCAAATCCAAGAAATACAACCCCGAGCATGGATTTCATTTCGCAGCACACTTATCCTTACACTCTTACTTTTGGTTTGGTTTGTGTCTAGACTAACAAATGTTGTTTAATGGGAAATTTTCTATGTGAAGCCTGTGTATTACACATTGTAGTTTTGTACTGAATAAAAAGTAAATTTAGAAAAGCCAAAGTGAAAGAAGTTTAAAAAATAACATTTTATTAAGTAAGTGCGCTTTCTTAAATAAAGGAAATTTTCTCAAAACCAATACCTATTCATATTATTAAACAGAGTACCTTTTCTTAAAAAAATACCTTATCATAAAGAAGTACCTTTGCTTAAAAAAGTAAATTTTCTTACAAAAAGTACCTTTTCTTAAAAAAATAGGATTTTTTTGTAAATTAAGTACTTTTGCTTAAAAAAGTAAATTTTCTTGCAAAAAGTGCCTTTTCTTAAAAAAAGTAATTTTTTCTAAATAAGTGCCTTTTCGTAAAAAAGTACATTATCTTACAACAAATTGCCTTTTCTTAAAAAACTACCTTTTCTTTAAAAAGTACCTTTTACGTAAAACAAAATCACTTTTCTTGAGAAAAGTTCCTACTCTTAAAATTGTAGCTGTTCTTGAAAAAACGACCAATTCTAAAAAAATTCCCATTTATTAAAAAAAGGCTCATTTCTGGCAGAATGGCTTCGTCAATAAGCAAAATATGCGTTATTGGTCAGACAGCAATCCACACGTAATCCAAGAGTCATCATTGCATCCCGAAAAAATTACGGTTTGGTGCGGTTTATGGGCCGGCGGCGTCATTGGGCCGTACTTCTGCCGTGATGATCAAGACCGGCACATTACTGTGAATACGAATCGCTACCGTTCAATGATAACCGAATATTTTTGGCCCCAATTGGATAATATGGACTTGGAGGACATGTGGTTCCAACAGGACGGCGCCACAAGCCACACAGCGAATGCCACAATCAATTTATTGGAAACCAAGTTTGGTGAACGTGTTATCTCACGAAATGGCCCAGTCGATTGGCCGCCTCGGTCGTGCGATTTGACGCCGTTAGATTATTTCCTGTGGGGCTACGTCAAGTCTATGGTCTATGCCAACAAGCCAGCGACGATTGATGAACTTCGTACGAATATCGAACGTGAAATTGCAGCAGTATCGGCCGATTTATGCTTGAAAACCGTCGGAAATTGGGTTCAGCGTCTGGACTTCTGCAAGCGTGCCCGTGGTGGCCATGCAAAAGAAATCGAGTTCCGTACATAATGGCATCGAACGTACTTTCACAGGAATAAAGAATTTCAGTGGTATCTAAAACCGGTTTTGTTTTATTTAAAAAAACTTATGTGGCGCTCTTATTGAAAACCCCGTTATATATACATATATATAATTGTTATAGGCTCCACCTACAACACTTCCCATTATACAAGAAATTTCCCAACATATGTGAGACATCTAGTTAGTCTAGATACAAACCAAAGCAAAAATGAACACTATAGTTGATAATAGTGGGTTGTAACATAATAGTGTGTTCCAAGACCTTGGGTTCGTATTTGAACATTTTTTTTTGTACCTTTTAGAACACTCTTTTTAAATTTTCGCTACACTTTGCGAAGTATTTTATAATCTACGGAATACTGTGGGGTAAAGTTTGACACACTTTGTGTCAGAGCTGTAACTGAATCATTCGTTTTAGATTTCAGTTCGTTACGAATTAGCTTAATTTTTAATTAATTCTTTTCGCCAAAAAAAAAAAGAATTGAACGAAATTTGTATCCATTCAAGTGAATTTGGCAAAAAATGACACAACCTGATCCGGAATCTTCGTTAATTGTGCGTAAAAGTGCATAGAATTCCCGGGGACATGCACAAAGTGTGCGAAACTCACACAAAGTAGAGCTGTAAACGAAGCATTCGTTTTTAAATTAATTCGCGAATCAGTCATGCACGGAGTTAGCAAAATTTTGAATTAATTATTTTCTCCAAAAAAACGAATCGAATGAAATTAATTTCCAATTCAACTGAATTTGTTAAAAGGAATTGAAATTCATTTCTAATTCATTTGTATTGAATTGATTTTGAAAATAGACTACAAGCATTATAACGCATTTCCAGCGCCGTTTATTGTTTACCTGTATGGAACATCTGAAAATTTGCTTTGAAAATTGTTGGGATTCGTTTTAATAACAAACATTCACTAGCCAGTTTTTGAGGCCCATAGTGCAAAATTTGTGGTGTATTTACAGTTTTGAGAAGGGCGAGGTTTGTTAATTAAATAAAATGGAAATTCTTCGGAGGCAAGTGCAATGTTGGAATTAATGTTACCCCAAAACAATAGAAACGGAAATAACATTATGTTTATCTGCAACATTCTGCTAAACTTGTCGAAACTCATAACCAACAATCCACTAATGTTAACAACATTTCTCTACCAAAATGTTAAGTACACTTCCTCTCTCTCTATCAGCCACTATAGTTTTTCTCCCGCTCCACAATGTTAACTCACTGCTCTGTTATTCTCTGGCATTGCAAAATATCTACTGGAATTGCCGCATTCCAGAAATAAAGTAGCCAAGAGATACACGACAAACAAATCTCAATGGACAAAATGTAAACAAAATAAGCTGGCTGACACAACAAAACCAAAACAAATGCGAAACGTGCGGATACTTCCAATGAAGTCATTGGGTTTGAATGTTGCCACATTTGATGCAGTTCATCAGCTGCGTTTGCAGTGCTCAGTCGTATCTTTTCGAACGTTCGAATACACAACAAGCGAGCGAAACAAAAAATGTTTCACATTTTAAAGATTTTGAAGTTGAACGCGTTGTTGTAATGCGTGTTTTTTCCGAAATAAAAAAGAAAATTAAGTGCCTTGAATGAATTGCATCAAAGTTTATTTAAATTAATTTAATTTTTGAAATTTTGTGAAACAAAGTTTTACAAGAAAATTATTAAAAAAAAAAATTATAATAAAAAGTGAATCTAACGAAACGAATTGCTTAAATTTTACACAATACGAATTTATGTTACAACTTTTATTAAACAAAAAAAAATATAAAGAAATTTTACAAATATTAATGTGACTACAAAAATTGAGAAGAAAAATAGGAAAAAAATAGAGAAAACTAAAAAGTGTTACAAATATTTAAAAATAAAAATAAAACGAAGAGAAAATTACTGAAAAAATAAAAACGAAAAAAAAAAACTTGATAAAACATCGGTTGGAAATAAATTGTTTGAACAATGTTCATAAAAAACCACTGAAAAATTTGTATAAGAAACACCTCTATTCTTATTCAAGTAAACATATGTGATTTTAAATTTTTACTTAAAAAATATTTTAAACAAATTCTTTGTTTTTAACTAAATTTGTTTTCAAACGAAATTCTACGAAAATACAAGTGCCTTTAACGAATTTGAAATTTCCTTGTTCGGAACGAAAACTGTTTGTCCGAAAAGTAATTGTACGTCGTCACGAATATCCTCGCAGACATCAACACCGCACTCCTTTCAGGTAGGAGCCCAATCATTTATATGCACAGTATTTAAGGTAACTAAACCAAAAATCAAAATCAGTAAAAATTAATATGCTCCACAGTTTTCTACTCTATGATATCGCTTAGTGGTGTTCCTATTTCCACATGTGATTTTTAAATTGAATAAACAATTTTGTAAATAATTTAATTTCAATGTTGCCGTAATAAAATTGTAAAAAAATATATGCAAGTTCCTTTTACAACATTCGCTTGTGGTTTGAAAATAAATTTGTTTCACTTTTGTTTATAAATTACTCTTTACTGAAATCCACGTGAAATTTACAAAAAATAAATAAAATTAAAAAAAATCGGATGTAATTGGTATAACTTTATGATGTTATTTTCCAATTTTTGTAACGAACTTTTAGGAAAAATTTCAAAATTTCGAAAAAAAATGGGGTAAAATAAGAAAAACCAATAACGAAAAGTTACTCCAATTGTAAGGTACTTTTCGCTTTCTCGGACAAACCTTTTTGATATTATAGTGTCTTACAATAAATGTTGTCAATCTAAATTTAATAAAAAAAAGTACTTTTTTATAGTTTTGATCTTGAAACGAACAATTATTAAAAACATAACAGCTGAAAGATGGAATAATATAAACTCAAACGGATATAAAAAAAACATTAAATTATTGAATTTGAAAATCCCCATTTCCTGGCTTCCACTACATCATATTGAAGGTGAAAAAAAAGTGATAAAAGTGAAAAGATTACACAAGAACTTCTGCGATAGTGAAACTGGAAACACCTTCATTTTGATAAATTTCTCTTTATGTAAAATTTTCGTATGGTTTTATATAATTTTATCGCAAACATATTTAAGACTGCAAAAATTATGTTTATGTCGCGAATAATTGTGAATAGACTTTTTTCAAATCGCCTAATTCAAATCTACAAGTAAATGAATCCACGGTGAAACATCAAACTCCTGTTTAAAAATGTGAAATAAAAATGCAATTCCTTGATAACACATTCCTCCAAGTGTTTATGTGTTATATTCAAAAGTTATAATTTCAAGGAATGGGACAATAGCTAAGGTACTCCGTCTTACACGTTTCAACTAAGTGAAGAAAAGTTTAAATTGTGTAACAAAAAGTAACAACAGTCCACACCAATTATCTGAATATTCAACACATCTATTCTGGAAGAAGTACTCAAAATTTGGCTAATATTTCATGGTGTTGTCATAGGATAAAGTGCATCAAATTTGACCACTACCATGTCAGTAGAATTCTAGCATATCCGACTAGATAACGGGAATTTTTTTATTTTTGATGTGTTAACATCTATAGGCGCGGGTAGGGACTAAATTCACAAAGTGAATACATCCAAACACATTTTGTCCGACTGCGATCACACAGATTGTCCGACTGCGATAACAGATTGTTTGGTGTTAAACTCCTCCGAAACGGCTGCACCGATTTGTATGAAATATTGTGTGCATATCGTGTAGGTCTCAGAATCGGCCAACATCTATTTTTATACCCCTAAATGAAAAGGGTGACCTACCCCTATATAGAACACAGATTGTCAGACTGCGAGAAAAAAAACACACACTGTTGTCGCGGCAGCGAATAGTTGTCTTGTGTGGGTGCGGAGCACTCTCAGAGCAAAGAGAATAATGACGTAGTTATACGCATGAATGAAAGAAATAATATGATTACGCCAATGGTGCTTAAAAACTGTTCTCTCTCTGCGCATCTACGTCACGTTAGCGAGTATGAATTAGTAAATTGTGAAATGTGTATGAAGATTCAACAAAAACTATAAACTCAGAAGAAATTGTTATAAATAGCAGTGAGATATTTGAGGGGCCTAGATTCAAAAATGGTCAAGTCCATTTTTCACTTTTTTGCATAAAACCAAAAAACTAATACAGAGCATTTAATTCTTCAAAATTCAAGAAGAAAATAGTAGTAATGATTATCAATTTGCATACCACTTTTTGGCGATTTTTTCTGATAAATTACCGGTTTTATCGTTAAAAATTGATTGTACTTGACTAGTTTTGAAACTCAATATCAGGACTTGACCACTTTTGAAACTGGAGCCGTTGGATTTTATATTTGTCTCTTGGAAGCCAAGTAGACACGCATTCATTGACCATGGTACCAGTTACGATTCAATAATTATGGACTTGGTCAAAATTGAAAATTTATTATTGATTATGACAAGTTTTGATATTAACGGGGTTTTCAATAAGAGCGCTACAAAAGTTTTTTTAAATAAAACAAAACCGGTTTTAGATACCAATGAAAGTCTTTATTCCTGTGAAAGTACCTTCGATGCCATTATGTATGGAACTCGATTTCTTTAGCATGGCCACCACGAGCACGCTTGCAGAAGTCCAGACGCTGAACCCAATTTTCGACGGTTTTCAAGCATAAATCGGCCGATACTGCTGCAATTTCACGTTCGATATTCGTACGAAGTTCATCAATCGTCGCTGGCTTGTTGGCATAGACCATAGACTTGACGTAGCCCCACAGGAAATAATCTAACGGCGTCAAAACGCACGACCGAGGCGGCCAATCGACTCGGCCATTTCGTGAGATAACACGTTCACCAAACTTGGTTCCGTCCTGTTGGAACCACATGTCCTCCAAGTCCATATTATCCAATTGGGGCCAACAATATTCGGTTATCATTGAACGGTAGCGATTCGCATTCAAAGTAATGTGCCGGTCTTGATCATCACGGAAGAAGTACGGCCCATAAACCGCACCAAACCGTAATTTTTTCGGGATGCAATGATGACTCATGGATTACGTGTGGATTGCTGTCTGACCAATAACGCATATTTTGCTTATTAACGAAGCCATTCAGCCAGAAATGAGCCTCATCGCTGAAGACCATAAATTGGACGTCGCGCTCTTAAAGTTGAGGCCACTGACTCCAAATTTCGGTAGTAAATTTTAATAATTTCGACTCGCTGTTGGCTCGTATATCTTTCCGTGATGAAATGGCAAACCTTACTGAAGAGAAATGCCTAAAGAGCGGGAAAAAATATGGCGTCGTTTGCTGTCCCTATCGATTTACTTTTGTAGCGTCTCTGTTGAAAAATCCTTTAAATAATTGTATTTGAACAGGTGGTATATGTGAAATAGTTTAAACTAAAAATTAATGAAAACATTTTGTCGAGAATTAACACATTTTATAATTTATAAATACAATTTTTGACACGTTTACAAATTTGACTGTTCGTACAACTCTTTATAAAAATTGAGATCATGGTTTTCACTCTAGTTTTCACAAAATGATTTTCCAGCAATTTTTCACGTCCTTCAGTTTTGCAGTTTTTACTGGAACTCCAACTTCTTTTCTTTCTGGATCAAAATCACGGAAATTTCTTCCTCCGACTTATCATTACCGTTGTCTGCAAGATAGGCATATTCTCCACGTACTGTAATTTACGATTAGACGTTTGATTTTGCTTAAATAGTTAGTGAATATTTGGGTTTGAGTGGGAAACACTTTTTTATTTTCTATGAACAAATTTAAGGAAGCTGAGGCCTTGTATGTTATCAGGTACTTCAGATTGACATATTTTAATCTTTAGTCGATTTAAGTTTTTTGAAATTCTCACTAGTTTAGTAATATTCAATATTCAATAATTTCATTATTGTTATCGTTAAAACTCATAATTTCTTTCAGTGTAATACTCTCATGTTAAGTCTGTTTCTCATTGTGAAGACCACTGCTCCAAACACACGATCCGCGGGTAAAAACGAGTGACCAGTGACGGGATAAATAATTTCTACTTCTTGTATATTACGCGGTGCATCGTTTCCTAGCCAGCTCGTCACCATCCCAAGCAAGGCTCGATATAAAAACAAATCAAGATTTATATATTTTAAAACAAGATTTTAGATATTGTTCATTTTAAAAGAGAATAAAAGGACTTGACCACTTTTGAAACTGAACTCACTGGACTTGACCAGTTTTGATTTTTATTACTTTTAAAAATGAACAATTTCAATGAAAAAATAAAGAAAAACATTTTTTTTCCAACCTAAGACTTTGTAGACAGTTATAAAAAGAAAATATTTTTTTTATTTTTTTTGGACTTGACCACTTTTGAATCTCAGCCCCTCATTTGTTAAAAATAAAAAAAAATATGATGACTCTTTTGAAAAGCTAAAATTTTTAATACATTTAAAGATATATGCATTTTTTAGAGTAAAATATTGGAGAATTTAATGTTTTTTACAGGCAATTTTGTTCAGGAGATATTTTATAGACAGAATTACCATTTTTGTTTTATAATATTTTCAGGAAAATGTTTAAAAACACAGGCGTCCCATCAAATTAGCATATTATGCATAGTATGCAAAACACATTTTTTCTAACCTGACGTCACAGCGAGAGTGAGAGAATTCATTCAAACATAACGGACCTGCGCATGGCCCAATTTTATTATCTTTCATTCATGGTTATACGTATATAAAAATGAGATAGCAAGAGAGCAACGAAAATTGTGTGAACTTGTGCAGCGTATGTACGAACATATCAATGTATGTATGCACATGTGTCTGTTGCTTTGCATTCTCTTTGTTTTTTTTTGTGGAAATAAAAAAAAACGTATTAAACGAGAAAATAATGACACATGTGCCTGCACTGGTCTTTAAATAATTTTAAGTATTAATATTATTTAAATGTACCGTCATCATATGATTGAACGCTATTTTTTATTTTACAATGTAACATTTACTAATGTGTTCATAGAAATCGAACAGGTACCGTGTAACAAAAAGGTGCTAACACATCGCCCGTGAGTTCGAACACTCATTGGATTTTTTTTTTATGTTTTTTTTTTGATTCGATTTTTGATCTTTGCCCACTCGCAAATCCAAATTATGTGTAAATCTCCTTTTTTAAGGAGATAATTTGTTGATTTTCTTTCATTATGAATTTGTGACGTTGCATGGGATAAGTCACAAAAGTTTATGGGATGTAACTTCAGATATAACAGTCAAATTCAACCAGTTCCCTTGTGATACTTTGGACTGAGATCGACAATTTACTTAACATTTTACAAAATTCAGGCATTAAATTCAGGCAAAATCAACATTTCACGAGAAATTTTACAAAACATTATACCACAAAACAAAACAAAAAATTCATTCGAAATGTCGACGAAAAACTTACGTCAGTTAGATACTAAAGATGCGGTCAGATTGGGCAAATATTTGACGAAAAACATCAAATACTTCGTGGCCGCAGTCTGACCACAAAATATTTGTGTGTGCCAAACAACAAAACAGCTGATTTTGGTCAAACAATATTCAGGTTGTGTTTTATTCCCATAAGCTCTCGCCACTTACGACTTTCCAAATAAAACGACCACACTTCAAACTACGAAATGTGGCAACATTTGCTGTAATGGGTGAAAAAATAAGATACGGCAACATGTTTGTAGCCAGTGCCAACAAATACATTGTGGCAGCAGATGTTGTTGTATTGGTCAGGAGCAACAACAGACATTTTATTTTCGTTCAGTTTTTGTTTATATAAAACAGCTGATTTCAAACAGCTGTTCTATCTTGTAAATTGTTGTTGGCTAAAATTTCTCCAACCAAAATTTGCAATATTTCTAACATCGAACTATCAAATTTTTCGCTCTCTGACTCTCATTTACTAGACTTTTGGAGTAAACGAACACAATTTAGTAAACATTTGCACAAATTTTCGAGTAATCGAGCAGAGCTATTGAAATCGAAAACAAAACTTCACTAAATATTTTGAAGGGAAAGAAAAAAATATGTTGTATGTAGAATTGGACAACAAACAATTTTTGAAAAAACTAATTTGTACAGGGCGTTGTTTATGTTCCAGTCCGATGTTTTTTTTTTAATAAATATTATAGGCGCAATAATTTTTAACAATATTTTATTGCATGAAAGTTTGGTTTACAACAATTATGTATGAGATCGCCTAAATGGCCACGTCTGGCCCCTGCCCAAATATGTGCTCTATTTTGCATAACATTATGGTGTTATTGCTGAAATTTCGTCAATAATGTTGTTCTTGTTTTGTTCTGAATTGTCAGGCTTCACTTTTTCCCCCAGTATATACAAAGCTTCAAAATTATTTAAGCGGTATGGCCATACATCAAACAGACTCATCAAACCCAGCGGCGGAAGTCGCAAGGCCTTCCACAAATAAGTCACGAGGAATGGTTCTTTTGTAATGCCTTCGTAAAATAAGATAAGATATAACCAAGAAGAAGATTTTTACAATTTTGAGAAATTTCTTTTCCGATTCTTTTTCACCGTAATTTAATTGGAAAATTTCATATAAATTTAAAAATTATATTTTTTATTTAAAATTTTACAGGGTATTTTTAAAATTTTCAATTTGAAGTTGGGCGTGGTACAACCACCGAGTAATATTATAGAGAGTGTGCACTTGGGAAACATCTAGAGTATAGCGTATTAAAACAAAATGTGTTTTGTTCACTTTTATTTTGCGCTATTCTTCGCTTTTTTTGAAGTTTAATTTTCAGGATTTGTGTCGTGTTTCATTTACTTTCACCGAATAACCGTATTGCATTTAATTTGTTGTTATATTTTTTGTTAAATTGATCACTTTTTACCACTTTTTTAATACAATATTTCACAAAACTACTCGAAATTAAGAACGCGACCACGAGCGAAAACATTAAAACAAAAGTGAAAAACAGTTGATTATTAGGGGGAACATTTTTGCTGAGTTCCAGTCAGCTATCACCATTTCTTCTTTGAAAGCATATTCTCTATCTGTTCTCCAAGTACTAAATTGAACAGCTGTCTCATCGATACCCCGTGGGTACAACTTTCTAAGATAGATACATAGTTACATACTTATAAATAAATATGTAATAATAAATATGTGGTTAATGATTTTGTGATAACATAAATTATTTTAATTATATTTTTGTTTAACAAAAATAAATTAAAGCAAATGCCTTGTAAGGCCTTCCTCTTTGCATGCCCTCGAAGGCCTTCTTTAGGCAACGGGCAAGGAAGGCCTTGCCTCCCAATCTCACGCAATGTTATAAAGAAAGAAGGAGATAATGTGTAGGGAAGGCCTTCTGTATTTTAAAGAAGGCCTGTTTGGCCTTCATTTCAGGCCATGTTTGATGTGTGTGCGCGTAATTACTTCAGATACCATTTTTGTTTAGTTTCCGCAGTGTTAAAAAAAATGGATGAAAAAAAAATTATTCTTAAATTTATTGAAAAAATTTCGAAAATCAATTTAAACTTTTCTTGAAGCACTCTTTCATCCGCAGACGCTTCCCGCTTTTTTGTTTTTGCTTTTCCCCATCCATCTATTTCGGTCATATTTCTCAGAAAAAAAAACACTTGAACTTAAAAAACGGCATAAATTTACTTTAGCACCAACTGTCTGTTCTACACCAAAATTTCACCATCGACAAAACCTTCTGCGCTGAGTTCAAAAAGTACTTTTCCCCCGAACTTGTGTATATAATCGCTCATATCTCAGGTCTTTATAATCCGATCCAGTTGAAATCGGTATCATTACAAAGGTATTTCTAAACTTTGTAAATCTGTGTATAAACATGTTTATTTCATATTAATCTATTGGTGGGCTAAACAAAAAGATTTTTTAAACTCACTTTCTTGATAAAAATTATTTTTTTTCAAAAAAAAAATTTCTATTATATAAGTACTTATTTTTTTTGATAGGCTCCGATAATAGACAAGACCTTAACCTTTTTTTAAGGTATAATATTCACCAATAACCCTTCACACAGATTATAAAGTTTAGAAAGACCTTTATAATGGTAACCATTTCAATCAGATCAGATAATAAATGGCTGATTTATGCCCGTTTATACAATCAAGCATTGGAGACCTGTATGTCGGAAAATATGGACCAGAGCACTTTTTTTTAATCACCGTTTAATGCCCCGTTTGGGCCAAAAAACGAAAATCATAAGGCATTTGATGCTAAAGTAAATTTGCTCCAAAAAAAAATAATTTTCAAAAAAAACAGAAAATAATTTGACAAATAATGCTAATTTTGCGATGAAAAAATCATACGCTCTTTCTTTTTCACATCAACTTTGAAATGAAGTTTGATGGTTTGAATTTGATGTGTGGCTGTGCAAAGCGAAACAAAATATTCCCAACAGATACATAAATTTGATGAAGCAGTTTAATGTGTGGCCATGAATTGGGCGTCCAGAATGCGCTTCGTCATGAACAGACGTGGTAGCAATATGTCTGAAATCATTTTCAAGTGTTAATGCCATGAATTGATTTTAGGAATAAATTACTTTTTGTTAATTAAAATTAAATTCTTTGTGTTAATATTTACAATTTCAATTTCTATCGATTTAAAAAAAACACCCTTTACAACAGATGGGTATAAATCATTTTTGTTCATTTTAATCAAATAGATTCAAGATTTGGACAAATCGAAAACCACTGAAGAGATAAATATGTTAACTACAGTTTGTAAGATTGAATCGAATGACTGAATCAAATACCGACCTATCCCAAAGTTTGTTAGTCTAACAAATTCTATCACAAACATATTGGCCCAAACCAAATGCTCTTTAGGACACGTGGAGTTGTAGTATAAGCGACAATTAGCAAAACATTTAGCCAACAAAAATTGTTCATTGTTTTTTGTTTCTTGGTGTTTTTATCGTCGTTTCTTTTACGATATCAATTCGCCTAATAAAATGTTATAACATTCGCGCCTTCTGCAGTTATGTCTCAGTAGTAGGTAGACCAGCATAGACATACATACATTGATGTAGACTGTAGACTGTAGACACCAGCCAGCAGACGTTGCGCAGTCATTTGATTCCCCCTGTTAGTCGTCGTGTGCGGGTGTTAAAAGACAATCACGATTTTCAAATTATACTCGAACTTGTACGTACTCATTGTATTTACTCATAATACTTGTAATACGCAAAACGTTCATTGACTTTTGTCGGGGTTTCACCGGAGTACGGCCTGGCCTGACTTGGTGTAAAATGGCTAAATGTGAGCCAATGTAATGATGATTTGTTTTCGTCCTTCTGACAGTCTGTTGCCGGTTGGACGGCCGCATAATGTTGTGTGTTGGCAGCAGATATGGCAATTTATCATTAGCAAAAAGTATCGGATAGATGGAATGTAATACTGTTGGTCTGCCTGACTGCTATTTAGCCGCAAACAATCAAAAGTGTTGAAAAAGGTTAAGGTCTTGTTGTAAAACATTTTGGTATTTTTGTTTTTGTTTTTTTTTTTTTTTGTGTAAATTATATTGGCATTGAAAGTGAAATGATGGTTAAGTGTGAGCTGAGCGCATGCGTGGTAAGAGGTTAGATGCCAATGCGGATAAGCAAAAGGGATTGTTGACTGTTGAGTATTGGAGTATTGAGTTTGCTTGAATAGCTCAGCGGGGATTCCTAACACTATAACAGGGTCCCTCAAGCAAGGTTAATGTTCATTTTGAAATGGGAAATACAAATTAAGAAATATTTATTTAAAGTTAACAATCTTACATAAGAGTTGAAGTGAGTTAGCACTTATATCGATTTCGTAAAACACGTGTTATGTAAAACAAAAATATGACAAAACATGTCAAAAATTTCGTTCAAAATCGACCATCAGATACATTATTTGGGGTCATTATCACTATGTCTTGTTAGAGCTAATCTACAGTTACAAATTTCAAATTCAATACAAACTGGCATCCATAACTGTTAGATAACTCTAACAGTAGGATAGCTAGAGGGGTTAATAATGTGGGTTAGATAGATATTCAGTCAATAATCTTCGTATTATACTCATATCAAATTGTTATTAATTTTAAAACAAAAATTCACTTACACTCCGGTTCATTTATTTAAAGGCACTAAAAATTCCATATTCAGCAGCCTGTATCTTTTGCAATTTGTAACCGATTGCAGAATTTTAAAATGGAAATGGAAGCTAGACATCTTGAGATATAAAAAAAATCATCACAATAGTGGTTTCTTAATTATAAAAAATTTATAAAAAAAAGTAAAAAAATGTTCTATTTTTGACGTAGAATACGTCTTACCTTACGGTATGAGGAGTCATGTCAGGTTTTTATTGTTGTAATCTTAATTTCATTGAATTTGAGGAAACGGCTAGATGAATTTTTTTAAAATTTTTTTTGTTGGTAAATGAAGATGTTATCTTTCTTTTGATATACATTTCATATTTGTTGATATATTTCTAGTATTTTAATTTCTCAAATGAAAATTGTTTAAACACATACACTCAAACATATGTGTGGTGTTTGGTTGAGTGTTTTTGGTTGCTCAACATTGCTTAGGAACATGTATCTAGTAAAAAGTGAAACGAACAGCAAGCTAATGTTGCTTGGCAACATGTATCTAGTAAAAAGTGAAACAAACAGTAAGCTAACGTAATAAAGCTTTTTTGCGAAAGCTTCAATAAAGCTGTTGTAACATTAATTTTGAATTGTAAAGCGTAAAGCTTTCACACAACGCTCGAATGCTAATGCGAAGACTCGATAAGGTAAACCTTTTTTAATATTAGGGCGGCCCTCTCAACATTCGCAGAACTTATTTCAATAAAAATATTAATTAAAATACATAAATTAAATTAAGTTTAAAAAAATTGAACATAATATTTTTTTTTTTAAACGGACTTGAATCAAATGCCGTTGGTAAATATAAAAATTACAGCAGACAGTTGTCCGAGGCCTTCGGCCACGGACTGTCCCTGCAGGCTGTGTCAGAGACACGGCCATTAAGTTTAACGTAGAATACGCCATCCGATAAGACAGAAAACATATATAACAATAAATGATAAATAATATAAGCAAATGAATTTATTGTTATATATGTTTTCTTTCTTATCGGATGGCGTATTCTACGTTAAACTTAATGGCCGTGTCTCTGACACAGCCTGCAGGGACAGTCCGTGGCCGAAGGCCTCTGACAACTGTCTGCTGTATTTTTTTTGGTTCACTTGAATAAAGGCACTTTATTATTTTTAAACTAAGCGATAATTTATTGTAGGGAGCGTTTGTTTATTACAATTTATTACATCTTAATCATTTTACGAGTCAAAATGGCAAAACCAAAAATTTTAAATCTATCGGAAAAAGTAAAATCGATGTTTACCGTTCCGAAGGATATTCTAACCGCGCAATATCTAAAAAATTGGACGGAGCCCAACAGTTGTCACAATTACATCAAGGATCCCGAGGGGTATGGCAACATTTTTAAAGGAAGGGTTTCATTGTCTTTATCTACGTATGAGAAAAGAAAAGTCATCAGAGTTACTTCTAATTCTGCCTTATCCTTGTCAAAAATAAGAGCTCAAGCTGGAGTGGAAGCGAGCAAGTGATCAGTACGCAGATTAATTAAGAGCTGTGAGTATCTTAAATACCTGAAATTGCAAAAAAAGCCGCCACTTAATGCTCCTCGTAAGGAAGAGCGGATTCAATTCGCAAGAGACTACATGGTATGGGATGTGCAGCCAAGAGGTCATGTAAATGACTGGAGAACAATTGTATTTACGGATGAGGAGAAGTTTAATTTAAATGGGCCTGATGGCTACAACTACTATTTCCATGATCTGCGCAAAGAAAAGCGTTTTTTCAACCGACATCACAGCCGAGAGGGCGGCGTTATGATGTGAGGTACTATTACGTACTAATGCACCATCGATCTTGAATTTCAAAGTGCAAAAATGACTGGTGCAAGCTATAAAGTGTTATTGGAATCGGCTTTTCCGAAGTTCAGTGAACTATTTTGTCCCATATCTTGGATATTGCAACAGGATAATGCTCCTATACACAACGCCATAGTAGTAATGGACTTCATTGCAAGCCAAACTTTTAACATTCTTGATTGGCCACCCTATTCGCCAGATCTAAACATTATCGAAAATGTCTGGGGTTGGTTATCTCGTAAGGTCTATGAAGGACGTAGACAATTTGATGACAAGCAGTCACTAATTCAGGCCATTAAGAATGCTTGGAATCAAATTTCGTTGGATTACATAAAATCTCTTTATCTGTCAATGAAAACCCGTATATTTGAAGTTATTAAAAACAAAGGGGGTTGTGCCCATTATTAATAGTTGTTAAATAAAGTAAAATAAATTTATAAAACAAAAAAAACTGCAGTTCATTAAAATTAGTTAAAGTACCTTTATTCAAGTGAACCAAAAAAAATATCGCATTTTTAGACTTTTTTTTTATAAATTGCTCAAAAAAACTTCGTTAGTTAAGAAACCACTATTGTCATGAATTTTTTTTATATCTCAAGATGTCTAGCTTCCATTTCCATTATAAAATTCTGCAATCGGTTACAAATTGCAAAAGAAACAGGCTGCTGAATATGGCATTTTTAGTGCCTTTAAATAAATGAACCGGAGTGTATATAATGAAATTTGACGAACGAAACTTTACAGTAAATCAATCCTAATGTAAAGGAACCTAGAGAAATGTCCGATAAAGTTATGAAAACAAAATTAAACTATAATTGAACAGAGCGAATAACAAAATGCACGTAAGGCAAACGTGATGTCATATGAGAATGGAAATGCAAATTTGGCCGGATAAATGTGTTCTTTAGAGATTTCACATATGGATCCTCTTAAACGAACCGCAACTGACAGTACACACAGGGAAAAGATTAGTTGGAAATCAATTCAGGCATTGGAAATTCCATGCTAAAGTCTATATTTTGATTAGAAATCATAATTGTCATACATCAGAATTATTTGTCGATGTTATTGATAGATTAAAAATCGTTCTTACTAAATACAAATTGCTACTACCGCATTTTAGTTGTATTAACCAATTTGAGTATTTCAAAAACCTCATTCATCTGAAATGGAAGATACAACTAATAAAAGGTACAATATTAGAATTCCTATTCAAATATTAGTCACTGTAATCAGAAATTAGTTTTGTAACAAAGTTATATACATATTCGATTTTTCACAAGAGGCTTTGTTGTTAAAGAGAAACTCCGTATATTGGAATGTTACAGGAGGACTTTACAGGAAAACTAATATTTTAAACAAAAAGTTATAAACAAAGTTGTGAAAAAAACAATAAAGTGTATAGATATCAGCCAGCGAAGAATACATATTATCATAAATTGAGGTGAAGTGAGACTTTTAAACATAATCGTTGAATATGACGCCACTATTGCCGCCATCACAAACACATGTAAACAATTGGCTGGAGGAACTATTATTCTGGATGACACAAATTAACTTAAACATACATATGATACCCAGGGTAACCCATCCCCATTTTTGATCGAAAATATAAAAAATTTAGAAAACCTGTCTGTATCTGTAAAACGAAGCGTCCAATCGGAAAAATAATAATTGTTTTACGGGTTCCTAAGGGTTTCTCACAATGTATTCAAATTCGCATGAAATATATTTTTTTTTTCAAAAAATCGCCGAAATAAGAAAAACGCTGAAATAATATAATGGCTATATCTCGGAAACGGTGCGTCCAATCGCAAAAATAATCAATTTTTTACCTCTATATGAGGCTTTCATTCATGGATGTCTTCAATACGGCATCACTTTTATTTTTAAAAAATCTCTAAAACTAAAATTTCTGGAATGAAAAATCGCTAAAACGCCCCTATGCCAATATCTCGGAACGGAGCGTCCAATCGAAAACGAAACTATTGTGTACGAGTTTCTTAGGATTTTTCATAAAGTGGTCCATCGTATGGAAGATATTTTGTTCAAAAAATCATCAAAATATGAAAAACGCTGAAATAAAAAAATTGCTATAACTAGGACATAACCATTGCACCACCGACGACCACAATTCTTCTGTCCGCCTCCGCAACGTAAAACATATAGAAGGGTTGACACGAAGTCGGAACGAAACAGCGGAGGCAATTCTGATGTATTCAACGATATTTCGTACCGATTCCTGACCGAATTCTCATATAAAATCGAAGGGAATTCTGAAAGAAAATTTAAAATCGTACCGAATCCCGACAAAATTCCTATAGAAATCATTATGACTTCTGACAGAATTCGCAAGGAATGCTGCCAGAACTAATACCGAAGTCTAATCGAACTTTGAAAGGATTCTGATCAAATTCGAATTGGGTTTTGTAAGAGTAGAACAGAAGTCAGGATTTATTCGGGTCAGAATTTGTACCGAATTTGGAAAGAATCGATAGAATTTAATTTAATTTCGTAAAGACTTCAATAATGCAATTATAATATTTGTCAAATATTTTTGTTTTGAAGATTTCTATTCCAAAATACACATCGTCGTTGCGCCTGAAGGGGGTTTCGATGACACAGCTGATCGACCTCCTAGCTCATAGACGAATATAGGTATTACGGATGCCAAACGGGAAATCCCGAAATACCGGGATTATTATAAATTTTGAAAAACATAAAACTAAAAACAATGACAAAAGTACAGTTTGGTGTTATTTTTTGGCAAAGAAAGTAAAATTACAAAATCAGGGCAAATGCATAGTTTCGGAGTTATGGGCCCCAAAATTTTTTGTATAAAACAAGTCATAACAAACTCAAAAATGTATATAGCATTTACCGATAAATCGCTTAGTTATCGAGTTATCGGATGTTTACGTTTCTCAAACAAAAGTTTAAAATTTTTTTTAAAATAATTTTCGCCAAATATCGCCTAAATAAGAAAATCGCTAAAATAAAAAAATGGCTATAACTCTGAAACGGTTTGTCCAATCACAAAAATAATATTTTTTTTTAACTCTAGAGGAGGCTTTAACCAATGGATGTCTTTACCACGGCATTACTTTTTTTTTAACAAATCGCTAAAACTAATTTTTTTCGAATAAAAAATCGATAAACCGCCATTATGTATATATTTCGCAAACGGAGCGTTCAAAATAGTGAATTCAGAAGTGATAACACCACTTCCTTACCCTATTCCATTAGCTCTCCGCAACTCATCATTTCGTCCAATGATTAGTTTGTGGTTCAATTTCTGGCGCTGGGTATGCAATTATTTTACTTGGTGCTGTCTGATAAATATGTAGACCGTTCATGGGAGGAGAAGCAAGCGTGTCCCCCAACGCAGCTTGTCAGCGTTATCTCTTTTTAAACTTTCAAAATATATTAAATTAGTCATAAACTTCTAGCATTTCGTAACCTACCTCCATATGTTTCCGATAATTCTCACATAATAAAATTGTAAAAATTTAGTTTACTTGCAAACAAATGACAATCGTATCGAAACATATTGGATCAGTTCTGGTCAATAAGCTGCATAAAGTTGTAAATGAAATTCAGTCCATCAACATGAAAACAATTATCTCACATCATCACACAACTGATGAGGCATTCCCCCTCCCTTCAAGATTCAACTTTCGCAATGTACTATGCGTTTGGACTCCCCTCCGATAGGTGGCACGAGTATATCTTTGGAATAGATCTACTCGGCATGCTCACTCAAAGAAGAAGAAGAAGAAATGTTTAGCCATTTAGATGGAACACTTAAAGTGGTTCTAATTTAATTAGTTTTCTGACCCACATACTCAGTAGTATAATCCAATACTGTTCTGTAGCACTTGGTGCAGATAATGGAAAGATATGTTTGCTCGCTGATTCAGTTTACCCCTTTGTTTCTTGCGATTTGAAGTCATAATCTTAAGAACTTATGTAGCACCAAACTAGGTCGCTTGCTCTGGTGCATTGTACAGCATTTGCCAGCCAACCCGGGGAGATGGGAGAAGCGTTCGCCTAATTATGTGTAGAAACAATCTCATCTTGTAATTTGCATGTTCATCTTACACACACGCACACAAAATTTAAACATAATTTTTTCAATTTATTGATTTGTTTGCTTTGCACTGATGTAGATTTGAAATGGGTGCGAAATTTTCATATACATGTGAAGATTTAAAATTCACCTCGCATTCGAATGCGGAAGTTTTGGTGGGAAAATAAACAATATTCTAAATAAATCTAGTGTCAAAAGTTCAAATTCTATTTTGAAGACAAACACAATAACGACTTCAATTTACCTTTTATCGCTGAAATAAAAAAAAATCTCCGGATAGAATTTCCAAAGCAATGGCAAATTTGAATGATAATTCCATAAATGTGATTCGTATATAATTGCAAATAATTTAGATTCGAAAAGGAACTTCTAGGAATAAATAATTGAATATCGAACGAAAAGTTTCATTCTTTGTTAAAATTTAAAATTTAGAAACTAAAAATATTCCCTAATTTAATCAATATATTTAGTTTCATTTTAAACACAATACTAAATTTAAATTGTACGATTGCACTTTTAAATTTAGTGTAATTTTTTTTTGTGCACGTGGCAACTCTGAAATTTTCCAGCAGTCACATGTATGTGGTGACAAGGCATAACAGCATAACTCGAGTTATTCTCAAATTAAATTTTTCGAGAATCGAGCTGTATATATCATACTGAACACTCACTATATAATCCAACTATGAATAATCCAATTTGTCGTTCCCAAGAAATTCCTCTCGAAAACGCGAATAGTTTTTTGTACTTTTTCGGTTCCGTCACCAACGTGCAACTTACTTCATATTCGAATCCGTTTCGGGTTCGTTGTGTTGGAAATAAAACCGATTCGAAACGGATTCCTTCTGATATTTAACAGAAATTTGAAATTTAAACAGGTAATGAACTATATTTTCTACCTCTAATCCACTCAAATTTTTCACTTACGTTATTTATTAATTTTTAGAAATTAAAAAAGTTCCCGTCAGCTAAATTTTAATCATTTTAGTATTTTTTTTTTGGTTTTTGTATTTTATTAACTCAGATATGAATCTGCGATATTAAAAATATTTCACTGATTCGATTTTCTGTTTTTACGGACTCGTAACTATTTGACACGGGTTCGTCAAATCGCAGTTTCACTGATACGCTTTTGTATGTTCCCAATAAGCACATCGGGTCCGACTTCTCTGATTTGATTTCGAGATCGGGTCTGTTCTCGATTCCAGATCGGATACTCGAACGGCCGTAATTCGTTTTTAGATCTCGAAACCAGAATTGTGTCCGACCTCGAAATGAGGTCGAATCCCATCTCAAGACTAGAACGAAACCGATCTCAAAATCAAATTGGATGCGACCCCGAAAGGGGAACGTATCCTATGTCTAAATCATATCGGATTCAGTACTGGAATCATATATATAAGATATATAAAAAGTTATATATATTATTAAACAAAAAAAATTATATAATATAAAGTACAAATAACATGAAATATAAAATAAAACTAATATATGGTCGTTTCAATTAATTAAAAACACTAAATTATTTCTTCTTGGTTGCTTGAATGAAATCAGCGCAAGCTCATCTGGACCGGATCCGAATCGGATCGAACGTGTCGGACTCAAATCGGATCTGAATCGGATCACCAAATGCGAAATCCGACGAATATGTTTCAAACCGTATCCAAATCATATCAGAGGAAGCGAAAGTCGACATGTCGGGCGCGAATAGAATCGGAATCTGATTAGCGAAAGCATAATCCGATGTGTCGGATCCAAACCGGATCCGAGTTCGACTTCGTGCTTATTGGATTTTTACAGACTCGAATCTAGCCCGAAACGGATACGCCAAATACCAACTTCACTGATTCACTTTTCTGTTTTTACGGACTCGTAACGAGTTCGAAACGGTTCCGCCACATATCAATTTCACTGATTCGTTTTTTTACGTTTTTACGGACTCGTAACGGGTTCGAGAACTCACTTTTCACTCTTTTGTGATTTTACTGACCCGCATTCGTTTTTGTGCACATTGAGTACGTAAATGTAGTTTGCTTGTGTATTCATTTTGGTACTGAGCGTATTGCAGACGTCTAGTCTGCACGTGAAGCTCAATCAAATATTGGGCTATAACGAAAACAAGGCGACTACAAATATTACCTTTCGTAGCACTTGTAAATATTGCTGGCGACAAACATTTGGGTATCTTTTTCAATACGAGAACGATTGTTGACCCAATATTAAGCGTGTTTTGATTACACCGCTTGCTTATAATCGCTTGTTTTGTATGAAGCCCTTCGCGAAGACTTAGCGTCAAGAATCATTTTCGATAAGTTAAGTTAACATCGAAGTGAACACATGCAAACAACACACAGCGTTAGCATCACATACATGGTTGTTGTACAACAATAGTCTCTGCCTGAAAATAAGTATGATAATATTGATGTAGCGGCAGCGAACAAACAAGCAGGTCGTCGTCGCCAAAGAGTGTTGAATAGTATAGAGAACTCATGGAACGAATTGTATGACTCAAAAGCACTGGCGAATGATTCAAAACGTATTACTCTCTTTTTGTCATAACTTGGTCCATTCATAATTTATTAATTTATGCTTTTTGTATTATTTTATATAATAACATTATCAAAATGGTGCATTTACATTGAAATATTCCATAAAGAGAATAAGAGTCGTTTATGCTCTTTTACTCAGACTCTCTACATGAGAGCGGAAAAAGAGTGCAATAGATTCTCTATACTATTCATTACTTTTTTTAGTCGCTCTGTTTATGACAAAACAAAATCAATTATTTCAGTGAGCGAAATATTGATTTTTATTCAGTTGTATGACAGCATGCAAACATGCAAATCGTCGTCGCTGTGTTTATGACAAAACAAAAACAATTATTTCAGTGAGCTAAATATTGCTTTTTATTCAGTTGTATGCCAGCATTCAAACAAGCACCTCGTCGTCACTCTATGACGAAATAAAAACAGTTAATTTAGTGAGCTAAGTATTGCTTAATTTATTTTAAAAATATTACATCGAATGTTAAAGCAGATGTAAGAAAAAAGAAAGTGTAACAGCGAAAGAGCCTTCAGCACAGAAACTATTCTTGTTTTATTTTCCAATGTAACATTTAATAAAGTGTTTATAGAAATGGGACAGGTACCGTGTAGCAAAAAGGTATTAATTAACACATTACCCGTGAGTTCGAACACTCATTGATTTTTTTTTGGTATATTTATGATGTTCAACCCTTTTCTTGGCAACTTAGCAAGCGACAAACGACAATTATTTATCACGAAACACGACAATTATTTGTCTTCCACAGAATATGATTAGCAATATCTCGGTTATATTGCTTGGGATGCTGATCTAAAAAAAAGTTCAGTTCGAATTGCAATATGAAATTTAAACTAATATTTTGGCAGAAATTTCAAATTTGAAAATGAAAAGTTTTAAAAGTCTAAATTCTAAATTTATTATCGTAAAGAGAAGATTAGATATCAGTATCTTTAAATTCTTTAAAGAACTTCAAGTTTGAATTTATTTTTTCTTTAAAATTCAACTTTGAATTCATATTGATTTTATTAGTAGTTATACTATTCAATACATACTAATTTAAGCAAAAATTTGTAACGTCCCAATAAGCACATCGGATCCGAATCGGCTCCGGATCGGATCCGACTTCTCTGAATTGATATCAAGATCAGGTCCGATCTCTATTCGAGATCGGATACTAAAGCGGCCGCAATTCCTCCGTCGATCTCGAAACGAGAAATGAGTCCGATCTCGAAATCGAGAACGGACCCGATCTCGAAACGAGAAGTGGGTCCAATCTCGAAATGAGGTCGGGTCCGATTTCGAAATCGAGAACGGACCCGATGTGTAAATCATATCGGATTCAGTCTCGAAATAATTTGCTGATTAAAATTTGTACCGGAAAATGAAAAAGCAAAAAAATCAATGTGAAGGATTTATTCGGTACAGCTTTATTTGCAACCACGTCGAATATATAAACATGTAAATTTTTTATAAATTAATTTATTTTGGAGTGTATTTGCTTCTCTTAGCTAGTCGATCTTTGGCATACTGGAAGTATTTTTTACTCCATCACTTCCCATCGGATCAGAGAAACGAAATTCGATGTTCCGGACTCAAACTGAATCCGAATCGAATCAGAGAAAACGAAATCCGATGTTCCGGACTCAAACCGGATCCGAATCGAATCAGAGAAAACGAAATCCGATGTTCCGGACTCAAACCGGTTCCGAATCGGATCAGAGAAAACGAAATCCGATGTTCCGGACTCAAACCGAGATCCGAGTCCGACTTTGTACTTATTGGAGTGTTTTAAATTTGAATATTGAAACGAATATCAAGTGTTATGAATTTGATTTTGAACATGGAATACCGAATAGCTTACTCGAAGAAAATGTCATAGAAGGAATTTCCAGAAGCATGACAAGGATTCAAATTTCCCAGAACAAATTTAAGAACAAATTTCATTCTCTCTCGTTGCGTAATAACTTGTAACTTGTAACAAAATAACTTGTTTAATTTAACTTTTTTTTTTGAAGAACGTACGCAGATTTCTATTTGTCCTGTAATACAATGATGGATTTGCAGAATGTTTTTAGTTTCAATTCAAGACAAACAGAAGTTGCAGCCGTACCTGCAACAAATGACCAGTAATCAAAACAACTACAACATTAGCGCAGCAACATCAGGAATTTATTAAACATTAAACATCGCACATTAAAAAAAAAACAAAAACTACAAGCAACAAACAACAAACAACAAACAAACTAAACAGAAGACAGAGAATCAACAATAAATATTGGTTTTACATCTTTCCGGTCAGTGGAAAAAACGCAAGAAACATAAGGCCAGCCGGACCCGCCGAGACTCGACCAGACCAGACAACAACATATTATTTGTACCGGATAGGCGCTGCTGTTGGATGTTGATGTTGCTGCTGCCGTTTGTTGGCTGTTGTCGTCTACCGTTGTTGCTGCCGCCACTTCTGCTGGCGATGTTGAAACTAAATATATTCAAAACACAAATCCAGCATTAATGTTAACAAATTCGAAAACAGCATGTATTAGCAGGAATGAACGTGACTACATGCTAGACGTAACAGGCAGGAGGCCATTATGCCTGAGTCACCGTCATAGTCATAAAGTTATATTTTAATTTGACTAACAGCCAAAAACCCGGTTCTTAGGGTATTTTTTTTTAAAGTCTTGACCGAACGAACGCAATATTACTGGAAGTGCTGGGACATTTTGTCATAAACATATCTCATTACAGCCATTTAATTGTGATAGAGTTTAGCCATTAAATCTATAATTTTGGTCATCAACTTGGAAGAAGAAGAGACTCCTTTTTGGACTATAAAAACGAAGTGTAATTTTACCCATGGAACATGGAACTGGTGCCAAAATCCGTTTGCAATAAATAGTGTGCACTTTGAAAAATCTGTCTTTTTGTTGTTGTTTGGATGCAAATATAAAATGTTTGTAGCTTGTCGCAAATATAGTATACTTGTGTTCAAACTCATTGTGTTTGCTATTCAATATAACATGTTGGAGACACAATGACTGTTAGATTATACTAAATATTTTAGTGATCCGAAGTGGCTTTGTTTGTTGAAAACTGCTAAAAACAAAATCGTGACACGCAACAAAGAAACAAAAAATCAGCAGATCTTCAATTCATGAAAATAATGCTTACAAATATATAAATGGTTCCTGCAATATGTTGCTGGCCCCGTAATTTTTCAGCGTGGTTTTCCGAAACAAACTCATCAAATAAGACATTTGAAATTTCAAAATACGATATTTTTCATACGGCTCTTTGTTAGACGAGGGTTAAATTTAAGATCTTCTTTATACTTCCACGATGGTCATAGATTGAAATATCGTTACGAACCCAACAATTTTCTCAAAAGGCGAAGGCAACTCGCTTGAAGTAAAGGATGATTTTTGCTATAGCACTTTAAGTTGGCAACACTATGTTCAGTGTCAGCCATTTTGTTAGCTGTCACCTGACATATGTTTTGTTTGGTTTGTCATTGGCATTATCGTGGATCAGACCAGTTTAAACGTTTAGCGATGAACCATTCTCTCACCATGTTTACTCCAAATGATAAGACGCATCCTCCGAGCCATCGCACTGCGCTTATTGAAGAAACTATTGTTGGTGTAGAACGTACTATCTAGAAAGACTCTAATTAGTCCATCCGTCATCGTGAACAACAATTGCATCAATGTACAACCACTTAATGGAAGATTTTATGGAAATATCTTGTTTTGTTTTGTGTTTGCCGTCGGTGGTGTAATCGTTAGTGTGCTCGCGTCTTGTACATGAGATCCTGGTTTCAAACCCTGCTCTGAACACCTGAAATTTCTTTCGGCGGCGGTCACCTCGCATAGTGGCGGCGACACTATCGAGTATATAGCCATGGAAAAGCTTCTCAAAATACCGTTCGAAACCGGTGTAAAACTGTAGGTCCCAATCAGTGAGTGAAAACTGGAAAGCGTACAGCTCAGTGATTGTGAGAAGCTCTCCCCTGTCCCTTCATGAGATGTAATGGAAAACCATTTATTTTTTATCCTGTTTCCAAATTCCAACTGAAGGAACAATTGAAGCCATCGGTGGTCGTATGGCTGCGTACATTCCGTGAATGAACCAATTCGACATTATTGTTGATACCGACTTTCACAAGAAAATTTTGTTATTAAGGTCATATTTGGTTAAATGACTACGCCAATAAGCAAAACCTAAACATTTGTAATGAAAAGAATCTTTAGGCCATGGTTCAGATGGAGTTACATCCAGAAAAGTGATTGTTTGACGTGAATTATGGGCTGGTGGAATGATTGGTCCCTATTTCTTTAAAATCGGTGACGGCCAGAAAGTTACAGTTAATGGTGACCTCTTTAGAGCAATGATCAACGACTTCTTCGTTCCTGAACTAAATCGCCTTGATGTGACACATAGAGTAAGAATAGAATAGGTAATCCATTTCGCTCATTAAATTTAATAGCAGTGTTGTGGTTGCAAGTGAACGTTTGATGTTTACATCTATTGCTTTAATAATACCAGGTACAAGCACTAGAAAAAAACATCCAACAAGGAAACAACATGGTACAACACAAATTTAAATACAACACAAATTAAATACAATACAACACAAATGAATATCAATAATAGGAATCAAAGTCTCAGTTTTTGATCAAAACGTCACGATAGAGTTAAATCAACAGTTCATGTAACACCATCTGGTCAATTGCACCGCTGGTAATGTCTAGTCGACGCCGATAAGTCGAAGATGATAGAGTGGATCGGATTGGAGTCGTGTTTTTACCAAATGCTGCAGTCGGAGTCGTGCAATATTGGACTCTCTCTGGAGCTCTGCCAGGACCAAAAGCTATAATACCTCAAAATATTTCGAAAAACTAAGCACTCACTGAGTTTTCGAGATATCAAGTTGAAGCTTGATCAAGTCTATATAATATTATATTGAAGTATTCTACCAAAAAATTATCTTCAGATCGCGGCTACCCGATAATATTTGCTTTACCGCCAGTTCCATAGAATGCAAAGCAAACCAACATTCGAAATTTTGTGTGAAATATGTGGTATTTGGTTGGTTGGTTGAAAAGGCTGCAAGACAGCTCACTGTCTAGCACACTTAGGCTAAAGAAGCCCATTGTAATACCTGCAGTTTCTTCTATAGCAATTTTTTTTCAATTTACCCTTTCAATGAATTTGTCCCGCGAGTTTTCCTATCATTATGGATAACCTGCCTCTCGGCAAGTTTATGTGGTATTTATGAAAATGTTGAAAAAGACAACTAATAAAATTCAATATTGCCGTAGTGAAACCAATGCGTAGTTGATTTCTAAATTAAATGACTGCGCTAGTTACTTGTAACTATTAAGTTAGTTGTTAGTAACTCATTGTTAATAGAACCTATAAAAGTAATAAGTATTTATATTGAATTATGAATATGATTCGACTTTAAATTCTTTTTTAAAAGAATACGACCAGGATTTGAACTCACATTGTCGAACGATCGATTCGAAGTTTGTGATTCTTCTTATCAGCGCCTTAGCGTTCTGGCCAATGACCGTGAATGGTTAAAAAAGAAATAATTTCGCAAAAAATTTAATAAAAAGAATTTACACTTACAGCCCGTTTCTCTATCTCGAACGAAATCTTTCGTTCGTGTTCTAGGCGAAAGAAAGTTGATTTGGGTTCCACAATAATGCCGTTTCAAGTCGAACGAAAACATACAATTTTTCAAAACTTTTTACTATAAATTTTGTTTTCTCGAACAAACATACATATAGTCAGGCGAATGAAAATTTCGACTAAATAAACCCAATTTGAGTCGAATGTGAGTGACTGATTTTCGTTCGCTTAGCTTTTCGTTCGAAATAGAGAAACAGACTGTTACATATTGGGAAATTGTCAATTAAAATCAGTTTCCATTTGTATTTAGTTTGATGCATTTTTCAATAGCATCATTCCAAACAACCGCTGATGAAAATCTGTGGCCAGATCTGAAACAGCTATACGTTTTTCCCGGAATCATAAGGATGTATTTTGCAAAACTTCTTTTTTCAAAAATAATGTATCTACTAATATCGGTGTGGGTCTTGAGCTAACAGCGGTATAGGTCTTGAGCTTGAATAATAAAATAAAAAAGTATAACATTTAACTTCAGTTGGGCAACTTTATAAACCACAAATGTCGGTGAGAGTTTTCCAAAGACGATCAAGAATTAGACGACCAGAAGTTGTGGCAAACCTCGTAGACGAGAAAAGTGGTTACAATTCACAAAACCGATGTACAAGTAGACAGTCAAAATTTCTCTTCACTCGAATGCCAACAAACAAAACGGGTGAAGCGTTAACCATTATCTGCTCTCTCCCTTACTCTCTTCATTGAATATTTCACTACACGAGCAGCTTTTTGTATATAACTATACACAGAAAAAAAAGAATTAAAATTTAAATTGGTATGTGAAAAATCTCAGCACTCAATTACATTTTTCATTATATACTGACAAATTACTCAAATATTGAAACGAAAATCGATAAATCAACAAAAAAATTCATAAGAAATACCCCAATACTTAACGAAGTAAATACGATACGAACAACCACATAACTTCGGTTGGAGATAAGTTTGTACAGGCAGTCGGTGGCGTAACGGGCTAGATATTATATAATAAATACATATTTTCCCATTACATCCCATGAAGGGATAGGGGAGAGCTGCTCACAATCACTGAGCTGTGCGCTTTCCAGTTTTCACTCACTGATTGGGACCTACAGTTTTACACCGATTCCGAACTGTTTTTTTGAGAAGCTATTTCATGGCGTCGTCGAAAGAAATGTAAGGTGGTCAGAGCAGGGATCGAACCCACGTTCTCTGGCACAACAGCCGCGCACACTAGACTCTAGACGCTGCCCTGTGTCACAAACATCGAAACGATCTTCCAGTGGATGTGAGTTCGAATCCTACCGGGGCTGTTTATTTTTTTTAATAAACAAAATTTCTAAATATACTTCGGATCGAAGACAAAACGAAAACTGAGGTACAGTTTAGTTTGTTAATATGTCAAACGTACAAAAATTTTATATTTCTAATTTAAAATATAATAATATTTTTCCAATAAACAAGCTACAAATATGTTAGCTGATATGTGACTGTTTTCACATGATTTTCAATTAATATTTTGTTTGAATTTTCGAATTTTTTAATTGAATTGAAAAATTATTTTTTTCTGTGTACAAATTCCAACCATGTTGACGTAAAATTACATAAACTATGCAAAAAGTATGAAATATTCAAGATATGATGCGAGAGAGAAATTCATTTGAGTGAATTTCTGGCACTTTTTGCTTCTCTTTTACAAGGGTTGCCAAATTGCGCACATCATCTGGTCGTCTAATTCTTGATCGTCTTTGTAATTCATTCAAACGCATTTATTTCTCGCGTCATATCTTGATTAAATCATACTTTTTGCGTAGTTTGTGTAATCAAAAAGCTGCTCGTATAGTGAAATGTTCAATGAAGAGCGTAAGGGGAGAGAATGGTTCATGCTTCACTCGTTTTGTTTATTGGCATTCGAGTGAAGAGAAAATTTAACTGTCTACTTAGTACATCGTTTTTGGTTTTCTTAAGCGAACTCAAGCGCGTAGTTATGTACAAACAAAGAGTATGGAATTTTAAGTAAACAAGAAAATTTACTCATGGAGTGGAATGCCAACAAAGAAAGCGGGTGAATTGCCTCATTTCTCTGCCCTCTTTCTCTCACTCTCTTCGTTGAATATTTCAATACATGAGCAGTTTTTTGATGATGTTATATTATCTAACTATAGAAATTCCAAACTTGTTTAAATAAAATTACATAAAGTAGTAAAAAGTATGAAATAATCAAGGTAATGATGCGAGAGAGAAATGCGTTTGAGTGAATCGCGTCGACTTTTTGGTTCTCTTCGACGAGGGTTGTCAAATTGCGCACTTTTTCTTCTCTACCTGTACATCCTCTTGGGTATAAACTACAATTTGTTTACTTTGGCGTTGGCGTTTGCGTTTACATTCACTTTCGGGACTTTTAGAATACTAACCTTAAGTTTTTTTCATTAAGCGTGTAGGTAACTACAACCAAAGCATAGTTAATTTCAACCAAGTCATAGTTAAGTTAGTGTTATATGTAATCATTCTTTTGTATATTGCAAGTTTATAATTCATTAACATTAACTATGCAATATTTACCCATATCAACTACGGAATAGTCGGCGGAATTTCACGGTGTGCTTTTTTTATCAAGCGTTCTAGTTCATGTCAATGAAATTTCATAGATTAATTAAAATCAACTATCAAAAAGTCCAACGAATTTCAATTTAATTTGTTTTTCAAAACATAAATTAAAAAGATCCTCTGGAGAGGTCTATGCCACAAAGGTCCCAAAAAGTGTACTTAAGTTCAAAACCATACTTCTCCTTCAATTGACCCATCAAAAGAAATTACTAAGTCAGTTGATGTAAACATGAAACTGGTACGTATCCTAGGCCTCCCTAACCCGGCAACGTGCTGCTACAACACCAAGTGGCACAGAGTACAGCAAACAAATGGCCGCCGTACAATTGAATAAATTTGCACACGATGGAGACGATGCCGACCGAACAAGAACAAGTCAATAGCAACAACAGGCAGCCGCCTCATTTACAGCAACACATTAGTGGCAGCACCAACAACAGCAGCAGCAACAGCGCACTCACCAACTCTGTGTAAATAGCCTGGCTGGCTGAACGGCTGTCTGACTGAATGACAATGTTAGCATTTACAATTGCAAATATTTATGTAACTGTGCGTACGTACATACAACGGATGAGTCGAGTCGAGAGTCGAATAGTAATAATGAATATGTTTGTGGTACAAAATGTACGATTCATTATCGCCAAACAAATGGTGGTACAATTTGTTACCACCGCCTGCTTCCTTGCCAGCCTGTTTTATGGTCGCAATCGTCTAAACAGACGACGGACGTCTTCTCATTGCTAGCGATTGTACCGACAATTTGTGGCATTCGATTGGCGGTAGCTAATGTCTTTCATAATATCTATGAGTACGAGTATTTGTGTATTTGAATGTAAAAAAAAAAGTGTTCATGCAAAAATGTACAAACATACACATTATGTACATTTCTGTTTATACCCAGGAAGGAAAGAAAGAAAGAACGAAGTTGAGGTTCAAAGAACTTTTCGAAATGTGTTTGATGTGTTTGCTTCCAACTGCGTCAATTGCAGACACATTAAATTTTTTGGGGTTTTTTTTCATGATGTCGTTATGCATATCGTGTCAAACGCGTCTACAAAATGTTCGCAAGTGTCAAAGAAAAGGCGACTGTCGCTCACGGCGAATTAACTGATGGAATTTGTGCATTATTGCATTCAGATTGTTCCCAAAATAATGATTTTTTTTGAATTGAATTTTCTATGAGAAAACAATTGCTTATTTCTAATGCAAATTAACTTCCAACAAAATTTGGAGCTACTATATAAGACTACGGTTGCCAGATGAGCTGGAATGGGCTGGAATTTCCAGATTTTCTATGTCAAGTCCAGTTACAAGCTATTCAATAATTTTTCCAGCTAAATATACATTTTGTAATAATATTTCAATAGGAAAGACTATACGTTTAGTTATTTATCTATTTCATTCTCAATAAGGTGATTTTTGAGTGCTAATTACTTTTAGCCAGCACTCAATTACACCCAAAGAGAGAAAATAATAGTACGCAGTATTTCCATATTGCCCCATCTCTGATTTGTGTGACCAATACTGATAATTTGACAATTGTTAACAGCTGATCGACAGCAAATGTAAATACAAAGTTTCACATTGCAATAAACATGGAGAGCCATGAGGAAGCTGGACCGTCTAGAAAAATAAATTTTACAAGCTTTTCCGATAAATGGAAAAGACTGAATTATAAATGTTTTGTTATGTTTTTATAATTTAATTAAATAATTTTAATGAATGAATTTAACAGAATTTATTCCTCATATTTGGGGATTTACGAAATCCAGATTTTTTTATAAAATCCAGCTAACTTATTCAAAATTCCAGACAAAAGGCCATTTGAATCTGGCAACCCTATATAAGACGGATCGATAAACAACGTTATCGGAATATGTGAACTTAAAGCGAACAACAGACTTGTCATTCATGAGCATGAACATCAGATATCGTTGATGTTTAATGTCGATTTACCGCCCTTCTTGATACCAAATATAAATGTAGTTGTTCACATAACAATCATGTTGACAAAATTTGTTGGTAATATTTTTCCGGAATAGGTCTATTTTACGGCTTATACGCTGAAAATACACAAGTTTTGGGTGAGGGGTAAAACACGCTATTTTAAGCAAAACAGTAAAATAACAAAGTCGCCACAAATGCGTACTTTCGGAGTTATGGGGCCACAACGCTCGGATATGTGAGAGGATAATGAGGTTTTTTTTTTTGCTTAAGAAGCCTAGAGATAGGCGCGGGTAGGGACTAAATTCACAAAGTGAATACATCCAAACACATTTTGTCCGACTGCGATCACACAGATTGTCCGACTGCGATCACAGATTGTTTGATGTTAAACTCCTCTGAAACGGCTGGACCGATTTGCATGAAATTTTGTGTGCACATCGGGTAGGTCTCAGAATCGGCCAACATCTATTTTTCATACCCCTAAATGATAAGGGTGACCCACCCCTATACAGAACACCGATTTAACAGACTGCGAAACACAGATTTTCAAACTGCGAAAAAAACACACACTGACGAAGCGGCAGCGAATGTCTTGTGTGGGTGCGGATAACTCTCACAGCAAAGAGAATAATAACGTGGTCATACGTATATAAAAATGAGATAGCAACGAAAATTGTGTGAACTTGTGTAGCGTATGTACGAACAGAACAATGTATGTATGAACATGTGTCTGTTGCTTTGCATTCTCTTTGTTTTCTGTGGGAATAAAACAAACAGTATTAAGCAAGAAAATAATGGCACTTACTGAATGTCAACAAAATTTAATTGAAACAAGATTTTTCACTGAAGTAGTTGCTAACGAATTATGCGACAGTGGAATAACGCTTTTTTTTCAAAACTCAAGATGTCGGCACGGTATTAAATGAACACCAAAATAAAGTTACATCTGTTGCAACTGATATATTTTCTGGCTACAATAACGCAGAGCAATTGGCATTCTGTGGCCAAAAATTTAATAAAATGTCAATAATAGATACTGGTGGACTGCCGTACGAACTAGTCTTTGTTCTAAACATACCATGTATGATTACTGCCAACATTGATCGTATATGGTTTGATTTAGCTAATGCCGCAGTTGAAGTATTGACTTTTATTGGATTTTCCGAAATTCAAAATAATGTAACGAGTTTGGATGACGACTCTGAAATGTCGCATGATCATTCCACGGTTAAGCGGTTGTGGATTAAATTTGCTGGAAACAAAATTGGCGAAAAAGAAAAAGTGCATTCTATGCTTCTATAATGAACATTGGCCACAGGTTTAATTCCAATCAGCCGTAGAAATTCTAAAACTCATCTGAATAACAATAAGACTATCAATGTCAATCGATCTCATTTTCCACTTATACGTACCAGCTTGTGCAATGACAATACATAAGGCCCAAGGCGCAACTTTCAAACAAGTCGTATATTACACGACCAGCAGCTAGTTTATGTTGGTCTGTCACGAGTTACTGCATTAGAAGGACTTTTCATTATTGTTCCACAAGGCGAACACGTGTTCCATCATGGGAAACGGCCAAACACAAGATTGGATTCTTTACGAGTTGAATTCGCACGGCTTTCGTCCAATTCATGGCAGACTGTGCAAGATGATGCTCTGGAATTTTTGCAGGAACCGACTCAATCACATTCATGACATTCAATTGTCAAAGCCTAAGAGCCCACTATATGGATTTGAATAGAGTTGGGTAGTTCGTGAACTACCTAGTTCATTTAGGGTGACCAGACATCACCCACATAAACATAATGCACATGTTCGATGCGGCGAGTATGTTCGTTATTGTTACGACCGGGCACCTTAAATGAACGAGTTCGAGAACTAGTAAACTACTTCGACACAAGTCTAGATTTGAATGATATAGTCATCAAACGTTGTTAACGTTTTATTGTTAACTGAAACATGGCTTCCCAACGAGGACGATATTTTAATAAATGATTTCGACTGCTGTGTGAAATATAAAAGACCTGCAAGCCGATCTGGTGGGGTTGCAATAAATAAAAGAAAAAATTCATCTTATATATCACATCAACAATTGAACTTCATCATGCAACAAACTTCACAAAATACCTCTTCGATTGGTGAGATTAGTAGCGTTCAATTGGATTTACCGACATGGCAAAAAAAATAATTTGTATTGCCATCTACATTTCACCAAACCAGTCTGTCCAGAATGTAGTAAAATTTATTCATTTTTCATTTCTGCCCTACACCGAAAATGGTTCACCCGAACTAGAAGAGGACTATTTTTCAATACCAATAATAATGGGTGGTGACTTTAATACGAATTTTTCAACCGCAGAAGCGCTGCCTCTTATGGAATTCCTCTGCGATAAATTCAAGCTTATTATTAATACTTCGTTACAGTCCCCAACTACTATCCAAGGAATTACAATTGATGCTGTTTTCTCATGTTATTTAAATAGGATAGAATCAAAAGTTTATGTGTCATATTTCAGCTATCACAGACCAATTTTATCTGTGTTGAAAACTCAACATTAATAAATTATAAAAATAAAAGTAAAACCAAATTCAATAAACTATTCTTTTTTTAGATATTTTTAACTTGGCTGTACTGGTCAACAGTTTTCAATGAAAATTAAACAACGTTAATTTCAATTTTCGGCAACGTTTCTCCGGATTTTCCCGGCTTCTTCAGGGAGATGTTTATTTTGATCTACAAAATTATGTTCTACAATGTTTTGTTTATCTTAAACTTTTACATTTAACACTTACTTTTAGCCACAGTCAACCTATACTGTCTATGATCAAATTATAATTGGCGTTAATTTTGTCTATGTCCTCTTTGCTGTTTATTGTTTTGTTTGCTTTTTGTCTTATTTGTAAACTTTCCAGTGTCATTCGTTTTTTGTGTTTGTTTTCTATATCTAATACTTTCGTGTTATCAAAGTCAGGCGTGTGTTCAGTGTCCAGTGCGTGTTGTGATATTCCTGTCATCGCTTTTTTCCCTTTAATGTCCATTTCGTGCTCTGCCAGTCGTATTCCAAGTGTTCTTTTTGTAGTACCTATATAGACGTTGTCGCATTTGCCATTTCCCACTCCTTTACATGGTATTCCGTATACTACGTTGCATTGAAATTAACGTTGTTTAATTTTCATTGAAAATTGTCGACCAGTACAGCCAAGTTAAAAATATCAAAAATTATTTATAATCTCTGGTCTAAAATAAAACCCATTCTTTTTTTATTTTCCACTGTAGCATTTATAATGTGTTCATAGAAATCGAACAGGTACCGTGTAACAAACAGGTGTTAACACATCGCCCGTGAGTTCGAACACTCCTTGATATTTTAAAAATCCTTCCATCAGAATATATTGCAAATTTTAACTGGTGCAAAAATCATCTGGGCTGACGTTTTATTATAATAGATTAGCATTGGCTCCTAGCATTGTATTCAAAAAACAATTTTCTAGTTTGAACTCCGGACAAATGTTGAACAATTGTTTTGCTGTTACGCAATCTGGTGACGGATGGTTGCAACTTTCGAAAGATCGTATTAAGGCATTCGATTAATCTGATCTCTCATCTTATCGTATTGGTTTAATCTGATCCTTACACATAAAGAAAAACTTCGTTTCCCACAATCGAAATTTTAGACACCTAAACTTTGTTTGAGGAATTTATTTGGCACAAGTGAACACTCATGTTTATGAGAAACGAAAAACGTGTCACGGCAATAGAACATCCAACTAGAAAACTGGAGCTGCTGAGTGTGACCCAGGTTTAAAGTCCCGAAATGTCAAAAAAGTTACAGTTTTTATTCATTTTAATTAAATAGTTTAGCATATAAATAGTTTAGCAAACAAACAAAACAAATTATATTGAATATGATTAATTTTGGATCGAAGCGTATCCTTAGAATGGGGGTCAAATGCAAATTTATTTTAATACTTACCATTTCCCTGAAATATAGTTTAACCCAGGCACCATGCTGGCAAGTCTCTGCTATTATTGCAGGCATTTCGCTAAGGCAATACGCAGACATAGCATTTGAGTGTATGTGTAGGTTCACAAACGTTTTCTATGTTTGCCGTAAAAGTAAATATCCAATAGATAAGAATGAGGTCGAAACAAGGTCAATAGTAATAGTTTTGGGGTAATGGAAATTTGGTTATCAGAAAACCAACGACATTTATGGTAAACGTCTTTATTTGGGGGAAACGTTTCAGCTATTGCGGTCAACGTTCAGTATACGTAGCAAAATATATAGTTTGGCGTCAAACGACCTCCAAACAATTTTTTTTTCTTTGCGTGTCTGCTTTGAAATTCCCTACACAAATACAGGTCCAAAGACTCAGATGTTTGACGATGGTATTTCCCCCTTTGTAACTAGTTTGATCCATGCGATACATGATGTGACACCTTTTTATTACGGTTTACCAAAATCTAATTTAGCCCGATATGAGGGCTAATATTGAAACATCGAGATAGTATACATTTGCAGGAACACCAGCTGAAACACATCATGGTATATTTGGAGATTTTAACAAAATGTATTTTTAACTACATATCCCACTATGGCTAGGATATTCAAATTGTATGCTGATGTTTACAACATTCAGAAATACCAGATTGCAGGAACACCAGCTATGACACATGACGTTTTATTCTTTATGCAGGAGATTTTTTGTTTTTAAATATATTTTCATGTCGTATGGACTAATACACCTCTTGACGTTCGGTACGTCCAAAAATTCAAAACTCGTTACAAAATTCAAATGAAATAAATTTCCTCAGAGCTTTAAAGACATCTATCAAACTCCCATTCATTATGATTCGTAATATCTCATAAATATATTTGCATTAAATAGAATCCCATCGATGATTCACTATCGACTGTCTGCCTGTTTTTCCTTGTTTCCTTTTCTTTCTGATTGAAATGTTACAGAATAGTGTGGAAAAGCCTTAAAGGAAATACGTAATAAAATTCCAGTAAAATAATCAGCAAATGAATAACGACGGCTGCCACAAAAACGCTGAGCCCCAACCAAATTTGGTTGAGCCCCAACCAATTTTGTGCTGGGGTTCAAGCGTGTATAGTCTTTCATTCGGCATACAATGCCTACCATACGAGTGAAGTATTTTCATTTCTATAGAAAAAATTCTATGCCAAATGTAGATGCAAAAAAAAACCGGCAATAAACGCATAAATATAAATAAGAAAATAAACAAACAAATAAGCAACGCAGAACGAAAAGAGAATAAAAAAAACTATATTTTATTGTTGGCTATGAATTACTAATATCAACAACTGCAACGCAGAGGGACGGACAAAAAATTTAACAATTGCAACATCATCAGCAACAAAAGTAGTTGCCACGACACCACCACCATTCAGCCATCTCAATTGGTTGTCGCACAGTGGGGCATTTTCAAATTGTAAATTAAGAGATGTTACTTATTGTCGGTTTGTGGCTAAATTTTTGCTGGGCGTTTTAATCCCATGTTAGTTAGGTTAGTTAACCTAACCACGTTAGGTTAATTTTAAGCAGTTTTTTATTCAATTACCTGAGATGAGTTTGTTCAATACAACGAAATTCGCACCAACTGCTACTTGCGAAGCAATGTAATCTGTTGCCATATAGTGGATCGATACCACCCGTTTTGTTGTCGTTTCGAAATACATATTATAATTTCGTCAGTGATTTTGTTGCAACGTGAAACTGATCAAACACGTAGAGGCTGAAGATGTCACGGATTTGCCGCCCACGCGACCAGATGACGACTCACGCAATTGATCCTTCCACGTTTGCCTCTGCAACGCATTTTGGTGCAAGACCTGAAGATGATCCCTAACAAAGTTCAAGCAGTCCATTAGCTACAGTCATAGAGTAATATACATTAGGGTGGGTCGATTTTTTTTTTGCCGACAAAGAGTATAGCAGAAACGTAATCTACAGCAAATTCTAACAAAATGTTCCCACGAAACCATGGTTCTAAAATCAAAATCGAGCCCGCGATTTTTTACTACAAAAATTCACTACAAACGTAAAAAATCGACCCAAAAGAAATACTTTTGAAACTTGATACTCTTCGATTTCGATGAAATATCACACATATATTCTACTCGTTGCTGCCGTTAGAATGGCGTTTATCTCAGGTCGAAACTAGGTATGATGCATGTTTTATAAGTGTGTAAAGTTGGTCATCTGCAGCATTTTTGTGAAGAGGGAACTGTGTTAATATTAGAATAACTTTGAATGCAATATCAGATCTGCCATTTGTATTTTTTATTCATAAAGAGAAGGTTAAAACCTATCAGGCGATACCTTGGTGGAATTTGCTGTAGATTACGTTTCTGCTATACTCTTTGTCAAGTTTTTTGGCCCCATACAAATTGACCTATCCTAATATACATAGAGTCTGCAACAGCTGTGTTTCTTGGACCGGATACCAAGAAAAGTCACTGGAAAACTTGTACACACAGAGTCATACAAACTTGGCAACCCATGCAGAAAGCAATTTATTTTAATAAATTTGTGGTTTAATTGCAACCACTATAAATAATTTTCACTTTACTACATTTTACTTTATTTCACATGTTATTCCTTTTTTCTCCGATTTAATTATCACAAAAATTCTCTCAGTTGATGAGTTTTTCCATAGAGAAATACTTAAGAGTTTCCATTGCTCTCTTCGATGCCACTTCATGACGACGGGGTAGTAGGCCATTTCATAGAGTCTTATTTGCTGCTGTATTTTACCAATTTTCCATATTCGTTGGGCATAAAACGGAAAGAAATCAAAGGGAATGCGTATTTTCGGTCAATGCAAACAATATAAAACATAATTTAGCTGTCATTAGTATCAAAAACACTATTTAATATTAGTTCCTGTCTTCTTTGCTCTCTCATTCTCCATCATCGGCCTAGTACCTTTTCGATCAGCTGTGCCATAGAATCCCAAAAACGATGTACAAGTAGACAGTCAAAATTTCTCTTCACTCAAATGCCAACAAACACAACGAATGAAAGCCTAGTACTTCTCTACTCTCTCTCTTATTCTCTTCATTGAGTATTTCAATACACGAGCAGCTTTTTGATAGTGTTATTGTATATGACTATACAAATTCCAACCATGTTGAAGTACAATTACATAAACTATGCGAAAAGTATGAAATAAGCAAGATATGATGCGAGAGAGAAATGCGTTTGAGTGAACTCCTAGTACTTTTTGGTTCTCTTTTACCACGGTTGCCAAGTTGCGCGCATCTTCTGGTCGTCTAATTGTAAATCGTCTTTGAGAATCCCCCTGGTTTTGCACAAAGGCACAAAGGCAAATGTGTGCACAAAGGAAAATGTGTGAAGAAAGCATTGAGCAACCCTACATACTACTTCCAGCAAAGAGTATGGAATTTTAAACAGAGAAGAAAATTTACTCCTGGAGGGGAATACCAACAAAGAAAACGAGTGAAGCCTTAACCATTCTCTGCTCTCTCTCTCTCTCCTACTCTCTTCATTGAATATTTCAATACACGAGCAATTTTTTGATGATGTTATTATATCTATCTATGAAATTCCAACCATGTTTAAATAAAATTATATAAGGTATGTAAAAAGTATGCAATAATCAAGTTATGACGCGAGAGAGAAATGCGTTTGAGTGAATCGCGTCGACTTTTTTGGTTCTCTTCTACTAGCGTTGCCAAATTGCGCCGGATTTTTCTTCTCTACTTGTACATACTTTTTCTTCCTGTCATCTATCGCTATTTCTCTTTCTTACTCTATCATGCATGTTTCCCCACAAAGGGAATTTACAAGAAGAGAAGAAAAAACCGGAACAATTTGGTAAACCTTGTAGAAAAGAACAAAAAAAGGAGTGATGCACCTCATTTCTCTGCTCTCTCTCGTACTCTCTTCGTTGAATATTTCAACACACGAACAGTTTTCTGATGATTTTACAGTATCTAGCTATAGAAATTCCAACCATGTTTAAATAAAATTTCATAAAGTATGAAACAAGGTAAAATTATCTATCGGGTAAACGCTAATTTGTGGTTTTTAACTCATTTCGTGAGTAAGCTGTCAAATTCGATTTTGTTTCTTTTTATTGGTTAATAAAAGAAAAGAATTTCAATCAAAATGCAATTTAATAGCATAGACTTTGTATCAAGTACGACAAGCTTATAAAATTGTTCACCATAGTGTTTTTCATTATTCGGCTAATTTTGACAGATTATCCACGGAATTGCTAATGCGACTACCTAATGGATAATTCTACCATGGTATGAAATAATCAAGTTATGACCGCGAGAGAGAAATGCGTGTGAGTGAATCACGTCGACTTTCTGGTTCTCTTCTACGAGGGTTACCAAATTGCGCCGGTCTTTTCTTCTCTACTTGTACATCCTTTCTGATTCCATATTCAACGGTTGATCAGCTGTGGCATAGAACCCCCTGGCAGACCAGTGTTGCCACTTTGTAACTTTTTAACTTTAACTTTGTAACTGGATAGCCGAAATTTGTCATGAGCGATGAGGCCGTTTTCATTTTAACGGATAGGTACACAGATGTTAGCCCTTCTGGGACGCTGACAATCCACGTATCATTCACGAAAAACCAATGCATCCACTCAAAGCTTGGGGTATCCGTGCCACAGCTGATCGAAATTGTAATTGGAATTTAATAGAGAACAGAGTGGATGTGAGAATGAGAGATTGATACTAATGATAGCGAAATTTAGTTTGATGCTGGTTGCATCCAACGAAAATACGCATTCTATTATATTTCTGTTCGTTTTACATCCAACTTCTAACAGCAACTCTATCTCTATCAAATCCCCAACTACCTCGGTGACCGGCGAAAGGGAAGAGATCGAAAACAGTCGATGGGTTATGGCGAAGTTGTCACTACGCCTTAGTTTTTCGAGAAACGGTTACTGTGACTGGTGACCGATACAGAACGAGTTTTTATTGCCGCAAATTGTTGAATTGGGTTTGAGGGCATGTGGTTCCAACAGGACGATCCACCTACATTTTGAAGGATGCGTTTGCGGGTCGCCCAATATCTTTTTTGCCGATTTACAGTGGCGGACTGCCCTATACTTCATTGTTTGTGGTTTGTTAAAGTCACAGGTCCATATGAATAAGCCACAGTCTCTGGATGCTCCCAAGGAGAATATCCGACAAGAGTGCTAGAACTTATCACCCGAAAATCTCTCCAGAACGAATGAAAATGCGGTAAAAATAGTCAAAATTTACTGAATCCACTTAACCGATATTATCTACAACACGTAATGGAAACAACGTAAAGGTCCAGAAGGTAAAGGTCCGGGTACGTCCATGGTGAACACACTTGAACAAAAATCTTCTCTAATAATCAAGCGATGGTCAAGGCAATATCGTGTCAAAGGGTGAGATCGCAAACATGACAAAGACAAGAGGACAAAGTTTCCCCGCTGTTTCATTAAGTGTTATTTTAAAGTGAAATGAAAAACAGATAGCAAAAGCTAATCTGTCAAAGTCAATGCAATGACTGGAATAACTAAGGATTTGAAATAAAACCGTTATACAAAACAACCCACTAATATGAGATAGAAGGTTTCGTAGGTGATGGTTGAAGGGGTTTTTCCGTAGATTATAATCTACTGTGATAGTTTTTGACCCGAAAAAAAATGAACTTTGATGAATCCTTTTCGAACTATTAGGGGAGAGTCCCCTGAGTGCGAAAGTACATTTGGAAGTGTCAGATTGGCTCCAGTTTTTGAGAAATCGGTATATATGTATATAGCTAAGTCTGCGCTATTTAAACAAATTTTACCGGCCATAGGCCAATTTTTTTTTTGCCCTAAAAGGGCTTAAAAAGCTTATTGAAATAGAAAAAACAAATCTTCGCGCTCGGTCCAACTTCTTGAGATATGGGCCTTTAAAGCTTGAGTATATAATTGGCCATATCTCACATATTTATGGTCCGATCTGGTTCCGGTGAATATTATTACAAAGACCATTAAAAATTCTTTAAATCTGCATATAAATATATTACATTTTATTAACCCATTGGGGACAAATTTAAAAAATACGATTTTTTAACCTCACTTTTTTGATAAAAATCTGATTTTCTCAAAAAACAGCCCTAGTAAACCTATTTGCTACCTAGACTCAGGTTGTAGGCAACACTTCAGGCTTTGTTTTAAGGTATAATACTTCGCATTAACCCTTCTAAGACCGGAGTTGGATGATGAAGATTAGCATTATATTTATGTAACGGTTATTTTTAAAAATTTTTCATTTCTTTGAATTAATTAACTTAAAAAAAAAACGAAAAAAATATGTAAAAGTCCGATATTTTGATTTTGAAGCTTAACTTGAGGCCTATGCTAGGAAAATAAATAAAATTTTGGAAAAAAGTAAAAAAAACTTTCATTTTTTCTTGTATTTCAAACTTTGAACATAAATATCTCCGGTCTTAGAAGGGCTAATGCAAAGTATTATACCTTGAAACAAAGCCTGAGGTGTTGCCTACAACCTGAGTCTAGTAGAAAATAGGTTTACTAGGGCTGTTTTTTGAGAAAATCAGATTTTTAGCAAAAAAGTGACGTTAAAAAATGGTATTTTTTAAATTTGTCCCCAATGGGTTAATAAAATGTAATATATTTATATGCAGATTTAAAGAGTTTTTAATGATCTTTGTAATAGTATTCACCGGAACCAGATCGGACCAGAAATATGTGAGATATGGCCAATTATATACTCAAGCTTTAAAGGCCCATATCTCAAGAAGTTGGACCGAGCGCGAACATTTGTTTTTTCTATTTTAATAAGGTTTTTAAGCCCTTTTAGGCCAAAAAAAAAAATTGGCCTATGGCCGGTAAAATTTGTTTAAATAGCGCAGACTTAGCTATATCCATATATACCGATTTCTCAAAAACTGGAGCCAATCTGACACTTCCAAATGTACTTTCGCACTCAGGTGACTCCCCCCTAATAGTTCGAAAAGGATTCATCGAAGTTCATTTTTTCGACTATCACAGTGTTACCAATATGTAATTACAATTGTTTCCTCAGGTTACGGGTAAAAAATCGATGTTAAAAATTTTCGCATTTTGTACATTTTATTAACATATAGGAGCGCAGGCTAAAACTCACTAAAATTGTTTTTGATTCCTAATTTGACAGGCTAATTAATTCTTTGTGACATCTATTTTGCCGACATCTATAGGCTAAAAAGTATTAAATAATACTTTTGCATTTATGCTGTGAAAACTCTGCAAATATTCATTGGGATAGTGATAATTTTCTTCCAATTTACAAACAAATAGCTTACGCTATTGTTAAAACTAATACCGCAAATAACTAACTCAGTTTGTATTGTGAAAACTATCATTACAATTGTTTTGACTGCCGCAGTCATTAGTCATTTTCTTCCGAATGGCTGTTTCTGTCGGCTACGGCTGTTGTTTTTGCCGCAATCGTAGTCATAGCAGACGACCAATGTATGTGTGTATGCCGTTTCATTTCAATTTGTTGCAATTATTTTCATGTGTGCTGCAATAGCATTCATCGTTCGAGGACATTTTGTTCAGCTGCTACTATTTGGTTCTTAGCAATTTCACCACTGAAACCTGTGTCTTCCAAATAAAAACGGCGATGGTAAAAGTCATTTGTAGTATTGTAAACGAGCTTTCATTTACTGCAAAATTGCTATAATATATTTTTTTTACAGCAAATATAGAAAACGTTTGTTAACATATCGTCAAAAGTAATCCCGCTATGAATTGCTGCCATCTTTTGATTAGACACGCGGGCTTGCAATCATGGTGCCTGGTTCAAACCCATTTCAGGTAAAAAGTAAATCCACACAAAATTCAGAAACTACTTCAATTTTAAGGATACACTTCCATTCGAAACAAATCCCATTCAGCGGTATTTTCGCAATATTTTTTTTTGCTACACCATATCCAAAACACCATCTCGGTGGTGCAATGGCTAGTGTGCGCGGCTCTTGTGTTCCAATCAGTGAGTCAAAAATTAGAAAGCGCACAGCTCACTGGTTTTGTGAAGTTCTCCCCAATCCCTTCATGGGATGTAATGGGAAACGTTTTTTTTTTTGTATCCAAAATAGTATCAGGTGTGCAAACCCAAGGGGATCTCGATGTCACAGCTGATCCACTGCGCAGTTGGAATTTTGATGGAGAAGAATGATTAAAATAAAAAAAAAACCATATGTGATTGGATGTATTCAGAGGGTGGCCATGACACAGATGATCGACTATGAAGTAGGAAAGTGATAGAAAACAGAACATATAGGCGAGAGAGAGATAAGCAACCAGAAACAACCCATGCAGCAAACTATGTTTAGATAGTGTTTCATTGATACTAATGATAGTGGAATTATGTTTCATGTTTGTGGCAATGAACGAAAATTTACAGTCTCTTCTATCTCTGTCCCTTTTATGTCCAACCAAAGAGTAACATACAACAGTAACTCGAACCCGATGAAATGATCTACAACCACGTCGTAATCGAGAGAACGTAAAGAGAGTAATGCTGACTCTTATCGATTGCTCTATGATGTATTAGTGAACAGAACAATACTAAAGATCCTCCATTACTCTCTACGATGCCTCTTCATGACGACGAGGTAGTAGGCCATTTCATCGAGTTCGAGTTGCTTTGGTAATTTACTCTTTAGTTGGCATAATACGGACAGAAATAAAAGGGACTGCGTATTATCGTTCGATGCAAACATAACTTAGCTGTCATTACTATCAATCAAACACTTTTATACTTAGTTTGCTGCTTGGTCTCTAATCTGTATATGTTCTTTGGTCTCTCATTCTACGTCATTTCCCTAGTGGCTTTTCGATCAGCTGTTCAATAGAATCCCCCTGATTAGTGCATCGAACCAAAGGTACAACATACATCTAATGAGAGAGTGTTGCTATTGAAATTGGTCGAAAAAAAATGGGATAACGACTGAAAAAAATCTAAATGTAACGAAGAGTTAGAGGCAAATTATTTATATAGATTCCAATTAAAAAGCAAATAACTAAAACTAAAGATTTTCTCATTCTCCATGAAAATTCCAACTAGACCAGTGACTTCCTGAGGTTTTTGATGAAAGTAAAACAGCTGTTGCATACTCTCGTAATATTACTGTATGTACAAAACCACCTATACAATTACAACAAATAACAAATATGTTTGACTCTACGGAATCTGGGGCACTCGGCAGATCCCGTTTTCTGTTCCGATGTTCTATCGCCATGAAACCCGTTTCGTTTTGTCCGAAACATAAATAGTTGTTTGGCACGAGCAAATTCCTCCAACGAAGTTCAGTTATCTAAAACTTCGATTGTCACGAACGATATTATTCTTTCCACGAAGTCATCCATATATGTATAATTCTTTCGTTTAGGGAAGAGTATCTGACACAAGTATACACAAATGTTCAAAAAATGTACACAAAAGTGAAAAAAGTGTACACTTGAACAAACAGTACAAAGAGTGCAAAAGTAAAATCGATCGAGCAAAAAGTACAAAGAGTGAACATTAAAGTCCAAAAAGTTTACACACTCACACCACCAATGTACAACATTTTTAAGTCGCCAAAAAATTCCATACATGGGGCAAATTAATTATATGACAATTATAATTTGTAGTTTAATTTGAATTACCTCTACAAATGCAAATTCAAAAAAATAATCAATCTAAAAATATCATTGGCAATTGTTATTTTTCAAAGCAGTTTGGCACTTTTGGTTTTCAAATATTTTATACAGTACAGGTTTATGAATTTGAAAATACTAACAGGCAATACCAATCAAAGCCGCGAACCCATGCATATAAAATACTTTAAAAACAGAATTGACAGCCAAACAAATTCAAAATAATTATTCCCTTATTTCATTACAATTGGCATCCAATTCCACAACCTGCATTTGCCTTGCCGGAGAAAATGGAAATCCAGAATTTGTTTAATTGCCATTGCGAACAATAGTAATTCATTTGCATTTGCATTAGATATTAATACAAATTAAAATCCGATGTAAATTATAAAAATCCATGTTTGATAAAAACAGGTATATGAACATTAATACGCTCCAATATAGTCACTGCCTATACACATACCCTAATATTGACTGTACAAGACGAACGACGCATCTTTAAGCATCTATACTGACGAACATTCACTTTCATCGGACAAGAAAACAAAATGCAAAAATAATTTTAACTACACGCATGAAGTTGCACGTGTGTCGCGGTCTTCATGTCACACTTATTGGAACGAAGTTCCTTATCGCACATTCCGGGATGGGGGCTAAATGAAAAAAATTAAACAACTTTTGGTTTAACACTTTTATGCTACGACCCACTATTATCAACTATATTGTTAACTTCTGCCTTGGTTTGTGTTTAGACTAACTAGATGTCTCACATATGTTGGGAAACTTCTAGTTTAATGGAAAGTTTTCTAGATGGAGCCTGTATCCAATATTTAGTATATATTTTAGTTTTGAACCCAATAAAAAGTAAATTTAGAAAAGCCAAAGTGAAAAAAATTCAAAAAAAAAAGAAAATTTTCTTAAATAAGTGCCTTTTCTTAAAAAAAAGTAAATTTTCTCAACAAAAAAAAACTATTCAGGTTCTTAAACAAAGTACCTTTTCTTAAAACAAATACCGTATCCTAATGCAGTACCTTTGCTTAAAAAAAGTAAATTTTCATACAAAAAGTACGTTTTCTTAAAAAATTTTATATTTTTTAAATAAGTACCTTTTCTTAAAAGAGTACATTTATACATTTCCATTTCTTAAAAAACTACATTTTCTTTAAAGAGTAGCTTTTTGTGAAACAAAATAAGTTTTCTTGAGAAAAGTACCTAATCTTAAAAATGTACCTACTCTTAAAAAAAGCACCAATTCTAAAAAATTTTCATTTCTAAAAAAACCTTTTCTTCAAAAAAATACCTTCTCTTAAAAAAATACCATTTCTTACAAAAATTCCTTTTCTTAAAAGTACATTTTCTTAAAAATAAAATAATACCTTTTCTTTCCTTTTCTTGAGATAGTAGCCTTTCTGAAAATAAGTACCACTTCTTTAAAAAGTACTTCTTTGTAAAAAAAAAAATTCATACTCTTATGGCTCATTTAGACTACTGACAGATTTTGACACTCGTCAAAATTTTCTGACACAACATTTTGAACTAGTGTTTACACATGTCAAAATATTTTGTCAGAAAACCTTGTTAGTATTTTCTGACAGCATTTTTTGAAGTTTCATCAGAATATTTTGAAAGCCGTTTACACTACTCACATATTCTGTTTGTGTTTACTGACCAAATTCTGACAATTTTTCTCAGCTGTTTTTCATTTGCTTTATCCACACATGATAGCAAGCTATTGTGTTTATAAACATAAAAATAAAGCTATACATACAATACAATTGTACAAAATACAATTTGTACATTTATAATACATCATCAATTCTAAAAACTTTCTTAAAATACGTACCAACTCGTTTTTGCAAGTACTTTATGATTTTGTAAAGGCAAATAACAAAACACCAATCAGCTTATTCATTTACAGAGAAGGGAGCCGAGGCAAAATTGATGGCGGCGGCGGCGCCTGAAAAACCCTCCTCGACGGCGGCGGCATAAACGCTGAGTCGATTTAACAGTTGTGAAATTTGGTACAAACTTGGTTAATTTTCATGAATGAGTATGAAAAATATTGCCACCTTAAATGCAAACGGACGTAACCACCCTTTTTTCTTTTTATATGAGAATCATTTGCATTTAAGGTATTATCGGCGGCTGAATTCGGCGGCGGCGTGGCTTATTGGAAAAAGTATCGGCGGCGGCGGCGTACCGGCCTCGGCTCCTATCTCTGTTCATTAACTGACATATTTTGACAACATGTTGTCAAAATACTGACAGTCGTCAGAATTCTGTCAGAAAATTTAGATGACTGTTTACACGACGTCAGTATTTTTGTCAAAAATTTTGACAAGAACGTGTCAGAAAATTTTGTGTCAGTAAATTCTGACATTTACACGTTACTGACACATTTTGCAGACAAATACTGACAATCTGTCAGTAGTGTAAATGAGCCTTTAGTACTTCTTCTTAAAAATAGTACCTTTTCTAAAAAAAAATTGGCTTGTAATAAAAGAAGTACCTCTCTTTAAAAAATTACCTTTTTTGGGAAAATATAATACATATTCTTACAAAACGGACCTAATAATATACTTTGTTTAAAAAATACATTCTATAAAAAAGTGTTTTCTTAAAAAAAGTTTATCATTTTACAAAAAGTATCTTTTCTTAAAGATCCATTTCAATTATCATATTTTTCAACGGCGCCTTAGGCGTGTTGGAACTAACTAGTACCTAATATATCGCGAAATGAACTTCGTTCCAGCCGCGTGTCCACTGACACCTCATGTAATTTTTTTATTTAATTTATTTTTTTTTTAATCTTTCCCACTGTTCGTTCGAAACAAAACCAGCAACACATTTGTCCCAAGAATGAGCAAATGCATTAAGCCTGCTGGTGTATCAACACTACAACTTTCCAAGGGTACAATGAAGCACTACGGGCACATCGTTCCGTCCTTACGTCCTTCTACTCTACTCGCTCACTACTTCAAAAACACTTAACACGACTTTGAATAGATGGTGTCATGATAAAGGCCATGATTTATTGCAATTTGATAAAATGGAAAACTCAAACATTCAAATTCTTCTGCAGGACATGTCCAAATTGAAATTGAATATTTTTCTTATGTTACGTGTTTGCGAACGTGTATCACAGCAGTCAATACGTATCGTAATACATGGAATGCATATGATAGTGATGGTTGGTTCCGATGCATTTGCATCCTAACAATAAAACTACATCTGAAATTATATAGTAATCAATTCTGACTATGTAATACAACAACAACAATTACAACCCTTTTATATTTCTCTTGTGGTTCATTTAGAACGATACGCGCTTAAATTTGAAAGCACTTAATGTTTTATTTCCGGCCTCTTTAGAAAACAATTTAGGGTCTATGGAAGAGTGGAAGAATTTGGCACAATGTTCGCTAGACGCACAGTACAATTTAAATGGGTTTGTCCGGCATCCTCTTGTGGGCACGCAAATTACTCCATTATGACGAACGCCTACAATTGAATTTACGTTTTTTTATTATTATTATTTACGTTATCCCACTACAAATATAGGGATGAATGAGCGAACAAAACCTTACTAACTCTTATTAAGAGATTAAGCACTGTCCGACAAAATGCAACTTCTGCACATCAACAGCATTTCAGTGAGTTTTACTTAATGAATGCGTTTTCTGGTTTCAAACGGAATTGAAATTTATATTTGAATTTAAATTACATAACGGAACTGCGCAACGAAAACTGTAATGTGTTTTTTGTAAACTTTCCAGGAAAGCAACGAAACTAAAATTTCCTTGGATCATTTGTCCTACAACTTCGTTTTTGCTAGAACTACATATTTCGTAGCCGCTGCAAATACCAAGAAAGGGCTTTGTGAGCGTATGTATAAATAGAATTTGATTTCAATTCGCTCGCGCAGCGAATATACAGTCGCGGTCCTACAATTAGAAAAGTCACTTTAGAATTTGTATTGTATAACAGAACTACTTCCATAAAACGAAATTTAAAAATAAAAACTATCCAGTATTGCAAGACTCACATGTTGCTATACTTTTTACAAATAACGGGGTTTTCAATAAGAGCGCTACAAAAGTTTTTCTAACTAAAACAAAACCGGTTTTAGATACCAATGCACTTCTTTATTCCTGTGAAAGTACGTTCGATGCCGTTCTGTATGGAACTCGATTTATTTTGCATGGCCACCATGGGCACGCTTGCAGAAGTCCAGACGCTGAACCCAATTTTCGACAGTTTTCAAGCATAAATCGGCCGATAGTGCTGCAATTTCACGTTCGATTTTCGTACGAAGTTCATCAATCGTCGCTGGCTTGTTGGCATAGACCATAGACTTGACGTAGCCCCACAGGAAATAATCTAACGGCGTCAAATCGCACGACCGAGGCGGCCAATCGACTGGGGCATTTCGTGAGATAACACGTTCACCTAACTTGGTTTCCAATAAATTGATTGTGGCATTCGCTGTGTGGCTTGTGGCGCCGTCCTGTTGGAACCACATGTCCTCCAAGTCCATATTATCCAATTGGGGCCAAAAATATTCGGTTATCATTGAACGGTAGCGATTCGCATTCACAGTAATGTGCCGGTCTTGATCATCACGGAAGAAGTACGGCCCAATAACCCGCCGGCCCATAAACCGCACCAAACCGTAATTTTTTCGGGATGCAATGATGACTCATGGATTATGTGTGGATTGCTGTCTGACCAATAACGCATATTTTGCTTATTGACGAAGCCGTTCAGTCAGAAATGAGCCTCATCGCTGAAGATGATTTTCGGATGAAAATCCGAATCATTTTCAACTTGTTGCTCAGCCCAATTCACGAACTTACGACGCTTATGGTGGTCCAGCGGCTTCAGTTCTTGCGTCAATTTGATCTTGTAAGGATGTAGGCCAAAATCTTTTCGCAAAATTCACCACAACGACGTCACAGAGATGCCCAACGCTTGAGAACGACGTGTGAGAGACACATTTAGGCTTTCTTGAACTGAAGCCTCAGCGGCAGCAATATTCTCGACACTACGGGCACTTCTTTGTCTCACCGGCACGGGAACATTTTGTACTGTGCCTGTGGATTCAAATTTTTCCACAAGACGCTCAATTGTTGATCTGGTAGGACGATTATGACGACCATAAATTGGACGTAGCGCTCTTAAAGTTGAGGCCACTGACTCCAAATTTCGGTAGTAAATTTTAATAATTTCGACTCGTTGTTGGCTCGTATATCTTTCCGTGATGAAATGGCAAACCTTACTGAAGAGAAATGTCAAAAGAGCGGGGAAAAATATGGCGTCGTTTGCTGTCCCTATCGATTTACTTTTGTAGCGGTTCTGTTGAAAAACCATTAAATTGATTCAAATTTCATTCAACTTGTTGGAGTAACGAATTAATTCAAAATTTTGTCCATGAAAATCCTCAGTCCATGAATAATTAGCAAATTAATTCAAACAAGAATGATTCGTTTAGAGCTCTGGGCTCAGAATCGATTTCCATCGACCAAAATTCAATATCTTTTGATCTAGTTTGAAAGAAAACCGATTGTAGACAAGGAGTCAATGATTATGGCGCTATATCAACATTGAATATCGCACAGTGGTGTATATTTCCTAAAAATTTCCAAATTTGACTACTTTTTAATTTTATTTTCGATTTTCAAGAAAACAAAAACTTTGTTTTTCTTTGGTCTTTTTAACAAATTTTGACATAATTATTCATAGTGCGCTCAAAAAATTTAAATTTTGTTCGTATTACAGACATTAGCTTTGGAAAATCGAAAATCTTTTTCGAATTTCTTGAACTGGAGTTGCAATAACAGATCTGTGATAAGAAGTTTAAGTTGTGGTTGTCAAGTTATTTATTTGTATTTCTCATTTGATTAATTTTTTAAATTTACGTTTTGTGTTTAGAAAAATAGCCATTTGTGTTAGATTTAATAATGTAAAATATTGGATAATCATATTTACGACACCCCGTCAAGAACATAACTAAACATCGATGAAAAGTTGTAAATAATGACCTTTTAATTACAACAAAAATATAGACCCTAGTAGCTTAAAATTTCCAAACAACCGTATCTCATTCAGTGTTAGAGATATTTCACACAATTTAAAAAGAGTGATTATGTGGCTTTAATATGGAAACTAAGTTTTGTTTATACCAAATGTAGTTCGGTTATACATTTAAAAAATGTATAGTTAGTTTTTAAAAAAAATTGGATTTTGGACCAACATTACTTCTTTGCATCAGGCGCCATTAATGAATATCATACAAAGTTGGGAAGGCTGATCTGTTTCCCAACTTCCCATGGTAACTTTTGCCGCCGCCCGATTGAACACAAAGAAGATAGTACTAATGTAATTAAAGAAGACGTGAATAATACATTTTTTCCAAACAATTTTAAAAATAAGGGTCCGCCATCTAACGTTTTTTTTCTCAACTAGTGCTTATTTCGTGAATGGTAACACTTAGCTCATGTCTGATTTGACAGATAATTAGTTTTATCCTTCCGCTGAACGAATATGGTTGTGTATACGCTTGAACAACGCTGGGAAATATTGCGACATAACTTTGAAAATCATGGTAATGTTGCAGATGCCGATTTTGCCGATTTTGCCAAAAAAAAAATCATATTTTCAGATGAAGCTCATTTTGATCTTGGCTTGTATGTAAACAAGCAAAATTGTCGCATTTGGGGCTCAGAAAACCCGCACGCATACATTGAAAAGCCGATGCACCCAAAGCGAGTCACTGTTTGGTGCGGATTTTGGTCCAGAGGCATAATTGGGCAATTTTTCTTCGAAAATGAGCAAGGAGTGGCCGTTACAGTCAATGGCGATCGTTATCGGGCCATGTTGAACGAATTTTTGTTCACAAAAATTGAAGAGCAGGATATTGGCAACATTTGGTTTCAACCGGACGGCGCTACGTGCCACACAGCCGAAGCTACACTCGATGTTTTGCGCCCTGTTTTTGAAGATGGCATTATCAGCCGCAGAGCTGATGTCGTTTGGCCACCTCGGAGCTGCGATTTGACACCGTTGGACTATTATTTGTGGGGTGCCCTCAAAGATAAGTGTTACGCCGACAAGCCAGAGACAATTGACGCTTTAAAGGACAATATTCGTGAAGCCATTGGTGAAATACAGCTGCACACAATCGATAATGTGCTTAAAAATTGGACCGATCCTGTAGGCTACTGCATGGCCAGCCGGGGCAGCCATTTGAATGAAATTATTTTCCATTATTAACCGGAAGGATTGTACTTTCAAATAAAAAAAGAAATTTGAGAAAATATGCAGTAGTTTTTTTTTTAGCATTTTCAAAAAAAAAAGTTATTTGGCGGACCCTTTATAAGTTCGCAGCTAAAAAGGTGATAAAATTCTCTTTTTCATTTTGGTATTTTTATTCAAATCGGAGTTCGTTTGCCAGAGTTATATCCCAAATATTCGTTAAAACATACAGCAACAGATAAGATACGCCATCCCCCTCTTAACGTTCTCTCGATGACGACGAGGTTCGAGTTGCAGGTGTATGTTACTCTTTGGTTGGACTTAAAAGGGACAAAAATAAAAGCGAATTTATATTTTCGTTCGATCCAACCAAAATAAAACATCATTTAGCTGTCATTAGTATCAATCAAACACTATTTAAACTTAGTTTGTTGAATTGTTTGCTTCTGGTTGCTTATCGCTCTCTCGCCTGCATATCTACTGTATTTTCAATCAATGTCCTAATTCATAGTCGATCAGCTGTGTCATGAATACCCGCTGATACAGGTAGGTGATACTGAAATGTATCAAATAGCAAACATTGGCATTACTATAATGTTGTTATACCTGAATACCGACAAAATTCACATCGGTGATCATAAAATGGGTCCGCGATTGTTATGAAGGCGAATTTTAATTTGTTATGCACAAAATGAACAATTGTGTCAAAATAAGTTAACAAATATAAAAAGGAAAAAAACATAAATTGTTGTTGTCTTGAAAATCGAACAAAACAAGCAAAAATTAGTCAACTTTGGAAATTTTTCTGAAATATACACCACTGTGCCATGTACAATGTTGATATGTCGCAATAATCCTTGACTCCTTGTATACAATCGGGGTTTTAAAGAACTTAAAAATATTTACTAGATCAAAATATATTGAATTTTGACCGATGGAAATAGATTCTGAACCAGTGTGCCACGATAATATCTAGTCGACTGCACATTCTAAGCATCATATCTGATCAGCTGGTACTAGAATTATAAATTGAAATAGTAGATTTGGCAATTCAAGTTTTTTCTATACGAACTACAATATATACCAATCGATCCAAAGGTTATAGATTTGAACTACATTTCTATTCAGAGGTGGTTGCTGACTAGATGTAATTTCTTCAAATGATTTAATTTCTATAAAAGTTTTGTTACTGTGTGACATGCAGAATCTTCTCAATATTTCGTTCGGAATCGGCGTTAAACTGTAGGTACTGTAAAGTGTAAAACTAAAAGACACACAAACCACTGAGTGCGAGTAGCTCTACCCAAGCCCTTCATGGGATGAACAATGTTGCAAACTAGAAACGATGGGGTAAATATTGTTTGGTATTAAAATGTCGTCAGTGGTCGTGCGTGACTTATTTTTCTTGTCAAGTGAGCATGCGTGATCGTGACAAATTTAAAAATTATCGCGCGTGATCGTGACACACGCGCAAACCTCTAGTTCTCTTCACACAGCTGGGGGTTTTCCTCAATCCTGTCTCCCACCAACTTTCGCATTTTCTCATGCTATTTCGCGTCAGCCACAGAATAGTCCTTATACACACCCTCGGAAGGCACCAGTAGCGGTATAGCTGCTTCTTCAGTCTCATGAGGTGATGTAGTCCTCTTCAGAGGAACATTACTATCCGTCATTTTCGCCTTTTCTCGTGCCTTCATCTCGGCAACTGGAATAAATCCAGCATCAGCAGAATCAGACATTATACTTTAACTATGTCTTTTCATTCACCTTCCTCTTGTTTTCCAAAAGTTGAAGGTTGTGGCCACCGGAAAATTTTCAAAAATTCTCCTCCGTACAAAGTTTAATTGATTCGAGGTTGCTATTTATATTTTGGGTCCAGCAATAGAAAAACCATCATTTATCGTTGGAAATTGCTTTAGTATTTTACAAAATATTTTCATATTTTCAATATATTTTGCATGCGCTCAAACCAATTATCGAAGCACTTTTCCACTCCGATTGAGACACCTCCAGAACATGGTTTTTGAACCCTTCAACAGCTGCTTCGAGCGTCAAAAAAACGTTGACCACGCAGTAAAAAGAGTCATTGGGTGCCAAATCAGGGCAGTACGGCGGATGACCCATTAATTCGACATGTTGAGTGGCCGAATAGCCCATTGTTTAGCGGTTGTGTGAGAGCTCACATTGTCCTGATGCAACATTATCCGTCTTCTCTTGTTGGTTTTCCTTATTTCTTCGAACACTGTCTTCAAAGAGATGATGGACATTTGTTGCGATGTGCTTCTTTCACGAACAATTTTTTTTTGGATTTAGATCGCCTTGGAAGTCCCATGGGGTCGATTGCTGCTTTATTTCGGGCTCATATGCATAGATCCATGATTCGTCACCTGCGGCGATGTTATGCTCTGCATTTGAGTTACCACGGTTATATTTTTTCTACATTTCTTTGTTCCAATCGACACGAGCCTGTTTTTGAGCATTCGTCAAATTATGTGGGATCCATCGAGAACAAATCTCTTTCACCGCAAAATGAACATGCAATATCTTATTGATGTTTGTCATACTAAAGCCCAAGTATTCCTCAATCTCACGGTATGTCACATGCCGGTATTGCTCTATCAGTTCACGCACAGGATCGATGGTTTCCGGCAAAACGCCCGAAGTTGGACGACCTTCACGAAATTCATCCTGAAGCGAATGGCGTCCGAGAATGAACTCTTGGTACCAGCGATTTACAGTGGTTTTGGTGCTTCATCACCAAAAGTCGAAACAAGTTGATTGAGACACCCTTGTCTCGATAATCATAAATTTCTTGACCGAGATGAATATTTCGACACACTGTAAATACAGCAACTAGTGCCCGTAAGTGAAAACGTCCTACGTATAAAAAAAATAAATGGTTTCCCATTACATCCCATGAAGGGATAGGAGTAGTTTTCACTCACTGATTGGGACCTACAGTTTTACATCGATTCCGAACGGTATTTTGAGAAGCTTTTGCATGGCTATATACTCGATAGTGTCGCCGTCACTATGCGAGGTGACCGCCGCCGAAAGAAATTTTAACGTGGTCAGAGCAGGGTTCGAACCCAGGATCTCATGTACAAGAGCCGTGCAAACTAACCATTGCACCGTCGACGGCGCCGACGTATGTTTAAGATAAAAATTTTCAAACTTTCCAATGGAATTTCCAGTTTTTATCTAGCAACACTAGCTAGGACACAATATGTAAATAGCTACCGTCGTAAGCAACTTATTAAGCGAGTTGTGCACAATTAGCGAGTTCGCTTAACACCGATTTCTCAGTAGTAGTCCAAAAATTAAGCGACTTATTAAGCGAGTTGCGACGTAACAAGCGGGTTCGCTTAACTCCAATTTCCAACAAAGAAATCAACATTTCGTCCAAAAATTTTCAGTAACTTTTATTCATTCATTCACTTAACACTTCTCATATGATGCACAAGAATTAATCAATAATATAATCCCATAATTTTTACTCAACCCTTTTATAACAGATCCAGAAGTCAAAATTTTTCGATTTTTGTTTAAAACCAATAAATAATGGTCATATCTATCCACTGTAAAAAAATCTGTGGTCATTTTTGATTCCCTTTCGAAAAAAATCCGTCGAATATGTCTATTATTTCAAATTTTCATACATTTGTTAACTTAATAAAACCAGTCTTTGGTTCCACGGAAAATTTGCAAATTTAGAGTTATGACACTTTTGAAGTTGGGGTATGATGAGTGGAAGATTTTTTTCCAAAATATCCTGGGTTCTGTTTCGAAGTAAATGTAAATGTACAAATCATCTTCAAAACGATTTTTAGCAAATTTGGCAAACATCGCGTAATGTAAAAATGTAAACATAACTTAAATACGACGATAGTTTCGTGTGAAATATGGAAGATATTGTTTGCTTGATCAACGAGGTAATAGTATTTTCAATTATTTTTAAAATTAAGTCCAAAACTCTTAAATCCTCCCAACCAATTCCGAAATATAAAAGTTTGAATATACTTATGCATCATCGCTTGGATGCAGGAGTAGCCTATGTCCTTTTTGACAAATTTTATATTTTAAAACCATTTGAAAGTAAAAGCACCGTTATATTGAATGCAGAAGTATTATAAGTTCATCGTTTCAATTAGCCCTCATATCAGTCAAACATCGAACTAGCCTATTTTCAGTGGCGCTGTTAGTTTTAATGCAGAATCAGTCTATCTACGAGCTACTATCTAGTAGCTACTTAGGCTACTTCTGCATCCAAGCGAAGATATATGCTTATGGGGTAAAATAGCTTAATGAAACAAGAACGTTGTGTGAAGACTTAAAACAAATCAAAGTCATGGGTGCTGTTTTCCCCTCTTTGTATCGAATCACACATATAGTGCTTGTACTTACTTTTCAAACAATTTCCCCAACTCTAAAGTAGTTACATTGTCATCAATTTGGGATTAAGACATATTTTACATTCACAACATTTTGTGTACAAATTCATGCCTCGAATCTCAAAACACCTACACGCCTTTCTAACGACATGTCCAAGTACTTAAGCATATTGAAATATAAACAGCCCTTTTTCTGGAGCTGTCAAACGACAGTGTTAACAACAATTCATTTCAATGTGATGTGAATGAAATTTGACAGCTTTCGAAATTTACAAATTACATCGTATCGTTTTCGTTTAACATAAATGGTTTGTAAATGTCAAGATATTTAGAGAAAATACATCATTGTCCATTAAGGTGACACATTACAATACGTGATCTGGTATTGTAAATTACATTTTCTTGTAAGATTTCACAATTACGAGCGGGTTAAAAAGTAAATGATGTGAACAACAATTTGAATATGGAAATGTGGAGATACGCAAGTTGAAATTTCTGTAATTATACATTTGTAATATGCAATGTGGAGAATGGCAAAGCATTCAAACAATTTTGAGATGTAAGTAGAAATGCTGATCATAACACTGTGATCTAGGTTGTTATAGGTAAGAGTGAATCGATTTTTATTTAAATTTAACTTTGGAATCCCCAAACAAATGCTGCCAATCATATTTGACTAATCCGCGTCGACTAACGATTTCACATACCCCCACAGAAAATAATCCAACGGTGTTAAATCGCACGACCTTAGAGGCCAATTCACAGGTCCAAAATTTTCGAAATTGTGTGTTCTCCTTCAATAAATCGATTGATCTCGATCAGGAGAGTCCAATAACGAATGAACAAGACATTGAAAAGTTGGCGGTAGTTGCATCGATGTTTTCGCAACGGATTCTATTAGTTCTAACTTTAAGTAGTAATGGGTTCTGAAAAACTGAAAACCAAGCTCTTGTCGAATTCCCCCAATTACACTGTTGTAGTCCAAAAATATATCAACGTTTTAGCAGGGGGTTTCTATGGCATGGCACTGCTGATCGAAAAACCATTAGGGAAATGATGTAGAATGAGAGACCAAAGAAGACATACAGATTAGAGACCATGCACCAAACTAAGTTTAAAAGTGTTTGATTGATACTGATGACAGCTAAATTATGTTTTATGTTGTTTGCATCGACCGAAAATACGCACCCCCTTTTATTTCTGTCCGTATTATGCCAACCAAAGAGTAAATTACCAAAGCAACTCGAACTCGATGAAATGGCCTTCTAAGAGGCATCGAAGAGAGTAAAAGAGTGTCGCGCAATCAACTTGTTTGGACTTTTGGTGATGAAGCACCAAAACCACTGTAAATCGCTGGTACCAAGAGTTCATTCTCGGACACCGTTCGCTTCAGGATGAATTTCGTGAAGGTCGTCCAACTTCGGGCGTTTTGCCGGAAACCATCGATCCTGTGCGTGAACTGATAGGGCAACACCGGCATGTGACATACCGTGAGATTGAGGAATACTTGGGCGTTAGTACGACAAACATCAATAAGATATTGCATGTTCATTTGGCTGTGAAAAAGATTTGTTCTCGTTGGATCCCACATAATTTGACGAATGCACAAAAAAGAGTCGTGTCGATTGGAGTAAAGAAATGTTGGAAAAATACAGCCGCGGTAACTCAAATGCAGTGCATAACATCGCCACAGGTTAAGCCCGAAACAAAACAGCCATCGACCATATGGGTCTTTCAAGACGGGCTAAATCCAACAAAAGTTGTTCGTCGAAGAAGCGCATCGAAGCAACTGATGGCGGTTTTGCGGGATAAATGGTCATGTGGCCACAGTGCCTTCAGTGGAACATAGACCAGTCAATTCTGAATGATATACCTCCATCTGTTTGCCAATAGTGTTCGAAGAAATAAGGAAAACCAACAAGAAAAGACGGATAATGTTGCATCAGGACAATGTGAGCTCTCATACATCAGCTGAAAGAATGGGCTCTTCGAGCACTCAATATGTTGAATACAGCCCTGTTTGGCACCCAATTTCTTCTTTTTACTGCGTGATCAACGTTTTTCGACGCCCGACGCAGTTGTTGAAGCGTTCAAAACCCATGTTTTGGTTTGAGCGCATGCAAAATACATTGAAAATATGAAAATATTTTGTAAAATACTAAAGCAATTTCCAATGATAAATGATTGTTTTTTTATTGGTGGACCCAATATGTCAAAAGCAACCTCGTATTCACACGCTGAAAAATCTGTCTTTTTTTTATTGTTTGGATGCAACTATAAAGTGTGTTTGCAGCTTATCGCAATATTATATTTTCCAAACACATTGTGTTTGCTATGCAATATTACATGTTTGAGACACAACGATTAATAAGTTATAATATATGTGTTTACGACCCACATATATTTATGTTTGTGACAAATATATGTTTGTTGCACTGTCTATGCTCTCTTGAGAGCAAGAGAATAAAAGAGGGACAACGAAAGAGTCTCTCTTGTAAGTGTGTATCTGTATATTTGCATTATTCTCTCAGTCAGTGAGTCTTAAATATTCCTATAAAAAAAAAAATAAATGGTTTCCCATTACATCCCATGAACGAATTGGGGAGAGCTACTCACAACCAGTGAGCTGTGCGGTTTATAGTTTTATACTCACTGATTGGGACCTACAGTTTTACACGGGTTCCGAACGGTATTTTGAGAGCTTTTTCAAGCCTAATTACTCGATAGTGTCGCCGTCACTAAGCGAGGTGACCGTCGTCGAAAGAAATTTTAAGGTGGTCGGAGCAGGGATTGAACCCAGGATCTCCTGTACAAGAGGCGCGCACACTAACCATTGCACCACCGACGCAATGTATGTGTGTGTAAATTGCAGATGAAGTGTTTCTTATTTTGCCTGATGTATTGCGTTTTAGTTTCATGTATTCAGTCGACAAAGGTTCATCTGACAGAGGATATTAAAAGCGCTTGATCAGTGAAACAATAATAAACGAAGGCTCGTACGGTTAAATGGTTTCTGATGTTACTTTGATTTTTGTGTATGTGTTTCGTATATATATGATTTTGAGGAAAGAAACTGTAAAGGGCAACAACGTGAAGCCCTTTGTCTGTCCGAGCCTTTACTGAGAAAATCGTAACGGCGGACCATTTGTGAAATAAGTGTAATAAAAAACACAAGTAATTAATCCACGCTTGGCTTGCATGAGCTTGATTTGTAAATACATAAATACTTTGTTTCTGTACCAACGCCTAGTGATAACCAACGCATAGCTGAAACCTTCTCAAAACGAAAACGTGAGAGACAAAAAAGAAAGGAGAAGCAAAAGAGCAGCAGGTTTTCATTTTATGAAAAAAAAACAGATAATACATTCAATGCAAATAAATGTAAAACGGGACGTTTAGAATCCATTAATTTTTTGTATAAATTATTTATAAACGTGGATTCATATTGTTAAAATTAATTATAATAAATAATACATATATATTGAAATCGAAGAATAATTCGTTTCTAATTATTATTATATTTGGGAGGAAATTCGCATATGTTTCCACGTAAGTATATGTAGGTTTGGGGGCAAAATGCGAATGCTTCCACGTAAGTATATGGATGTTTGGGATGAAGAACGCATATGTTTCCACGTAAAAGCATACATGTTTGTCAGTAAACATGATACTGCTTGCATTTAAATACAAGTAAGTTTAGGACTTGCAAACATATGAATGTTTGAAGTGTGTTCCAAACATATACACTGTTCCTGCAGAATATGTTTGGAAAATATGTTAGAGAGGCCGTTATTTTTCAGCGTGCATATACACATATACTTATACAAATGTTTTCAAATTTTTTTATCGCAGGGTGGTTGGTTACACCTTCTGCAGAATTTTTTCAGAAAATGCCGAAATTTGGCTGACAGGCAACATACCAGCTTTAATGCAAACGCACATTCTTGGTGCCGTAAATCGGCACAGAATGCTTCATTAGAAGTACAAAAAGAAATAATTCCATTGTAATGGCTCCGATTTAAGTTTTCTGTTGCTATATTAAAGGGTCCGTTTTCTAGCTAAAGTGAAACCACACATTTGCATAAGTACATTGGAATAATTTTTATACTAATACCCGACCATGAGTGCCAACATACACAATGTGGTTATCCCTACTACATATCCATGATATGCAAATTCTCCCCATTGACTTGCAATATTTTCTTTCGGTAAAAGTTTTTTTTTTTTTGTTTTTCTGCATATTCATTAAATGGTTCCATGCCACATCTATTCTCCAACAAACCATTCTCTTTTTGTGGTGATTTGCTGATTCTTTTGCATAAAAATCCAAACAAAAATCAGTTTAAATTGTTTAACAATCTTATGACACAAAAGCGCAGTCCTAAATCGGGTTTGAAGTTAAGTCTAAATTTATTCATTTAGTGTCTGTCAATTACTTTGCATACTCACGCGTACATTTTGAGTACAAATGGGTGAGTGAGTACTTTCCACAGTATCTGCAAGTACTAGTGTAGTACTCGCACTCGTGCAACATTTCAAATGCGGCCACTCATGTATGTTTTCAAATTTGTCCCACATCTGTCAAATATTAAATACTACATATTGATTTACAGTTTAGTTTTTTAGTTTTGATTTTTTTTTTGTTTTTTGAGTTACAAATTGTTTGTGAGTTGTAGCACTGAAGGTTGGCCGAATTGCTTGGAAACAAAAAAAAATGTCTATGCAAACTGATAGTATGTAGTGCTTTGGTCTAAACAGTCCAGTTGAATTGTTACTTTTTAGGCTGAGTCATTAAGTAAAAATGTTACGATATGTAAGTGTTAGGATAACTGAGTTTTTGATCAAAATTTTAAGACTTACTAACTTCTCTATTAGTATTAGTGTAATATGTTGACTAATTGATTAGTTGGCTACTACGTGCTCGTCAGCAGCACTAGACTACTTAACAACTAGCAAATTGAATAGTTGATGACCTCATGCATTTGGTCATAACCAATTTATTGAGTATTCTGCAATTTCTATCAAAAATTTATTATAATAGAATTAATTTCGTTATGTGCCAACTTTCAACATCCTGAACATATTCCTACTACTAAAATATTGTTTGAAGGTGCCTCTGAACGGGTCCCGATAAATTGCAGCTCGATTGTTGTTCTTTACTTCCCCCAAGGTGCGGGGCTTGTTCGCGTACACCAAATAATATAACATGAAGCTTTTAATAAACAGTCCCACAATCGTTCCCTCAAGTATTGTTACTATATATATTCGAAACGCGAGATTCTAAGTGCTGGGATGGCATCCTTCCAAATTAGTATTAGTAGCCCATCCTGTTGGAACTACATGCCCTCCAAATCCAGATCGCCAACTAAATAAATGGTTTCCCATTAAATTCCATGAAGGAATTGGGGAGAGTTTCTCACAACCAGTGAGCTGTGCGCTTTTTAGTTTTATACTCACTGTTTGGGACTCACAGTATAACACCTGTTCCGAACGGAAATACTCGGAAATGTCACCGTCACTATGCGAGGTAACCGCCTCCGAAAGAAATTTAAGGTGGTCAGAGCACGGATCGAACCCAGGAGGAGAAAGTTACAAATTTCACGAAAGTCACAACTTAGTACACCTTCTAACTTCCACGGTTTGGTAAAGACGTTGACACACTTTTTGTCACCTTTTCTCACGTTGTTAATTAAAGCCATAGTCTAATTACACTGTAAGTAGGTGAAAATGACACACGAAAACGCCGAGACACGTCAACCTAAATTTGGATCGTAGAATCCAGTGGTGTACCCTGTTTTGAAAAGTTAGCTCGAAATCACGAGATATTTCGATTTTAAATTTGTAGTAGATTTAAGGCGATGTTTGATTTTATTTGAATGAAAAAACTTTATAAACTTGTTTAAAATCAATTTGTTTATTATTTATTTGTCAAAATTTATATCTAGAAATAATGCATGTCCATTTTCAAGCGGACATGGAACTATATTTCCTCTTAGTTTGATAATTTTATAAATTTTTTTGGATTTATTCAATTTTTACTCTTTGTTTGCAATCGACCAGCAGAAATCAGCAAGCATTGAGTCTATAGTTTGATGAAATCTTTCGCCAGTTTCGTCTGTTTCTGTGGACAATTGTCGTTTGTAAAAATCGAAATGTGCATGTAACATGTGGATTTTCAACGACATATTAACGCCAAGTTTGTCGAAAGACTTCATCATGTTGTCCATAGAATCACGGTACTCTAGTGAGCGATTTTTGCAAAGAACGTTTTCAGTTACCGCACGAATTGAGTTCCATGCGTTTAGTTCAGTTTCATCTAACATTTCAGAAAAACTCGTATCCCTAAATATTTGGACCCTTAACTACACCTGTTAAAAAAAATAGTGTTACGAATAAGTAAAAGCTTTTGCTTGCTGTTAATGACTCTACTAACAGTATGTAAATAACAGGCGGTTAGTGGTGCGCCTGAAAGTATGCATTCTAACAACGTACCAGCTCGCTAAACCAGCAGCATGAATTCACCTCAGTAAAGATAATTCTCCGCCATTCGAGATTGTTCTACAAATATAATCAACAACAACAACGTCTAGAAGGTTCTTGAATTCGCTAGATATACCTTCATTTGAGTATTTGGAATGGAGAGTTCAGTTTGTGATTAAACCCCGTAAAGTAAGCAACGCGAATAAAGTGTTATAAATAAAGTAAACTGTTGTACTTTGTAAGGAAAATAAAAGGAATTTAAACCGTTGCAATTATCGTAATTTAAAAAGAGCCTTGTTTTATTTTTGGGAATAAAACAACGCAAAAAGGACGAATAAGGAAATTCGTAACAATATATTGCAATCACACACTTTTAGTTACACAAAATTACCCTTTTTTAAAATTTCAATTGATAATTTTGGTAAAGCGTTGTTTTTCAAGTAGGGTAATGCATTTTCGTTAACGCGAACCAAACGCTTTAAAAAATTCTTTACAACTCCTAGCTTGATATGAAGATCCGGAAGCATTATATTCTGAAGGGAGATCAATGGTGGACGAATTACATTAAATTCGCCAACAACTTGCGAATCGCGTTTTGCCCAATCTCGCTTTTCGTACTGGTTGCAATTTACGCGCCAATTGTGTTCGTCATAACTGATGCGTTCCAGAATTAATTTCATAGTATCATACGACTCCAAGCATTCCAAGGGCATACATCAATCGCACTGGTTTAACGCTGCTGTTTTCAAATAGCAAGACTCCTTTTAAGCTTCTGGTTGAAGAGTCTATGAAAAGACGACATAAAGATGGATTATAGTTGCAGATTCCTATTTCATTCCGGGAATATCTTGACAATATGCATAAGCTGCGTCCTTGGAATTCATGAAATAAGGCATATATGTATGGTTCTTTCCGGTATTTGTAAGATGTAACTTTTACGCCTGGTGTCAGCACGTTGATGCTTCTTAGTTCCGAAGCCAAAGTCATTCCATTATTTTGAGATAGCTTCAGATTTCGAGCGATTCTATCTAAATGTTCCTGCGAAATTAATGATGGATATTGTACAACTGGCTGAAGGTAATTAGAATCAGAATCAGCATGATGTAATGATGTTGCTGAAGTTTCTGATTGTACTTCATTGGACGCAGTATCATATTGGTATGTCGATGGATGTACTGGAACAGGCAATTCATCAACGTGTGGAACTGGTACGTGAGCACTTGGCACACCTTTGTATATAAAACCGGATCGTTCTATAAGAATAAATTATTGTTTCGATTGAGACCATTTACATCGTTCTTGCACGCGTAGCAATTTTCTGTATCATGTTCCCCTGGATCGGTCCATATCATTGGAAGTTCAAATGGCATCGAATATCGCCGTAATTTCCACCATTTGTTTAAAGCACTAAAACATGTGATGCACGTAAATTCAGGTGCATGATCAACATTTCGAATTTCTTCAGCGGGGGTAACCAAACAAATACTGATTGTAAGCTTTGAGGGCATCTTCAACCAAATGTCGTCGCTGATTTTTCGGTGTAAATTTTCTACACACAAAACAAAACATATTTAATTTTTCGCAATGTGATCTGCATTTTTCGTCACTCATTTTTCTATTTTTACAAAATGGTCAATAAAATGCTTATATTTAATCTGTCAAAGTGAACACTTTGATATATATGTTGTAGCATCTGTTTGTACTAGGGATGCCCAAAATCCGGAATCCCAAAATTATTATAATTATTATGGCCCCAAATTGTAAGAGGTAAACTAATTCTGCTTCCAAATAGATGTCTATTATTTCAACGGTTACATTTTGTCGAAAAAAAAATATATAAATTGATTTAACAAGAGCTTTTGCAGGTTTTTCCGTCAAATAAAATCAAAAATCACCTTAAATCTACTACAAATTTAAAATCGAAATATCTCGTTATTTTGAGCTAACTTTTTAAAACGGAGTATACCACTGGATTCTATGACCCAAAAATTAGTTAGGGTGTCTCGGTGTTTTTGTGTGTCATTTCAAAACTTCAAATTTTACTTACAGTGTTATTATGCTAGAATTAACATTTCTCTCAGCAAATTTATGACATTTAGCCTGGTGTGATATGAACGTTGGATGTTGAAACGAATTACTTCAATAATACCAGATAGAGTCAATTGTTCAAAACAACCAACAATATAACAACAACGGCATTTCGTTTTGTGTGTTAAAATTATTGTGTAAAGTTATTGTAATTCCACCTCGTGTATGTCACTTTTCGTCAAACATCTCTCTATCGCACCGACCGCACTACGAAGAGTGTGAAAGGAAATGTCAGATGAGTCAAATATTCTCTCTAGTAAGATTTACTCTATGGTTAAAGCTTTCGTAGCGGAATATTCATACGAATTCTTTTGTATGAGAATATGGGTTGGATCTTTTCTCCTACCATTTTACATTTCTTCGGGCAACAATTTCGTCGCTTAGTGACGGCAACACTATCGAGTAATTAGCCATGAAAACCCCTCTCTGAAAACATTTTGGAATCGGTGTGAAACTGTAGGTCCCAATCAGTGAGTGTAAACCTAGAAAGCACACGGGTCACTGGTTGTGAGAAGCTTTTCCACTCCATAATAAAAAAAATAAATGGTTTCCCATTACATCCCATGAAGGGACTGGGAAAACTTCTCACAATCACTGAGCTGTGCGCTTTCCAGTTTTCACTCACTGATTGGGACCTACAGTTTTACACCGATTCCGAACGGTAATTTGAGAAGCTTTTTCATGGCTAGATACTCGATAGTGTCGCCGTCACTATGCGAGGTGACCGCCGCCGAAAGCAAATTTGAAGGTGGTCAGAGCCGGGTTCGGACCCAAGATCTCATGTAGAAGAGCCGCGCACACTAACCATTGCACCACCGACGGCCACACCACTCCATAATGGGAACCCATTTATTTATTATTTATTAACAATTTCAAAAATTTTACTCGGACCTTATTACCCGCTTTTGCTTCACGTTAGCGTAGCGACAGTTTCTTGGCCCGGAAGATGGTACCATATTTGTCGCTTTTGTGATCCTCTTCCTCCCTAAATAACCAGTTTCGTCTACTTTCGTCTACACGTCTACCTCAAAAACAAATCAACTGAAACTTCAAGATTTCGCTTGAAATTAAAACTGTATGAATTCAAATTCAAAATGTTTATTAACTTGAAAATGCACAAATTAAAATTTCAAATAAATCAATTGAAATCTAAAAGACACTAAAATCCCAATTCTGGCAGTGTTACAAAAGTCACCACGGTAACTATTTGACAGCAAGGTACGTACATTCATATGTGACAATTGTCACAAATCGGTTTTCTGACAAATTTTTTGGTGACAAAAGTAACAAAAACTGTTACCTGCCAAAGAGGAGGTAACAGCTCGTGACAGCTGTTTTATTTGCGGGAAAGTTGATACAAAAACATTTTATAAATTCTGCAAATAAACAATAAACCTGTATACGGGAAAAATTAATAGCATATTTTGTACCAAAACGACAAGAGGGCATAATTAATTGTTACTTTGTGCTATGGAAATAGAGCAGAAAGAAGAAAGAACTTGATTTTGTGTTAGAAAGATTGAAAAAGCGCGAAATGGATTAAAAAATTTGTAACGGAAATATCTCCGGTCTTTGAGGGGATATTGGTGGGTAATATACCTTTAAAAAAGACTAAGGAACCTTCCAACAAATAAGTATAATAGGCAATTTTTCTGAAAAAATAAATTTTTAGCAGACAACTGATGTTAAAAAACGTTTTTTTAATTAGCTCCCCAATGGGTTAATAAAAATAAATATGTTTATGCACTGATTTATAGAGCTTAGAAAGACCTTTGTAATGATTCTCATTTCAACCAGATCGGATTATACATACCGGAGATACGAACGATTATATACTCAAGCTTTAAAGGCCTATATCTCAAGAACCTGGACCGACCGTGGGGGGAACCCAACTTTTTGAACTCAGCGCAGAAGCTTTCGTCGGTGGTGAAATTTTGATGTACAACAGAGAGTTGGCGCTAAAGTCAATTTCTTCTTCTATATGGCGCGGATGCGCTGGAGTATTCTTTCCGCTTAGCATCTCTGGATGTTCCTAGAGAAAGGCAATATAGCATTCCAGCTGTGCCTTTGCGGTGCGCTCAAATTCCCTAAGTAATATGTATTAATTTTAATTCAATAAAACATAAATATATTAAATTCTTATTTTTTCTATTTGCCGCGTTCATTTTGTGCAGAAACCCATATAATTTTGTTTTGTTGTCCCTACTTTTGACAACCTGTTATTGTGAGGTGAATTATTTGTTACGAGGTGAATTTTTCGTTGTCACCGTGTTGACAGAATACCAGATACAAACAATTGTGGCAATTTTGTGGGTACAATTTGAATGTTACGACACATACATACACAGAATAGGGGTGTAATGGAATTTTAGAGAACATCAGTTCAATTTTAAAGAGATAATTTTAAAAAATATACACAGAAATTTGAAAATTGTATGTGAAAAACGCAACAGTTAAAATTTTATAATTCTATTTTAAATTTAAAATACATCAATATTAAATAGACATCATTTAAAATATAAAAAGTTTACCAAGGCATCAAACAAAAGTACAATTGATAAATTTTAAATTTCAAATGATGTTTTAATTTTCACTTCAAGTCATTTCAATATCAATTTATGTATTTTAAATTGAAAATTAAAACGCACCTATTAAAATTTCAAATACATCAATTGAATCAAAAGGCCACCAATTGAAATTTTAGTATACACCAATTCAATTTTAGCAATATCAATTTAATTTTAAAAAATATCAACACAAATTTGAAAATTTTATTTGAAATTAAATTTTAAAAAATCCGCCTAAAATTTAAAATACATCAACCCTCGTATTTAAAAGACATCAATTAAAATTTAAAAAGTTTCCAAAGTCATCAAACACAATTATACTTGCTGAATTTCAATTGATGTTTTAATTTTCAATTAATGTATTAATTTTCACTTGATGTCTTTTCAATATGTGGCCGTCGGTGGTGCAATGGTTAGTGTGCGCGCCTCTTGTACTGGAGATCCTGGGTTCGATTCCTGCTCCGACCACCTATCGAGTACTTAGCCATGAAAAAGCTTCAAAATACCGTTCGGAACCGGTGTAAACCTGTAGGTCCCAATCAGCGAGTATAAAACTACAAAGCGCACAGCTCACTGGTTGTGAGAAGCTCTCCCCAATTCCTTATGGGTCGTAATGGGAAACCATTTGTTTTCTTTTCAATATCAATTGACTTCATTTAAATTTTAATTGATATTTTTTAAAATTGAATGAAGTGTTTTAAATTGCAGTCGGTGTCTTTTTTACATTTCAATTGATGTACTTTAAATTTAAATTAGTCTGTTTAAAATTCCAAATGCCGTGTTTTAATTATAATTGATGTATTTTAAATTTCAAATAGAATTTTTAAAGTTCCATTGATTTCTTTTATAAATTTCAATTGGGAGTAGTGTAGTACGAGTATTTAACTTTAAGCTTCAGCCGTTTGGTCGGTGTGGTGTTCAATGAGTCAGTCAGTCAGGCACCAATATTATACATACATATATACACATTGTACGATTTTAACTGACACTTACTGTAGCTACTATCCTCATTTCGCCTAACCTAAAACTATGAAAGTTATCTGATCAAATTTTATCCAAACTAAATTAAAAGGAAAATTGAACCTGAACTTAATCAAATATAAGATCAATTAAATTATTTCAATTGAAATCAATGACCAATAAAATGACTCATTTTAATGTCAGTATTAGTATCAGTTCTACTACATTCAAGTCAAATGATCCGGAATCGATCATCATTATCAAGTGCTACTCAAGCGTAGTTGCAGCAAAAGGTTTGATTCTCAGCTTAAATCGATTAATATTGTACAGTTTATACAAATAAATGTGCCGCTATTTCGATCAGGGTAGAGCTTCCACAATGTATGAATGATGTAGTGGGTGGCTTTGGCCTTTTTTTTTAAGGTGGCTTCAATTGATTTGGAACTAAGTGATGACATTAATTTCATTATGTTTGTTTCTATATCCCCATAACCGAATAATCATCAATGCTACTCAACCACCTGCGGTGCCAGACTTGACTAATGCTATTGATGTCATATGTATGAATTCGAATTCGAACTTTTGTCGCAGTCATAATAAACATGAGTTAACATAAATTTCGAATACAATTTACGCTTTTATAGCCTGCACTTTGTTTTTTTTTTTGTAATAATAACAAAAACATGAACAATTATTTTAGAGTTTAATGGATTTTTTTATTCTTTATTTCTATTTGTAGGCTTTGATTTGGTGTCAAGGATGGCCTCTAGTAACACCTATTGGCGAAGTTATACTTCATTTGGGGGACCTTGATGACGATCAACTGAAACCCGCCGAGATATATTTATGTGTAAAAACAGGTAAATATTCGTTTACATACTTGAAACTTTATGAATGTGTAGTTGTCAATTGTCAAAAGAATGGTATGAAAATATTTAGCCATGGGTACCCTACGCAATAAATGTCAAGTATGATATGTTACTGTTAAAGTTGGTGACCTGAAGCGAATTGAAAGAATTGTTACGATTAAAGGGCACCTTAGACCTGCGGACCAGTCGGCCGACTATTTGTCAGGCCGACTTTTGTGTCGGGCATTTTTTCGCCTTACACTAGCCGACTTTCTGAAAATCAAACTAGTTTTGATTTTTGCCCGACCAGTCGACCGACTGCCCGACATCACCTTACACTGGGAGATGAGTCGGCCCGACTCGAAAGTCGGCCCGACAATCCGCTGGTCTAAGGTGCCCTTAAGTAAAAGCTTGTACGTACTCTTAATGACCAGACTAACATTATGTAAATAACAGGGCGATTAATGCTGCGCCTGAAAGTATGCATTGTAACAACATACCAGCTCGCTAAATCAGTAGCATTAATTCGCCTCAGTTAAGATAATTATCCACTAGTCGAGATGATTCCAGAGGTGGATTCATAAATTAATAGAAAGATAACCAACAACGACGACTAGAAGTTTCTTAAATTCGCTAGAGATAATTACATTTGAGTATGGTGAGTTCGTATAAATACCTGAGGTCTTTGGAACGGGGAGTCAGTTTGTGATTCATTGCAAATATTTGCCGAAGAAGGGGACTGACTAACACATCAATGAAGTTATAGTAGTCTCAAAAAGTAAGTCGCTCTAAAGTTTGACAGCCTTTCTTGCATCTGGTTCCTTTCTCAGAGCTTTGGTCGGAAATCAATTCAGCAGTGGTCTTTAGGTTTGCCATCGAGTAGCACTGCTATTCGTTTTTCTGTGGTATCGTTTTGGCGGCATATCCACATATGCTTCAAATACTCTAAAACCCCAATGCTGAGACAATGTGATTTCGGAGGTCAGTGGCGAGGTCCGTTTTTTGAAGATAATGTTCTCGCGATACACTTTTCCTACTTCCTATTTCATAGTCGATCAGCTGTGTGATGGATACCCCTTGGATTCAGTTAATGTCTGTAAACTGCGTACGCGTGCGTTCAATTGACTGCCCGCACACGTCTTAAAACCCTTATTGTGAAAACGGTAATATCTGGGAAAATGTACGCAAAACGTACAAAAAATAGGGAAAGATTGCTAAAAAAAATTACAAATAATGTACAACAAATGTATTAAAAAGTACATACAGTGTACCAAAAGGTATGAAAAATGTACATCATATTAAAAAAATCTACCGCAAAGATAACAAAGTTTACAAAAATGTACCAAACAGTACTTCAAAGGTACTAGCAATTGTACCAAAATATCACATAAATTGTACCAAAACGTGTGGATAATGTATAGGGTGGGCCAAATAAGACCTACCAATGTAAAATACGTATAAGAGTCCAAACAGAACCAAACACACTTCAGACGACGATGGAAAAATATCTACCGTCTACACGAAATGAGAGAGAGAGAGAGCGTCTGGCGACTTCGGTTGATTTTTTTCGCTCTGCTTCGTATATATGTATTTTCGGCTCTTTTCTGGAATTTGAAAGTTTGGAAAAATAATACAAGGTGTTTCAAAAGAAGTCATCCGATGTGGTTTGGCTCTAATTTTTTTCTAAATGAAAAACTTCGATTCTGTTTTTTGATTATGTTTATTTGAACCTTTAGAATTTTATTGGTTAAGTTGAGAAGATGATATCGGTTAAATGGGCGCCGTCACAAATGATTACCATACGGGCTCGTTTTATGACATTTTTCATCACTTCGGCGAGAACTTCGGGCTACAGATTCTCGCACTCGTGTCGAAAGTTGATCTTGAGGGCTTCGGGTCTCGGGCTTGTTCACGTAAACACGGGACTTCAAAAAACCCCACAAAAAAAGTCTGGAACGGTTAAATCGGACGATCTTGCGGGCCAGTGCAAATCGCCAAAGCGAGAGATGAGGCGACCCGGGAACGCCGCCTTCAGAATATCGGTTGTGGCTCGCACAGTGTATACCGTTGCTCCGTCCTGTTGGAACTACATGTCCTCCAGTCCTAATTCGTCGAATTGCGGCACAAAAACTCGGTTACCATGGCCCTATAGCGCGCACCGTCCACTGTTGTCGTTTGACCAGCGGCGACCTCGAAAAAAATGGCCCGATGACTCCTCCAGCGTGAACAGCGCACCATCCAGTCACTTTGAGCGGGTGTAATCACTCGTGGATTGTCGGTGCCCCAGAAGCGATAGTTTTGCTTTTCACGTACCCGCTGAGGTGGAAATGAGCCTCATCGCTCATTATGATTTTGTTGGAAAAATTGTCCACTACGTCCACGAGATTGAGGATGGCTTGGGCGTAGGTTACACGCGTTTGGCGGTCGACAGGCAGCAGCTTATGCACGGACTGGACTTTGTATGGGAACATGCGCAGGTTTTTGACCAAAATTCGCCAGAGGGAATACCGGCTGATGGCTAATTGCGAGGCACGGCGTCTGGTTGAAGTTTCCGGCGACAGCTCGACATCCTCGGCCACAGCAGCGATATTCTCGGCAGAACGGGCGCTCCGGGGCCGGCCACTCCTGGCAACGTCTCGTGTGGTCCCATACTCTTCAACGTTAGTGGCCAAACGGCGCAGTGTTTGCGCAGTCGGTGTCATACGGCCGGGAAATCGGCGACGGTATTCGCGCTGCGCCAACACCACAGACGAATTGTTACGCAAAAAAAATAGACACGATTATTCCGCTTGTTTACTTGTATTCTACATCTGTCTAGTCCACAAGTGTCAAAACAGATTTGACATTGGCGGCCATTTGCAAAAATAAGAGCATTTTCCAATAGGGTGGTCAGTTTTGAAACACCCTGTATTATTGTTGTATAGGAATTAAATTGTTTTTACTGCTTTTAAAAATGTATTCACTTTTATTGTATTGTGTTTAACGATAAATTATTTGTAAGCCTTTTCTTTAATTTTCTTTTGCATTCACACGTATGGTTTATAAGTGTTGGTTTCTCTTACGATTTTCATAAACATGTGGCAACCTCATTCTCCTCAATTGAGAGATTTCGTGAGAGCGCCGCCAAGAAATTAGAAAAGATTCTATACTAGCGGCGAGTCGGCAGCCGAAGCGGATTTTCGTGACGATTTTTCCCTACCATAAGAAACCTATGTAGAAAAAACGTCGTCGTCTGTAGCGTGTTTGATTATGTTTAGACTCTAAGTCTTGTAATAATATTCTTTTTTTATTAATTTTTTTTATTCAGTGTGATTCAGGAAGTTCCGGACAAATTTCTCCAGCGTATTCCTTGGCTCATTTCATGAAGAAAGGTCCACTTGGATCATGTCCGAAAATGCAAGGGTGCGAAATGGCAGCGGGTTCAAAATTTTCGGATTGGCGGTCGGAGCGTAGTATGGTAAAGTTGCTAACTTCTGAGCCAGTGGTCAAACATTTTTGCATTTCAGTAAAATGGTCATAACTTTGGAACTGCAAGACCTCTGGGCTTCGTTTAGGTCATTTTGGAAAGGTAAGAGGTATGGCTATCTTTCAACAGAAAAAAACATAAGTTTCATTTTCTTCATGAAATGAGCCAAGGAATACGCTGGAGAAATTTGTCCGGAACTTCCTGAATCACCCTGTATATTAAATACATTACATGGAAATTTAAGAGGACTATATATGAAATATGACATCAGACAAATGTCCACCATTACAAACACTGGCTCTTTTAAACGCGTTTTCCATACCACCTCGTAATGTTTCTGGTTGCAGGCTCAATATTTCGTGTCGAATATTCTGCTTTAGCTGTCTAATTGTCTCGGGCTTATTGACATGCTCTTTGTCTTTTAAATACCCCCTTAGAAAAAGTCGGGCGCAGTTAAATCTGGCCAACGAGGTCGCCAAGGGAAATCAGAATTTTTTAAAACAAACTTTCGCCAAAACTTTGCCTTGCAGTGTGCGCAGTCGCTGCATCTTGTTGGAACCACAAATTAGGATGCTGCTCCACCATTGGCCTCAAAATGTTGTCAATCATTGTTCTGTAAGAAGCCCCGGAAATCGTTTCTGACGTTCCATCCTCATTCTCGAAAAAATATGGACCGATAACTTTATCGGCCATAACACCACACCAAACACTGCATCTGGACGGATGTAACTAATGCTGCTTTGTTGCCCTTGCCTTTCAAACCCCACAATCTACAGTTTTGTTTATTGACATAACCGTTTAAATGAAAATAATGCCCTTCATCCGACATCAACAAATTATTTAAAATATCATATTGTGTTTCTAATTCTGTAAAACGAATAGCGTATTTCAGTCGTTGTTGGTTGTCCTGCGGAAGCAGAGCTTGCACAATTTGAATTTTGTATGGATGCATCTTAAGATTTAACTTTAAAATTCTCCACAATGTTGTTCGGGAAATGCAAAAACGATGTATGCATAAGTAGACAGTCAAAATTTCTCTTCACTCAAATGCCAACAAACAAAACGAGTGAAACCCTAGTACTTCTCTACTCTCTCTCTTACTCTCTTCATTGAATATTTCAATACACGAGCAGCTTTTTGATAGTGTTATTGTATATAACTATACAAATTCTAACCATGTTGAAGTAAAATTAGATAAACTATGCAAAATGTATGAAATAAGCAAGATATGACGCGAGAGAGAAATGCGTTTGAGTGAACTCCTAGCACTTTTTGGTTCTCTTTTACCAGGGTTGCCAAGTTGCGCATATATTCTGGTCGTTTAATTCTAAATCGTCTTTGGGAAGTGCCCAACTGGCTGGAACGACGACTAGTTGAGACAGATGTATCATTTGCAACACTTTGCCGCATAGTTTCCACATTATCTTCAGTACGAATATACGCAATTTAGCAACCCTAGTCGAAGAGAACGAAAAAAGTCGCCGCGATTCACTCAAACGCATTTCACTCACGCGTCATATCTTGATTATTTCATACTTTTTGCATAGTTTATGTAATTTTACTTCAACTGGTTGGAATTTGTATAGTTATTTACAATAACAATCGTGTATTGAAATATTCCATGAAGAGAGTAAGAGAGAGAACAGAGAATGACTAGGGTTTCACTCGTTGTGTTTGTTGGCATTTGAGTGAAGAGACATTTTGACTGTCTACTTGTACATCGTTTTTGAATATACTATAGAACAATTTGATTGTCTTCTTCCGTCACAAAATTAAAAGAAAATACAAAGAAAAAAATCAAGCATCGGCACGTCGTCCAAAATGTCAAACAAAATACAAAAAGAAGAAAGGACCCGCAATTCAAGTTAATAAAAAATTCAAATGCAAAGAGGCAAGTTTGCCAAACATATTTGTAAATCGAGTGCGGTGAGACAACAATGGGTTATCTATGCTGCGAAAAATGCAACACTGTTTTGTCCATGTTACGCATCCTTTTGGTTGTACACACATTTCTCTAATCATAGTATACCCTTTACCTAATTTTTTCAGTGTATACACTCTTTATATTTAGTAATTACTAAGTTCGCGCTAGTGCGGGTCGTGCCTTTGCCAAAATTTAGTGATGCGTGCCTGTGCGTGTTTGTTATTATCATATTCTTGCTTGTGTCGGGTCGTGCCTAGAAAATTAGCATGCGCCCATCTCCAATTCCCACTCTGAGAGACTGAGAGAATAATAATCATACTTTTTGATTCACCTAAATTCCGACACTGAGCGACTGGGAGAATAATAATACTTTTTTGTTCTCATTCTTTGTTTTGACAAAAAGGATGTACAAGTAGAGAAGAAAAAACCGGAGCAATTTGGCAAACGCATTTCTTTCCCGCGTCACAACTTGATTATTTCATACTTTTTACATACTTTATGTAATTTTATTTAAATGTGGTTGGAATTTCTATATTTAGATACAATAACATCATCAGAAAACTGCTCGTGTATTGAAATATTCAACAAAGAGAGTAAGAGAGAGAGCAGAGAAACGACGCGCTTCACTCGTTTTCTTTGTTGGCATTCCACTCTATGAGTAAATTTTCTTCTCTATATCATAGTTGCTTTACGCTTTTGATAACTAACGGGCGTTTTTGTAAAGCGAACCACAGACTTGTCACAGACAGGAACATCAGCTATCGTTGAAGTTTTTTGTCTGCTTACCGCCCCTTCTTGACACCAAATAAGAATGTAATCGAAGTTGTTCGCATCACTATCATGTTCACAAAATATTTTCGCAATAGTTTTTCAAATTCCTCAGTCAGATAAATAGATATCGACCAAGCTCGTGCTCATGAATGACAAATCTGTGGTTCGCTTAAGCCGATAGAAATTGAAATTGTACAAAATAACACAAAAAATTAAATTTTAATCAAAAAAGATTTTCTATTTGAAAAACCAATATATGGCATTAATATTTAAAAAGGCCACCGCAGCTGTTCATGACGAAGCGCAGATCTCCATTGACCTTAACATGAGCTCCGGCTGCACTGTTTGAAGAAATAGTTTGCCAACAGCATGTAAACCGCACCAACCGGTGCATTATTCGGAATATAATTGGGTCTGTAAGGTCTGTTGTGGATTGGTCTCACTCCATATGCGGCAATTTTGTTTATCAACAAACCCGTTAAGCCAAAAAAGCCCAATCGGCGAAAGAACGACGCATTTGATGGTCTCGTGGCTTTAATTCCTGCACCAACTGGATGTTATACGGGTGTAGGCCAATATCTTTGCCCAAAATTTTCCACGTAGTGGGCGCATACAGCCCAAAATTCCGCGAACGATAACTTTTTGAATCGATAACTTTTTTCTTCTTCCACACTTTCGTTTACAGCGGCGATATTGTCGTAAGTACGCACATTCCTTCAACGTATTGGTGTTATGGTGTCATACGTAGTATGAAATTTATCCACAGTTCCATGAATAGCTTGGTCAGATGGACGATAATATAAATACAAATCACAAAGTCGTGTATAAGTTGCGCGAATCGATGACTGATTTTCAAAGTAAATTTGTATAATTTGGTAGCGTTGTTCCAGCGCGAATCCACTCATAATGATTTTCCAATTGCACCGTCTTTTACATGAGAACATGGGTTCGATCCCTGCTGAGACCACCTTACATTTATTTCGACGACGGTCATTTCGCCTAGTGACGTCAACATTGTTAGTAATCAGCATTGAAAAGCTTCTTAAGGCAAACTCGTTCGGAATCGGTATAAAAGTGTTGGACACGTTTTAGAAAACCAGTACATAAGTTTCAGTCGGGTGAACCGACTTAATCATACCCTCACCCTAAATCATCCATTGTGTGGGAGTTCTGTTAAATAAAAACGGCCATACTCAAAAGAGACCTTAATCAATAGCAACACATTATTGAATGCTCAAATTAGTTAGTTTCCCTCCGAATATTTATACGCGAGATACAAAAATGGCCATTGTTGCCAAAATTTTGATCAATACCAAATTTTATTAGGATAGGTTATGATATATTGGAGATATGGAGTCGGCAAACTGCAAATACGCCCAATTTTTGTATGGGGCAGGTACGAAACTGGGCGTGGCACAATAGTCAGTTATTAATTACAAAGTAGCTTTTAGCAAAATATTGCCTAGTACCGAATTATATTAAGATCGGTTGTAGTTTACGAGAGTTATCATGTCGATCAACCGGTCATCCGCCCAAATTTTATATGGGAGGTACCAGAATTTTCGTGGCAAAATAGCTAATTTTCTAAAGAAGAGTTCTATTTGACTAAATATTGACTAGTACACATTTTCATAAAGATTGGTACGGTTTTGCGGGACTTCTCGTGCTGATCAACCAGACGGCCAAACAACTTTTCCATGGGAGGTACCACAATGGGTGTGGCAAAATCACACTTTGTTTTACTCATTTCATTAAGGTCGGAAGTGTTTCACGCGTTTTATCGGATTTACAACCCGGACGAACACCCTGTTTTGTATGGGAGGTACCAAAATGGGCGTGACAATCTCGCCCATTTCCTCCAGTTAACTAGGCATTTACAGATTATTATTACCCGCTGTGAGAGTTGAAGCTAATCACATCTACCAGAAGAAAGGTTTGAAAGAAATATGATTTTGTGTTAAATGTGTCGATTTGTATGGGAGGTACTAGAAGGGGCGTAGTCAAAACGCCCATTTTCAATCCCAAACTCAATATTAGCAAAATAAAGAAATATGATTTTGTGCTAAATGTGTCGATTTGTATGGGAGGTTCCAGAAGGGGAGTGGTCACAACGCCCATTTTCAATCCCAAACTCAATATTGGCAAATAATAGTCACTGACAAAATGTGATCTGTAAAAATTTACGGCAGTTATCGTGTCGACCAGCCAGCCAGCCAGACAGACAGACAGACGGACATGGCTCAAACGTCCTAAAAGTCCTATAACGAATTTCGTCCAAAGATACAAAGGGTCTAATATGGCTCCTTCTATGTGTTACATTTTTTTTCTTATTAAGTAATATATATACCCCCATCCCTACGGGTGAGGGTATAAAGAAACTTATTTACCCATTACATCCCACGAAGGGATCGGTCATAGTTTCTCACCATCTGAAAGCTGTGCGCTTTTTATATACTTAGACTCACTCAGTGGGACTTACGCATTTATATCGCATGCGAGCGAGTTTTGAGATGGATAATTAATGAATGATTGGATGATAATAAATAAATTATTTGAGAGAGGCGCCATTTCTAAAGGCGCTGAACCCCGCGGAAGGTACTTATAATGGGTTTTTCAATAAGAGCGCTACAAAAGTTTTTTTAAATAAAACAAAACCGTTTTTAGATTCCAATGAAATTCTTCATTCCTGTGAAAGTACGTTCGATGCCATTATGTATGGAACTCGATTTCTTTTGCATGGCCACCACGGGCACGCTTGCAGAAGTCCAAACGCTGAACCCAATTTTCGTCGGTTTTCAAGCATAAATCGGCCGGTACTGCTGCAATTTCACGTTCGATATTCGTTCGAAGTTCATCAATCGTTGCTAGCTTGTTGGCATAGACCATAGACTTGACGTAGCCCCACAGGAAATAATCTAACGACGTCAAATCGCACGACCGAGGCGGCCAAACGACTGGGCCATTTCGTGAGATAACACGTTCACCAAACTTGGTTCCCAATAAATTGATTGTGGCATTCGCTGTGTGGCTTGTGGCGCCGTCCTGTTGGAACCACATGTCCTCCAAGACCATATTATCCAATTGGGGCCAAAAATATTCGGTTATCATTGAACGGTAGCGATTCGCGTTCACAGTAATGTGCCGGTCTTGATTATCACGGAAGAAGTACGGCGCAATGACGCCGCCGGCAATGATGACTCATGGATTACGTGTGGATTGCTGCAGGCAAAGAAAAAACTCGTTCCTCCAAAACGAAATCTCAGGTAACTGAAGTTCATTTGGGGACTGTACATGTCATTTCGTTTGGGAGAACCGAAAAATGTTTGCAGCAAACGAGTTATGAAAAATATAAGCTGAAAAAAACGTTTGCGAGAAACGAAAAACGGTTCCGCCAACTGTTCCCTCGGTTACAGCAACCGAGTTGTAGTTGATCCTAATTAAAAAAACGTTTGCGAGAACGGAAAAACGTTTGCAGTAAACGAGTTATAAAAAATTAAAGCTGAAAAACGTTTGTGATAAACGAAAAACGGTTCCACCAACTGTTCTTTCGGTTACAGCAACCGAGTTGTAGTTACAGCAACCGAGTTGTAGTTACAGCAACCGAGTTGTAGTTGGAGTTAATCAACTCAGTACAACATTAAAAAGGTTGGACTTTTGTCTATCTTTTCAGTGTCTACTACCACGTCCGTCTCGCCTTGCATTCAAATAACAACTAAAAGCGCAGCAAACTACAACGCTTCAGTTGTCTATCGAAGATATATTGACAAGGCAAAAGCCTTTTATGTGTATGCGGGAGTGGGTATGTCAAACGAGTGGACTGTGTATACAGTCGACAGAATGAGAGAATGAGAGAAATTTACGTTCTTCGTAATCTGTGCTCTCATTAGAAAAATGGCTAATTTCAGTTATCGCAAACGATTTTTAACTTGCAACAAATGTAATTTTGTACTCGTTTAATGCAAACGAAATCTCGTCTGCAACAACATGATACACATTTGCGATATATGAGATTATTTGGGAGAACTACATAAACGGTTGCGATTAATAAATTAATACAAATCAATCAAAGTATTGTTGTGGCAACCGAGCAAGTTGAGGCCACTGACTCCAAATTTAGGTAGTAAATTTTAATAATTTCGACTCGTTGTTGGCTCGTATATCTTTCCATGATGAAATGCCAAACCTTACTGAAGAGAAATGTCAAAAGAGCGGGAAAAAATATGGCGTCTTTTGCTGTCCCTATCGATTTACTTTTGTAGCGTCTCTATTGAAAAACCCTTTAGTTGGTCTATGTATGAATTGAACCCACGTTCTAAAGCACGAGCTAGATTGCACAACCGCAGTTCGTGATTAGTGAGCTGAAAAACAGATAGCGTACACCTCAATGATTGTGAGAAACTCCTCTATGGGACGTCTTGGGGAAATGTGATATTATTTTTCATAATTTCCTGGATGTAACTATTTCATATAAGACAAGTTAAATATTTCCCCGAGACAGAACTGTGCTTTACGACAGTTGAAACAAAGTTGAAATCAAAGACTAAGGAGCATTTTCTAAATGTCCGGTTAAAGTCCAAATTATTATAATTATAATTTTTTCATAAATGTGTTTACACATACACAACTGTTTTTTTTTTTGAGATTTTTCCTGTTTTGTAAATTTTTGTGATCATTTGCGTACTAAAGAATTCTCGTTGCATTTAGATTTTTCCTTAAATATAACTTAATGATGAATTCAATAGCATCATTCCGAACAACCGCTGATGAGGGTTTGCATCTACATCGTATATGGGGCAATTCGTTAAATTTGAGGAACTTTTTCTTAAAATATTAAGTTAAGATAAAGTTAATTTCATTAGTAACCACTTCATAGTTTTTGAACGCTTTCATAAAAAGAAAATCAATGAAAATTTAGGAACAGTGTCGTTACGGTTTATGGAATAAACGTTACGGTTTATTTGTAAATTAGGAACAGTTTCGTTACCGTTTATGTAAGATTTCATTAAAAGGCAACCTAAGAACAGTTTCATTAAATATAAGAATGTTTCCATTAAGATTTATGAAAATTTCATAGAATTTTTTGTTGTGTTTCTTAATGAATAATTTTCATAAAAATGAGGTTTTATGAAACATTCTTTGGTTGCTTTTTCATGAAAAAGTTCATTATAAAGATGTACTTTTTTATTAATAATATGTACGTTTTATTTTGAGTGTGATTTAATAATCTGTAAATGTCTATTTAACTCGAGAGACTTGACGAAGTTGTCACGCCTGTTTTGGTATCTCCCATATAAATGGTATATCTCCCATTACCCTAAGGGTTATGGAGAAAATAATGGGTAGTTACCCACGGTGTTGGGTTTTGGGTTACCCTGGCAACCCAACCCCATTTTTGATCGAAAATATCTCAGAAACGGAGCGTCCAAGCGAAAAAGTAACCAATTTCTCAGGGTTTCCAGCTTTGATCATAAAGAGGTCCAATTCGTATGGACGAATTTTTCTTCAAAAAATCGCTAAAATTCTTCCATTCGAATTGGGCCACTTTATGCAAACGCCTTAGAATCCACAAAAATTGGATATTTTTTCAATTCGACGCTTCGTTTCCCAAATATAGACACTAGGGCGTTTTAGCGATTTTTTATTCGAACATTTTAGTTTAGTTTGTCAATTTTTTTTCAAAAAAATCATCCATACGAATTGGACCACTTTATGAAAAACTCTTCGAAACCATCAAAAATTGGTTAGTTTTCGATTGGACGCTGTTTCCGTTTCCGAGATATAAAAATTTTTTCTAATTTTTTTATAATTTCGAGCACCCTGAGAGTAATGGGTAATTCGCCATCGTCGTGGGTAGCCATCCACTATTTACCCCATTACCCACAGGGTAATCGTGATTGGTAATTCCTTATTGTAGTGGGTAGCTACCGTGAGTTATGGGTAATCAGTCATTACCCATTCCCCACGGCGATGTGTATGGGTTACACATGGGGGTAAAACGAATTCTGTTACTACGATAATATTACTATACTATACTATAATACTAGTATACTATAATATAAGTGTTTAAATTTTCTTGCAATGAAGAGTATAATCAGTTGGTTACAAATTGAAGGCATGATAATATAGTTGAGATCATAGTGAACACGTTTGTGATTACTTAAGACCCTGACTCACCACACTCGTTACTCCAACGATAGGTCATTCTACTCCGGCTAATAAATGGGTTGTATTTTTCGTATCTTGTATTTGTTTTATTAAAATAATTAATTTGCGTAGGATTCTCTTTAAGTGGGAGAGAATTCTATCAGACTTTTCACCACAAGAGTTCAACGACTGTTTAGTATAGAGAGTTCAAAAGAAATCCAGGCTATATATGAAATCTAGGCTAGGGTATATTTAATTCGGTATCCACGTATGTTTGAGTTTTAAAATTTCGATAATTGTTATAAAATGTTTCTACTTCTTCTCTTTTCATTACAGTTGACGCCAACCACGAACCACAATTGTATGCCACTTGGCGTACGCCAACGGCACAAGACTCTATTTGCAACACGAATAACGCAGCCGCACCAGCGATAGAAGGGCGTGTGGCGGCGGTAGCAGCAGCAACAACACCCGAATCCGGGTCAACTTTGAATAGCTGTCAACTCGATTACCAAGATAACACATTGTACCTGAGCACATTAACACTCGAGATGTTAAATGACGATTTGCCACAACTTTTGCAGAGTCTGCTAATTGGCGTTGAGCACAATCTTGAGCGTTTATCGCTCAATCAGCTGCCACAGACGGCAGAGCCCACTAATTATGATCCAATCAACCATCATTTAAACCCGGACGTAACAACTTCTTCGTCTCCGCATCCACTGCTAGCAATCAATGGAAGCCATAACAATAATTCAGCGATGACGCCGTTGCAGATAATGAAGACACCAATACCGAATTCACCCAAATGTGGCCTGAGACGCAGCGAATTGATTACCAAAAATAAATTACACAACAACAAATACATGTTACGGCGATTCACCAATCGCCAGGATAGCATGAATTCCACTTCATCGGGTAACAGCAGTGCCAGTGGCCTGAGTACCGCTTCCAGCGGTTCCACTGACGCGCCTTCGTTTGGGAAAACTCATTTGATGAATACAACCAATGCCAATAACAAAGTGAACCTGAAGAATGGGCATGAAACCAAATCGAATGATTGTAATAATACATCACCTGCCTTGCCTCGATTCTGTTTGGGTACCTCATTTCCTCACATTGACAGTGATGAGGAGAATGCTGAGGAGCGACGTCATTCATTAACGGATGGTAAGTCCAGGAATCTCGTACAATTTTTTCCAACAAAGTCTATTATAGTGATCATAAGTCCTGAATAACGATGGTGATATATCGTTATAACTGTATCAGTATCGCCAATCAGCCACAATCATGAGAACCGTCATAATCGAACATGACATTCAAAGGAAATCAATAGCAGTTGTATTGTGTATTGATTAAGTGTAGAGATTTTAAGGTTTTTTTTTATTTCACGTTACGCTTGACATATGAGCCACTCAGATGCTGATTAATCCAACTTCACATTTTAAAAATGTTGAAAATTGATTCTTTTTAAACTGAAATATCTTAATCTTGACATATTTAAAAGACGATGTAACCAATTTCATGTTCAATGAGCGCCTTGAAGAAACCCATGACCGCTACCCTGGCCATAACATTAAGGCCCAATTTTTGACTGATTATTTAAATTGGTAATCAATTGACTTTGATTTATGTTTGATCTGACTTTAAATACGGAAAGAGTTTTTCAGTGTTTTGTCAAATAATCTTACTACCATGTGGCAACAGTGGCAAGTGCTACGAAAAATAACCGGTATTCATACATTTATCGGCTAATCGTTACAATTCATCAAAGTGACGCCATTTGCAAAAGAAAAGTGAAGTGATAAAATATAAAATATTTAATGAAGTTGGAGAATATTTGAGCAGAAATAGAGTTCTAACTGCACTGCGTATTAAATGATACGTTTTTTTTTGCTATTTAAACTAGGATGGTGATTATAATTGTTCACATTTACAATTAAAGAAGCTTTGTGTTTGTTCTTCTTCTTATTTTCTGCCAAAACCATATGGTCACTTGATCATAGTTTAAATGCCCAACTTTGGCTGTTTAAACAGTGAAATCAGAGTTTAAATTTTGTTTGATCGTTGATCAAAGATGATTGACCAGTCAAAAATTAGGCCTAAGATTGCTCTGCGTAATTTTAATGCCAAAATTGACGGAGAAAATCTCTTTTAATAAACCATTGGTAAATTTAGTCCACATACCACTACTTCCGACAAGGGAATGAGACACAGATTTTGCCGCGACACAAACAGGGTTGTCAGTGATACGTGATTTCCACATAAAGACATCCACAAGGCTAGTTGTATATCTCCGACTATAGCCCTGCGTTCAGTTTTTATGAAATTTTCGGTGCTATAAGAACTACGTGTATAAAAAGCTACGAAAATTTCATGAACTGAAAGTGTAGCTGACTTTTCAATTGAAAGCTCTTTGCGAAAATTTTGTAGGCAAATTCAATTACAGGGTTGTTACACCAAAGTTATTTCGTACGAAAACAATTGTTTGATAATTGTTTGGGACCGGAATTTTGATGGAAGACACTCTTCAGGTGTAATGTATTCGAGGTGCTAATATCAACTCGGATTATTATTTGAAAGGAGTAAAGTTTAACTACATTTTGTTCTGATTAAACAGCTGGCAGGCGTTCGACTCATCTCGGTAGAAGCAAAACTGGAACGTCAGATATGATGGATGACTTACCTGGAATAGGTGAAAAGTAACACATAACAACTGATTTAAATAGCACTGCACGTATGACAATGCTTCAATCAGTCGAGAATCGAGAAAGAATCAGCAAAAGTCTAGTATCTAAGTAGTCTTTCCATTTGAATTTATTTGCTCCATTTTTGTGGTGTACATAACCTAATAATTGTTCATTGTTTAATGACGAAATGTCAGCAAGAAAAACCACGTTATACCCAACTGAAATGTCAATTTGATCTGAGTTTGGGCGGCCCAGACATCAAAGATTAGAGACGAATATTATCACTTAAGCTACATAGCTACTTATCAGGTCTCGATCAACCCCATGGGGCCAAGATAATATATTTCGACAACCAGTTCGATCTTTTGCCTTACCTGTCCATTTGGTAGTGCCAAGTGTACGCAGGGAGCCGTCAACCTAATCCCTCCAGCGGAGTCTTGGTTTTCCTATAATCCGGTTTCGAAAACCCTTCGTGCTGTTTCGCCTTCAAACATTCTACTGACATGACCTAGCTAGCGCAATCGCGTTATTTTGATCCGCTTAACTATGTCAATGTCGGGATATAGCTCAGACAGCTCATGGTTCATACGACACCAATACTCGTCGTTGGGCACTATGGGACCATACATTTTTTAGAGTATTTTTCTCCAGAAGACTCCTAGACATATTTCGTCTGCTTGCGATAAGTCCCAGGATTCTGCGTCATAAAACAAGACAGGTTATATGAGAGTCTGGTATAGCTGGACTTTTATAACTCAAGAGAGGGATTTATCTCTAAAGTGCTTGCTTAGCCCAAAATAACATCTAGTCGCAAGCAAAATTCGCCGCTTGATCTCAAGACCGACGTTGTTGATGTTGTTTACGGCAGATCCGAGTTATATAAATTCGTCCACCAGGGTTATCAACGTTCACGCTTTGGTTTAATCGCGTGGAGGTCCTTTCGTTGGATCCATTAGCTTTGTCTTGTCCTCATTTTCCGTCAGACCCACTTTTGCTGACTCCTTCTCAATTCTCGAAAAAACCGCAGTAACTTCTCTCATTGTGCGCCCATTGATATTTATATCATCAGCATACGCGAGCAGCATGTGACTTTTGCTGATGATGGTTTTATTCATGTTGACTGCACACTTTTCTCATAATTATCTACGTTAAGATGTTTAAGAGATCGCACGATTGGGTGCCTGAGGGCTCGCTTATTTTCGAAAGGTTCTGTAAGATCCTTACCAACTTTCACTGCGGATTTGAACAAATGAACACATTAATATGGGGTAGAGAGTTTCGTAGTTGATTCTTATAGGATTTTACCCGTGGATTACGAATATTCAATTAGCATTATTCCATTACGTTAAACAAACAAAACGCTGTTAATGAGGTCATATTAAACCTAAAACCTTTTATCATACTTTTTTTTATTTCCCTATTTGACATAATGGGGGTTATCACCATCTCTGGTTAACCTACTGTTAGAGCTAACTAACAGCGAGTTCATCCTGAATTATAAAAATTGTAACCATAGATTAACTCTAACCAGACATAGTTACTTCTTTTCAAGAAATTATCAGCCATGTCACAGAGCGCAATTTCGGTCGAAAGTGAAATCAATTTCGTTTTGTCTTTCTACAGAAAATCAAAAACGCAAAAATATTGCGTATTCAAAACAGTTGGTAAAACTGCAGTGAAATTGACATATGTAAAGAGAAAACACTAAAAAACACTGCTTTTTATAAATTTTTATTGATTAAAGTATTTTGTCTAATTTAATAGTATTTTTAAAAATATAATTTTTCCAAACTTTTTCTATAATAAAACATTTTTTTGTAAAATTTACTAAAGAAAATGCACGAAAATGTCATACCTCTGCCTTGCCACGTACGATTTTGTACAACATTGCCATATATGTATGTTGATGCGTCTCTTAAACTTCGTCGGTTCAATTTTTGAACAAAATACTGACTCCTTTGGTGCTCGAGAACTGCTACTAATGAAACTCCTGGCATACTCCTTTCTATGTTTAATACACAGCACTTGAAGTAGTTTAATTATTCACATTCGTCTAGTTACTTTATTCTTTTAGTTTCTAACAAATTTCTTCGTGGTCCCTTATTTTGTTTTCCTTGTTTATGTTCTGTCTATTCTTTTCTCACGGAGCTGCCAAATGTTCGCTCGAAAATAATGTTTTCAGTTTTTTTTTTCGTTTTTACCAAAACGTACGAAAGTCATAGAAGCAAAACCAAAACGTTACGAAATGGTATTTACGAATTCATTTCAATTTCGTACGAAAGCCATGACAGGGCTGTATATCAGTATTCCTGTTTTTATATTTTTCAATATTTTATGCTAATTAATCTACTACAAGGGCGGTCCCAAAACTGGCCGACCTGACGTATAGATGGTGCCAGTATTTTGAAAAAATATATTTTGGTGAAAAGTGGCATACTTGTAAAACATATTCAGGTCGATTCCTATAGTCACCTTCACCATCAATACGCGCCTCATTCACTTTGTGCTATTCTATAATGCGTTGGTGATGTGATTGCTAGAAAACATATGTTTTTAGAGATGTGCAAACAGACACATGTGTTTTCTTTCACATCATATGTATTAGTGGTCTTCATGAAAGCTCGAAAGAACCTCGTAAACTCGAAAACATCGTAAACTTGCACAGCAAACGTCAAAACAAACAAATTTCCCATACAGAGCGACTTGCTCAAAAGTGGAAAGTTTTCGAGGCAAATTTGCTGCGCAAACGTGGGATGGAGAAACTTGTAAACTTTTGACATTTCGTTGTCATCTGACTAGGATGGATAAATAAGGTGATAGCACTAGAATAGTAGAAAAAGTACACATACATAATACAAGCAATTGCTACTGCTACCACCTTATGTACCCATCTTGGTCAGCTGATATGGTTTTGAGCACAACTACGCTGAGCAACTTTACCTGGTGCCTCATGCAACGGTGCGAGGGAAACTTGCGCTGAGCAAAAGTTATCGGCTTTCACGTTTGCATGAATGCCGCTATTATAAAATACTAGTGTCACTAATTTATGTTATTTTCGTTCGACGCCAGTATCTGCGCGATTACATCCCGTATTTGATTTTGTCTCCGATTTGATTTTGTCTTCTAGTTCCGACAAAATATATTTGAAGGCCTCTTTGTTAATCCTAAAAATTTTTTCTGAAACTTTTTTTCGGAATTAAAAAGGAGCTCTATAATTTTTTTTTATAAACATACCTGATGCCAATCATTGAAAATATTTCCATCGTGTTGTTTCTTAAGTTTTTAAGGACACTTCGTAGATTTCCCGAGTTATCACTAACATAAAACGCAATGGAATCCATTTTAAATTAAAATATGAGTTTTTGTTTACAATTTTTTGGTAATGACGAATAATTTTCCCAATCAGCTGATAACACCTACAGCTGATTTAATTAGTGATGCCAACAATTTTACAATTTTTATCGATAAGTCATCACGATTATTTTAGAATGCATCGAAAACAGAGTTTCGAAAGTGAAATGTTGACTTCGTCGAAGTGAAGCGCGTATTTAGGAATCGACCTGATTGTTTAAGTTAAAAGGCGTCACGTTGTTTTGTACTTTCATTTGAGCCATCAAAAGTAAACGATCTCAGTGAATTTATAAACATAAAAAATAAATAAATGGTTTCCCATTACATCCCATGAAGGGACCAGGGAGAACTTCTCACAATCACTGGGCTGTGCGCTTTCCAGTTGTCACTCACTGATTGGGACCAACAGTTTTACACCGATTCCGAACGGTATTTTGAGAAGCTTTTTCATGGCTATATACTGGATAGTGTCGCCGTCACTATGCGAGGTGACCGCCGCCGAAAGAAACTACAAGAGCCGCGCACACTAACCATGAGCACCACCGACGAATTTGTAAACACGGAAGAAAAAAAGTGGTAACCGAAAGGTCTCGGTCCAAGCAACATTAAAGCCGAGCTAGATTCTACTCTGAAGGAGTCTGCTCCTTCGTTTCCGACTGTAAAATATTGGATAACAGACCTTAAACTAGGTCGTACGAGCTGCCAAAGCCAACACCGTAGTGGTCCACACCAGACATACTTAAGAAAATCCACAAAATGGTATTGGATGATCGTAGGCTAAAGGTGGACGCTCTTTAGTATTGCTCTTTGATTTGATCTCTTTATTATGCGAGCGCTGTAATTATAGTTTACAAAATGCTCGTATATTTAATAACTTCTTCTTAATTTCAGTAGAAACTTTTTTAATTTCTCATACTTCCACAATTTCAATCGAAACCACTTCTTTTTAGTCTTTTATATTGAAATTGGCCTTTAAAATGAGACCTGTTGTCCCGACCACCATATACACTCGTGGATACGTCGGTCCGACATTTGAAAAATCCAAATCATTTGGATTCTGTCCGATTTGGGAGTAAATTGACTTTAGCAACAATTGGCCAATATTTTGCCTGATAGGGCATTAAACTGTGATGAAAAAAATTTGCCGCTGGTCCATATTTTCCGATATATAGGCCTCCAAAGTTTGAATGCATAAGTCAGCCATTTAGCGAAAATAGATTTCACTAGAAAGGTCCATCTATAATCTGTAAATCCGTATATAAGTATATTTATTTTAGTAGCAGAAGCAGCAATTTGTTAATCTCACTTTTTTGATAATTTTTTTTTTAAGCACTAGTATACTTCCGATAACACACAAGTGATCAACCTTTTTTTAAGGTACAATATCAAAAATAACCCTTCAAAGACAGGAGATATTAATATTTAACCCAATCTGAAATTGAATTAAAAGTCCAAAAATTGTTTTTTTATTTTTAAAATATTTGTTTGCAGGAGCAGTTTTTCCCCAAAAAAACATTTTTTTTGGAAATTGACAGTTTTTTGAAAAAAAAAATATGACAGCAGTTAATACAAAAACGACGTACTAAAATGGACAGTCAAAATTTCTCTTCACTCGAATGCCAACAAAGGAAACGATTGAAGCGTTAAACTTTCTCTGCTCTCCCTCTCTTACTCTCTTCAGTGAATATTTCAATACACGAGCAGCTTTTTGATAGTGTTATTGTATATAATTATACAAATTCTAACCATGTTGAAGTAAAATTACATAAACTATGCAAAAAGTATGAAATAATCAAGATATGACTCGAGAGAGAAATGTGTTTGAGTGAATTGCTACCACTTTTTGGATCTCTGTTACGAGGGTTGCCAAATTGCGCACATCTTCCGGTCGTCTACTTCTTGATTGTCTTTAGTTAAAACAAAACATTACCTTATACCAAATTTGATTATCTTCGTTTTTTGAAATTATCTACCAGAAACCCATCCGCACGATTCTTGTGTGAGAGGTAATAAAATTTAAATGACAATTCGTCTAGTTTCAATTCCAAAGTTCGGATATGTGTTCCGGGGATATATTTTCGGTCAAGCAGAACACCAACTAACTTTTGTATGGGGGGGACCAGAATGAGATTGAGAAAATCGCCTAGTTTCCAAATCAGAGTGATGTTTGAAGAAATACACTATCGTTTGTGTTTTGTGTTTTTCATGCCCCCCATATGCTCTACCACCCTCCTTTTGTACTAGAATGCGGTACTAGAATGGGCGTGTCAGAAGCCTCATTTTCAATATTTATTTCGATATTTAAGTAACACAATAACCTAAGTGAAGTTATTTATGTCGATTCCAAGTTTTAGAAGAACGAAGATTTATAGGAAATTTGTCGGCTTGTACGAAAGGTACCAGAAGCGGCGTGGCCATTAAGCCGTTTTAAATGTCGGATTACATTTTGGCTAATTGTAATAACTGACGAAATTTGATTGTCATCGGCAAAGATTTACGGTAGTTGTTGTGTTTAATTAGACTCTTAGGACTCTTTTCATGCCTCCTTGTGAAAAGATCGTAACGTATCCATGTAACGGGTGGTCCAAATGCAGGTATATTTTAAATAGTATGTTATTTTCACACTTATAGACGTTTTCTGCTCGAAATTTCGACAATCAGCCAGAATCGTTGCCCAGCGAGTCAAAATTAGACGCTTCACGCTTGAACTACGTTGGAAAACATTGGAAATCACATCTTCATTCGGACGTCGAACTGACGAGGCGGCTATGTCAACAAACAAAATTGCCGCATTTGAGGATCGGAAAATCTGCACTTCATTGTCGAGAAGCCAATGCATCCACAGAGAGTGAAAGTTTGGTGTGGATTTTGGTGGCATCAATTGCCTATTTTTTCGGAAATGTTGCTGGAAATGCCATTTCAGGAAATGCCACGGCGAGCACTACAAAGCCATGATTGCAGACTTTCTATGGGCTGAAATGGAAGATATGAACTTGGATAATCTTTGGTTTCAGCAGAATGGCGCACCATGTCACACAGCTCATCAAACAATCGATATTTTCGCACTAAGTTCGGTAATCCTGTTAACAGGCGTCTTATCATTGTCAATTAGACGTCTCGTAGCTACCGAAGACTGAAGACCGTCAACGAAATCTTGAAAAATTGGACTGACGGATTAAGCTACTAAAAAGCCATGCGCGACAGCCGTTTGAATGAAATCGCATTCCATATACAGGGTGTTTGTTATGTTCCAGGACGATGTTTCTGTTTGGTTGCCATTTGTCAGTTTAAAATATTGATGAAAGCCAAAATGCGTCAGTTAGACACCGTCCACAAGAATTTCAAATGCCAGTGTCAACTTTGTTCAAAATGCTCAAAAAAGATGTGCATTTATGCCCATATAAAATTCAACTGGCTCAACAACTAATAACAATGTGCGCAGACGGGAGTGGCGTGAAAGCTAAAAAAAAAACAGCGACCTGGAACATAAAACACCCTATACATTGGTAATATTTGTTATATCTAATAAAGTCATAATATACCAAAAGAATTAAGTTTAGATCATCATATTTAAGTTTTAAAAAGATACTTGTATTTGGACCACCCTGTACAGTCAGCAACTAGCGCACATTGAATGTTTCTTCTTCATCTTACACTTAACAAAACACTTGGCAATAAAATTACATTTAATTTCATCAGATGAGACGCACAAACAATTTTACATTTTCCATGTTCCCAATTATCTTTAAACCGAAACTGCATTCACACTTTTACTTTATCAATGGCCTGCGATTATTGATCAATGGCATTAATGGATTTATCACCAATTGCAGTACGATAATGATTGCTTCCTTACTTAACTTGTACAGTAGGATGATGACGACGCTCAGACAAGTTAGTTAACTAAGCTATTTGTCTTAATAGGATCTCTGTCTCTCGCTTCCTTTCGAACTTGAATTCGATGCTAAAAGTGTCGAAAAGATATTGAGTCAAAAAAAATCACACAAAATTGCAATAGCGACACTAGTTGCGGCCCAGCATGTGGTAGATTGAATTTGTTAGAGATTTCATACTTTTACTCGATCATATGTACAAGTGGATAATCTAGACAAACCTGGCTAAATTCTATTGTGTTAGTTTATTTTTTTTTCCTTCTTTCGAGGCCTTTGTGTATATGCAGTCATTGTAATCAATACAGCAATAAACACTTTAATTTGTCAATAAAAAACATTGATTCCAACCAAGAGCAACGAGCACAATCACTATTAGCAGGCAATTCACTCGAGAAAAAATGAGCATAGTAATGTTAGGTAAGCAGTTACCCACGAACTTATATGGGGACTCAGTGATGTAGGGTCTTCGACCGTATAAAAAGGTCAGTTCAATTTCAGGCCCCTAAACTTATTTTGCCCAGGAGTTTCCTAGACTGTTATTATGCCTCATACATCAAATTTAAACAAAATGTATCTGGCACCATTAAATATTTGTGCCTTAAGAATCTCAACTGCTAAACAGGACTTCGAGTTTGAGGAAATTCGCAGGACTCTGGCAAAGTAAAGTCTTATTTGTCTTATTAAAATCGTACTATTCCAACCAAATTTTAAATGTCGTTTATCCGACTCCACTCAATTTTACTCCTGCCAAACCCCAGAAAGCAGGGTTAAAAGTCTCATTATAATCAAGTGATTTGGACAAAATGTTCATTATTTTTACTGCGACTCCAACTCCGACAAGTGCTGCAGACCAGCAACCAACAACTTAATAGAGTGACACCTTAGCGCGTCAGCTTTCTTTGTGTAATATCTTTAATTAGACTCCAGAGACCAATCCTCATCATGCCCGCATTGTGGCCCTTAGCTTGGAACATCTTTTGTTTGGTACAAATTGTTTGTTTAAATCATCCTGATGTTTAAATTACTTGTTTAAATCATACCGCATTTTAAAATATGAGTTTTCGTCATTATCTGCCCTCCACGTTCTACACTGCTACAGCTTCTAAAAAGTTTGCGGTGCGCCTTTTTAATCCACTAACTAGGGTTCAGAAAATAGCGGTGGAACTCTGAGAGTTCAGTGGGACCTCTGTGCACCATACCAACTGACGGCATCATATGGAAGCAGATTACTTCAAAGTCTATCATCTAGTTAATACAAATGTCTCATTGAGACAGTTTCGGAGTCGGTCATGGAACGGTTTTGAATGATATTCTGAACATTCGATTAATCCACAAAATCGGAACCTACATTCCATCAATAATAACAAACTCTCTTACTGGAAGGGCCCTGCTGAAACGTTTAGTACGAAACTGAATAATCAAGTGGCCCACTCCAGTGAAGTACAGTCAAAGAAAAATATCGTTCCCCACAATCGAATATGAGAGCTTTATTTGACAAAATATTGACTAGTACAAACTTTCATAAAGATTGGTTCGGTTTTGCGGGACTTCTCGTGCCGAACAACCAGACGTCCAAACAACTTTTGTATGGGAGGTACCACAATGGGCGTGGCAAAATTGGTGATTGGCGTTTGATAACGTGAACCCTTATACTTAATTTCATTAAGGTCGGAAGTGTTTCATGCGATTTATCGGATTGACTACCCGGACGAACACCCTGTTTTGTATGGGAGGTACCAAAATGGGTGTCACAATCTCGCCCATTTTCTCCAGTTTAGTAGGGATTTACAGATTATTAACCGGTGTGAGTTGAAACTAATCACGTCTACCAGAAGAAAGGTTAGAAAGAAATATGATTTTGTGCTAAATGTGTCGTTTTGTATGGGAGGTACTAGAAGGGGCGTAGTCAAAATGCCCAAAGTCAATCCCAAATTCAATATTGGCAAAATAAAGAAATATGATTTTGTGCTAAATGTGTCGATTTGTATGGGAGGTTCCAGAAGGGGCGTGGTCACAACGCCCATTTTCAATCCCAAACTCAATATTGGCAAATAATAGTCACTGACAAAATGTGATCTGTAAAAATTTACGGCAGTTATCGTGTTGAACAGCCAGCCAGACAAACAGACGGACATGGCTCAAACGTCTTAAAAAGTCCTAAAACGAATTTCGTCCAAAGATACTAAGGGTCTAATATGGCTCCTTCTATGTGTTACATTTTTTTACGAATTAAATGATATATACCCCCATCCCTATGGGTGAGGGTATAAATATATATATGTACATACATATAATGGAATAGTATATATAAATAGGAATATAATAGTACCTCTTACAGTACGTCCCACGAGCAGCTATGGGATTTTCCGCATACAGTAATCCGAAATATATATAGGAATATAGGAATATAATAGTACCTCTTACAGTACGTCCCACGAGCAGCTATGGGATTTTCCGCATACAGTAATCCGAAATTTCTTTACAGATATTATGGTGTTTGTCAGGAGAATAGTATTTTTGTCACTAGTGGTTTAGTGGTGGTTGTTACCCCAAGCGCAATGTCTTATATAGCCCAATGGTAAGACGCTCGGCTGGCAATCAACGCGGTTGAGTTCAAATCCTGGGTCGGGAAAAAATTGTTTAAAAAAATCAATAATTACTAAACCCTCGTCGCAACACACACCATGAACTTTGTATGGTATAGTTTCAGGCAAATACAATTTAATTCCGCAGATTTTGACAACTAAATGTAGATGCCGCTGTAGAAATATTGTCCAAAAACGATGTACAAAAGTAGACAGTCAAAATTTCACTTCACTCAAATGCCAACAAACACAACGAGTGAAACCATAGACTAATACATACATAAATACATTTATTTTCTCATCTGACGTTTCATTTCACACTCTTCGTCATAGGTTTGTGGAAATGAGAGAAATTAAATTTAAAATTAACTTACACCAGGTGGAGTTACAAAATATGTTCACTTAAGTTTTTCATGTCGTTTTGGTGTAGAACTGAAAAATTTAAATGTATTTTGCACTTTTTTGTTGACTTTTATCGTTGGTATACATTTCTATTGTATTTAACCAGGGGGTATCTATGGCACAGCAGATCGAAAAGGTACTAGGCCGATGATAGAGAATGAGAGAGCAACGAACACAGGAACCAATTTTAAATAGTGTTTATTGATGTTAATGACAGCTAAATTATGTTTAATGTTGTTTGAATTGAACGAAAAAATACATTCCCTTTGATTTCTGTCCGTTTTACGTCTAATGAAAGTGTGAAATTGGTAAAATACAGCAGCAAGTAAAACTCTATGAAATGGCCTACTACCTCGTCGTCATTAAGTGGCATCGAAGAGAGCAATGGAAACTCTTAAGTGTTTCTCTATGATTTAACACAACTAGTTTGCCACAAAAACACGAAATTCGGTTGTTGTTTCTTTGTTCGACGTGTTAACTTTTGCCTTAATCTGGTATTATTAAACCCATGTTTTGCCCCATCCAATGTTTACTTTCCACCGTACCTATGACGTTTAATTTATTAAGAGAATAAATGTATCTATGTATGTATTAGTCTATGAGTGAAACCCTAGCCATTCTCTGTTCTCTCTCTTACCCTCTTCATTGAATAGTTCAAAACACGAGCAGCTTTTTGATGTGTTATTTTATATAACTATGCAAATTCCAACCATGTTGTAGTAAAATTACATAAACTATCCAAAAAGAATAAAATAATCAAGATGAGTGAACTTCTAGCACTTTTTGGTTCTCTTTTACCAGGGTTGCCAAATTGCGCACATCTTTTGGTCGTCTAATTCTAGATCGTGTTTGTATGTCGTTGTGCTTACCACATTTGTGATTCTTTACAAAAAAAAAAGCCAATGAGTGTACGAACTCGCGGGCGCTGTGTTAATACCTTTTTATTACACGCTACCTGTTCGATTTCTATGAACACATTAGTAAATGTTACATTGGAAAATAAAAAACAGTGTTCAATCATATGATGACGTTACATTTAAATAATAATAATAAGCACATGTGTCATCATATTCTTGCTTAATACTTTTTTGTTTTATTCCCACAAAAAAAAACAAAGAGAATGCAAAACAACAGACACTTGTCAATACATACATTGTTATGTTCGTACATACGCTACACAAGTTCACACAATTTTCGTTGCTCTCTTGCTATATCATTTTTATATACGTATAACCACGTCATTCTTCTCTTTGCTCTGAGAGTGCTTCGCACCCACACAAGACAACTGTTCGCTGCCGCTACATCACACAAAATTTCATACAAATCGGTCCAGTCGTTTCGGAGGAGTTTAACGCCAAACAATCTGTGATCGCAGTCGAACAAACTGTGTTTGGATGTGTTCACTTTGTGGGTTTAGTCCCTACCCGCGCCTATAGATGTTAACACATACAAAATTTCTATAAATTTATTCCAAAACATTGCAAAACGAAAAAAAGACAAAAAAAATACAAAAAAAAATTTTGCTTTGGTGGGATTCGAACCCATGACCTTCACCAGCTGCCGTTTTCTAGTCGGTCATGCTACCGTTGTGCTAATTTTTGTACTGAAACGCATAAATAAGAAGCACTGCCGTCCAATGCCAACACAATGTAAAAAGCGATGGTGCAGCAACCTAATTTGCACTACCTCTTACCGCGTAGTTCTAGTGGAAAAGTGCTGTCTGGCTGAGGGCTAATAGTCCACCAGTAGTTTCTTTGGGGTCAGTGTCTTCTCTCACAGTCAGGCGGTCATCAAGCCCCTGGAATAAGTATTTCTGTATTCAACATCAGCCCAGAACTGGCGCAGACCTCTTAACGAGATGGCCCAGCAGTACGATATACACCTCATTTGTGTGCCAGGGCACGGGGACATTCCGGAGACTACCTTACAGCTTCCACAGGAATTGGGGGTATTGGCATGCTAGTAGCGACGTGAATGTATATCCTGCAAGATCGCTCCAATATAATTATGCTGGAGAGAAGGGCGAGGGTTACAGATTATGTGAGCTTAAGATACATCTGGCCCATAGTTGTTAAGAGGAGATCAAGTTATCAATGCTTTTATCAGTATTGACGGGACTCTGCCAGATTGGTAGACATGCGGCGAAACTAAAGGTTAGGCAACTTTCTTCTGTAGAAGCTGTAACGACGAGGAATAGGAAGAATCCACTGAACGTTTCCAGCAGTAGCTGGCAGGATAAAGGGTTTCTCAATAAGAGCGCTACAAAACGTTTTTTAAATAAAACAAAACCGGTTTTAGATACCAATAAAATTCTTTATTCCTGTGAAAGTACGTTCGATGCCATTATGTATGGAACTCGATTTCTTTTGCATGGCCACCACGGGCACGCTTGCAGAAGTCCAGACGCTGAACCCAATTTTCCACGGTTTTCAAGCATAAATCGGCCGATACTGCTGCAATTTTACGTTCGATATTCGTACGAAGTTCATCGCTCGTCGCTGGCTTGTTGGCATAGGCCATAGACTTGACGTAGCCCCACAGTAAATAATCTAACGGCGTCAAATCGCACGACCGATTTGATTTTGGCATTCGCTGTGTGGCTTGTGGCGCCGTCCTGTTAGAACCACATGTCCTCCAAGTCCATATTATCCAATTGTGGCGAAAAATATTCGGTTATCATTGAACAGTAGCTATTCGCATTCACAGTAATGTGCCGGTCTTGATCATCACGGAAGAAGTACGGCCCAATGACGTCGCCGGCCCATAAACCGCACCAAACCGTAATTTTTTCGGGATGAAATGATGACTCATGGATTACGTGTGGATTGCTGTCTGACCAATAACGCATATTTTGCTTATTGACGAAGCCATTCAGCCAGAAATGAGCCTCATCGCTGAAGATGATTTTCCGATGAAAATCCGAATCATTTTCAAGTAGTTGCTCAGCCCAATTCACGAACATACGACGCTTATGGTGGTCAAGCGGCTTCAGTTCTTGCGTCAATTTGATCTTGTAAGGATGTAGGCCAAGATCTTTTCGAAAAATTCGCCACAACGACGTCACAGAGATGGCCAACGCTTGAGAACGACGTGTGAGAGACACATTTGGGCTTTCTTGAACTGAAGCCACAGCGGCAGCAGTATTCTCGACACTACGGGCACTTCTTTGTGTCACTGGCACGGGAACATTTTGTACTGTGCCTGTGGATTCAAATTTTTCCACTAGACGCTCAATTGTTGATCTTGTGAAATTGGACGTAGTGCTCTTAAAGTTGAGGCCACTGACTCCAAATTTCGGTAGTAAATTTAAATAATTTCGACTCGTTGTTGGCTCGTATAGCTTTCCATGATGAAATGGCAAACCTTACTGAAGAGAAATGTCAAAAGGGCGGGAAAAAATATGGCATCGTTTGCTGTTCCTATCGATTTACTTTTGTAGCGTCTCTGTTGAAAACCCCTTTATCTACTACGAGATCATACCTATTTAGGGAGATTTATCCCACATAGGGCTGGGTAAGTCCTTCAGCTTCTTGGAGCAAACTCCGATGGGGCTAGCGCTAAATTTCTTTAACTCAATCGCGATATCACAATTCACTAAAAAGTCTAAATGAGTCTTTCACCCATCCTAACATCGATCAAGCTTACCTAATTATATGCAGAGTTAGATTGGTGATTTCTTCATAATTCCATGGCCTTTCCTGAGCTACCTTGTTTTTTGTTAAGGTTACAGCCAATTTCCCCCTTTTTTGATGGAATGCGTTTATTTTTCATCCCGCTTAACTTTAGTTATATGGGGACATTCGTATACTTTCATAGAGTAAGTAAAAAGAATGATCAGGATCATTCGAAGGGTACTAGTTGATTAAGTGAATGGAAATAGTCAGCTTGTGGATGCGAGGTTTTGTGACGTCCAGTTTTTCCAACACTGGTTTTGGGTGGTTTTAGCTTCGCCTAATATTAGGCGTTAGATACCTTAGGCCATATCGTCAATGTCAATGGAGACATTATGTTCACTAAACCCCACATGCTAGATAAAAGGTTTAGAGCTCGTTTAACTTAAAAATATATATGAATTTTGTTTCAAAAATATTGAGTTTGCTAGTTAATCTCACGGTTGAACGAAAAAGTTGATAAAAAAAAAATAAGAATGTTTTATTGCAAAAGTAGTTTATTTTGGTATAAACCAAAGTTCATAGCATAATCTACATTTGCGACAATTAAAAAAAGATCGTTTATTATAAACGTAAAATTGTCTATAAACTTAAAGCTACCCAGCGGCGGAAATCATGACCTGGAATGCCTGAAATCATGACCAAACAGGGCTTCTTTAAAGTACGGAAGGCCTTCCCTACACATTACCTCCTCCTTTCTTTTTATCATTGCGGGAGATTGGGAGGCAAGGCATTCCTAAAGAGGCCTTAGAAGGCATACAAAAGGGAAGGCCTATCTTAGAAATTTTTGCCACGCTTAACTTCAAATTGAAAGTCGGTTTCTTTTAAAATTTTAAAAATGTCATGAAAAATATTAAATAAAAAATATCATTTTAAAATTTGTATGAAATTTTCCAATTAAATTACGGTTAAAAAGGATCGGAAAAGAAATTTCTCAAAATTTTAAAAATCTTCATGTTGGTTACATCTGATAGAATTCATGCATTCCGCAGGCCTTATTTTAGGAAGGCATTACAAAAGAAGCATTCTGCAGGCCTTATTTGTGGAAGGCCTTGCGGATTCCGCCGCTGTGTAACTACTCGAGAGCAGTGACCGGCAAACTCAGCCAACCTTAATTATGTCGTTGTGTGAGAGAAACACAATGGACATTCGGGGTTAACGGAAAAATTTCGGCAAACAAAAAATCATATACCCATTCTTCGTGGAACATTTTTCACAGTGCAAAGCAAACGACAAGCAACGATCAATCTTCTTTAACGTTGTAATTTCTTTTAAGGCTAAGAGATCATGTTTTCTCCGGTTAGTGAAAAAAATGTAAATGCCGCGAGTGGGATTCGAACTCACATTCGCTGGACGATCGTTTCGATGTTTGTAAAGCACCATCTTCAGCAGCGTCTAGCCCGTTAAGCCACTGCGGTGTGTATTTACACAAGTCACTAACCGAAGACATTTATTGATTGTGCAGAGTGATTGTTTGTCGCTACTTACACATTGCTTTCCTACTTACACGCACCGATGCAGAAGTTTTGAAAGTTCTATTTATAGAACAAACTATTCTAACTGTAGTTGTCTCGTTCTCTTTTGGTTTGGCCCTACCAGATGTTTCACAAGCTCAAGTGAGTTGGGTTGATTAAGTTTGGCCATAGAGAAATAGACAAGAGCAGCTATCCCTCTCTTCACGTTCTCTTGATGACGACGAGGTAGTAGCACAGAGCAATACTAAAGAGCCTCCATTACTCTCTTCGATGCCTCTTCATGACGACGAGGTAATAGGCCATTTCATCCAGTTCAAGTTGCTTTTGTGATTTACTCTTTGGTTGGCATAATACAGACAGAAATAAAAGGGAATGCGTATTTTCGTTCGAAGCTGCATAATTAAGCTGTCATTAGTATTAATCAAACACTTTTAAACTTAGTTTGCTGCATGGTCTGTAATCTGTATGTCTTCTTTGGTCTCTCGTTCTACATCAGTTCCCCAGTACCTTTTCGATCGGCTGTGCCATAGAAACCCTCTGGTTAGAGGAAACAAATTTCGATTCCCGTAAACGTTTTTAGCTCTTAGAGTTACATTTCGTTGTAAATATTTTTTGGTTATCTTAAAAGATTTTATACATTTTATATATTTAAGGCAAATTATATGTTTGATTCATAAAATTAGCTTCAATTACATTCCACAAGTGAAGTTTACCTGAGATATCGTTTGGGTGAAAGGACATTTTTCTTTGCGTCCATTTACGGAGAAATTAGGATAGGGACAGCCGTGGAGACAAAATAACTGCAAGCCATGAGGAAACGAAACCTACAGAACCACAGATCCTTCCACCAGAAAATAACGCTCTGATTTTCAACATCGAAACAGAGAACCGAATGCAATCAAGAGACACACTGCAATACACTTGTCCCACTGTGAGAGTCGTGGGCAATTGCTTGCAAAATCAATAGCAAGTGGGGGACAAACTTCTATTCTGACGGATGTTAAATTAGGAATTGTAATGTTCATCGAAGATCTACATAAATATTAAACAGTATTTAATTTTTGTTTCTGCTTTTGTTTAACTGTTTCCCAAACAGCGGTTATGGAATGTATGATATGGCTGACCAACATTAGTGGCCATACAGTTGTAAAGATTTCCATCCATTAAATTTGGGAAATTTTTTCCTCGAGTGTAGAGGACATAACATCAATTCACACATTCAAAACGTATTACCACTTTAACGTAAGGTTTAGTGGAGATTATAAGTTTAAACTTGCCCCGTGTGATAAACGGGCAAAATTGCAAGTGCAGCAGATATTGGTGGCCAAACTGCCTGCCAGCCAACCGCCTCAAGTCATGATGGCAAGTCAGGTAGGCGGCTAACAAAGCCACAACCTGTAACACTTTGCTGCAAATTTTTAGTGGCATTGATTTGAGTTTTATTACACAATTGGAATGCACTGGTATTAGATGGGTTAGGAAGGCAAAGAGAGGGAGAAATGATTGCTGCAATTGTAGTGCATGAAAATCTGACACATGTTCCATATTAAAGAAGGTGTAGGTAGGTAGGTAGGTGGTGTAGGAGTTTCCATGCTGCATATCCGATGGAATTTGTAGAAATATACTGGCAAACATTGCCAGCCCCCGATTTGTGTATCACCTTTACATGAGTACCTGGGAGTTCTTTTTTTACATTGTGGTTTCTAGTAAATCTTTAGTTTTAGTTGCATTGTTTGCCACTCGTGGTAACATAAAACCAGTTGAAATTGGATCACATTTTATTTATTGAAATCGCTTTATTTTCATTTCCATTTCATTTCTCGGCAATCTATCATTTTTTTTTCCCCCGTTACAGATCAGTTGGGAAGTGAAATTATACCGCCAAATTTAATTACCGATCTACCCGAAAAACTGCTCTTATCTGGCATCTATTTACCTGGTAAGTGTTTTATTTTCTAAATGTTTCCTCCTCCTTTCCAAAGACAACAACGTTGGTGACGACGATGGAGATGATGATGATGACGGTAGTGATCACTTCTACGCCGTGGAAGTGAGTAATTAAAAGACAACAAACAAGCTTTCTTTTAATTCTTGGACACACCTTCCTCTATTTGGATTTAACGACCGGGCCACATTGTAAGGTGGAGTCTGGTGGTGGCCCAATTCTAGTTACTTTCACTGTCAAGCAAGCAACCCACCGCCCCACCTAGTACTTGTGTAGCGGAATTTAACTACATACGTGTTTAACTAATGGAAAAGCACAAAACAAAGAAGTGGAAGAATTTACATAAAAATGTCTATGCAATTTGAAAGATTTGCGCAAATTGATTTGCAATTTCTCACCAGTTTGGAACAGGGATGATAAAATCAGTACACATTGTACATTACTTGACTACACGCATGTATTCAATGCTTTTGAACTAAGTACTCAATGCAACTCAATGTTTTTTGATCTGAGTACTTAATACTACTCAATACTCAACAACCCTGTTGTGAAGATTTTTAACACGTAAATATGATGGGATTACTTTTGCCATCCCTGAGTTATTCGTACACAATTTTACGCACTGTGTTAATTTCGAATATGACTTTTTTCTTAAGAGCCCATTAAAACTCATTTTACGCAGCAAGAAGAAGTATACATTTTTGTCACATATACCATTGATAGCTGTCGATCGATGCCAAGCTGAAGAGTCGTCCACTCTGTGATACTGTCCACCATAATGACAACAATGATGAGACTATGGCCGCTGCTACTAGGTTAGAAACGCACCCAGTCAGTCAGTTTTCTTTTTAATTGCACATTTTTTCTCGCAGTGCAATGCAGTGCAGCGCATAATATGTAAATGAAATTTTAATTGAAAAATCTTCTTTAAACACATTCGAGAATTTCTCTTGGAGTTGGTACATATTTGTTAAATACTTTGACAAATTAGCATATCATCATCATCACCATCTCTTCTACATCCACATTGGAGTTTTAGTTTTTTCTAGAATTTATTTTAAATTTCATTTCGAGGTACACGTGACGCGAAAGGAAACCCCTTGGTTACTGTGGACGCGGAAAGTGTCTTGGCGGCTGGTCTGAATTGTTATGAGGTTGCAACGCTGCTTTTGTACTACAGTACAATACCGGAGAGGTGAGTTTTGAATGAAATAATAATAAATTATTTAAACCTTTTTAATTATTTAGAATTAAGACAACATATTGGGATTATACAACTAATAATTTACCATTTCCCAAATTGCAAAGTGTTTGAATTTTAAATTGAAATTTTAATATTCAAACCATATTTATAGAATTTCAAAATTTTTTAATTTGAAATTAAAACAACTAACTTATTTATCCGGTCTCGAATAACCATTGGGGGTCAGGGACCTTACAAAACGAAGATAACATATTTCGCCAACCAGTTCGATCCTTTGCTTTATTTCTCCAGTTGGCTATACCAAGTGTACGCAGGGAGCCGTCAACCTGATCCCTCCTTCGGAGTCTTGGTCTTCCTATTTTTTATCTTCCTTCGATTTGAATTTCGAACTGGTTCTTCTTCATCCATTCTAGTGGCATTTCCTAGCCAGCGCACTCGCGTTATTTTGATCCGCTTAACTATGTCAATGTGGGGATATAGCCCATACAGCTCATGGTTCACGCGACGCCGATACTCACCGTTGTGCACTATAGTATTTTTCCCAGTATTTTTCTCTCGAAGACTCCTCCAGATGTTTCGTCTACTTGCGATAAGACCCAGAATTCTGCGCCATAAAGCAAGACAGGTTGTATGAGAGTCTGGTATTGCTGGATTTTTGTTACTCGACAGAGGGCTTTATCTCTAAAGTGCTTGCTTAGCCCAAAATAACATCTAGTCGAAAGCACAATTCTCCGCTTGATCTTAAGGCCGACGTTATTGTGTTTGTTTACGGCAGATCCGAGGTATATAAATAGTCCACCACCTCGAAATTATAACCGTTATCAACGTTCACTGGGTTCGATCCCTATGCCGTGCTTATCCAGAAGAACTCAAGTCCACTTTCCTAAATTTTATAAGGAGAAGCAGATTTTTTTTTCCAACCATAACGGAAGGTGCAGAATGTTGCTAACTTGAGCTTAAAAAAAATATTTTTTTTAAATGTTTTGGAGTTGAGTCTTTCTTCGTAAGCAGGACAGCCCTGCCCTGACAACCTTAAAATTATTTTCGGCGGCGGTCACATCGCATAGTGATGGCGACAATATCGTGTATTTAGCCGTGATAAAGTTTCTCAAAATACCGTTCGGAATCGGTGTAAACACTGTAGGTCCCAATCAGTGAGTAAAAAGATAGAAAGTACACAGCTCAGTGGTCAGCTCTCAGCTCAGCTGTCCCCAATTCCTTCATGGAATGTAATGGGAAACCATTTATTTTTATGCTATTTATCAACGTTCAAGCTTTGGTCTAATAGCGTGGAGGCCGTGCTTATTGAAACCATTAATTTTGTCTTTTCCTCATTTACTATCAGACCATATTTGCTGACTCCTTCTCAATTCGCGAAAACACCGCACTAACTTTCTGATTGTGCGCCCAATGATATCAATATCATCAGCATATGCGAGCAGCAGGTGACTTTTGCTGCTGATGGTTTTATTCATGTTGACTGCAACTTTTCTCATAATGATCTCCATTAGGATGTTAAAGAGATCTCACGCTAGGGTGTCGCCTCGTCTGAGGCTCCGCTTAGCTTCCAAAGGTTCGGTAAGATCTTTAACAACTTTCACTGCAGAGTTGGTGTTCGTCAAGGTCATCCTGCAAAGGCGTATGAGTTTTGCAGGAATACCAAGCTCAGACACTGCTTCGTAGAGTTCTTCCGTAGCAGGCTATCGAAGGCCGTCTTATGAACGACAAATAGATGGTAGATGTCGATTTATTTTTCGTGGATCTTCTACAGGATTTGGCCTAAAGCTACATTGGAATGGTCCAATCAGGTCAGCGATAATTGGTTGTAGTCTTACGCACTTTATAATTGATAGAACCTAATATGCTATGGATAAAAGGCGTGTTCCACGGTAGTTGGTACGGAGATTCGGGTCACCTTTCTTAAATATGGGACGTACACTGTGACTCCTATCCAAATTTTGCTAATGAACTGATGCATGCACCTTATCAGGTCATCGCAGCCAGCTTTACATAGCTGCGCCGGTAATCCATCGGCTTCTGCGGCTTTGTCGTTCTTAAGCCAGGCAATAGCTGTTCTGACCTCGTCTTGGTTTGGAGGGGGGCAATCGACGTCGTCGCCTAAATTGTGACCGATTGTCCCCTCGGCATTGGATATCACAGGTACCAGTAAAATAAATAAATAAATATTTTCCCATTACATCCCATGTAGGGATAGGCGAGAGAACTTCTCACAATTACTGAGCTGTGCTCTTTCCAGATTTCACTCACTGTTTGGGATTACTCGATAGTGTCGCCGTCACTAAGCGAGGTGGCCGTCGTCAAAGAAAGCCTACGGTTGTCAGAGCAGGGATCGAATCCACGTTCTCTCGCACAACAGCACATCTGCGATGAGATTTCCGTCCTTGTCTTTACAGAAGGGGCCCTGAACCATAACCATTAGATCCGTTTTTCATTTTCGGTCATCGTTCTCCCTTCTGTATGTCTCAATTTTCTCACTATCGCGCTTTCTCCACTGCCGTTTCTTACGCGTACACAGACGGTTTAACTCCGATCTTTTTCCCCTATACCGCTCAGTCGCCGCTCGCGTTGCAATTGTCTAAAGGATTGCCATATGTGCAACGTTCTTTTCATCATTTGCTATACGACACTCTTCATATTATCATGGTAAGCGGTTTTTCAAAACCAAGTACTGTTGTTGCGGCAGTTATTATTGAGTTAGAAATGGGTTTCCACTGCGCTTCAGGATCGTCATCGGGAGGAGGTGGGTTGTGTGCCAAAAGTTGAGAGAGCTTCCTTGAGTAGGTTATGGCTACCTCTGGTTATTGCAGATTTCAGATGTCTAGATTTCTCTGCGTCTGGTTTTCACTCTACTCAATTGTGTGCGAATCTTTGCTGCTACCAGGTAGTAACCAGAACCGATGCTAGCTCCAGTGATCATTCATACGCCCATACCATTGGATGAGTGTCTTCCAGCAATTACCACGTAATGAATTTGGATCTTCGTTTTTTGATAAGGAGATACCCAAGTAGCCTTGTGGATGTCTTTCTGCTGGAATGTTGTACCCCTAACCATCATGTTTTTAGCCGTGGCAAAGTCAATCAGCCTCATACCGTTGTCGGAACTGTCAGCATGTAGACTGCAATTGCCAATAGTTAGATGAAACCCATTTTCGCTGCCTACATTAGCATTGAAATCTCCTAGTACAATCTTTATGCCATGACCAGGGAGCGGTCATACGTTTGCTCTAGGAGCTCATAGAATATGTCTTTGGCATTATCATATTCCTCTTCTGTCGAGGCATGCATACAAGTTAGGGAAATATAAAAATGTTTCGCTTTTATGCCGATTGTGGCTAAATACTCGTATCACTCACAGAATTGAACCTAGACACTAGATGTCGCAGTCTTTTGCCAACTACAAATCCGTAATCAAATTAATGTTTTCTCTCATGACAACTGTAGTATATGTCGCACTCTTGTTTCCTTGTGCAGCCATGTTCTTTTCATGGCATTTCCTGGATAGCGGTAATGTCAGAATTATAACTTTCGAGGACATCTGCCAATTGGATACATGCACCTGATCTATATAGAGTTCTTACATTCTAAGTGCATATCCGTAAATCGGGGTCTTTATAACGTTTGCGGGGGTTGTCAACAAATAGTGGTTGTTTATGTTTTCTTTCCGGTTTTGTATATTCACTTCCATTACGAACGGTGGCGGGAGGCAAACCCAGTCCAGGGGTTTTTGCATTTTACCTACTGCTAAGATATTTGATTGCAGCCGCCCATTATAGATCTGACGCTGACCTGAATGCAATATGTCGAACCTGGATTTTCTTCTTTTGGTTTTTATCCACCATTGGCACATATGTTTGGCTCATCCGCCTTCTAAGAACAAAACAATATGCCCGATATCTTGACGAGCTTCAGTGACTGGATCACCTGATAAGCCTGAGACGAACCAGTGATCGCATAACCAATCAGGCTGCTCATTCGTTTCGCCTTCTCACTCTAGCTAGCTAACGGAGGTATCCGACTAAGACCATCAAACTAAAATTTGAAATGCTAATATTCGCCCTTATTCCCGTTGTCGTAGTCGACGTCAATACAATATCGACACCATTTTTATTGGCGACTTGAAGGCATTTGGACAAAAAACATTTGCGTGATGTTTTAAGAGGGTTGTTTTTGGATCATAGACATCAAAAACTTTGTTGTTGTCGATGTGGCAATACATTTATAACGTATATAACGTTCTAAAGTTGACAAAAATCTGATGACGACATCGACGACGACAACGGGAGTGAGGCCGATTATTAATAATTCTATTAATTGGTATTGCAAAGAGATTAATTAAAATGTGAAACAAATCCTTCGCAAATCTACTGATATTCATTCCAGACTAATTATTATATAATTTTCTTTTAAACATAAATAATCCAAAACTTTCTTCGAGCCCTCATCAGCGGCTGTTTGGAAAGAAGTTTTTATGAAAGTTCCTTAATTGGAATCTTGCGATATTTTTCGAACACTTGCATATGGGGAAATTCTCCATTAAAATTAGATTTCGTTAGCATTTAGCTTAATGAAGTTTTCAATAGCATCGTTCCAAACATACCCCCATGTGGCTACGTCAGACATATATATACGGGTTGCCAGGAATCGATTATAAAGCAGCCTTCGATAGTCCGATACGGGAGAAACTCTATGAAGCAATGTCTGAGCTTGGTATTCCTGCAAAACTCATACGCCTTTGCAGGATGACCTTGACGAACACCAAATCCGCAGTGAAAGTTGGTAAGGATCTTACCGAACCTTTCGAAACTAAGCGAGGCCTCAGGCAAGGCGACACCCTATCGTGCGATCTCTTTAACATCTTAATAGAGATCATTATGAGAAAAGCTGCAGTCAATATGAATAAAACCATCAGCAGCAAAAGTCACATGCTGCTCGCGTATGCTGATGATATAGATATCATTGGGCGCACAATTAGAGAAGTTACTGCGGTTTTTTCGAGAATTGAGAAGGAGTCAGCAAAAGTGGGTCTGACGGTGAATGAGGACAAGACAAAATTAATGGTTTCAACGAACAGGGCCTCCACGCGATTAGATCAAAGCGTGAACGTTGATAACCGTTATAACTTCGAGGTAGTGGACGAATTTATATACCTCGGATCTGCCGTGAACGAAAACAACAACGTCAGCCTTGAGATCAAGCGGAGAATTGTGCTTGCGAATAGATGCTATTTTGGGCTAAGCAAGCACTTTAGAGATAAAGCCCTCTCTCGAGTAACAAAAGTCCAGCTGTACCAGACTCTCATTCAACCTGTGCTGCTTTATGGCGCAGAATCTTGGGTCCTATCGCAAGCAGACGAAACATCTGCAGGAGTCTTCGAGAGAAAAATACTCCGAAAAATGTATGGCCCTATAGTGTACAACGGCGAGTATCGGCGACGCATGAATCATGAGCTGTATGCGTTATATCCCGATATTGACATAGTTAAGCGGATCAAGATAACGCGATTGCGCTGGCTAGGCCATGTCAGTAGAATGGATGAAGATGAACCAGCGCGAAGGGTTTTCGAAGCCGAACTCGAAGGAAGACGAAAAATAGGAAGACCAAGACTCCGCTGGAGGGATCAGGTTGACGAATCCCTGCGTACACTTGGTATTGCCAACTGGAGAGATAAAGCAAAAGATCGAACTGGTTGGCGAAATATGTTATCTTCGTTTTGTAAGGTCCCTGACCCCTCGGGGTTGTCCGAGACCGGATAAGTAAGTTGCCAGGAATCGTAGGAATGCATTTTGCGAAATCTTTTGAAAATTATATCATGTCTATTAAATAGAGATGAGTGGGTGCTTCAGCTTGCTTAAATAAAAATATCAATTTTAAAATGGAATTGTTTAAAGTGAATTAAGATTTTTTAATTTGTCAAATTTTCAAAAAAAAAATCAATAGAAACTCAAAATATATTAATTATGACTCAAAACACATCAACTAAATTTTAAATTAAATCCTTATCGAATAAGAATAATGAATACTAAATTTCAAAAATACATACTTTAAAAAAAAACTAAAAAATACTTCGAATTCTGTTATGACCGATTTTGACAGTTTTAGTGGCAGTCAATATTCTACTCACTTAGGCTTTTTAGTGTATTTTGATACCACGGGCTATTGGCGATTACTTACTTACTTCGGTGGCCTAAAACAACCCAGAGGGGTCAATGTGGACTTACAAAATAACATGTTTCTTCAACGTGGTCAACAATAAGCTTTCGCAGGCAATATTCCTTCCTTCTATGGAGTACGTCTTCGCACTGGTTCATTCTACTGATATGTCCCAGTCAGCGTAAAGGCGCTATTTTGATACGCATTACTACGTCGATGTCGGGTTACAGGTTTCTTTTATTTGACCATATATTTTTCGGAGCATTTTTCTCACACAGGCTCAAAGTGATGTCTCATCAGCATGCGATATGACCCAGGATTCCGCGCCATAAAGCCATACAGGTTGTATGAGAGTCTGATATAGTTGGATATTCGTTTCTCGAGAGAGGATCTTATCTCTGAAGTGCATGCTTTGCCCGAAATGACACCTGTTTGCAAACACAATTCTCCCTTTGACTTCTTCACTGAAGTTATTGCTTCTGTTCACGGTAGATCCGAGTTAAACAAATTCGTCCACAACCTCGAAATTATGACGGTTATCAACGTTTACCCTTTCATGGTCTGCTTGTCGAAACCATTAATTTAGTTTTCTCCTTGTTACTGCAATTACTTCTCGCAGGATTCGCCCAATGATGCCTAAATCATTTATTCGTGTTGACTCCAGCTTTTCTGACAATAATCTCTATTAATATGTTGACGAGATCGCATGATAAGGTGTCGCCCTTCCCCTGAGGCCTCGCCTCGTACCACATAGTTCGGTGAGATCTTTGTCAATCTTTACTGAAGATTTTGTGTCAGTCAGTGTCACTCTACAAAGGCGTGTCAGCTTAGCAAGAATACCAAGCTCCGACATAGCTTGGTACAGTTGCCCCGTATCGGGCTATCGAAGGCAGCCTTATAATCTACAAAGAGGTGATAGGTGTGTATTTGTTTTTCGTTGGAATTTTCCAGGATTTGTCGTAATGTGAAAATCTGGTCCACTTGCCAGCTAAACAGCTAAACCAACACTGATAAGGTCAGATCAGTTCTGCAACAAACGGCTTACTATTTACGAGAGGACCTTGTATGCAATGGATAAAAGGCTTATTCCAGGATAGTTCGTACATATACTCGGGTCGTCTTTTTTGAAAACAGGACAGAGTATGCTTAGACTCCAATCGTCGAGCAAGTATTCCTCTTGCCAGATTTGAACAGCTCAGCCGGTAGCCCAGCAGCACCAGCGGCTTTGTGGTTCTTAAGCCGGGAAATGGTAGTTCTAATTTCCCTTTGGCTAGGAGTATTGCAGTCGATGCCATCCATCGTCCTGTATGGGATCCACACCCTTATCTATATTGAAATCTTCTGGGACAAGTAAAGCAGGGAAGTGATCTCTCCATATTCCCAATATACTATGCATATATGTTACAAGATTCCCGTTCTTATCTCCGCCAAACGGGGTCCATTCCCATTGGCTTGGCTTTGTACATTTCGGTAGACTGTACGGGCCTCATTCTTCCTTCTGTGGGATTAAATTTTCTCACTCTCGTGCACAACCGTTTTTTCTTCCTAAATAAATGGATTTCCTCTCTCCTATTCTCCTAATTCCGCTCTTTCGCGGCTCACTTTGCTGCTAACTGAAGCGTTGCCATACGTGCAGTGATCTTTTCATCACTTGCCCTGCTACACTCGTCATCATACCATTGTTTGTCTTTAAGCGGGTTTTCATAGCCAAGTTCTGTCTCTGCAGCAGTTTTCACAAAGTGGGAAATGTGCTTCCACTGCACTTAAGGTTCATGAGACGGGGATGTGTTCTGTAGCGGTATCTGAGTGAGCTTCTCTGCAGTCTTCTCTGCCTTCCGATATCAAACTTTCTGTATGCTTGGTTTCCTACGACTTTAGCTCTGCCTATCCTTATGCGAACCCTTTCTGCAATCAGGTAATGATCCGAATCGATATTAGCTCCTCGAATCACACGTCCATAACACGAATAGAGTGCCTTCCATCAATTACCAGCTGATCAATCTGTTTCTTCGGGTTATCCAGGGTAACCCATACTAATTCTGGAGGTAAAAAAGTTATTATTTTTGGGATTGGACGCACCGTTTCCGAGTTATAACCATTTTTATTTTAGCAATTTTCTTATTTTAAAAATTGGCCGAGATATAGAAATTTTTTCATGCATTCCATCACAAATGGGTATGAATTGCCCTGGGTAAACCATTACCCATTACCGTTGGTAATGAGTAATGACCGCTTACCCATTCCCCATGAGTAATGGATAATTGTGATGGGTAAATCCCCATTGTCATGGGTAGCTACCTATTATTTTCCCTGTAATGGGTAAACGATTACCCAGGGCCACAAATCAACTCATCAGCACATAATGGAATAGAGAGAGAGTCATGGGCGAAGGGAGTTTTAGTCGATTGTGAACCACTAATCCACTTCTACACTACCGAATCAAGGAAGATCGGGCATAGGACCCTTATAGGACCTAAATATTGAACGCTACTTTCGCCTTTCGATCGCAACACTATTTTTGAGGCAGAGGTTAAGGCATACGAGAAAGGCTGACACGAAAATGTGGAAATATTCAGAGATAGTCAGTCGCCGATCAATGCAATATCGCAACGCGCCGTCTTGGAAAGGAAGTAGCAGATGAACTGCATCTGATGGGGTCCATCCGGTGAACTGTGAAAATGGAAAAAGCGAAACAGAATGCGGACTTCAACAATGTGCTATAATAACCCACATCAATTTATGGAACTCATCAGACGGGAGCAGAACGGCAAAGTTCCTGTATGATAAACCGAATGGGGACAAGACGCGAGAGCTGGTAAAACTGAACACACTCGATCTGGAGCTACTCAAGGGCATCCTAACTGGGTACTCCATCCAGCAGGCTTATCTGCATAACCTTGAGCAGGCCGATGATAACACGCTGGAAAAACGGTCCCAGCAACATATTTCACGAAACTTCTTTGTGTGTTTGGAAGCATTGTTTCCACGACTTGCAATTCTGGTGCTTGTTTGTTTCAATGTTGTCTGTCACGCTCTTATTTTTTGCAGTTTTAAACAAACAAAGGTACATTTGGGGTCACAAAAACACATATTATAACTAATTAATCATTGTGTGTCAAACATTTAATATTGAATAGCAAAAACAATTTGTTTGCACATAAGTATACTATATTTTTGCCACAACCTAGAAACACATAATATATTTACATCCCAACAAAAAATACATATGTTTCAGTGTGAAGGAATGTATTGCGTTCAACGAGGGTATCAAAACGATGGAACTCTTTCTCTGGCATTTCCCTGATTTTGCAGGATTAAGCCTCAAATACCTCTTAGGCGATACAATAAACTAGTTTGGAGGAGCTTATGGTGGTAGATTAAAGAACACGTCGGAAATTTGTATGCAGCACGAACTTCTTGTAGAAAATTTGTCGCAAATATAGTATACTTGTGTCCAAACACATTGTGTTTGCTATTCAATATTATATGTTAGAGACTCAATGATTAATAAGTTATAATATATGTTTTTGTGACCCAAATGTGATTTTGTTTGTTGACTACTGCTGAAAACAAGAACGAGACAAACAACAAAGAAACAGAAAGCAGCAGAACTTCAATTCATGAAAACCTTGCCTACAAACATATACATGTTTCCGGCAAGGGTCTTCAACCACTTACAAAATGTCAAAAAAAGTTGTAATAAAAATCTTTAATACAATATTAATCACAGTGTTCACATGTTTTCTTTGAGCAGCCGTTTTTTAGTAAAACGTTTAAGAAACGTATTTCTTTTCTTACCAGTACATTAGCTACTGCTTGTGAAATCAAAGGTATAATTTCTTCCTCCCTCCAAAATCAACACCAAATTAAATTTCCTGGTGTTGGTACAGTTATTTATTTAAATTTAAATTTTTTACTTTTTTGGAAATATTTTTTTTGCTCGGTTACAACGAGTTTAGGGGTCATCAACATTTGGGGTTTTTCTCATTTCTCAACCTCATTTCATTAGTATCCGCGAAAAGGATGATATTTTTACATCTAGTAATAAAAAGACTTTATTAATGACTTTTTTCCAACCGTAAAATCTGTATTAAGAAATAATGAAGTGTTTCAAAGTGGGCATATACATAATAAATCTACCTTTTTCAGACACTTTGCCATTAAAACCCTTTCGAACTATCTAAAAAATCACGTACTCCACCTATGGAAGCATGTATAAACGTGGCTCGTTTTAACAGTTTCTGTCACGATTTGGCAATTTGGTGGTTCAATAGTTTAAGATTAATAGACGACCTAAACATGTATTCATTCTCATAGGATAAGGGGAAATTCTTACTATTTTACTCCAATGAAATAGTTAAAAACGAGCCACTCCTATATGTGCAAATCAACATTAGTTAAGGCAACGAATTGTTAACTTATTTTATGGACGGAGGTTTTTTCTTCAATTTAACTGAACTATTATGTAGATCTATTTCTGATGAGCCAAACCCAAGCGTAGAAAATTTCAAATTCTTAATGCCTAATAAATGCATTCATTTCTCAGGTTATTGTGGCAAGAAATGCACCTATCTAGAACTGCATGCGATACCATTGACTGACAAACATTCCACATCATACACTCCATCCAGAACCTTATTCACTGAGACTAATAGTGGACGAGTATTGTATGGAGGCGATGTACGACAGACGAATGTGTAACGCCAACTGCAAATTCACATGATAATGTAAAGATTGGCGGACAGACAAAATGAAAGAAAGACATTTGGCCAAATGTTTTGCAGGGATATATTTATATGTGTGTTATAAAAATGTCAGAAAAGTCATTCGTCTCTCGGGTTTATGGTGTGAAATGAATCAAAGCAACGCCAGGAGTTTGAGTCCAAACTGACTAAAGTTTTCATTTTGAAAGCCTTCAGGTTAACTGCCAGCCAGAGCATATGAAGAATACTCTGCATATTTGAATTCAATTTCGTGCCACGGTCAAAACAAAACAAAAAATGAGAACAAAGTGTTCTTGCCGCTTAGTACAAAATTTCTATGACTGACACCTTTGTCAGCTTATGAATATACAGGTTGCAGTGCAGGTTGTTTGTATAGCACAATATAAATGGGGGATAGAGACGTTGCAGGCGGTTCTCGGAAGTGCCACAAATCAAAAACGTTCTATGCGAATTGTGGGTATCAAATCATTTACATTTGAATTGCATTAGCGGTTTTTTTTTGGTGGGTGTTTACCATAGGCCATAGACCTGTAAGTAATTTTCCTTGAATGGCTTCTCAAATCGTATGCTTTAGAAGTCGTTCTAAAACTGTTGGTCCAAATCAGTGATTCTGAATATAGAAACGGTAAAGATTGATAGAATATCTCTTCAGTTCCTTCTTAAGATATAATAACATTTGTATTACTTTAGTACTTCAAATCTCCCAGCAATTAGAGTGATCCGGAAGTTCAGCTTTAAATTCAGAGCTAATCGAAATGGTATTTGGAGATTTGGTAGAGGGCAGTGTGGACTAGAGTGTCCAAAACATTGGAATTTTTTAAGATCCGGTTTTCGGGTTTGTTCGAAAAATTACTTTTCTGGTTTTCGGATTATAAACCGGTGTAACCGGCTTTTTCTGTTCTAAATTTAATTACACATGTATGAAGCAATAATTGTTTACCGACCATTTCAGTTTCTATTCGTGTTTAAAACTCAAAATTTATTTACACGCAGGGTGTTTCTATGTAGAATGAGAGGCCAAAGAAGACATATAGATTATAGACCATGCACCAAACTAAGTTTAAAGGTGTTTGATTGATACTACTGAGAGCTAAATTATTTTTGCATCGAACGAAAATACGCATTCCCTTTTATTTTTGTCCGTATTCTGCCAGCCAAAGAGTAAATTACCAAAGCAACTTGAACGCGATGAAATGGCCTACTACCTCGTCGTCACGAAGAGGCATCGAAGAAAGTAATGGAGGCTCTTTAGTGTTGCTCTGCGGTTGTACCGACAGAGTTCATGACAAATTCGACTTAAGCCTAAATTCGGTTATTGCGACCAAATTGATGCGTTGCGCCTGAATTGATGCCACATTCGGTTTCTTGGCACCATAAATTATGTATGCGTCGAACGAAAATACGCATTCTCTTTTATTTTTGTCCGTATTATGCCAACCAAAGAGTAAATTACCAAAGAAACTCGAACTCGATGAAATGGCCCACTACCTCGTAGAGTTGTGTCGAACCATAGAGTAATACTTAAGAGTTTCCATTACTCTCTTCGATGCCTCTTCAAGTGTAAACGTTGGACATAAAACGGGCAATGCAAACAACAAAGAACATTAGTTCCTGTGTTCATTGCTCTCTCATTCTCCATCATCGGCCTACTACCTTTTCGATCTGCTGTGCCATAAAATCCCCCTGGTCGAACTCGTTCACTAGTTCTCGAACTCGTTCATTTAAGGTGCCCGAGCATAACAATCACGAACACACTCGTCATATCGAACATGTGCATTACGTATGTGAGGGTGGTGTCTGGTCACTCTAAATGAACTACATAGTTCACGAACTACCCACCTCTACTACCTCGTCGTCATGAAGAGGCATCGAAGTTTAAACAGTTTTTTTTTTTAAATTCGAAAGTCAAATTCAAATTTGAAATAGATTTTCATATATGAAACCCCCATTAAGTTTAAAACATGTATTTATAAAATAATTTACATTTTAAAATTGTGATAAGCTTTATAGTTCATATTCAATCATAAATGATTTTTAAATTTGAATAAAAAAAATCATAATTGGAAATGTTTCTTAATTCCAAATTTGAAATTCATATCATTTATTATTCCGCTTTTATGGATATTTAAAACAAATTGGGTAAACACTGGTTAACCGACGTCATGAAACCGGTTTTTGGTATGATCAAAAATTATGTTTTTTAAAAAACCGGCAGACGGTTTCTCCGATTTTTCGGTTTCGGTGTTAGACACCCTAGCTGGCGGCTCTCTGCTCATCGCTCATCCACTATGTTCTTATCAAATTCCAACTACCATTTCAAAGCTGTCGCATGGATACCATCTGACATGATCAAACAGAGCCTATCCATACCACAGCTGATCGAAATGGTGTGTATTGAAATTGAATGGGAAACAGAGAGGATGGGAGAATGAGCGATAGGACACTAGAAGCAAGCCAAGTTTTAATAGTGTTGTCCTATTTTACTTTATTGGTGGATATAAAACGAACAGAAATAAAAAATAATTCGTATTTTAGTTCGATGTAACCAATCAAACATAATTTGATCTTAATTTACTGACCAGTTGAATGAATCCCTGCAGCTTCAAAAGTAGCTAGTGGCTGTATGTAGTCAGTTATTTCGTTAGCGAAAAGCGTGACTAGCTACTTGAGCGGCTACACTTAATGCTAGAGTTCGCCTTTTGATTGTTATAAGTATGAAAACAAGGTAAAAACAATGTACTGAACCGTTATCCTGTTATGATTTGTTGTTTGCTTGGTTATTTGTGTGTGTTGGCGTCAGTTGGTATTAAACTTTAGTAGAAGTATCATCGTGACAGCCTACGTGGTTTAGAATTATAAAAGAGTGAATTTTAATATTTAGAACGGTAGAATGACAAGCAAAAGACAAATGAAACGTTTAATAAAGAAAGAAAAGGAACAAATTGTGCAAAAGTTTGAAAATGTAGAAAAAGAATGTGATGAAGATAATGAAAATGATTTATTTATATTAATTCATTATGGTCGGGCGAATTCATCAAGTGGATTGTACTAGTCAAGTAGTTCAGTGCTAGTCAGCCACTTTCCCCGGGGAACGAACATCTTCGGCTTTTTCACACGTATTGACACGAGTGTCAGCAAAAAATGTAAATAAACGCTAGTGAGAGCAGTCATTTCAACTCAGTTGGTCTCAAGCATTCAATGAAAGCACATCTATGTTTGTTTTTGCGGATAATTATTACACATACACATCCATACACATAATTTCTCACTTCTCACTAACACAACCATGCTCTCTTTTTGACTAGCACTGAAGTAGTTAGTACAATGTTGTTAGATAGTTCGTCAATTCCATGTAACTAGCGATCTGCATGGTACATGGTAGTGCAGAGGGTAGCCACTGTCTACCGTCAATGACATCCCCATGTTAAATTCGTCAGTGTAAAGCATTGATGGTAGTCTGGCGGGTAGTTAATGGTAATTATTGGTAGTTAGGGAAATATCTCAAAATTGGTTTGCTACGTCAACTGCAGAGTTACCGCTTATATCACTACTACACTAACTTTTCACTACTACTACTCCTACTACTACGTTCAAATAAGCACATCGGATTCGACTTTTTCCATATGATTTCGAGATAGGATTGGATCGATTCGAGATCGGACTCAAGCGGAAGTAATTCCTCTTTTGATCTCGAAATCAGAATTGTGTCGCATCTTCAAAATGAGGTCGGATCCGATCTCGAAACTAGAACAGAACTGAACTCAAAATCAAATCGGATGCTATCTCACAACGAGAGCGGATTCGATGAGTAAATCATTTCGGAATAAAATTTCTACCGAAAAATTAAAAGGCAAACAAAAAGTATTCGATAGAAAAAAGGTTTTCAAAATTAAATTATCGAAAGAACTATATCGAAAGAACTATATAAATAAAAACCATAGATGATTCATTGCTGTTTCCGTACATAATTTTTATTTCGATTCTGTTGTTTAAATTTGAGAATAGAATATAAGTAGTTGAAAAGCATATCGCTTTTGATATTTGTTCACAATACACAAGGCAAAAAAGCATGGTTATATAGTATTTTCAATAGTTTTTGTTTCCAGGAAAATGTGGCCATACCCACCACTCCGGCGCCATCTAGAAAATTTCCCTATACTTTCAAATCCACCACTTATCTTTCACCATCTATGGGTTTTTATTTATCTATGATATGATCTTACCATATGGGGGGAAATGGGGAAAATATAAAATAAAAAGAATAATAGAATTAAACTGATATATGGTAGTTTAAATTAATTAAAAACACTATATTATTTGTTCTGGGTTACTTGAATGGAATTAGCGAATGCGAATCTGTACCTGATTCGAATCGGATCAGCGACTGCGGAACTAGACGTTTCGGACACAAACCGGATCAGCGAAAGCGAAATCTGACGAATTGTACTCAAACCGTATCCGAATTGCATCAGAGGAAGCGAAATCCGACATGTCGGGTCCGAATCGGATCAGCAAATCCGTCAGCCGTTGTGTCAGAGTCAAACCGTAACCGAATAGGATGAGACAAAGAGAAATCCGATAAGTCGGGCCCCAATCGAATCAGAATTGGATGAGCAAAAACGCAATCTGATTTGTCAGATTCAAACCGGATCCGAATCGGAACCCAGAACCGTAGCCGACTTTGTGTTTATTGGGTTTCCATTAAGTTGACAGAAATGTTAGAAAAACAGTTAACTTTCAAACGCTAGTCCAACCCAAGTGGAATGCATATTTTAGTATATATTTTAGAAAATGTGTTTTTCTCTAAATAAATATCACTTAAAACGCCCACAAAGCTTCACTTTTATGCGGACCACAGACTTGATATTCATGAGCAGGAGCTTGGTCGATAACTTTTGACGTAGAATACGTCTTACCTTACGGTATGAGGAGTCATATCAGGTTTTTATTGTTGTAATCTTTATTTCATTGAATTTGAGGAAACGGCTAGATGAATTTTTTTAAATTTTTTTTTGTAGGTAAATGAAGATGTTATCTTTCGTTTGATATACATTTCATATTTGTTGATATATTTCTAGTATTTTAATTTCTCAAATGAAAATTGTTTAAACACATACACTCAAACATATGTGTGGTGTTTGGTTGAGTGTTTTTGGTTGCTCAACATTGCTTAGGAACATGTATCTAGTAAAAAGTGAAACGAACAGCAAGCTAATGTTGCTTGGCAACATGTATCTAGTAAAAAGTGAAACAAACAGTAAGCTAACGTAATAAAGCTTTTTTGCGAAAGCTTCAATAAAGCTGTTGTAACATTAATTTTGAATTGTAAAGCGTAAAACTTTCACACAACGCTCGAATGCTAATGCGAAGACTCGATAAGGTAAACCTTTTTTAATATTAGGGCGGCCCTCTCAATATTCGCAGAACTTATTTCAATAAAAATATTAATTAAAATACATAAATTAAATTAAGTTTAAAAAAATTGAACATAATATTTTTTTTTAAACGGACTTGTATCAAATGCCGTTGGTAAATATAAAAATTACAGCAGACAGTTGCCCGAGGCCTTCGGCCACGGACTGTCCCTGCAGGCTGTGTCAGAGACACGGCCATTAAGTTTAACGTAGAATACGCCATCCGATAAGACAGAAAACATATATAACAATAAATGATAAATAATATAAGCAAATGAATTTATTGTTATATATGTTTTCTGTCTTATCGGATGGCGTATTCTACGTTAAACTTAATGGCCGTGTCTCTGACACAGCCTGCAGGGACAGTCCGTGGCCGAAGGCCTCGGACAACTGTCTGCTGTAATTTTTTTTAGCTAAATGAAAATTACCAACCAAAAATTGCAACCAGGATAGCGAGTGCGAGCTTGTGCGATAAATGCAAAAAATTGGAAAACGACAATAAAGCACAACGATAACATGATTTAAATATACTATACTTCCGATATCTCGATAACTAGGCGAGTTATCGATTTGCATTTTGTTATTTATTATCTTATTTCGAGACGTTCTAAAAAAATGTATCTTTCTATAAGATAAGAGATTGACAGACTGGTACATTTGAGTTTACAACCAATGAGTGCGGAAATATTTTACGTGAACCATTTTTTAGTAGATATGATATTTTCTTAAGCATTTATACTACACGTTCAATTGATATTAAAGGCTTTTAACTACATATTTTTAAATGACTGTAAGTTGAACACCATGAAATGTTTTTATGACCCATGAATATAAAGGTGAAGTTGACTTATTACAATGGTTATTCAGCGAAAAAATCAGTTGATTATTTTCATAGACATATTCATACGTAGACATTTCGCTATAAATACCAAATAATTTTTGATTTCTTGTTTGTTTTTTTCTCTCTGTCTCTCTCTGTTTTCTTGTTAAGATCTGTGCAAAACAACAATAATTTGAGTGTTGGTAATGTTGAGATATCAACTTCACCTCAAAGATCATCAAATCATTCAGCAACAGCAGCTACAACAGCGGCAACAAGCGCAATACAATCATCATCATCAACATCAACGACAACGACCACAGCGTTGACAACATCTACAACAACATGTACCTCCTTAAATGACAATGTGCAACCCCAGCAGCAACACCAGCAACAGCAATCTGAACAACTTCCAAAACAAACTCAACAACAACATGTAACATTTTCGATTTTAATTGCTATCGAAAAGTCGCAACACCTGTGCGTAATCGATTTAATTAGCCAAAGTTTAAAACTCCTAACACGACATATTGCGTATTGCCATCTATTGGCCGTTTGCATGGATTCCACTCTATTGCTGAACGCTGTCGCTGCTGTCTCCGGTGCCACTACCGCCACTGAGGACGCGAAGGCGACCATATCGACGACTAACGCAATAAATGAGAAACCATCAACGCTCGATTCAAATGGCAACTGGCGATGTCATAAGGTATGTTCATCTTATTCTCGTGCGATTTATATGTTTTCCCCTCCATTAAGAATTGCAAATGTCATTGAACTACTTCCATTCGCTCATAATTCCAAGGAAAATACAAAAAGTCGTTACTTTTGCCGCAGTACAACCGACCTAGCAATCAATCGCAAGACACGACTTTCGATTTTACATGCAATAAAATAAACTGAAGCTGACAGCATCGTAGCAGTAGATAAACACGAATTTAATCTTGGCACTGATCTATTACAGATCGTGGTAAATTGTCAAATGAGATCCATAAAATTCTCATAAATTGCATTCGATTTATCGTTAATAAGCCAACACATAATTTGAAATTTGTTATAAATATTTATGGGCTGAGTGGAAGCAGTTGATTTTATTTGATAACGTGTAAAACCGAGGTCGCTATATGCAATGATAACTATTCGTTTACTATTAAAGCCAACCGCACAATTGTTGCTTGCGAAGCAAACTTTGTAATAACAAAATTATATCGAGAACTGTTTGAAATCACACTACCCTTATTTCAATACTGTACGACTATTAGACAAATCATTGGATTTGTCAAAATTTTGCATTTGGGGAGAGCGAATTGAATAGTGTAAGTGTAACTTTGATGAGAACCATTTGCAGATAAATTTCTGACAGATTTGTTAGATTTCTCTCATTTTTAGCTATGCTCTTGTAATGAAACATGCAAACACAAGGAAAACGGGAATACACACATTTTCTTTTTAGTATTATTTTCAAATACTTAATTTTTGTTCACAACATTCTTTTTTATCAGGACTATATTATTTTCAAACAGCTGTTTTGTTTGTCACTTTTCATAAATATGACTTTGAATTCTCCTGTTCCAGTTTTCTTCGTTTTCCAAAGCTGATGGTATATAACACCAAAGTAGAATGATCGTGCGGTTTCTTTAAATTTAAGAGAGTTGCATTCCGTTTCTCTCTCCGCAAATCATTATATTTGCACTGATAGTCTAACATGGCCTTCATCGTTGTCATTTATAGTTATTTCAGCGCCATTAACAATGATAATAAAAACTAAACAGAAACTTAAGTCTGTTGAACCGACTAAAGGGGCCCTTAGACCTGTGGATAAGATGAGCGACTTCAAAACACAAACAAGTTGAAGCAACTTTATTTTCTTGTCACTTCCAAATGGAAAGGTGATGACCGAAGTATGAAAATATTAGCAGGTTTGACGGAAAAAACTATTTTTATTCTCTTTAAATATTTTTAAATAACATTAGCTTCATATTTATTTAGTTTTTATTTTTCCAGATGTGTTATATTACATATTTTTTGGTTTTTGACGTAGAATACGTCTTACCTTACGGTATGAGGAGTCATGTCAGGTTTTTATTGTTGTAATCTTTATTTCATTGAATTTGAGGAAACGGCTAGATGAATTTTTTTAAAATTTTTTTTGTAGGTCAATAAAGATGTTATCTTTCGTTTGATATACATTTCATATTGGCTGATATATTTCTAGTATTTTAATTTCTCAAATGCAAATTGTTTAAACACATACACTCAAACATATGTGTGGTGTTTGGTTGAGGGTTTTTGGTTGCTCAACATTGCTTAGGAACATGTATCTAGTAAAAAGTGAAACGAACAGCAAGCTAATGTTGCTTGGCAACATGTATCTAGTAAAAAGTGAAACAAACAGTAAGCTAACGTAATAAAGCTTTTTTGCGAAAGCTTCAATAAAGCTGTTGTAACATTAATTTTGAATTGTAAAGCGTAAAGCTTTCACACAAACGCTCGAATGCTAATGCGAAGACTCGATAAGGTAAACCTTTTTTTAATATTAGGGCGGCCCTCTCAACATTCGCAGAACTTATTTCAATAAAAATATTAATTAAAATACATAAATTAAATTAAGTTTAAAAAAAATTGAACATAATATTTTTTTTTTTAAACGGACTTGAATCAAATGCCGGTGGTAAATATAAAAATTACAGCAGACAGTTGTCCGGTGGGCC